>NBAY01000021.1:0-591211 GCA_002794775.1 Porodaedalea pini | reverse complement strand
TGAACAGCCCATCTGCAAGAAGAATGCACCTTCCGCAAGTAAGATCCCGAACGTTTCTAGCCCTTAGGATTCCAATATTACAAGGGATTAATGAGTTATCTCTGCCTTTATTGAGAAAGACTTACATCCTGTGATCTTGTATGCGACTTCACATTGACCGTTCGTCAAAGGCATTCCCAGCTGATCTGTTTCATTCAAGTAAATCGCAAACTAAATAAATTGATGTCTCGCAATCACGTACGCCACATAACTATGGGAGTGTCGATGAATGGCAAGTATCGCGTTGCAATGAAGAGCACTTTTGCAACTGACCAAGGCATCGTCCAAATAAGACTCCGCTCCATTTCTATCGTAAGCGCATATTCATAGACCTGAAAATGGAGCATAAGCACTTTACAGCAAGAAATCGAAGAATGACTCTCACCAACACACTGAGGCTAACAACTTCTCTACAGAGTGAGTAACCCGACCCAATCAAATGCTGATATATAACACGTACAGTCGATGTACTGCGATTATTACAGTCAGTTTTCAGTATATGTCAGAATGTGCATCTGAAAGAACGAACTGTAGTAATTTGTGCGTGCTGGAGAAGCAGGATCAACTCTTGGGCTTGAGTTTGGGCTTGGGATGCCATTGAAGGAAGGGAGAACAGGCCATGGTCTTCACGTCACGCAGATTAATGGCCGAGCAAAAGCAAACATAGAACAGGGATTGTGTGATTATCAGAATCAGAAGATGGAGAAGCCAATGTACAGTTGATTATCTCATAAGGAATATGCAAAATCTGGAATTTCATATTCCCTATGAGATAATATTCCTGAGTAGAATGTCACTTTTGTGTGACATATGTGTGACTTGCAAAAACAAATTAAAATTTTGCTACTTTTTCTTTTTTTGAAGTGCATTTTTAGGCCAAACCTGTTGCATGGAGCAAGTTTTGAGCTAACAAGGCAAATTTATGTTTGATAGAGGTGCTGGCTCACTTGGTTTGGCTTTGGCACATCCTAATTTCCCACATGTTTTTGGTGCAAAACCTTATCTGGTAAGGAATATTTACAAAAACATTATTCCCTATTAGGTATCAGATTTTTGTAGAATATCCCACTGAAATGTGGTCGATTCCGAGAAATTTTATTCCTTATGAGAAATATTCCCTATGAGCTAATTCACTATGAGATAATCAACTGTATTTGAGTGATTTATGTCTGACACGATTACAAGCTGACTGCCAGAGAGAACAAGTTATCCAGGATCCGCAAGGCAAAATTCAGTTCGAAGTAGAAGTAAGAACCTATCATATCCATCCCAACGATCAACTGTCGCGCCCCTAAAAATGGGGTCAAAAAAGAAAAGTGCAGACATGTGTAATTCAAATGGATAGGAATGGAAGTTGTAAGCTGGATATTTGATAACCAAAATACTGCTACTGAATTTGTATATCACCAAGGTGTATGATGTGATGCGCCGCTGTTACCCAAACCATTCATCAGACCCACAGACATAGAAAGGTACCATATATCCTATTCAATTCAAGTGAAAGCGAATGATTCGCACCAGGGACACGAAACCCGTGATCGCGGCGAGAAGATCCTGAGAATGTGTCCTCATGGACGACAAAAAAATAGACCAATATTTATCCTGCGTTCTGCATCATTATCTAAAAGATACTTCCGGAGGGCTTGATTATATGTTTTGTTGAATGAGGTGTGTGCATTCGCAGCATCCCAGCGATGGTTCGCTTTTGCCCTGAATATTGTAGCTGTGATTGACTGTTACATCACAAAAAAAGTCTAAAATCTTGCACAGGCATATATGCCCATGCAATATGTATATTTTCTAAGTTATGTACAACCAAATACAGTGCAGCTTTGATCTGACACAAAACTACAAGTTGCTGCAAGATCGCCACAAGTCTAATTGATCTTGCCAAGTTAGGTCATACTGATCATCACTTGCCAGAAATATACAAGACTGACCAGCCCTGAAGAAAATATAAAAGAGAATATGGTGCAGCTTCAAAATGACATGTGATAATCTTACTTGTAGTTCTGGTAGAGTTCTTATATTAGGTCTGCAAGTTGTTATACAAGACCACAAGTCTGCTCTCTGTTCACAGGTCCTGTTGGTTCATTATCACACTATTCATATAATATAATAATAATGTATTCTGTTGTATCAATTATTGTACAATCAAGTTATTCAAAATCATAGCCATGTCAAAATCATAGTTAAAAGCAAAAGGAGCCAGGACAGATGTGTTAGAATCACGGTAAAACTGATTAACTAAGTCAATCTTACTGTGAAGCGACTTGCTGTGCTTGAGAATTTGTTGAGAGTGCAAGGAGATTCACTAGTCAAGCAGGTTTGTAGTAAAAGCTCGAGTGTGGTGCTTGAGGGCTCAAGTGGATTAAACTGACAATTGAGGGCTACTCTTGCCCTCCTTATATACTCTACAGGGGTGGCTATGCTATGGACTATACTATGCAGCTATATTACCTTCTGAACATCTTTCATAACATATTGCCATTCTGAACATATTGTATCATGCATCTGATGCATTCCTTGGTGGACTCCCAGAGTTCCAGAGGTGACCAAACCTCACACTTGCAGTTCCTTATCTTTGTTACTTGGCAATTTATCCTTCTGTCTCTGAGATCATTTCAGGTATCTATCTTCTTGTCCTAAAGCCTCCCTCATTGTCAACTGTCTCTGCAGTCTGTGTTTCACTAATAAGTATTGTTCACTGGTTTGTATAGGTGTCAGCTCCACTGTTCTTGTCAGGCTAGCGATTGTATTATCATTGTCCTTCCTTGCTGCTTCTGAAGTGGTTATCTTATCAACTGGGGTTTCTTGCCTCGGTGCTTCTTCCGAGATCTTATTGACCAGAACTTTTGATGTTGGGATCTCATTTGTTATCTTAGCAATAGAAGTATTCTTATCTTCCACACTATCCAATTGTGCCGGTTGATCAACTTCCATGATTATTACTTCTGGTGTCCTAGGTAGTATCTTATCTTCTCTTCTAATGTCAGCAGTGTAGTGGTGCAGACTCTTCTAATCCAAAGGGCGGTTCAGGCTACAGCTCGTGATCAACCCAAGGGGGACTGCGGTGACTCAGTATACTGAGAGGGACAACCTAAGTAGAGCAGGGTTTGAGATAGGAAGACTCGGCGATATGGATACACATGGGATTCCGGTTGGACCAAGACTCAGGTGGGTAGAATTGGCACTTGTGACAGCGGCCGAGGGCATTCGGTGATTGGGTGATGGAGTTCTGAGAGTTGGTGACAGAGTCGATGTATACTGTTTTCAGAGTGAGAGTCGGGCAAGTAGTGTATAGTAATGCATGTAGTAGATTGTGGTCTAGAGGTGGAGAGGGGACTGTCTGTCTCTGTCTCATATCTCCCTATCTCCATCTATATACTACTGCAAATTTATACTAAACTGAAGCAGAGAAAGCAGTGCAAGACTCGACCGAGTCTGTGTGAACAGATGTGAAGGTGAGTCGACGATCGGCCTGTGCACATCACACAGCCAATCGTCGCAGAGTGATGTTATAGTGCCCAACCTGCTCTCTTGTCTCCCACCACTGCACAACCATATCCCACATCCTCGTCCTACTCACCTAATTCCTTCCACCTGTGCCCATGAGAGTTGGTTGTCCATGTGCTGATCAAGTTTGTATGTCATCCGTCCGTCTGATCGTGTCCATACCAAGAATTGTAATAAAGAGTTGGCCACCAATTATGAATAAATAAATGGTAATGTTCAGTGGCCGGTAAAGGGAGTCAAAGGCATAGTGTAAATAAAGGGAGAAAGACTTGGCCGGCATGTAGGCAATGGTTAATCACTACATCTCCTGGGGGGCCAGAAAAAAAGTGTTTGTGGTGTACATGAGAAGTGGTTGAATTGGAAATTAAAGAAAGTGTAATGGGTGAGGTTTGGTGCATTCTGTGGTATTTAATGGTGCGAAGAAGAAGAGGAAGAGGTTGATGGTTCACCAATCAATGCCAAAATTGCACCCTGGAGTTTTGTGATGTGTGCTATCTGCTGTGTGACCGTGTCACAGAGGTTCTCGAGTTGGACTGATGGGGCTGAGTGGTGTATGCTGGTCTGGAGGTCTGGGTGCCATGGGATAATCGCAATCCAGATGAGGTCATGTGTCACTGCTGAATGTAGATGCTGATTCACTGGCAGTTCCAGGCCTTGATTAATGACATATTTGGTGTGGTTGTTGATCAAGGTCAGTCGAGGTCAGTACTGGATGTCAATCGCCATGTACAGGTGCAGGAAGAACTCGTGCACCTTCATGCCAGGCTCAGTGATTGAGCACCAAAAGTGCTGGTGAGATCCAGAGTGGTGTAGGACGTCCTTGAGAGTGGCCTGATGTGAGTGATGGCGTGCGACAGTAAGAGTGAATGATATTGACCAGTTGTGAACCCTGTGTATGTTGTCTGGGCACAGGATTCAGTTGTCATAGAAAGACTCAGTGCTGGTTCAGTCTGAGCACTGTAGCGATTAACCATTGCCTATGCGCCAGCCGAGTCTTTCTCCTCTCACTTACACTACTCCTTTGACTCCCCTTACCGGCCGCCGAACATCACCATTGATACATTCACAATCGGCAGCCAACTCTTTATTATAATTCTTGGTATGGACACAGTCAGATAGATGGATGTCACATGAACTCAATCAGCACATGGATGACTGACTCTTGTGGGCACAGGTGGAAGGATTTAGGTGAGTTGGACAAGGACGTGGGATACAGTTGCGCAGTAGTGGGAGATGAGAGAGCAGGTTGGGCACTATAACATCACTCTGCGATGATCGGCTGTGTGATGTGCACAGGCCAATCGTCGACTCACCTTCACATCTGTTCACACAGACTCGGGTGAGTCTTGCACCACTTTCTCTGCTTCAGTTTAGTATAAATTCACAGTAGTTTGTAGATAGAGATAGGGAGAGACAGAGGAGTGACAGTACTGGGACAGACAGTCCCCTCTCCACCTCTAGACCGCAATCTACTACGTGCATTACTACACACTACTCGCCTGACTCTCACTCTGAAAACAGTATACACCGACTCTGTCACCAACTCTCAGAACTCCATCACCCAATCACCAAACACCCTCGGCCGCTGTCACAAGTGCTGATTCCACCCACCCGAGTCTTGGTCCAACTGGAATCCTGCACGTATCCATATTGACGAGTCTTCCTATCTCAAACCTTGCTCTACTTAGGTTGTCCCTCTCAGTATACCAAGTCACCACAGTCCCCTTTGGGTCGATCATGAGCCGTAGCCCAAATTGCCCTTCAGATTGGAAGAGTTTGCACCCCTACACATTGGAGCCCACTGCGAGGGGGACAAGGTGCCTCGCCTAAGTACCAGGTCGACGTCTGAAGCTCCTTGGCACTCTATGCACATACAAGCAAAGGTTCAGGAAGAACCAAGCAACCCACCACCACCACCCAGAGGATGAGGCCAAGGAAGACCAAGAGGACATCCACCAACCACAGCCACCCCTCAGATCTTACATGCTCCCAGAGAAGCATCCTTGTCACCTTTTTGCTGATCTGGAACCACCGACCCAGAAAACACACTTCAAGACACCAAGCAACAACAGCCACCCTCAGTAACCAAACCAGAACTCACTCAAGAACGAGGATGACCAGTCGAACCTAGAAGGATCTTACCTGATCTCATCGAAACCCCGATATCACTTTGTATCCCAGGAAGCTTTGTAACCAGCAACAGGTTGCATTTCAGCATTGCCAGTACACCACTCAGTCAGCAGGTTCAAAGACCCAGAGGAACACCCGAAGGTGAGGAAAGGAACCCAGGCCTCGAAGGATACAGGAGTCCAACAAGGGAACAAAGTTGCTCCAGATCTGAAGAAGTGGTCAGGAGACTGGTATCGCCAGGACCACAAGAATCGGCAACGCCGTATCGAAACTAATCACTCGGATCATTGTCACCCACAAGACCAGGGTCACCACTTAATTGGGGCAGACAAGCCATCAGAAGATGGATCGACAAACCTCTGATTCAAACAGGAGGACCAATAGAAGTACCAACAGAACAAAACTCCAAACCTGAGAATCCTACCCCCGACCAAGAAGAACAATTAACCCCAGAATCACCATAGAATCGGTCCGAAACATCGGAGGAAGAACTAGTCCCGCCACTGCCGCCACCAACTCCAGAAGGATCGATACCTATTGCAATATCAAGGATCGCAGACCCATACCCAGAAACTTGCCCTTCGACTCCAGAACAGCCGAGAAGGACACCAACTCCGCCCTCATGCGTACCCACACCGGCTCCGCCGACTTTCCATATTGTGGCGCCACCAATAGTCAGAGCAGTCATGGCTAATTCTACCACACAAGGATTGAGCCAAGGACCTTCACAAGCCCCACCAATGGCACCACCAATGCAACCCATACCCAATGTAGCCAATCCTCTTCCAGACCTCGCCGAGTCTAGAAATCTCCCAATCACCAGACCAAATCCTCCAGTTCCAGGAGCAACAATGCCAAACAGACACGACAAATGAGCACCAGCAATGAACGCCGATGTAGAACCAGAAGGGATCCCATGATTCTTCGAAGAGGTTAACATCTTAGGATCAAATGCAGGAATCACCGATCTACAGAAAATCAATTGGGCACGTTACTACGCACCGGTACACGAGGAATTACTATGGTCGACTCTCCCACAGGCACAACAAAACAATTTCACGTCATTCAAAACAGCCACCCTAGGCTTCTATCTGGCAGCAACGATAAGATACACTTATGGAGATCTAATCAATTTTGTCGCTGAGAATTCCAACAAGGTTTTGATGAGCACGGCTGCCCTGGGAGAATACCATCGAAGCTTTATGCATATTACGTCATATCTAGTTCAAGAAGGAGTCATTTCAGATCTAGATCAAAAGTGGTTCTATCGAGAAGGTCTAAACCGGCTCACCAATCAGCATCTCGAACAACAACTTCAGTTGGTTGACTTTCGACACCCAGCTGGCATTCCTTGGGATATACTGGTACTATACAATGAACTTGACCAACTTATAGCAGGAGGAGTCCTAGTAACTGGTCCTGGGGCACAGCAAGGATACGCAGTACCACAGTATGGAACATTTGGGATACCCGCAGCACCTCCATATTTTACTCAGCAACATGTCGCCACAGCATCTGGACCATATGCACTGACCCCCATCAAATGAGAGGACTCAGAACTGAGCCTGCTCACACCCATGGTATCAGATTTACAAGCTGAGATACAGGATCTCTGGGGCGAAAGGAAGGAGGATTATTGAAGGCGAGACTACAATGATTGGTACGCTCGAGATTGGCCATATGCCCATAACGAACCACAGGAGTACCAGCGACCCAATGATTACGGACGGCCACGCGAAGAATACAGGGCACCACTGAGAGGCCCACCCCCAGCCAGAAATATGCAGGTAAGGAATACAGGACCCCGAATGTGTGCCATGTGCCACAGCACTGCACACCTGTTCAGAGACTGTACGATCAGGGACACGTTACTGAACCGATGATTACTGGCCTTGGATGCACAAGGATTTGTTGTAATGCTGGGAGGAACACAACTACCACCAGGACCACAAGGCTCTTCTTTACTGGATCGAATGAACTTGTACTATCGAGACCACCCAAACGAGGTCCCTCTGGGTACAACTCTCCCAGTAGATATGACAGCACTACGAGATCCACCACCGCACCAAATGGCAAACTTGTTCGATACGTACTACCCTGCCATATCAGGACCAAGTATGTATACGCCGACCCAGCCAGGTATGGAGGAAGCCCACATCGAAGAAATTCAGGATGAATACGTAGGGGAAGGAAGAAAGGTTCGGTTTGATGATACGAGCAATTCTCACGGACAGCAGAGATGATTGGCGAGACTGGCAAATATAGGAAAAGCCAACTCTCCCTCACCTAAGCACCCGATGAAACCAGCGAAAGAACGAGAGGGACGCGAACCAGCTACGGACTCGGGCATACCAGAAACAGAAACAGGCAAAGGAAAGGAGACAGAATCGGCCAAGCCCAAAACAACCGAAGAATCGGTACCCAACTCTATTCCACCAAGCGAGCCTATGCAAGTCCATGTGGCACCACCACGGGAAAGGACAGAACTGAAGCCTGGACATCCCAATCCAACAATAGACATACAGAGGCCTCAGTTCAAATACAACACACCGGCTAACAACCCTGCAATGGCTGACGCAGTATTTCGCCAATTCTTGGATTCCATGGTGTTGATATCAGGTCGAGAACTGTTGGCAACTTCGCCAGAAGTCAGACAAAAGTGCAAGGACATGATGATGGCCAAATGAAGTCTGATAAACCTTGAAGATGAAGGCACGGCCATGTACTCGGTAGGACCTAGGCAAGGATTGCCGGATGAGACAATGGAAAAGGAACCAGTCACGCCAGCAACTGTACCAATTCGAGTCATCGATGTATGGCTGGACGGAAAGGTCAAGGTAGAAGGACTACTCAACACTGGAGCTTCGTTTATCGGACTATCGCAAAACATGTGGAAGCATCTAGGATCGCCGACTCTGAACAATGAACAAATCACTATCGAAACAGCAGACGCGTCTAGGACCCAATCGCTCGGATTAATACCGTGACTCAGGATAGGACTCGGAGGATTCTCGGTACTTGTACAAGCACAAGTCATACACCTGGCACTGTTCAACATCTTACTTGGCCAACTGTTCCTCGCACACTGCAAGGCTCGGTTGGTAGATATAGACATCGACGACCAGGTACTGGAACTAATCCACCTGGTAACGGAAGAAGATGTATCAGTTCCAACTCAAGAATGAACACGACGAAAGCAACCAGCTGAGGATGAGGATTTTTGATAGTCAATGAATTGGTACAATATCGACGAGACGAACCAGAGTCGCAGCCATGCTATACCATGAATACCCCAGAATCAGACACAGTACATATTTCTTTTGACAGGCGGTCTATTGAAATCACCATCACAGAAAAGGGAGGTGTAAAATCAAAACGAAATACGAAAAACAACAAAACCCGAATGAACGGCGGAACAGGACTATTCTCCATTAATCACCCATACGATAACAAATCTCTAATTCCTTGAACAAATCAGACCCGCCGAACGACTCAGCCATTCTACAAGTACAAAAAGGTTGCTGATCGTATAAAGCCAGTTCCAACCACACTCCCCGAAGAATACCGAATCACCAGGACACAGCACCCCAATCCTCTGAAGGACCTTCTGGAACTGCCGACCCACCCTCCACCATTCTCACCTGGGAAACGACTCACCCAGGAATGATATAATGAAATAGACATAGATCCGGCCAGATTCCTACTCCCTAAAGAAAAGGATCTCACGTGGTGGGTTATTCGGACACAGGAAATGGCATTCGCATGGGATGAAACAGAAAAGGGTGCACTTGACTATGACTACTTTGCTCCAGTTCTTATCCCAACGATCGAACATATTCCATGGGTACTGAAGAATATTCCCATCCCACCGGGAATATTTGACAGGGTCGTTGCAATCATCAAAGACAAAATCATGTCCGGCGTATATGAACCATCAAACTCATTGTACCGATCCAGGTGGTTCTGTGTAGTAAAGAAGGATGGAAAGTCACTGAGAATAGTCCACAATCTTCAACCACTAAATGCAGTCACAATACAAGATCCATCGGTGCCATATCCAACAGAACACATCGCCGAGTCTTTCGGTGGCCGATCCTGTTATACAACCCTGGACTTATTCATAGCGTTCGACCAAAGAAAATTCGCCATATGAAGTAGGGACATAATGACATTCCAGATGCCACTAGGAGCATTTTGACTCACATCAATTCCCATGGGGTATACAAACTCCCAGCAAATCATGCACACCGATGTCACATTCATCCTGAAGGACAAAATCCCAGATGTGGTGTTCCCATACATTGACGATATACCCATAAAAGGGCCAGCCACACGGTATGAGTTACAGGACGGATCATATGAGACCATCCCAGAAAATTTGGGAATCTGCCGGTTCATATGGGAACACCTAAACGACATCAACCGAGTCCTCCAAAGATTCAAAGTAGTTGGGGCGACTCTGTCCAGGAAAAAGTTGGTACTTGCTGCACCTGAAGCCGTGATAGTCGGGCATACCTGCAACTACTCAGGACAAGTCCCAGACGAAGCACGAATCCAAAAAGTCATCGACTGGCCTCCTTGTGAAGACATTATGGATGTTTGATCATTCCTCGGAACTGCAGGAGTTTTCAGGCACTTTATCAACGACTTCGCTCGACTGGCATATGACCTGAACCAACTCACTGGAAAAGACGTCCCCTTCTCATTCGGAAAACTCGAACAGCGATTGATGGACCAACTCAAGAAGGCAGTCACCAAGTCTGGAGCCATCAGGCTAATCAACTACAAATGTGGGAGACCGGTCCACCTCTGCGTAGATTCGTCGATTCGAGGATACAGAGTGATTCTCTTACAGATTGGAGAAAACAGAGAATGATTCCCAGCCCGTTTTATGTCTGCAACATGGAATGAAAGAGAGTAGAACTACTCACAGCCAAAAGTAGAACTGTTTGGCCTCATGAGGGCCCTCCACAATGCACAAATCTATCTAATAGGACTGGACCACTTCTACATTGAAGTCAACGCAAAGTACATTAAAGGCATGATCAACAACCCAGATATCCAGCCAAACGTGATGATCAACCGGTGGATCGCTGGAATCTTGTTCCACTTCATGATTATCCATGTACCAGGCACTCGGCATACAGGCCCAGACAGACTCAGTCGACGAAAGCGAACAGACACCGACCCTCCAGATGACGAAAACTACGAGGAATGGATCGACGACCAGTATGCTTTCATATTCATAGCATACACTGGAGACATTCCTCCTGCTGCAGACCCTCCCACCATTCCTCAGACAGCTGCAGCAGAATTGGCCAATCAAGAGTTGATAAAAATCAAGGAGTTTCTCGGCGACCCAAAGAAACCAGAAGACATGTCAGACAATGAATTTCGACACTTCGTAACAAAGGCAACTCAATTTTTTGTCGCAGATGGACAACTCTGGAGGAAACGGTACTTGGGACCACACCAACTTGTACTCGCACAAGATCGCCGATTCTCAGTCATGCAGTCAGCACACAATGACCTGGGACACAAAGGATTCTTTTCAGTACAACTACAAATCCACGATCGATTTTGGTGGCCCATGATGAGTTCCGACATACATTGGTTCCTGAAGACGTGTCACTTGTGCCGGACTTGGCAACTCACTCATGTACGAATCCCACCGAATGTTCCAACACCAGTGCCACTATTCGCCAGGGTACACATAGACGTGATGCTCATGCCCAAATCAGGTATATCATTCAGGCAAGAGACTCGCTGTAGAGCCGTGCCGATCGTCCCATCACCACCGATCACTCCAGAAGCATTCAAGAACTGGTTCTGATGCATACCGATCAGTACCGGACTCAACCCAATCGGTCCAGTCTCGAATCAGAACCTCGCGATCGCGTCATCAGCACATTCCGACACCTCCGAAAGCATACCGGAACATACCGGAGATCTTATCTCGACAATTAGGGATGCGGTCACATGGAGCATACAGCCAAGATGCATACCGGACTGCTGTCCGATGACGGGAGCCACGTACCGATTGGACGATCTGAGTTCCGGTGGAGCACCGGTGTGATCGGATGCGAAGCGGACGTTTTCCTCATTATGATTTATGTTTTTCCTATGTTCTTCTGATTTCTATGCACTCTATGCGCGCCTCTATGACCTATGACTTTTCCTTTCGACTTCTCTATGTTTCGACTGATATGCACAGTATGCCCGAATGGAAATTATTAACTGTAGATAGATCTTTGGACTTAGTATAAATATACACCCCATGTCGTAGGTAGAGGACAAGTCAGTTCTACCGCAGAGTCTCCCTCAGATAGGGTAACTTGAGTGCGATCCGTCTTAGTTCTTGTAATCTTGTAGTCATTCCGTCTTCATCTTAGCATCTCGTCTTTCGAAACCGTCTCTCGTCTCATACTTCGTAACTCAAACCTCGTCGCTCGTCGTGATCACATCGTACTGGTGTTGATTACCCACGCGTACCGACTCCGTACCGGTCAAACCACAGACGCGACAGGAGTTCCTGACCTTTGTTCTCGATATCGACACGTACCGATGCGTACCGAAGCGTACCGACGCGTACCGAAGCGTACCGATGCGTACCGAAGCGTACCGACACGTACCAAAGCGTACTGACGCGTACCGACGTGTACCGAAGCATACCGACACGTACCGGTACGTCAAGTGATCTCACCACAGTCTACCCCTAACCTCCCAGAGCAATGCGATCACGTCCCCAAAAGGACTGTTGATCCCCGACACCCCTAAGTCAGGATCTACACCAGTAGTACAAGTTCATTCGATCCAGTAGATTTGATCCAGTAGAGAAGAGCCTTGAGGTCCTGGTGGCAGTCATGTTCCTCCTAGCATCACAACGAATCCTTGCACATCCAAGGCTAATAGTCACCAGTTCAGCAACGTGTCCCTGATTGTACAGTCCCTGAATAGGTGTGTGGTGCTGTGGCACATTGCACATGTTTGGGGTCCTGTATTCCTTACCTGCATATTTCTGACTGGAGGTGGGCCTCTTGGAGGTGCCCTGTATTCTTTGCGTGGCCGTCCGTAATCATTGGGTCGCTGGTACTCCTGTGGTTCATTAGGGGCATATGGCCAATCTTGAGTGTACCGATCCTCATAGTCTCACCTTCGATAATCTTCCTTCCTTTCACCCCGGAGATCTTGTATCTCTGCTTGTAAGTCCGATACCATGCATGTGAGCAGGCTCAGTTCTGAGTCCTCTCATTTGATGGGGGTCAGTGCATATGGTCCAGATGCTGTGGCAATGTGTTGCTGAGTAAAATATGGAGGCACTGCGGGTATCCCAAATGTTCCATACTGTGGTACTGCATATCCTTGCTGCACACCAGGACCAGTTACTAGGACTCCTCCTGCTATAAGTTGGTCGAGTTCATTGTATAGTACTGGTATGTCCCAAGGAATGCCAGCTGGGTGTCGAAAGTCAACCAACTGAAGTTGTTGTTTGAGATGCTGATTGGTGAGCTGGTTTAGACCTTCTCAATAGAACTGCTTTTGATCTAGATCTGAAATGACTCCTTCTTGAACCAGATATGATGTAATATGCATAAAGCTTCAATGGTATTCTCCCAGGGCAGCCGTGCTCATCAAAACCTTGTTGGAATTCTCAGTGACAAAATTGATTAGATCTCCATAAGTGTATCTTATTGTTGCCGCCAGATAGAAGCCCAGGGTGGCTGTTTTGAATGACACAAAATCATTTTTTCATGCCTGTGGGAGAGTCAACCATAGTAATTCCTCACATACTGGTGCATAGTAACGTGCTCAATTGATTTTCTGTAGATTGGTGATTCCTGCATTCGATCCTAAGATGTTAACCTCTTCAAAGAATCATGGGATCCCTTCTGGTTCTATATTGGCATTCATTGCTGGTGCTTGTTTGTTGTGCCTGTTTGGCATTGTTGCTCCTGGAACTGGAGGATTTGGTCCGGTTATCAGGAGATTTCTGGACTCAGCGAGGTCTGGAAGAGGATTGGCTACATTGGTATGGGTTGCACCAGTGGTGCCATTGGTGGGGCTTGTGAAGGTCCTTGGCTCAATCCTTGTGTGGTAGAATTAGCCATGACTGCTCTGACTATTGGTGGCACCATGATATGGAGAGTTGGTAGAGCTGGTGTGGGTACACGTGAGGGCGGAGTTGGTGTCCTTCTCGGCTGTTCTGGAGTAGAAGGGCAGGTTTCTGGGTATGGGTCCACGATCCTTGATATTGCAACAGGTATTGATCCTTCTGGAGTTGGCAGTGGTGGTGGCAGGACTAGTTCTTCCTCCGATGTCTCGGATCAATTCTGTGGTGATTCCAGGGTCACTTGTTCTTCTTGGTTGGGAGTAGGATTCTCAGGTTTGGAGTTTTGTTCTGTTGGTACTTCTATTGGTCCTCCTGTTTGAATCAGAGGTTTGTCAAGCCATCTTCTGATGGCTTGTCTGCCCCAATTAAGTGGTGACCCTGGTCTTGTGGTGTAGGGGTGCAGACTCTTCTAATCCAAAGGGCGATTTGGGCTACAGCTCGTGATCGACCCAAGGGGGACTGCGGTGACTCGGTATACCAAGAGGGACAACCTAAGTAGAGCGAGGTTCGAGATAGGAAGACTCGGCGATACAGATACCTGTGGGATTCCGGTTGGACCAAGACTCGGGCGGGTAGAATCGGCACTTGTGGCAGTGGCTGAGGGCGTTCAGTGATTGGGTGACGGAGTTCTGAGAGTCGGTGACAGAGTCAGTGTATACTGTTTTCAGAATGAGAGTCGGGCGAGTAGTGCGTAGTAATGCATGTAGTAGATTGTGGTCTAGAGGTGGAGAGGGGACTGTTTGTCTCTGTACTTGTCTCGTATCTCCCTCTCTCCCTCTCTCGCTGTACAAACTACTGCGAATTTATACTAAATTGAAGCAGAGAAAGCGGTGCAAGACTCGGCCAAGTCTGTGTGAATGGATGTGAAAGTGAGTCAGTGATCGGTCTGTGCACATCACGCAGCCGATCGTCGTGGAGTGATGTTGGAGTCCCCAACCTGCTCTTTTCGTCTCCCACCACTGCACACCCGTATCCCACGTCCTTGTCCTACTCACCTAATTCCTTCCACCTGTCCCCACGAGAGTCGGTCATCCATGTGCTGATCGAGTTCATGCGACATCCCTCCGTCCGATCATGTCCATACCAAGAATTATAATGAAGAGTCAGCCGCCGATTATGAATGAATAAATGGTAAAGTTTGGCGGCCGGTAAAAGGGATTCAAAGGAGTAGTGTAAGTGAGGGGAGAAAGACTTGGCCGGTGCGTAGGCGATGGTTAATCGCTACATCTCCCGGGGGGCCAGAAAAAAGGTGTTTGCGGTGTACATGAGAAGTGGTTGAATTGGAAATTAAAGAAAGTGTAATGGGTGAGGTTTGGTGCATTCTGTGGTTTTTAATGGTGTGAAGAAGAAGAAGAAGAGGTTGATGGTTCACTGATCAATGCCGAAATCGCACCCTGGAGTTTCGTGATGTGCACTATTTGCTGCACGACCGTGTCACGGAGGTTCTCGAGTTGGACTGATGGGGCTGGGTGGTGTATGCTGGTCTGGAGGTCTGGGTGCCATGGGATAATTGCGATCTGGATCAGGTCGTGTGTCACTGCCGAACGTAGACACTGATTCACTGGCAGCTCCAGGCCTTGATTAATGACATATTTTGTGTGGTTGTTGATCAAGGCTGGTTGGGGTCAGAACTGGATGTCGATCACCATGTACAGGTGCAGGAAGAACTCATGCACCTTCATGCCAGGCTCGGTGATTGAGTGCCAGAAGTGCTGGTGAGATCTGGAGTGGTGTAGGATGTCCTCGAGGGTGGCCTGATGCAAGTGATGGCATGCGACAGTGAGAGTGAATGATATCGACCAGTTGTGGACCCCGTGTATGTCATCCGGGCATAGGATTTGGTTGTCATAGAAAGACTCGGCACTGATTCGGTCTGAATGCATGGTTGGTGAAGGGGTAAAATTGAAGAAGAACAAAGTTGAATTATTCGAGAGGGGGATATTGTAGGGTGGGTGATTCTAAATGAACAAAAAGGAGGGGGTATTTTATAGAGACTCGGAGTTATTAATTAGTGCAATGTTCAGTGTAAGAGAAAAAAAAATTTGGGGCGGAGAGAAAGTAAAATAGAGAGGGTTGGTGTCTGTTGTCAAACGAAAATGGGGTTCTTTGTTATTAAAGGAATGGAGGGGTACTCTATTTTGCCTAATGTAACATGAGGTGTTTGAGTCAGGGGGGTTTCAAGAGAAATGCACCGGGTGTTCAGCTTTAGCCTCCCCGTCCATCATAGCTGATCCTTCCTGTGCAATCCTTCCATACTCGGCTGCGAACGTCGCATTGAAGTCGTTCCATGACACGATCAAGTTCATGTGCTCACCCAGGTTGATCGGTACAATGTGGTGCTCGTTGAGTTGACTGACTAACTGTGAGAGTAGTTCGTGGGCTTTGATGGCTTGTTCCTGAGCGGTTTCGGCGAGGCGGGCCATCGAGATCGCTGTTTCCTGAAGGGCCGACTGTTGTGCTTCGCGTGCTGTACACTCCTGCTCGGCGTCTTCGAGCATTGCTGTGAAGTCGGCCTGCTCGGCTTCTGCAGAAATCAGTGATTCCTGGGCTTTGTACAGTTGGCTGAGGTATGCCGGTTGGACGTAGGACACTGTTGCTGCGGCGTTGAACCGAGAGAGGGTCAGGGTTGCTTTGTAGGAGGTTGCCTTCCTGCTCACGATCTGTCTGAACACCGTGCGGTATACTTCTTTGTATGCGAGTTGCGTGAGGCCCTCATAATCGGGACTGGCTATGGCGACTGTGGTACAGAATTGAGACCACGAACCTCCGGTGAGTGTGGGTGACTGCGAGAGTCGCTCTTGTATTTTCGGTGTGCAGAATGTGTAGGCCACGTAAATCAGAGTCGGGTCTGTGGGTGTAAGCTTGTTGAACGCGAACAGTAACTCCGCCACAAACTTGGTGAACGAGGTCATTGCAGGGTCGTATACAACTATCTGCAAGACACCCATTGGGCGAGGGTTGGCTAATGCGAGGTCACCAGGGGTTGGGTTGGGCATACAGCGTGCCATGTCCTTGAGGACGATTGCATGGGGAGGGGTAATGTTGGTACATTCCATTGTGGGCAGGGTCGGGTGTTGTCTCTTTTTCCTTTTTGTTGTTTTCAGTAATGGCGTGTCTTTTTAAGGACAGATGTGTCACCTGAGTCGTTTGTGTGTCTGTTTTGGGAGGACCTCTCTGTATTGGTCATGCCGTCAGTCGGCAGAGTTCGCATTCATTGCGTGTTTCGGGCGATTCTTTCGCGTGCTTCAATTCGGTCCTTCGGTGGGTGATTCGTGACAGCAATAGTGTCATTTTCTCGTGGTCGGCGGCCGGTCGATTGGCAAATTTTTGTCTTTTAGTCCATTGTTTCATATTTTGTGTGTCTGGTGCCGGTCCATGTCTCTGTTTGGCCAGTTGTGATTTTGTTTGGTGGTCCTGGTTCGGTGTAGTTATTTTCTTTGGTGTTCATTTTCCATTGAGTATTTGTGTGTTGCATGCCTTGGGGTTCCTTTTTGTTAGGAGCGGGCTCACAGTTAGCTGCTGGTGTTTGGCGTGTGCCTGGGTTTGTTGTGAGTGATCGGTGGGTTCGTGCTGTATTTGGTGTGGTCTGGATCTGCGTGTGATTGGCTTTTGAGGTGTGTGATCATCGAGAACTGTTTTGGGCGCTTCGGTGATCTTGAAATGACCGGGTTCCACATTGTGCTTCTTGAGTGTGATCACGGCACTTGTTCTGGTCTGGTAACACGGGGGCATGATTCCTGTTGGTAAAGATCATCGTAGTTTTTGAAACGTGTCCCCCTCTACTTTTTACTACCACCTCCTCCATCTCACCTTACCCATTCGATGGACAATGCTACGACTCCTGATACCGCCCTGTGCACCCCCACATCTCCCAAGGATGGGGGGGGGGGGTTCTTCGACACCGCCACAGGAGAAGTTGGGGGCTAGCAATCACGCGCCAGCGGCCCCTGGTTTTTCGCAGGAAACTGATGACGGCAACCAAGACGTGGGAGGTGCGCTCGTCGGCACAGATCTCCCGTGTCCATTGCAGCTACCATCATCCTCATTGGGTGGAGAAGTGGGTGGAGAGGGGGAACCTGCCGGTGAAGTTGGTATTCCCCCTGCTGAGTCTGTCCTGCCGAGTCTCGTCCAGTGTGATCCTTTCTCATCACGTATGGAAGACTTCAACTCGGCTCTCGACGATCTCGAGAAGTCGAGTGAAGAGGCTCATGAGGAGGCGATGGCGTATGTGCGGGCTACTTGGGTGCGCCGCTTGTTTTTGTTTTCTTGTTTTTGCTTCTGATACCCCCTTTTCTAGCGCTCCCTTTCTACCGTGTGGGATGGCGTTTCCGAGTGCACAAAAGCCACCCATATCTCTTTTACCGTGATGGACATCCTTTTGGACATGTTCCGGACTGAGGCTGAGGAGGCAGTGGAGAACGCGACTGAGGAGATGCTGCCCAAGCATCTCCGGTCCCTTATTGCTGAGGAGGAGGAGAAGGTGGCCGAGCGAAAGCGCAAACGCGAGCTCATTGCTACCGAGCGCGCGCGCGCGCTGCTGCTGAGGCCCAGGAGAGGGTAGAGCGTCAGGCTCGTGAGGACGCCGAGTGTGCCAGACAGGCTGTGGAGGAGGCGCGATTCTGGCTTGAGCGTACAGATCTCCTGGTGGCCAAACAGGCTCGGGAAAAGGAGGAGCGCACAGCAAAGCTGAGGGGCGTGCGTGAGTCGTTGCGCACGCTGTATCCTACAGCGACTGATGAGGAGCTCCAGGGCCAACTCCAATGTATGGTCGGTCCTCCTCTGCCAGTTTCATCTGTGATCCCTTCTGCTCCCACTCAGCCAATTCCGTCTCTGCCCCATCATGGATCGCGTATGTGTCAGCCTCACCCTTGTCCTGTCCTCGCACGTTCGGGAGCAGAAAGCGAGGTGGTCATTTCTCCCACATTGTTGCCTCAAGCTGGTTTGGATGCGAGTGCTGTGTCTCGTCAAGGTACTGGTGGGCCTGCCATGCCCCCTCATAGGACTTCCGCCTCTCCTTTCCTGGCTGCACCGGCTGGGACTGTAAAAACTGATCCTTCGACAGTTGGCAGAAGCACCTCATCCACAAAGATACCGTGTGAGGTGACAAAGGTGAACATTCCTTTCTGTACCAATCCTGATCTTCATGGTTGACTGTTCCCGTGTAGGTTGGTGGTTTGCGCACGCGTTCTGAGGTGGTGGCAGCTAATGTCCCTCCTATGAAGCCTGGGACAAAGTGAAAGCCGGTTGTGGTTGAATCCAGCGGCGACGAAGGACCTTCTCGTCCTGGTCCATCCAAGGTTCTGCGTGCTGCAGGTGCATCCTCTGTGAGAGATGCAAAGCCCGAAGAGGCCATTTCTGATGGCCTGGACCCGGATTTGCTCGGAGGTGGGGTACACCTAGGGCGGACTGTTCAATTTGCCCTTGCTTGTGACACTTGCATTGTCACGGGCGCGTCATGCGATGGTGTGCCCAAGAGTCGGCGGTGCACTCGCTGTTCGTGGAATAAGGCACGCTGCATCTTTGAGAGGTTCTGTGGGCAGCATGGTGGTACCCAGCTCGCTCCTCTCACACTTTCCATGGCGGACCCGATCGGTATCGGCGGCGCAGTCTGGCAGTTCGGCAATGTGCCCAACTACTCAGACGTGGCTTCCGTCGACGTCCTGGTCGGGGCATTGGCTAGGAATGTCGCCCAGTCTTGCGTGTCAATTTGCGAGCGCCAGGCTGCCGTTCGTTGTCATCTTGAGGCGTATGAGGCTCGTGTTGATGAGCTTACGTGTTGTCTCGGCGAATATGAGGAGGTTGAGGACTGGATGCCGCCTATGCCCTTCCTTGACAAGGAATCTTTCATTAACTATCAGACCATTCAAGAACAGGAGGAGAAGGAAGAAAAGGAAAAGAAGAAGAAGGGAAAAGGGAAGGGTAGAAATTAGGGTAGTTTTGCTGTTTGTTATTTATTAAGGGAATTTAGTCTATGGTTGGTACCGCATTACACTGTGCTTTACGATGGAAGTATAAGACTCGGCTTTTCCTTCCAGGCTTGGTAAAGTACTGCTTTTCATGAATTTCGCAGTTTTTGAAGTTTTTGAGAGTAGGGGTTTGCTGTGTGAAAGGAAACGGAATGAGAACAAATATCAAAAGGAATAAGGGGTATCATGATTCGGATTCAGTTCCAGAGTCGGTGTCGAGGATTTCTGTTGGTTGTGGCCGATCCTCAGCACCGAGCTCCTCCCCTTTGATTTTTGAATGTTTGTTGGCAAGTTCGTCGAGTTCTGAATCGGTTTGCTCAACTATCTGGGTGACTGGGGTCGATATGTTTGCTCGGGGGTGGTACAGGATAACTCTGAAGGCTGCGTATCCTAGTGCTGAGACTGCGCCTGTGAGTTCTGCAAGTATGTACGATCCTCCAGTTGTTCGACGAACAACTACCATTGGTCTGAGGTATTTGGGTTTGGCTTTTCGGCTTAGTTCCGTGTCGATTTGTGAGTTTCAAACCAGAACCAGGGCTCCAGGGCCAAAGTCATAGTCTCGGATCATGTTTTGGTAGTGCTTTTCGAATTGCTGGATTGATTTGAAGCGAGCATGCATGACTGCCGAGTGTACTCATTTCAAGTCTTCTGGTCAATGCTGGAGTGCCCTTGCTCGTGCCGCAAGTAGTTCTGACTGGGATACTTTCGATGTGTATACTGGTGACATGTACATTTGTTTGGCCAAGTCGAATGGAAGGATTGGCTGGACTCCATGGACCATGTAGTATGGCAAATATCCTGTTGCTTTCTGAATCGTAATCCTCTCGGCCCATATGGCATGGTATGCATGTTGTGACCATCGAGCTTTGTCGTTCCCAGCAAGTTTCATCAGTGTTTCCCTAAGGTCCCTGTGGCGTCGCTCTATGATTCTGTTTGCTCTCGAGTTGTAGGGGGAGATTCAGATATTGTGTACTCCGTATCTTGCCAACATCCTGATTACTTCGCCGTCGAATGATGGACCGTTGTCTGATACGATCTTGTGGACATAGCCCCATCGGCATATGATATCCTGGAAAATGAAGTTCACAATCGATCTCGAGTTATCAGCACGTAAGAGTCGGAATTCCGGGTAGCCTGTGAGTGATGTAGATCCTGACTTAGGGGTGTCGGGGATCAATGGTCCTTTTGGGGACGTGATCGCGTTGCTCTGGGAGGTTAGGGGTAGACTGCGGTGAGATCACTCGACATACCGGTACGCGTCGGTACGCTTCGGTACGCGTCGGTACGTGTTGATATCAAGAACAAAGGTCAGGAACTCCTGTCGCGTCTGTGGTTTGACTGGTACGGAGTCGGTACGCGTGGGTAATCAACACCAGTACGATGTGATCACGACGAGCGACGAGGTTTGAGTTACGAAGTATGAGACGAGAGACGGTTTCGAAAGACGAGATGCTAAGATGAAGACGGAACGACTACAAGATTACAAGAACTAAGACGGATCGCACTCAAGTTACCCTATCTGAGGGAGACTCTGCGGTAGAACTGACTTGTCCTCTACCTACGACATGGGGTGTATATTTATACTAAGTCCAAAGATCTATCTACAGTTAATAATTTCCATACGGGCATACTGTGCATATCAGTCGAAACATAGAGAAGTCGAAAGGAAAAGTCATAGGTCATAGAGGCGCACATAGAGTGCATAGAAATCAGAAGAACATAGGAAAAACATAAATCATAATGAGGAAAATGTCCGCTTTGTGTCTGATCACACTGGTGCTCCACCGGAACTCAGATCGTCCAATCGGTACGTGGCTCCCGTCGTCGGACAGCAGTCCGGTACGCGTCTTGGCTGTATGCTCCATGTGACCGCGTCCCTAATTGTCGAGATAAGATCTCCGGTATGTTCCGGTATGCTTTCGGAGGTGTCGGAATGTGCTGATGACGCGATCGCGAGGTTCTGATTCGAGACTGGACCGATCGGGTTGAGTCCGGTACTGATCGGTATGCATCAGAACCAGTTCTTGAATGCTTCTGGAGTGATCGGTGGTGATGGGACGATCGGCACGGCTCTACACTGGGACCACCCGAACGAAGTCCCTCCAGGTATGACTATTCCTGTCGACATGACAGCGCTATGAGATCCACCACCGCACCAAATGGTGAACTTGTTTGATATGTACTATCCCACCATATCGGGACCAAGTATGTATACACTGACCCAGCCAGGTAAGGAGGAAGCCCATATTGAAGAAATTCAGGATAAATACATAGGGGAAGGAAGGAAGGTTCGGTTCGACAATATGGACAAGTCTCATGATCAGCAGAGATGATCGGCAAGACTGGCAAATATAGGAAAAGCCAACTCTCCCTCACCTAAGCACATGATGAAACCAATGAAAGAACAAGAAGGATGTGAACCAGCTATGGACTTGGGTGTACTGGAAACAGAAACAGTCAAAGGAAAGGAGACAGAATCAGCTGAGCCCAAGACAACCGAAGAATCGGTACCCAACTCTATTCCACCGAGCGAGCCTATGCAAGTACATGTAGCACCACCATGGGAAAGGATGAAACCGAAGCCCAGACATCCCAATCCAACGATAAACATACAGAGGCCTCAGTTCAAATACAACACACTGGCTAATGACCCCGCAATGGTCGACACAGTGTTTCGCCGATTCTTGGATTCCACAGTGTCAATATCAGGTTGAGAATTGTTGGCAACCTTGCTGGAGGTCAGGTGAAAGTGCAAGGAGATGATGACAGCAAAGCGAAGTCCAATAAACCTTGAAGAGGAAGGCACAGCCATGTACTCAGTAGGACCCAGGCCAGGATCGCCAGACGAAACAATGGAAAGGGAACCAATCACACCAGCGACTGTACCAATTCGAGTCATCGATGTATGGCTGGATGGAAAAGTCAAGGTAGAAGGACTACTTGACACTGGAGCTTCGTTTATAGGGATGTATGGAAACACCTAGGATCTCTGACTTTAAATAACGAATGAATCACTATCAAAACAGCAGACGCATCTAGGACCCAATCGCTTGGACTAATACCATGACTCAGGATAGGACTCAGAGGATTCTCAGTACTTGTACAAGCACAAGTCATACACCTAGCACCGTTTGACATCCTACTTGGCTGACCGTTTCTCGCACATTGCAAGGCTCAGCTCATGGATGTAGACATCGATGACCAGGTACTAGAACTAATCCACCCAGTAATGGAAGAAGATATATCAGTTCCAACCCAAGAACGAACATGACAAAAGCAGCCAGCCAAAGAGAATGAGGATTTTTAATAGTCAATGAATCGGTACCATACTGACAAGATGAACCAGAGGTGCAACCATGCTATACCACAGATACCCCGGAGCCAAATGCAGCACATATTTCTTTTGACAGACAGTCTATCAAGATCACCATCATGGAAAAAGGAGGCGTAAAACCGAAACAAAATATGGAAAACAACAAAACCCAAACAAACAATGCAACAGGACTATTCTCTATTACTGCCCTTTGCAGAAGTATTGTCACACATGATTTCACTGATTTTCGTGCCATGAGAGCCTCAAAACACAAACATTTTCATATCTCAACCAAAAGTTGACCTTTCTGTGTCATCTAAGTTGCTAGATTCATTTTTTTATCTCATCTTTCATATTTCAACAGGATTGATAAGAAATAGTCAAAATTTGAGTCCAAAACAGCGAAAATGCTGTTTTTGAACCCATTTCCCTTGTTCATTTTTTCCTGCACTCAGATTTCACTGTACAGTGCTCCAGACCAGCCCAGAATTCTAGTATTAGTCTATTTGAATTTACAGACTGATTTTGAGATGTATTGTGAGGTAGATGTGCTGAATTAGTGCATGCCTAAAACACACAAATCCCCTCTGTTTCTGCAAGCCCCCCCCAGCCCCCAGGAAAAATTCTTCTCAACTAAGTTCATTCATGTAAATTCATTCAAAGTGTATTGGAACAGATTTGAGCAGCATCCAGGGCTCTAGCATCAACCAGTGAGCTGAATTGAGTACCAGATTCTGACTGTATGCACTATTCTTGTGAACATATCCCTGATTCATGAAGGAAGCCTGTATCCATGGATGCTGCTCAAATCTGTTCCAATACACTTTGAATGAATTTACATGAATGAACTTAGTTGAGAAGAATTTTTCCTGGGGGCTGGGGGGGGCTTGCAGAAACAGAGGGGATTTGTGTGTTTTAGGCATGCACTAATTCAGCACATCTACCTCACAATACATCTCAAAATCAGTCTGTAAATTCAAATAGACTAATACTAGAATTCTGGGCTGGTCTGGAGCACTGTACAGTGAAATCTGAGTGCAGGAAAAAATGAACAAGGGAAATGGGTTCAAAAACAGCATTTTCGCTGTTTTGGACTCAAATTTTGACTATTTCTTATCAATCCTGTTGAAATATGAAAGATGAGATAAAAAAATGAATCTAGCAACTTAGATGACACAGAAAGGTCAACTTTTGGTTGAGATATGAAAATGTTTGTGTTTTGAGGCTCTCATGGCACGAAAATCAGTGAAATCATGTGTGACAATACTTCTGAAAAGGGCAGTAATCACCCATACGATAACAAAACTCTAATTCCTCAAACAAGCCAAACTCGCCGAATAACTCAACCCTTCTACAAATACAAAAAGGTTGCTGATTGTATAAAGCCAGTACCAACCACACTCCCCAAAGAATACTGAATCACCAGGACATAGCACCCTGATCCTTTAAAGGACCTTCCAGAATTACTGACCCATCCTCCACCATTCTCACCTGGGAAATGACTCCCCCAGGAACGATACAACAAAATGGACATAGATTCAGCCAGATTCCTACTCCCTGAAGAAAAGGATCTCATGTGGTGGGTCATCCGTACACAGGAAATGGCATTCACATGGGATGAAACAGAAAAAGGGTGCACTCGACTATGACTACTTCGCTCCGGTTCTTATCCCAATGATTGAACATATTCCATGGGTACTGAAGAATACCCCCATCCCACCAGGGATATTCGACAGGGTTGTTGCAATCATCAAAGACAAAATCATGTCTGGTGTATATGAACCATCAAACTCATTGTACCGATCCAGGTGGTTCTGTGTAGTAAAGAAGGATGGAAAGTCACTGAGAATAGTCCACAATCTTCAACCACTAAACACAGTCACAATACAAGATCCATTGGTACCATATCCAACAGAACACATCACTGAGTCTTTTGGGGGCTGATCCTGTTATACAACCTTGGACTTATTCATAGCGTTCAACCAAAGGAAACTCACCATACGAAGTAGGGACATAATGACATTCCAGATGCCACTAGGAGCATTTTGACTCACATCAATTCCCATGGGGTATACAAACTCCCAGCAAATCATGCATGCCAATGTCACATTCATCCTGAAGGACAAAATCCCAGATGTGGTGTTCCCATACATTGACAATGTACCCATAAAGGGGCCAGCCACACGATACGAGTTACAGGATGGATCATATGAGACCATCCTGGAAAATTCAGGAATCTGCCGATTCATATGGGAACACCTAAATGACATCAACCAAGTCCTCCAAAGATTCAAAGTAGTTGGAGCAACTCTGTCCGGGAAAAAGTTGGTACTCACCACACCCGAAGCTGTGATAGTCAGCCACACCTGCAACTACTCAGGACAAGTCCCAGATGAAGTACAAGTCCAAAAAGTCATTGACTGGCCTCCTTGTGAAGATATTACTGATGTTCACTCATTCCTCAGAACTGCCGGAGTTCTCAGGCATTTTATCAATGACTTTGCTCGATTGGCATATGATATGAACTGACTCACCAGAAAAGACATCCCCTTCTCATTCAGAAAACTCAAACAGTGATCAATGGACCAACTTAAGAAGGCAGTCACCGAGTCTGGAGCCATCAGGCTAATCGACTACAAATGTGGGAGACTGGTCCACCTTTGTGTATATTCATCAATTCAAGGATATGGAGCAATTTGTTAGGTGGGAGTCCAGGAGACGACTCGGACTGGGCAGGCCTCAGCTGACTGTCATCTGGGACGTGCTATACTCGAGCGTAGACTCAGGACACGCTTACTCAGGCTAGGTTGTCACGGAGGTAAGAGGATTAATACAAGACTAAACTAATACAAGGGGGACGAGTCTCACCTAGGTCGTCATGGAGGTAAGAGGAAAAGCAGAACAAGGAGTTCATGCAATTCCTGAGACCTTATATAGCAACAACCGTGAGACTATATTACCTAATGTCACATGGGCAGACGGAATGGAATGAATGATGGTCAGGTGAAGGAATCATGGGAAATGATTTGAAAGATGATTAAATATAATGAAAAAAAGGGCGATTCAAAGAAAGGAAATGGTAAAAGGGAAAATAAAAGAAAAGGGAAAGTTCGAGTTCTGACATTATCCCCCCCTCAAGGTTGGGCATCCCGACCAACCAAGATCGCGGTCGTCTGGTTCGGTGTTGACGAAGAGTGGACGGAGTCGCAAGCAAGGGATATCGAGTTTGCGTGGGGCACTGGGGTGTTTGAGATAAAACTCAGCGATTGCCTCTTTTGCATTCTCGCCAAAGTCTGTCTCAGGCTGCCAAGTCGATTCGTTGTATCCGACCCACTTTACGAGGTACTGTAATTTTCCTCAGTGCAGATGTGAGTCTATGACTTCCTCAACCTTGTACTCCTCTTCGTTCTCGACGATGTCTGGTGGTGGTGGAGGTGGCTGTTTTTGGCTCTCGAAGGATGGTTTGATGGCCAGTTTCAACAAAGCCTTGTTGAATACAGGGTGGACCTTTTTCCATCGCTTTGGGAGCTTGAGTTTATAAGCGCTTGCTCCCACTTTGTTCATGATGTCGAAGGGGCCATACCACTTGTCAGCAAGTTTCTTTGTCGGTGAGTCCGTGCTGATATTTTGTCCATTGAGGAAGACCTTGTCTCCAGCCTTGTATTCTACCAATGCTCCTGCCATTCAGTCGTGGTAACGCTTCATGTCCTCCGCCGCCTTGACCAGATTGTCCTTCGCAATGCGATGAGTTTCCTTAATGTGCTTTGCGAATTCTTCTGCCGACATGTTGGCAGAGGAGGTTTGTACAGTGTCGAAACTCATAGGGTGACGTCCTGTGTTTGCATAGAAAGGGGACATCTTCATTGCTGAGTGTTCGCGATTATTGTAAGCGAACTCTGCGAGGGGGAGCTAGTCTTTCCAGTCCAATTGCTGATGGTCAATGAAGAGCCGGAGATATTGTTTGAGCTCTTGGTTGACATGTTCCATTTGACCGTCCGTCTGTGGGTGGTACACCATCAATGGGTTGCCTTCGATGCGTAGGAGTTTGTACAGCTCCTTCATCATTGACGCGTCGAACTGTGTGCCTCGGTCATGGATGATCTTTTTTGGTAGGCCATGGAGGTGGAAGACATGGTCGTGGTATAACTGAGCCATGCCTTCTGCTGACAACTTCGTTGTCATTGGGATCGCGTGCATCTGTTTTGAAAACCTGTCCACAAAGACACAGATGGCATTGTGTCCCTTCAAGTCTGGGAGTTCTCCAATGAGGTCGACCGTGACAATTTCCCAAGGACCCTTGGGGACCGCATTTGGATGTAATGGTCTCGACCTTGACGTTCTCAGAGCCTTCGTCCTTTGACAACGATTACAACCTCAAACGTACGCCCGGACATCTGAGAACATTGATGCCCACCAGAAGTCCCGGCAAACGAGCTCCACCATCTTTGATGCCCCTGGGTGTCCTGCCAGAACTGAGTCGTGGCACTCCCACAGTACTGCTTCCTTCATCGTCAATGGCACGTATACCTTGCTCTTCATCCGCCACAACCCATCGACCTCCGTCATACCTGTCAGCCTCTCCGACTCGTGCTGCGCTCTCTGCGCTTCACCCACTCTGTCAAACACCTCATCACGCGACATTCTGACCACCCCACGGTTCAGCCACTTTTCCTTGATGAACACGATGCTGTCATTGTCATCCTTGCCCTCATCATAGCCCGCTTTGCATGACAGCAGATCCGCCTTGCCCATTGTCTTCCCTGACTTATGTTCAAGGTGGAAGTCGAATTCTTCGAGTTCAGTTTGCCAGCGAGCTTGGCGATAGCTCAGCTTCTGTGCTGACTTGAAGTAGGTGAGGTTGGCATGATCGGACCAGATCTCAATAGTGTGACGGGTGCCGAGGAGGTACTGCCTCCACTCCTTGAGTGCCGAAACGATTGCGAGCATCTCCTTATCGTAGATCTTGTAGTTTTGTTCTGCCAGCAGGAGCACCTCCAACCTGTAGGCGACTACCCTCCATTTGCCTTCCTGTTTCTGTAGCAACACGCCACCAAGCACGAAGTTCAATGAGTCCGCTTCAACGCAGAAAGGGCCCTCGTTGTTGGTGATGGCCAGGACTGGAGGTGAGCAGAGACGTCGTCTCAGCTCCTTGAACGCTTCCTGCTGTTTGGTCTCCCATACCCAGTCCTTCTTGCCTGTCAGTGATGTTAATGGGTGGACTACCTTGCTGTAGTCCTTGATGAAGCGTCGCAGCCAGTTGCCCATGCCGAGGAACTGCTGTAGTTGTTTAACGTTTCGTGGGATGGGCCAGTCCGCGATCGCCTCTGTCTTTGCCAGGTCAGCCTTGATCTCGCTGTTGCCGATGATGTGTCCAAGGTACTTTACAACCTTGGCGTCGAACTCACACTTTTCGGGCTTCAGGTACAGGCCATTTTCTTGCAGGATCTGAAGGACGCACCTCGATGTCTTGATATGTTCCTCGAGAGTCTGAGAGAGGATTAGGATATCATCGAGGTAGACGATGATCAGGTTGTCGTAGATCAGTCCCTTGAAAATGTGGTTTACGAAGGCCTGGAAAGTCACCGGTGCATTACAGAGGCCAAAGAACATGACTGTTGGTTCGAAGAGGCCCATATTTGTGCAGAATGCTGCCTTCCATTTGTCACCTTCACAGATCCGGATGTTGTAGTATCCCCAGCAAAGGTCAAGCTTCATGATGAACTTCGCTTTCTTGACCTTGTCAACAAGCTCGTCAATGAGGGGGAGAGGATATTTGTTCTTGATCGTTCTGTCATTGAGCTTACGGTAGTCCTGAATCGGGCGTAGCGATTTGTCGGCTTTCTTAATGAAGAAGAAAGGTGACGCCATGGGTGATATGGACCTTTGGATGCGACCAGACTTCAAGTTCTCATCGAGGAAGTCCTTGAGCGACTGCTGCTCTGTTGGTGTGAGTGGGTAGATCTTGCAGTTGCTGGGCTTGAAGTCGGGCTTCAGATCGATGACATGGTCCCATGGTCGGTGTTCAGGCAACTTCTCGAATCCCTTCTCCAAGAAGACGTCGGTGTAGTCGTTGAGGTATGCAGGCCAGGACGCCTTGTCCATTCACACCTCTCTCACCCTCCTCATTTCTTTCACATCCTCCTTCTCGATCGCACACTCCTCCAGGCAACAGGTGAATTCAATCAAACCCGTCTTCCAGTCGACCTCCAGGTTGTGACGTCAAAGCCAATTGTAACCAAGGAAGATGTTTGATGATGCCAGTGATGTCACCACAAGGACAATCCTCTCCCTGTGGTGCCCAATCATAAGCTTGACGTCGACGTATTCTTCAATCAACCCGGCTTTGTTGTGCATGCCGTCAGCATTGAGCACTGCGAGGGGCTGAATGTATTGTTTGGTCTCCAACCTGTATCGCTCGATGAACCTCACGTCGATGCATGATCCTGTGCATCCCAAATCCACTAGGGCATGTGCATCCACCTCTCTCGTCTCACCTGCTACACTGTGTCCGACATTCAGGAGGAGGTCCAGCTGGCGTCCGCCAGTTCCCCTCATGAACAACTTCTCTTCGATGCCTTCTTCGCTCACACTGGTAGGGTTTTCATAGTTGGAAAAGTCATTGATGCCGTTTGCATCTAGATATTGTACAGGCGGTTGACTATATCTTAACAGATCCGAACTTGAAACCTTTGGAACTTCTCAGTCAGTTGCCCTGGTGGCTATGCCTGACCACTCGCAAAACCCTGCGAGTCGACAACCTCTTTGTCATCACCTTCTTCCTCCACATAGTCCTCCACAGTCGACCTCCAAGTGTCTATGACTTCCTCGAAGGCCGATTCCTTCATCGTGCTGAGCTCGTCGGCAAGGAGGCGATGCTCGCCTGGTGCCATCAGCTCCAGCATGCGCTGGATAATCAGTTTTCCTTGCGGGCACTTGTTCTTAAAGTGATCCAGCCCACTGCAAATCCAGCACGCACGTTGGCATTGTGCCTCGTTCATCGAGATGTCCATTGGCTGGCCTGCACCTCCAAAGGTGATGCCAGTTGCATCGCTGAAAGGTGATGGTACGGTCTACTGGCAGACTCGGACCTGGTTGAGTTCGGCCACTGGGGGTTCACTCTAATGTGTCTGATGGAGGGGATAGTGTCAGGAAGTGTGGGGAAGTGTAATAGAATACTCGGGGCTAGGTGTCGACTCGAGGACGTGAGTACAAAGGAAGACCGGCAAAACGTGCCTAAATGCGGTCGGAGAACAAAGAGCAACTACGATCTTGACAACCCGGGCTCGGAAACTCGCCAGTGAAGACAGGAATCGATACTATTCGTCGAGACGATTCTGAATCTGAAAAGACCTCGAGACACGATGCAGAATTGACGGAGATATAGCAGTTGCACTGGTTGCGGCTGGCGGAACGCACGGAACTCCCGGAACCAAAAGCTATTTTCGTAGCTCTACGACGCGGGCTCGGATTCGTGCAAGAAAAGACAGTGTTCGAAAGCGATTTTAGACGAGGTTAAGAATCTGAAGAGAGCTCGGGAAACGGATAAGAACTGAGGGCGATATAGCGAAAGCAAGATTTGGCCGAAAACGGGACTCGAGACGGAACGGACGGAATGGACGGAACGACACTGAACGGCGACGGCGATGAGAACCAAAGACTGGGACTGACTCAGGGGAACTAAACTTGTTTTTTTGAGACATTTACATGAGTGTTTAAATAACCAACAGAGGGTTGAGCCTCTGAGCGGTGTACAAAGGACACAAAGACAGACCGGAGGCTCTAGCCAAACAACACCAAATAGCCGGAACTCGGAGCCGTAACTCAAGAACATGAGTAATTAAGCTTCGAGAGGCTCGGAACAATACCAGATGTGACCCAAAACGGGCATCGGTGGCTCACCGGTGCAGAACCAAGCTGTATGCGTCGAGTTAATACTGCCAAACACTGAAAGTGTCCTGAAATGCGTCGGGGATACTTGTAAGACTGTCCTGAGTCGAGTCGAACCTAATAGAGCCGATTCCGAGGCCAGCGGCATCGGGATCTCCACATCTCCACGGACCTTCTAATAGTGACCGTCCCCGGTCACTCCGCTCCTCGAGTGTCAAAGACGAAGGCAAAAGCGGTGTGAGGGGAACATCCGAGGTGTCTGAATCCGAGACAGAATCATCTGATGAGTCGAACGACGCTTCTGAGGGCATGGAAACACAAGAGATCGAATTTGCTGAGCTGCTCGACGAGAAACCACTCTGAAAAGTGACTGGAGTCGAAACCATATGCTGAGACGCCAATTCTGAACCAAAACCGATGGTTGCGGAGTTGATTTGAGCGTGGGAACGTCGTTCCGTTCGTTGCGTCGGACGGAACGCACGGAACTCGCGGAACGGCTTCGAAATGCTATAAATATCTGAAAAACTCGGAGAGAAAGCCTGCAAAGTTGAATCTGCAATGTCGGGGCTGCTAAAACGCATAGAATTCGAATCCGGCACTAAGGCCGGGTCCGAAACGTCGGAACACGATAGAGGGACCTCTGAACTGTCGAAATCCGACGCGTACACCGGGCAGACATGAGAACTTGAATTAAATAGGCTGGGTGTCGAAGAATCTGCCTTAAAATGCCTTCCCGGTGCATTTCTGTACTGAAAATTCATTTCGTGGCCGAAACTACCCTTTGAAGAGTCGATCGGCGAGCTCGAGGACCGAGGAATCGAATTGAATGTAGCCGGAGGCTTCGAGAAGCGCGGAGAAGTCGAAGAACGCGGGGTAAGAGGCTGTACACTTGAGATAGAAGCACCGGAAGTGATGTGCCTGACAGAAGCTGAATGTGAGAAATGATCGGCACTCCGAGTGTCCGTAACCTTCGGAGGGATGTCAGGGGCACTCGAGGAACTCGACGGAGCCATCCGAAGCTCCGGATATGCGTCATAGAATGCATCGAACCTCTCTTGTAAGTCATGGCCACCGAAACTCGATGGAACAAATAATCCACTCGGAAGAACAACCTGCCCTGCCGAATTTCGCATGCAGCGACGGGTCCGAGAGTACTCCAAAACCACTGGACAATCCTTGATGAAATGCTCGAGGGAACTGCAAAAGAAACAACCAAAAACGCGGCCGGAATGAGTTGTACGCGTCGGTGTCGAGTCTGCTGTCGGAATGGACGGAACGCACGGAACGCACGGAACGCCCGGAACGCCCGGAACGCCCGGAACGGACGCAACGGATCGTATCTTCGTTTCTGACACTTGGGCAGCCGGAGAAACAAAGGGAATCACTGGGGAACGCAGGGGGACGCTTGAAGTAGATAACTGAGATGTTGGTGTACTTGTAAAATCTGTAAAACCAGAACCAGAGATCTGAGACGCGTGGTGAGGGTACCGTTCGGAACGTGCTGGACCCAGCTCCTCGACCGAGTGTAAACGGCGCGCAGAAACTCGGTTTAAAATAAAATCGGCAGCCTCCATAACCTCCTCAATACTGAAAACGTCATCGGCGAGTCTGTCACTGAATAAAATCTCAAACCGATCGAAAACGTGAGCTCGAAGCGATGCTGGGATGCCCTGGACAAAGAGCCTCTTTGCCTCCATATCCGTTATACGATCGTGGGCTTCGAGGTACCGAAAAATGCGAAGGAATGACCGGAAATACTCATACAGCTGCTCCACAGTGTTCATGGGACTGGCGGATGACCTCTGGACCAACTCCTGAAGATCTGCACGTAGATAGCGATGAGTGTTGTCAGGGTACTCGGGATATAAGAATAGAACTGCCGTCTCAAAGCTAGACCATGTCGGCGAACGTGCCATGGCCTCTGGGAACAAACTCCACTGATCGGCAATATCCAAGGAAGCGTAGTAAATGGTCCAATAAACTCTGTCAGCCTCTGAGAGCTGAGCCTCGTCACAGAGAAGCCCAACATCCTCCAAGAACCGACCTATGAGACGAGGGTTCGAGCCATCGAAGAAAGGTGCATTGTCTGCACCCGAAAGCGGCATCGGGCTGGCACCACGAGTGCCACGAAGACAAGATCGAGGCATACTGAATCTGATGGACCAAAGCTGAAAGAAAACAAAGGGGAACACTCCCAACACAAAGACAGAAACCCCCTCGCGGTGGGCTCCAATTTGAAAGGTGATGGTACGGTCTACTGGCAGACTCGGACCTGGTTGAGTTCGGCCACTGGGGGTTCACTCTAATGTGTCTGATGGAGGGGATTGTGTCAGGAAGTGTGGGGAAGTGTAATAGAATACTCGGGGCTAGGTGTCGACTCGAGGACGTGAGTACAAAGGAAGACCGGCAAAACGTGCCTAAATGCGGTCGGAGAACAAAGAGCAACTACGATCTTGACAACCCGGGCTCGGAAACTCGCCAGTGAAGACAGGAATCGATACTATTCGTCGAGACGATTCTGAATCTGAAAAGACCTCGAGACACGATGCAGAATTGACGGAGATATAGCAGTTGCACTGGTTGCGGCTGGCGGAACGCACGGAACTCCCGGAACCAAAAGCTATTTTCGTAGCTCTACGACGCGGGCTCGGATTCGTGCAAGAAAAGACAGTGTTCGAAAGCGATTTTAGACGAGGTTAAGAATCTGAAGAGAGCTCGGGAAACGGATAAGAACTGAGGGCGATATAGCGAAAGCAAGATTTGGCCGAAAACGGGACTCGAGACGGAACGGACGGAATGGACGGAATGACACTGAACGGCGACGGCGATGAGAACCAAAGACTGGGACTGACTCAGGGGAACTAAACTTGTTTTTTTGAGACATTTACATGAGTGTTTAAATAACCAACAGAGGGTTGAGCCTCTGAGCGGTGTACAAAGGACACAAAGACAGACCGGAGGCTCTAGCCAAACAACACCAAATAGCCGGAACTCGGAGCCGTAACTCAAGAACATGAGTAATTAAGCTTCGGGAGGCTCGGAACAATACCAGATGTGACCCAAAACGGACTTCGGTGGCTCACCGGTGCAGAACCAAGCTGTATGCGTCGAGTTAATACTGCCAAACACTGAAAGTGTCCTGAAATGCGTCGGGGATACTTGTAAGACTGTCCTGAGTCGAGTCGAACCTAATAGAGCCGATTCCGAGGCCAGCGGCATCGGGATCTCCACATCGCGCTTGTCAGAGTGCGGTGGCATGAACAGTTGTTGAGTGGGTGGTGCCTGCTGCTGCAGAGGGCACTGGAGGGGTAGCGTGCGGCCTTGCTGGATGGCCCGAATCTGCTGTTCACCACAATCGATCTCTATGGCCTTTTTCTTCCAGGCATCGTATGTCGTCGGGACCGGGGTCGACCTTAACACTCCGTGGACCACCTCAATGTTCATCGCACATTTCAGGCAATCACAGATTATGCTGTCGTCCTTCAGGTCTGCCACCTTGATGATCACATCGAGCTTCTGGAAGAACTCGTTGGCCGAGAGGTCCTTCTGAAATTTTTCTCGGAATTCTTTCAGGGCCTTCTCCTTTCTGTTTGGATCATCGAACGAGGCATCCAGTCGTTCCTGGAACCTGGTCCAGCTATCTGTGAAACTCACGACCCCGCTTGTTGTGAATTCCTGGACATAGTTTTGCACCCACTTCAATGCGTTGCCACCCTTGAGATAGGAGAGTGTGACATAGATCTTGCTCGACGATGAGGGGTATCTCATCGGGTTTGCCGAGATGAAGAGAAGGACTTCACGCTTGAAATTGAGGTAATTGTCACCGCCAGCGAATTCGTGTGGCCAGGCGACATCAATGTTGGGGGGCGGGGCATTCCCGGCTTGCACAGCGGGGACATTCACCGCTTGCTGAGTAAAGGCCGCAGCGATTAATGCTGCAAGCTCCCGTTGTTGTTGCTGAGTGAAACCCGTAGACATCGACATTGTTGGTGCTGGCGTGTGGGATAGGTGTTTGGGAGGTGTTGGCGGTGATGAATCTCTATGGGGTGTACGATAGCTTCCTGGTTCGCTGGGAAGGATGACTGACGATGTCGAGACGGTAGGGGACGATGGTGCGTGAGGGGTTCGAGGCGCCCACCGAACTCGTTGAGCTTGTTCATTAGTCGAGTACCAAGCGTGTCTGACGTCGCTCCACCAGATGTTGTGGGTGACGTGCTTGCTGTCAGTTGCAACGTACAAAGCGCGGTCTGGGTCAAACCATGAGGATGAGGGTAGGGCCCGCTGTTGTTCCTCTGTGAGATCTATCTTGACTAGACCAGAGGGGGAACAGGGATGGGCTGTGCGTTTGATCCGGGGTTATGCCAACGTTGAATGGGTTCGTCGGCAAAGTTGATGACGAGACGGTAGGAGCCGAGCGAGATCACAAATGAGATTGCCGTTGAGGTTTGTACTCGTCTGGTTGCCCACGTCCACGTCAGGTGCGTGCTCCACCAGAGGCTAATTCAGAGAGCCAGGGTCGGGAAAAGTCGGTTGAAGTGTTTATGTAATACACAAATGTCCGAAAACGTCCGGGCAGGGTTGAGGGTTTGTCGTTCAGGGGGTTTACACGTCAAGTCCTTTGAGGGGAGCACTCCTCTAGACCTAGTGAAGGCGAGTCGGCAGCGACGACGTACACTGGGGATGAGCCTGGGTGTGGTTCTGCTTTTATGTTAGGTGGGAGTCTGGGAGATGACTCGGACTGGGCAGGCCTTGGCTGACTGTTGTCTGGGACGTGCTATACTCAAGTGTAGACTTGGGACACGCTTACTCAGGCTAGGTCGTCACGGAGGTAAGAGGATTAATACAAGACTAAACTAATACAAGGGGGACGAGTCTCACCTAGGTCATCGCGGAGGTAAGAGGAAAAGCAGAACAAGGAGTTCATGCAATTCCTGAGACCTTATATAGCGACGACTGTGGGACTATATTACCTAATGTCATATGGGCAGACGGAATAGAATGAATGACGGTCATGTGAAGGAATCGTGGGAAATGATTGGAAAGATGATTAAATATAACAAAAAAAGGGCGATTCAAAGAAAGGAAATGGTAAAAGGGAAAATAAAAGAAAAGGGAAAGTTCGAGTTCTGACAAGTACTATTTTTCATGGATTTCGCAGTTTCAAAGTTTGAGAGTAGGGGTTTAGTGTGTGAAAGGAAATGGAATGAGTACAAATATCAAAGAGAATAAGGGGTATCATGATTCGGATTTGGTTCCAGAGTCGGTGTCAAGGATTTCTGTTGGTTGTGGCTGATCCTCAGCACTGAGCTCCTCCCCTTCGATTTTTGAATGTTTGTTGGTGAGATTGTCAAGTTCTGAGTTGGTTTGCTCCACTATCTGGGTGACTGGGGTTGATATGTTTGCTTGGCGGTGGTACAGGATAACTCTGAAGGCTGCGTATCCTAGTGCCAAGACTGTGCCTGTGAGTTCTGCAAGAATGTATGATCCTCCAGTTGTTTGGCAAACAACTACCATTGGTCTGAGGTATTTGGGTTTGGCCTTCCGGCTTAGTTCTGTGTCAATTCGTGAGTTTCGAACCAGAACCAGGGCTCCAGGCCCAAAGTTGTAGTCTCAGATCATGTTTTGGTAGTGTTTTTCAAATTTCTGGATTGATTTGAAGTGAGCACACATGACTGCCGAGTGTACTTGTTTCAAGTCTTCTGGTCATTGCTGGAGTGCCCTTGCTTGTGCCACGAGTAGTTCTGACTGGGATACCTTCAATGTATATACTGGTGACATGTATGTTTGTTTGGCCAAGTTGAATGGAAGGATTGGCTGGACTCCATGGACCATGTAGTATGGCAAATATCCTGTTGCTTTCTGAATCATGATCCTCTCTGCCCATATGGCATGGTATGCATGTTGTGACCATCGAGTTTTGTCATTCCTGGCAAGTTTCATCAGTGTTTCCCTAAGGTCCCTGTGGCACTGCTCTATGATTCCGTTTGCTCTTGAGTTATAGGGGGAGATTCAGATATTGTGTACTCTGTATCTTGCCAACATCCTGATTACTTTGCCATCAAATGATGGACCATTGTCTGAAATGATCTCGTGTACATAACCCCATTGACATATGATGTCCTGGAAGATGAAGTTGGCGATCGATCTCGAGTTGTCAGCACATAAGAGTCAGAATTCCAGGTAGCCTGTGAGCGAGTCTCTTGCCTGGATGATATACCTGAATCCCCCTGATTTGGGCATGAGCATCACATCTATGTGTACCCTGGTGAATAGTGGCACTGGTGTTGGGATGTTCAGCAGAATTTGTACATGAGTGAATTGCCGAGTCTGGCACAAGTGACACGTCTTCAGGAACCAATGTATGTCGGAACTCATCATGGGCCACCAAAATTGATTGTGGATTCATAGTTATACTGAGAAGAATCCTTTGTGTCCCAGGTCATCATGTGCTGACTGCATGACTGAGAATCAGCGATCTCATGTGAGTACAAGTTGGTGTGGTCCCGAGTATCGTTTCCTCCAAAGTTGTCCATTTGCAATGAAAAACCGAGTTGCCTTCATTACAAAGTGGCAAAATTTGTTGTCTGACATGTCTTCTGGTTTCTTTGGGTCACTGAGAAACTCCTTGATTTTTATCAACTCTTGATCGGCCAATTCTGCTGCAGCTGTCTGAGGAATGGTGGGAGGGTCTGCAGCAGGAGGAATGTCTCCAGTGTATGCTATGAATATGAAAGCATACTGATTGTCAATCCATTCTTCATAGTTTTCATCATCTGGAGGGTCAGTGTCTGCTCACTTTCACCAACTGAGTCTGTCTGGGCCTGTATGCCGAGTGCCTGGTACATGGATAATCATGAAGTGGAACAGTAAGATTCCAGCAATCCACCAGTTGATTGTTGCATTTGGCTGGATATCTGGGTTGTTGATCATGCCTTTAATGTACTTTGCATTGACTTCAATGTAGAAGTGGTCCAGTCCTATTAGATAGATTTGTGCATTGTGGAGGGCCCTCATGAGCCTGAACAGTTCTACTTTTGGCTGTGAGTAGTTCTACTCTCTTTCGTTCCATGTTGCAGACATAAAACGGGCTGGGAATCATTCTCTGTTTTCTCCAATCTGTAAGAGAATTGCTCCATATCCTTGAATTGATGAATATACACAAAGGTGGACCAGTCTCCCACATTTGTAGTCGATTAGCCTGATGGCTCCAGACTCGGTGACTGCCTTCTTAAGTTGGTCCATTGATCACTGTTTGAGTTTTCTGAATGAGAAGGGGATGTCTTTTCTGGTGAGTCAGTTCATATCATATGCCAATCGAGCAAAGTCATTGATAAAATGCCTGAGAACTCCGGCAGTTCTGAGGAATGAGTGAACATCAGTAATATCTTCACAAGGAGGCCAGTCAATGACTTTTTGGACTTGTACTTCATCTGGGACTTGTCCTGAGTAGTTGCAGGTGTGGCTGACTATCACAGCTTCGGGTGTGGTGAGTACCAACTTTTTCCCGGACAGAGTTGCTCCAACTACTTTGAATCTTTGGAGGACTTGGTTGATGTCATTTAGGTGTTCCCATATGAATCGGCAGATTCCTGAATTTTCCAGGATGGTCTCATATGATCCATCCTGTAACTCGTATCGTGTGGCTGGCCCCTTTATGGGTACATTGTCAATGTATGGGAACACCACATCTGGGATTTTGTCCTTCAGGATGAATGTGACATTGGCATGCATGATTTGCTGGGAGTTTGTATACCCCATGGGAATTGATGTGAGTCAAAATGCTCCTAGTGGCATCTGGAATGTCATTATGTCCCTACTTCGTATGGTGAGTTTCCTTTGGTTGAACGCTATGAATAAGTCCAAGGTTGTATAACAGGATCAGCCCCCAAAAGACTCAGTGATGTGTTCTGTTGGATATGGTACCAATGGATCTTGTATTGTGACTGTGTTTAGTGGTTGAAGATTGTGGACTATTCTCAGTGACTTTCCATCCTTCTTTACTACACAGAACCACCTGGATCGGTACAATGAGTTTGATGGTTCATATACACCAGACATGATTTTGTCTTTGATGATTGCAACAACCCTGTCGAATATCCCTGGTGGGATGGGGGTATTCTTCAGTACCCATGGAATATGTTCAATCATTGGGATAAGAACCGGAGCGAAGTAGTCATAGTCGAGTGCACCCTTTTTCTGTTTCATCCCATGTGAATGCCATTTCCTGTGTACGGATGACCCACCACATGAGATCCTTTTCTTCAGGGAGTAGGAATCTGGCTGAATCTATGTCCATTTTGTTGTATCGTTCCTGGGGGAGTCATTTCCCAGGTGAGAATGGTGGAGGATGGGTCAGTAATTCTGGAAGGTCCTTTAAAGGATCAGGGTGCTATGTCCTGGTGATTCAGTATTCTTTGGGGAGTGTGGTTGATACTAGCTTTATATGATTGGTGACCTTCTTGTATTTGTAGAAAGGTTGAGTTGTTTGGTGAGTTTGGCTTGTTTGAGGAATTAGAGATTCATTATCATATGGGTGATTAATAGAGAATAGTCCTGTTGCATCATTTGTTTGGGGTTTGTTGTTTTCCGTATTTTGTTTTGAATTTGTGCCTTTCTTTTCCATTATGGTGATCTCGATAGACTGTCTGTCAAAAGAAATATGTACTGCGTTTGGCTCTGGGGTATCTGTGGTATAGCATGGTTGCGCCTCTGGTTCGTCTCGTTGATTTGGTACTGATTCATCGACTATCAAAAATCCTCATCCTTTTTGGCTGGTTGTTTTCGTCATGTGCATTCTCGAGTGGGAACCATTATATCTTCCTCCATTACTGGGTGGACTAGTTCCAGTACCTGGTCGTCAATGTCTATGTCCACCAACTGAGCCTTGCAGTGTGTGAGGAATGGTCGGCTGAGTAAGATATTGAATGGTGCCAGGTGTACAACTTGTGCTTGTACGAGTACTGAGAACCCTCTGAGTCCTATCCTGAGTCATGGTATTAGTCTGAGCAATTGAGTCCTAGATGTGTCTGCTGTCTCAATAATGATTCATTCATTATTTAGAGTCAGTGATCCTAGGTGTTTCCATACATCCCAAGAAAGCCCTATAAATGAAGCTCCTGTGTCAAGCAGTCCTTCGACCTCAATCTTTCTGTCTAACCATACATCAATGACTCAGATTAGAATGCTTGCTGGTGCGATCGGTTCATTTTCCTGTGATTCAACCGGTGAGCCTGGTCTGGGTCCTGCCGAATACATTGCTGTGCCTTCTTTGTCATGGCTTATTGGACTTCGCTTCACTGTCATCATGTCCTTGCATTTTTGTCTGACCTCTGGCAAGGTTGCCAACAATTCTCGACCTGATATTGATATTGTGGAGTCCAAGAATTGGCAAAACACTGCATTGACCATTGTGGGGTCATTAGCTGGTGTGTTGTATTTGAACTGTGGCCTCCATATGTCTACCACTGGGTTGGGATGTCCAGGCTTCAGTTCCGTTGTTACCCGTGGTGGTGCTACATGTACTTGTGTAGGCTCGCTCAATGGAATAGAGTCGGGTACCAATTCTTTGATTGCTCTGGGATCAGCCAATTCTTTTCTCCTTTCTTTGTCTGTTTTAGTTTCCAGTATGCCCGAGTCCGTAGCTGGTTCGCATCCCTCTCATTCTTTTGTCGGTTTTGTTGTGCGCTTAGGTGAGGGAGAGTTGGCTTTTCCTATATTTGCCAGTCTTGCCGATCATCTCTGCTGATCATGAGACTTGTCCATATTGTCGAACCGAACCTTCCTTCCTTCCCCTATGTATTCATCCTGAATTTCTTCAATATGGGCTTCCTCCTTACATGGCTGGGTTGTTGTATACATACTTGGTCCTGATATGGTGGGATAGTATGTATCAAACAAGTTTGCCATTTGGTGTGGTGGCAGGTCTTGTAGCACTGTCATATCAAAAGGAATAATCATACCTGGAGGGACTTCGTTCGGGTGGTCCCGGTAGTACAAGTTCATTTGATCCAGTAGAGAAGAGCCTTGAGGTCCTGGTGGTAGTTGTGTTCCTCCTGGCATCACAACGAATCCTTGCACATCCAAGGCTAATAGTCACCAGTTCAGCAACGTGTCCCTGATTGTACAGTCCCTGAATAGGTGTGTGGTGCTGTGGCACATTGCACATGTTTGGGGTCCTGTATTCCTTACCTGCATATTTCTGACTGGAGGTGGGCCTCTCAGTGGTACCCTGTATTCTTCGTGTGGTCGTCCGTAATTGTCAGGTCACTGGTACTCTTGTGGTTCATTAGGGGCATATGGCCGATCTCGAGCATACCGATCCTCATAGTCTCACCTTTGATAATCCTCCTTCCTTTTGCCCCAGAGATCTCATATCTCTGCTTGTAAGTCCAATACCATGCATGTGAGCAGGCTCAGTTCTGAGTCCTCTTGTTTGATGGTGGTCAGTGCATATGGTCCAGATGCTGTGGCAACGTGTTGCTGAGTAAAATATGGAGGCACTGCGGGTATCCCAAATGTTCCATACTGTGGTACTGCATATCCTTGCTGCACACCAGGACCAGTTACTAGGACTCCTCCTGCTATAAGTCAGTCAAGTTCATTGTATAGTACTGGTATGTCCCAAGGAATGCTGGCTGGGTGTCAAAAGTCAACCAACCAAAGCTGTTGTTTGAGATGCTGATTGGTGAGCTGGTTTAGACCTTCTTGATAGAACTGCTTTTGATCTAGATCTGAAATGACTCCTTCTTGAACCAGATATGATGTAATATGCATAAAGCTTTGATAGTATTCTCCCAGGGCAGCCGTGCTCATCAAAACCTTGTTGGAATTCTCAGTGACAAAATTGATTAGATCTCCATAAGTGTATCTTATTGTTGCCACCGGATAGAAGCCCAGGGCAGCTGTTTTGAATGACACAAAATTGTTTTGTCATGCCTGTGGGAGAGTCGACCATAGTAATTCCTCACATACCGGTGCATAGTAACGTGCCCAATTGATTTTCTGTAGATTGGTGATTCCTGCATTTGATCCTAAGATGTTAACCTCTTCAAAGAATTGTAGAACCCCTTCTGGTTCTACATTGGTGTTCATTGCTGGTGCTCATTTGTCGTGTCTGTTTGGCATTGTTGCTCCTGGAACTGGAGGATTTGGTCTGGTTATCAGGAGATTTCTGGACTTGGTGAGGTCTAGGAGAGGATTGGCTACGTTGGGTATGAGTTGTATTGATGGTACTGTTGGTGGGGCTTGTGAAGGTCCTTGGCTCAATCCTTGTGTGGTAGAATTAGCCATGACTGCTCTGACTATTGGTGGCGCCATGATATGGAGAGTCGGTGGAGCTGGTGTGGGTACACGTGAGGGTGGAGTTGGTGTCCTTCTCGGCTGTTCTGGAGTAGAAGGGCAAGTTTTTGGGTATGGGTCCACAATTCTCAATATCACAATAGGTACCATTCCTTTGGGAGTTGGTGGTGGTGGTGGTGGGACTAGTTCTTCCTCTGATGTCTCAGACTGAACTTGTGGTGATTCCAGAGTTGATTGTTCTTCTTGGTCAGGGGTAGGATTCTCAGGTTTGGAGTTTTGTTCTGTTGGTACTTCTATTGGTCCTCCTGTTTGAATCAGAGGTTTGTCAAGCTGTCTTCTGATGGCTTGTCTGCCCCAATTAAGTGATGACCCTGGTCTTCTGGGTGACAATGATCCGAGTGATTGGTTTTGATACAGCATTGCTGATTCTCATGGTTCTGGCAATACTAGTCTCCTGACCACTTCTTCGGATCTGGAGCGACTTTGTTCCTTTGTTGGACTCCTGTATCCTTCGAGGCCTGGGTTCTTTTCCTCACTTTCAGGTGTTCCCCTGGGTCTTTGTATTTGCCGACTGAGTGGTGTACTGGCAATGCTGAAATGCAACCTGTTGCCAGTTATGAAGCTTCCTGGGATATGAAGTGATATCGGGGTTTTGATGAGATCAGGTAGGATCCTTCTAGGTTCAACTGGTTGTCCTTGTTCTTGTGTGAGTTCAGTTTGGTTACTGAGGGTGGCTGTTGTTGCTTGGTGTCCTGAAGTGTGTTTTCTGGGTTGGTGGTTCCAGATCGGCAAAAAGGTGACAAGGATGCTTCTCTGGGAGCATGTAAGATCTGAGGGGTGGCTGTGGTCAGTGGGCATCCTCTTGGTCTTCCTCAGTCTCGTCCTCTGGGTGGTGGTGGTGGGTTGCTCAGTTCTTCCTGAACCTTTGCCTGTATGCATGTAGGGTGCCGAGGAGCTTCAGACATTGACCTGATACTTATGTGAGGCACCTTGTCCCCCTTGCGGTGGGCTTCAATGTGTAGTGGTGCAGACTCTTCTAATCCAAAGGGCGGTTCAGGCTACAGCTCGTGATCGACCCAAAGGGGACTGCAGTGACTTGGTATACCGAGAGGGACAACCTAAGTAGAGCAAGGTTTGAGATATGAAGACTTGGCAATACAGATATGTGTGGGATTCTGGTTGGACCAAGACTCGGGTGGGTAGAATTGGCACTTATGACAGTGGCTGAGGGCATTCAGTGATTGGGTGACAGAGTTCTGAGAGTCGGTGACAGAGTTGATGTATACTGTTTTCAGAGTGAGAGTCAGGCAAGTAGTGTGTAGTAATGCATGTAGTAGATTGTGGTCCAGAGAGGGGACTGTCTGTCTCTGTACTGTTGCTCCTCTGTTTCTCCCTATATCTATCTGCCATTCCATCTACAAACTACTGTGAATTTATACTAAACTGAAGCAGAGAAAGCGGTGCAAGACTCGGCTGAGTCTGTGTGAACAGATGTGAAGGTGAGTCAACAATCAGCCTGTGCACATCATGCAGCTGATCATCGTGGAGTGATGCTATAGTGCACAACCTGCTCTCTTGTCTCCCACCACTGCACAACTGTATCCCACGTCCTTGTCCAACTCACCTAAATCCTTCCACCTGTGCCCACGAGAGTCAGTCGTCCATGTGCTGATTGAGTTCATATGACATCTGTCCATCCGATTGTGTCCATACCAAGAATTATAATAAAGAGTCGGCCACCGATTGTGAATGTATCAATGGTAATGTTTGGTGGCCGGTAAAGGGAGTCAAAGGAGTAGTGTAAGTGAGGGGAGAAAGACTTGGCTGGTGTGTAGGTGATGGTTAATCGCTACAGTGGTCGGTGTTATTCCGTGATAATAGGTTTCCTTCCAAAGGAAACCTTTGTCCAGTGGTATCAGTATTCTAAGTTCACTGATCATGGCCTTAATCTTAGTTTCAATAGCGTAAGCTGTTTCATGCTGTTCAATAACACTTGCTCCTCTGGGATGAGCGTCTTGTATAATCTTAGCTATCTCATGTAATGTACTTTCCGTAAAGTTCTTGATCATTAAGTTTGCATCCTTTCTAACTGGCACGTCGATCTCCATTGTGACATTCTTGCAGATCATCACATGTGGTTTATCTGGTAGCATTACGATTACTGAGTTTACGAAGTATCGTCTTTTGTTGTGGGCAAAGTTAGGGAGCCCGATTTGGGTTTTTGTCAGCTTTTATAAGCTGATGGCATACCAAATATGTTAATTTTGGACCCCTTTTCTGCTAAATTGAGTGGTGGCGATGAAGTCATTCACTGCTTTTGTGGCTGTACAGTGCTCACTTTCTTCATTGGCATATTTAATTTTATTCAAACATCCAAATCGCAATCTTGAGCCATGTAAAAAAATTTCAGACAATTCTCTGTCTGTCTATGTATTTTTTGTAAAATAAAGTGACCTGGTTGAATTAAAAATCGGTCGAAAGCAGAGTTGACGACAGTGCCAACATGTGATCTCCACCCTTGCGGTCGTCGACGAGTCTGTTTTGCTGCAGCAAACACACTCGTTTCGCTCCCTCATGCGATCCTCAGCGGGAGACACACTTGAGCTGAATCATCTTCTTCACTTTTCTCTTGGGCTTTCTCTGCTTTTTTCTTAATCATACTACATCACTGCTTCTCATGGTAGCCGTCCTGTCACAGCTGCCTGCCTGCCCACCCGCACTGCCCGAGGCAACGAAGAGGTCGACGACAGCATGGCAAGAGGACCTTCAATCACTCTTTCATCGTGCGAAGGATCGCTTCTCAGACGACGTCTGGGATCTACTGGATGAGGACGCGATGGACGAAGGCAGCAACGCGGACTCGGAGGTTTGGGGACATAAAGGTGAGCACGAGCACAGAACCTACCACCTGTCCTTGAGACTAACAAATGCTAGCTATCGTTTATGCTCGCGCTATTTCTTGTTCTCCTCCTCGCCGGCGCCTTCCCCACCTCTTGCTAAATCGGAGTCGCGGCCTGTACAGTTGTTTGGCTCCATCGAAGCAACGCAAAGCAGCATGCCGATGACAACAAAGCCGTCTCTGGTATCTGCATCTTCCATCTTATCTGCTGCATTGTCGTCTTCTGCGGCATCAGGGTTGAAGACACTACTGAGTGCGATAGCATGAGCACATCGCATTCGCTTCGTACGAGCGTGCTGAACAAGAACCTTGCTCGGAGGAATGCAGCTGTCACCTCATCTAGCGCATCTGTCCGGAGCGTAGCGCGCAGCGTTGCGTCGACGACTAGCCGAACGTCATCGCGCCTTACGACTGCAACGGAGCGTGAGCGTAAGAAGAGCCGGCCAGACTCGAAGTTTGCGCCGTCCACCCCGCGTAGCACGAGTCCAAGCGTCCATAGGGCACCGAGTGCGGTCTCGTGTACTTCAGGTATGGACGTGGACGGGGAGGGTGACGAACAAGAAAGCCCGCGACTAAAAGGCTCGACCTCGTCCCTTGCGCGCTCTACCGCGTCACCTTCCGTGGTTTCTCGACAGCCCGGTGTAGCTTCTCGCTCTCCACGCACAACTGGGAAAGACACGGGAGACACCGCGAGTGTTACGAGTGTAAAACTCCCAAGCGTCGTCTCCGTGCAAAGACCAAAATCTGTCGCCGCTTCTGTTTCATTTACTCGTTCACATGCATCGACCATCCATAGAAATGCCGCCACTGCAGGCCAGCAAGGTACTCTTCGTCCACCTCATCCATCGTCGCGACCGACATCCTTGCTCTCGAATGTGTCAATGTCCAGCAGCAGGAGCGGGGCTTCAACACGCGAGTCTACATTCAAGATGCCTCGTGAAAATATGACTCCGTGGGATTCTGTTACTCGGTCGAGGAAAGTCTCGACCACGTCAACGACCTCGATGCGCAGCACCGGAACCTCAAGATCTCCGCAAACGCCGGCGCCTGCGCTACCGAAAGGACGGCCGCGTCGCGTCTCTGAAACGAGTGCGGCGCCAATTAGTACGGTAAGCGCAGCGTCGCGCACATGGAAGGTGTCGCCCATTACTACAGTATCTACGAAAACAACAGCGAACAAGACGTCCGTCATTCAAAAGTTACCGTCGGCGAATTTAATTCGATCAACTGCATCTGCGGGAACAGCTGGAGGGAAGAAGACAGCGACGAAGACGTCCCCTGCAGATGAGAAGAAGCTTTCTCCAGCGAGGCATCGCGTGCGACTTATGCCTTACTCTAGTACGTGTTTATCCACCTTTAACTCATTGTATGGTCGCTGATTAGTGTATTTTAGCCTTTCGTCTAAATCTTTCCGTCACTCCACCGTATAACGCCGATTTCGATGGCGAATGAGATGAACATGCAGTATGTCACTTTTAAGATTAGCCTTACATCTCTTTCTCAGCTCCGTCTAGCATTCCTCAGAGCGAAGAGACGAGAGCCGAGCTCAGTCAATTGCATGGGTTGTGAAGCAGATCATCTCGCCGCAGGCGAACCAAACTGTTATGGGCATCGTACAGGACACGTCGTGCGGTTCCGGAAATTCACTCTGCGGGATAGCTTCCTCGACTTGGTGCAGGTGCAAAACATCCTGCTCTGGAGTGCCGGACTGGGGAGCACAATTCCGACGCCGGCAATCTTAAAGCCGAAGCCATTATGGACGGGCAAACAAATTCTTAGCATGACGATTCCTCGCGGAATAAACATATATCGCTCGCCTGATCCGAAATCTTCGAGCCCCGTTTTCGACGATGGCATGCTCATTGAAAACGGCGAGATCATCTTTGGTATCGTGGAGAAAAAGACGGCTGGAGCGTCGCAAGGCGGTCTTATCCATGTCGTCTTCCGCGAAAAAGGTCCCGAAGCGACTCATACGCTGTTCACTGGTCTCCAGCAGATTGTTAATTACTGGCTGTTCCACAATGGATTCAGTATAGGCATTGGTGATACAGTCGCGGATAAGAAGACAATGGTGTACATCATGGAGCAGATCAAGATGCGAAAGCAGAATGTCGTGCAGGCCATTGAAGATGCATCTAACGACTGTCTGAAAGCTGCACCGGGTATGACTATTCGCGAGTCGTTCGAGAGTCGAGTCGAACGCGATCTCAACTTGGCGCGTGACCACTCCGGTCAATCCGCACAGAAGAACCTGAAGGAGGACAACAATGTCGAACAGATGGTTGTGGCGCGTTCGAAGGGTTCGTTCATTAACATCTCGCAGATGTCCGTCTGTGTTGGTCAGCAGTCCGTTGAAGGGAAGTGAGTCCCGTTTGGCTTCAGACATTGCACACTACCTCACTTTACGAAGGATGACTTCAGCCCAGAGGCCAATGCTGTCCAAGATGGCCGAGTCTGGTTACATTCAACGTCGACTTGTAAAGGCACTCGAAGACGTGGCTGTCTACTACGACGGGACTGTACGAAACTCACTGGGTGACCTGATGGAGCAGATCAGCCCGAACGTGCAGGATGATGGTATCCGCAATGCTGACGGCAAGTCGATTACAGGTGGACTGCGTTTCTGTAACTACCTTCTGAATCGCTGTCAGGAAGGCTTCGGGCGCGGCCGGACGCAGAAGGAGTCGACAGCGGCAGCGGCTCTCGTGAAGGCGACAGAGGATCAGGCTCTTAAGGATTCCAATGAAAAGAGGAAAACAAGGAGGCTGGCGAGAGTGCGCTGTATTCGGACAAATACTACGCTGCTCAGAAGGCCAAGCGTCAAGGCCTCGGATTCGTCAAGTTCATCGGCGAGCTCTTCAAGCTTCAGATGCTTACGGAACGTATCATGCTTGAATGCATCAAGAGATCGAAAGCTTATATAAACTCCCCACAACTGTTGGTCAGGCGCTCGATACCTCTAAGGCTCGCGGACACATGAACGTCTACTTCAGTCGCACGAAGGAGCTTGCAAAGAGCAGCAACGTGTCGTCTCGTATGTAGCTCATGTTACAGGTGCGTGCCTTCTGCTTCATAGCCTTTCGTTGAGCTGACTTTCTTGGACAGGATGAGATTGAATTGCGGGAAAGGAAATGAACTACCCGCAACTTAGTCGCTGCTCAATCGCTCAGATTCATGACGCGGTACGCGCTCTTGCTTTGTTACTCAATTTCACTTGTGCTTACGAAATATATAGGCTGCGAAAGAGAAGGCGCAACAGGAGTAACATAACTTGGCGTGCTCAGCCATGTCTCGTGGTGGTTTACGCCGTGGCCATGACCGTGACGGCAAGGCTCAAGTAGGTCCCGACGGATGGGCCGTTGCCTCTGGTCCTTCGAGGCCTGCCAACAAGGTGAGCGATCTGACGAACTTCGGCAAGATTCAGAAGGGTAGTGGCGCCATGAACTTCGGGCCAGCTAGCGTCTTCACGAAGAATGGAGAAGGACAAGTTCGAACACGAACATGTTCCAGATGCTGCAGACTGCTGAGGCCGCTAACGAGGCTCTTACTGCATCCTCGTCTCGTCCAAGCCGCCTGTCAAGCCGTACAACGAGTGTCGACTTGACCCACAACGCACCTGTGGAACCTGCCCAGCCTGCTCAGCGTCCCAGACTCAACCTGCTTCTACGTTCGAAGCCCGTACAGGAGAAGTCGGAGGATAGTCCCGCTGAGGCTTAGAATGGTGAGGAGGGCGAGGAGGGCGAGATCCTCGAGAAGGACTCTGGGAAACTGTCGATGTCGAAGGAGCAGGCGGAAAAGAAGATTGACCAAGACCGCAAGGAGTTCTTCACTATCCGCGATCGCGACGAGGCGGAAGAGTATTTCTCTGCCTTCCCTCGGAGCATCGACATATTCTCATCGAGAATCTTGTCATGTCTGTTATCGAGGCGAAGGAGGCTGATGCCAAATCCGTTGCCGACCTGTTTTCGCGTGCTCTATCACGGGATCTCTGTTCTCCCGCATCCTTCGAGGAGGGCTTCATGCCTGTCCCGGAACTTCTCGACGGCATCGCAATTGATGCGTCTAAGGCTTTCAGTCTTATGGCGACGATGATATAGGGCGCGAAGCTAGATGAGGAACGACGGACGCATGTAGCAAGCAAGTCAATGGACAGCGACAAGCTTCTTGCTTTTTTAGCTTAGAATTTGTTTGTGACTTTATATTTACTCATCAGGCAATTTATCTCCTCTTCTCGTCATTGTCATTCCATTCTCACCTCCCTACCCTCTGCCTGTTTTCCTGCGCCTTCATAACCTCTTTACCCTCGTCGTGCCCCTTCTGGCTTCTCTGACTAATTAAAAAAAAAACACATTACTTCGTTGTTCCTCATTTATTATTTTTGTTGCCGCGATTTTGTTCCTTCATCCGCTTTCCTTTCTGTCTGTTCAACCTTGCAACCCCTGTCTCCTCTCGTGGTTTCCAACCAAAGAATCCGCCTCTCGTTTCTCATGAGGACGAAATCTTCGGACCCAACGGCGCGGACGAGGATGAATTCGAGCTACCAGATGAGGTTGAGCCATTCCTCTCGGATAAGGATTTGGAGAATGAGAGCACTGTGGACGGTATTGCATTATGGTGGGCGCTGGCGCCTTACAGTCGCCGCTCGGGACACATGCGCCGCGCACAAGATGTACCATCGGTGAAGAACTGGTACTTGGAGCACTGCCCACTGAACCATCCTGTAAAGGTTCGTGTGTCGTACCAGAAGCTACTTAAGTGCTTTGTTCTCAACGAGCTGAAGACGAGGCCGGAGGAGCCGATGACGAAAAAGAACCTGTTCCATCAGTTGAAGGCGACGAAATTTTTCCAGACCACAAAACTGGACTGGGTGGAGGCTGGTTTGCAAGTGTGCAGGCAAGGATACAACATGCTGAACTTGCTCGTCCGTCGCAAGGTATGATCGTTGGGAAAGCTGCGTTATATCATTCTGACTTCCAATCCTTCTAGAACTTGAATGACCTTCATCTCGATTACAACATGAATCTGAAGCCGGAGGAACGCAAAAAGTCTCGCTTTGGAAATGCATTCCATTTGTGCCGTGAAATTATTCACCTCACGAAGCTCGTTGTCGATGCGCACGTCCAATTCCGGCTTAGCAATGTGGATGCCTTCCAACTGGCGGATGCATTGCAGTATATCTTCGCGCATACCGGCGCTTTCACTGGCATGTACCGTTACAAGTATAAACTTATGCGTCAGGTCCGGATGTACAAAGATCTCAAGCATCTAATCTACTATCGCTTCAATATGGGACCTGTTGGTAAGGGCCCAGGCTGTGTGTTTTGTGCTCCAGGTTGGCGAGTGTGGCTCTTCATGCGTGGAATTGTACCACTGCTTGAGCACTGGCTCACAAACTTGCTCGCGCGTCAGTTCGAGGGTCACAACAGCAAGGGCATCGCAAAGATGGTCACGAAGCAGCGTGTCGAATCGCACTATGACTTGGAATTACGCACTGCCGTGATGCACAACATTCTCGATATGATACCGGAGTCGATCAAGCAGAACAAGGCGAAGACTATCTTGCAGGACTTGTCGGAAGCGTAGCGCTGCTGGGAGGCAAACAGTACGTCGTTTGGATGAATCTGGACTTTGCGTACTAAGCGTTATTCTACAGTTCCATGAAGGGTCCCAGGCATGCCGACTGCGATCGAGAACATCATCCTGCGGTACATCAAGAGCAAGGCAGACTGGTGGTGCTCGGTTGCGCACTACAATCGCGAGCGTATCAGGCATGGTGCGACTGTCGACAAGGCTGTGGTCAAGAAGAACATAAGGCGTCTTACTCGACTGTACTTGAAAGCTGAGCAGGAGTGTCAGCATGGTTACCTCAAAGATGGTCCTTACATTAGCACTGAGGAGGCCGTTGCTATCTACACATCGACGGTCCACTGGCTTGAGAGTCGGAAATTTGCTCCCATCCCATTCCCGTAAGATTCAACCAACTACGTCTTTCAGAAGCTCTCACTGATGTTTCCATACAGTCCCCTTTTGTACATGCATGACACGAAGTTGAAAGAGGCGTACAGCGTCAAAGGTCGTCTTAACCAATCTCAGCGTGAGGAGCTTGCTCTCATTGAGCAGGCGTATGACAATCCACACGAATGTATGTTCTTTTTCTAATTGGTCGTAGGGTGTAGCTAATTGATTCGCGTGCAGGTCTGTCTAGGATCAAGCGTCTCTTGCTCACTCAGCGAGCCTTCAAAGAGGCAGGCATTGAGTTCTTCGACACATATGACAAGCTCGCATATCTTGACCAATTCTTATTCTTTGAGGCTGATAAGCGCGGGTTATTCCCGGCGTGGATCAAGCTTGCGGACACTGAACCTCCTCCCCTTCTGGTGTACAAGTGGTGTCAGGGTATCAATAACTTAACGGACATCTGGGAGACGAGCGAGGGCGAATGCGTAGTGATGATGGAGACCGTACTGTCGAAGGTCTACGAAAAGATTGACCTGACCCTTCTCGACCGTCTGCTTCGTCTTATTCTCGACCATAATCTTGCGGACTATATCACAGCGAAGAATAACTGTGTCCTCGCCTACAAAGATATGGCACATACGAACATATACGGGATGATCCGCGGTCTGCAGTTCTCTGCCCTTGTCTTCCAATACTATGGTCCTGTCCTTGATCTTCTCATCCTCGGCTTGTAACGCGCAAGTGAAATGGCGGGTCCCCCACAACTGCCCAACAATTTCCTGCAGTACCGTGATTCTGCGACCGAGACACGCCATCCAGTCCGTCTCTATTCTCGTTGTGCTGATCGTTTGTATATTTTATTCCGCTTCACCGCCGAGGAATCACGCGACCTTATACAACGTTACCTCAACGCGAATCCGGATCCAACAAACAACAACGCTATTGGGTAGAACAACAAGAGATGTTGGCCGCGGGATTGCCGTATGCGCCTGATCAAGCACAACGTCAATCTAGGTCGAGCTGTGTTCTGGAACGTGAAGCAGAGCCTGCCTCTTTCTTTGACGACGATTGAATGGGAGGACACGTTTGTTAGTGTCTACTCCAAAAACGACCCTCAGCTACTCTTCTCGATGAGCGGCTTCGAGGTGCGAATTCTGCCGAAGATCCGGACGATGAGTGGAGGGCAGTTGTCGCTCAAGGACGGGGTGTGGAACTTGACCAACGAGCAGTCGAAGAAGCGTACTGCACAAGCCTTCCTCCGCGTTTCCGACGAAGGTAAGAGTTTTAAAGCTTCCATGGAATATGTAACACTGAAGAATTTCATAGGTGTTCAACAGTTTAACAACCGTATCCGCCAGGTCCTCTGTCTGGACTTGAAGAGTCGATGAGATACAAGAAGTTGACAAATGCTCAACGATCTGGTCTTAATCAAATTCTCAACCGTCGATTCACACTTTGGTGGAGTCCGACTATCAATCGTGCGAACGTCTATGTCGGTTTCCAAGTGCAGTTGGATTTGACCGCGGTATTTTCATGCACGGAAAGGTCCCGACCCTGAAGATCTCTCATTCAGATCTTCCGTGCCCACTTGTGGCAGAAGATCCACAAAAGCGTCATCATGGACTTATGTCAGGTCTTCGATCAGGAGCTTGAGCCTTTGCAGATTGAGACAGTCCAGAAGGAGACGATCGATCCTCGTAAGAGTTACAAGACGAACTCGTGAGTCAGATTCACTTAGCAACGGAACTATTTCTCAAAGTCCTTCTTTATAGCTCATGTGCGGACATATTGCTGTTCTCTGCATACAAGGTAACGTTGTCGCGCCTGGTTTCTCACACTTTTGTGCTTTGCTAAATATTTATGTCCAGTGGAACATTTCCCGACCGTCACTAGCTACTGCCGTGAGTCTTAATATGCTTGTTCTTTGCGACTGCTCTAAATGTTGCTCAGAACAAAGATGTTTGGATGGAACGACGAGTAACAAGCACTGGATTGATGTTCAGCTTCGTTGGGGCGATTTCGACTCTTACGACATTGAACGATACACCCGTGCGAAGTTCCTGGACTATGTGAGTTTCACAACAATTATGTGATTTTCTTTGTCCCCCTTAACCTCTTCCAGGTATCGGACTCGATGAGTATCTATCCTTCGCCCACGGGTGTTATGATCGGCATGGATTTGGCGTACAACTTATGGTCTGCGTATGGTAACTGGTTCCCGAGTATGAAGCCCTTGATCCAGCAAGCTATGATCAAGATAATGAAAGCCAATCCTGCTTGCCACGTCTTGCGCGAGCGTATTCGGAAGGGTCTACAGCTTTACTCATCCGAGCCAACGGAACCTTACTTGAACAGTCCAAACTATTCCGAGCTCTTCTCAAATCAGATCATTTGTGCGTCCGTTCATTCTGTCTGCGAATGGCATTGCATTTATCATGCCCTTTTGTGTAGGGTTCGTTGACGATACCAATGTCTACCGCGTCACGAAGTCAGTCTTCACGTCTTTCTTTTATTAGACCATACTCATGTTTGTTATGTCAGCCACAAGACGTTCGAAGGTAACTTGACTACCGAACCGGTAAGCCATTTCAGTCCTAATAATTCCTGTCGTGGTCGCGCTGTGCCAGCATCCGTGCTTTGACCATGCCGATTTGTCACCCGCACAGGCGGGAAAACTGCTGCAAATTTTACTGTCTGACCCGCCGCAGGATGCACCGCTTCTCGATGCAACGCAGCGCCAAGCACTTGTTGCTGCTGCGCAGACAAAATTTGGTGTTGAGATGGTTGCACCGATTCTGGCGCAGTTGTTCCAGAATCTCAGGTACGTTTTATCCCATTCTGCTAGCATGAAAGCTCATCAAAATGTCGGTGATTTTTGCAGCCTCCCACCGCAGACATCTCTTGTCCAGGCCTTAAACCAATTTGATCCAGAAATCACGAGCGATGTGAATGTCGTAAAAGGTTTGCTTGCAAGGTTCGGGATGACCGATCAGAGCCCTCCGACGGACGAGCAAATCGTTGACATCTTCACGACTCTCAGACGCCTTACGGTTGAGGGTGCCCAACTGTGTGATGTCGGTGCGCTTGTGAGCGCGATAAGTAGCTTTGTGAGCCTCTTTTTGCTTCTTGTACGTGCTGTAGCATCTACTCACTTTGTATACAGAGGGCAAAGCTTGACTGGAGCAAAGTCATCGAGGTCTTCGATTGGCCTGATCGGCAAGGTGTCATACCAATGCGCTCAAGCTCCTTGTTGCTATCCTCGTCAATTCTCCCCGCGATGCAGACAAACCTGCTGTTGCCGGATTTTGGTCACACTGGAACAATTCTCTCTATCAACTCCGCCTCCTCGACGCTCTACTCTGTTTACCTAGTGACACAGTCAACTTCGTCAGCCTGCCCGGTCGGCGCGTAGTGACTGTTGACGACGTTGCAGCCGCAAGCCCTAGGATCAAAACGTTGGCTGCTAATGTGCAGAGTCATACGTGGAACTCGCTGGATTTATTTGAAGTTTTGGTCAGGCTGGGAGATTCGGATAATGAGAATGTCAGAAGCTGTGTACGGGAGATGTTGGACAATGCCGTCCGGATAAGTGCGGACATTGTGCATATGGGATTGTTTCAGGCTCCTGTGAGTAACTAGTCACTAATCGTTACTTCTGCTTCATGAGTGGCTTATCTTCATTATGTTCCCAGAAACCGTGCAATGCATTGCAGATTGAGTATACACGACAGCTGCTTTTAATGTTCCTCGGTGGTCATCCGAACCACCAGCTCGTCTTCATGCGTATCTGGCAGATCGAGCCGACGTATCTTACGACGGCCCTGCGCGAGTTCTACGACGGGAACCTGATGAACACCACGTGCATCTTAGATGTCGCGCAGGACCTGAAGATCCTTGATTCGCTGCTTGAAGTACGGCCTTTCGTCTTCGCGCTTGACGTCGCTGGTCTTGCATCTCGACGCTCGTATCTAAACCTCGATAAGTGGCTACAGGACAATGTATCGGCACAGTATTATCGTGTTCTTAGAGCTCAAGATGCAAAACGAGAAACTTGCCTGGACGATTGACCCACAGGCGGAGAATAGGACGATGGCACTCAGCCCCTCAACGATCGCCATCTTCTTGCGTTCCCTTCGCACCTAGTTCGTTTCTTTCCTTTCACATTGACAAAAGCTCCCATCTGATATTTCAAACCTTCCCTTCGTAGTTCAAACATTATGGATGAGCAAGACACAGAATATTGCATGGAGACACGAAATGCTTGCCTGCGGATCCACCCTCGGCTGATGATTCTGAATCCTAGTGCAGAAAATTCAGAGCCTGGGTTCACTGTCGTCAGCTATTCCTCTGACATTGAAGCAGAGGTCGACGGTATCTTCAAGCAGATGTACGACGAACAGATCACGATCGACCAAGTCATCATCATGCTACAGCGCACGAAGGAATCTAAGAACCCCCATGACCACGAAATCTTCTCTTGCATGCTCCACTTCCTCTTCGACGAATATAAATTCTTCCAGACGTTCTATCCGCCGCGCGAACTCGCGATGACAGGCTACCTATTCGGATCTATCATACAGCAACAACTAGTCGACTATATCCCCCTCGACATTGCCCATCCGCTACGTTATCGACTCCCTCCAGTGCCCCCCCCAACACCAACCTTTAAATTTGGTGTGCAAGCGCTGATACTCTTCAAATCACGCCTACCAGAGTGGAAGCTCCAGTGCGAAGCACTTCTAAATATTCCCCATCTCGCCGAGCAGCGACCAGACATTATTGAGACGGTTTGTCGAGCTCTCGCAGCCCCCACGGAACCCGTTAGTGCAGGAGGAGCAGCGCAGCTGCAGGCGTTCTCATCGGCCTTGACTCAGCCAGCCTTCACGTCCATCAAGCCAGACATCTTGGACGAGGCAGACTTTGAGACCCCGCCCAAAGAGACGTCCGATAAGATTCCTCTCATCATAAACAACCTTGTGCTGAGCAACTTTGAACTTGAGGTAGTGGGTCATTAGGATGGCAAGCTACGATTACTGTTTTCTGTGTCTTTCATTTTATATGAGAGGACTAAAGCTTGCAAATTATACTAAAATATTATTCTCATTAGTGAATTATTTAGTATTCAGTAAACAGTAATCGTAGCTTGCCATCCTAATGGCCCACTACCTCAAGTTACTTGTATGCCTGTATGCGCCAGATATTCATTTAGATCATGAGAATAAATATTATAACTGTGTTCATAAATTGTCTTGTCCCTCATAAACATAATGGCTGTGTTTGGCTGCCATTTCCCAGGTATTCATTTATGTGTAATAACAATATTTATATTGTTTCTGACTATGTCAGCTGCATGTATGCATTCAATGATCTTTTGGTATATGTACCATCCTGTCCTGTATGCTGCTTGACATATTTCACAATATCCTCCAATATCTGGATGATCTGCTGGTTCTAGCTTAAGTGGCTGTCTTCATCTAATTACCTCTGCAGTCCTGAACTTCTGCTGAAGTGACAATGTTCACTGTATTATGTAATGATCTATGGTGATCAATGTTGATTGACATTTATATATATCAAATCTTCTAATAAGATGGTGTCTGCAGGTGAGATGAGATGCAGGCTTATAACTGTGATGGATTGAGTAGGTCTTTGAACTGGAAGCACATTGCATATGTGTCCATATGCGAACCATCTGGCCCCGTCTCATCCATGCTACTTCCCATCATACCCATGGGACTCATCAACCCCATTGAACCAAAGCCCATCCACAGTGACAGCTCCATGTCCATACCAATGTTGATTTCACTGAATACATTGTGACTCTGTGTCTCCTGGTTCTGACCATGTAAGGAATGTGTGGCAGATTTGTCAGTGTCACACAGCATCTGCATCACCTATGCTGACAAGCTATAGTCCTCCCACTTGCCAGCAACTGGCAGCTCTGGTGACTCAGGCAGCCCATGTGGCACTGTGTGCTGATCTGGTACTTGAAATTGTCTGCTAGGCAATTGGCTGGTTGGTGAAGAGAATGGACCAGGGAGAAAGAGACATGAGGACAAGGAAGATGAAGAGGAAGGTGTTAGTGCAGAAAGTGGGCCCCCTGAGGAGGTTGAAGGGTTGCTAGGAATGCTGAGCTGTGTGAGTGTGCAAAGGCAAGGCTTAGTAGTGACAGGTACATGGAATTATGCTTTATGATCAACAAGAAATGATCAGATATCAAGGCATGCTACCATGAATAGCAGAAAAACACACCTGCATCTCACTGCCAGCAGTTGAGAAATTGGGGACCTGCCCTGGCATACCATTATGTTAGGATTCAAACTTTTCCTGGATATCTTATTTTTTCATTTTACCATTTCTTTTATTTTATTCAATCCTTCTCATTTTTTATTTTCTTAACCACCTTTCCAATCATTCTCACATTTACATCATCCACAATGCATTCAACACTTACAACATTTTAGATAATATGGTCTCACAGGTCATCACATAAGAGGTTGGGGAATTTGCATGAACACCTTGTTCTGCTTTTCCTTTACCTCTGCAATGACTTAGGTGAGCCCAACCCCTCCTCATGTAGTAGAGTACAATGTATTAATCCTTTACCTCCATAATGACTTAGACCTGAGTAAGATGCATCCTGAGTCCCTGCTCGAGTTACAGCATGTTCCCAGCATCGACATTAGCTGAGGTCACCTCTCTTGAGATCCTGCCCAGGAGTCTACCTAACATAAAAGCAGAACCTCCATCAAGCCCATTGTTGGTGTCATCATCACCACCACCTTGCTTTCACTCAGCCTAGGGGAATGATATCCCCTTTGCAGGGCTTGGTGTGTAAACCCCCTAAATGACAACCCTCAACCCTGCCCAGACATTCTCAGACATTCATGTATTATGTAAACCTTTAACCTAATAATAAGCAGCAGTGCACACTGTGAGTGAAGTATGCCACAGGCAGAACCCCAGTCACCTGTAAGCCTGCCAGAGCATTCTTACCACATCCGACATGATACCAAGTCTGTCTGGACATTGTGTCATGACTCAGAGTATCGGGTCTACACCATGACACTGAGTCTACACCCCAACCATACTGAGTCTGAGTCTGAGTGCCAAGTCTCATGATCATGCCAAGTCTGAGCCCAAGTGCTGAGTTTTGTGACCATACCGAGTCTGATCCTGAAGACCGAGTCTGAGCACAAAGACTGAGTCTGAGCCCAAGACTTGGTGGCAGCATAGCCTCCGGACCTTCAGAGCATGACATATTACATTCTATTCATATCCTTTGCATATTCCCTTCACTCCCTGACCCATCTGAAGCTAATATGAACTCGTCCAATGCTCATATGCACTTGCACTGAGTCAAGTGATCCTTTGGCATACACATGCCAATTTATGTATTCCAAGAGTAATTCTCAATGGATTCCTTTTGGACTGGTACTGTATAGTTCATATTATATAATCCTTTCTATTTGAACCCTTTCTGATGCTTTTGTTGCCTCAGTCTATCTGACAGCAACAAAGATTGTTTTGTCCTGTCTGTCTTGTGGGCTCAAGTGTTGGCACTACCTAGGTGCCTTCCATCACCTCAGGCAAGTGCAAGTGTCTCTTTCAAGCAAGAGGGGAAACAGACAGTCTGATACACAGAAATAGCCCAGAGGCACACTAAGTACAGAGAGGAATACTCTGAAGGTCTCTGCATCAGACTAATAGCCAACTGAGAGTAGCACACACTGCCTGAGAGATGTCTGAGCATGATGTGGATGAGGGGGACCAGTCTGAAGTGGGTTGTTAGTTGTCTAAGCTCATTTGGGAGTGTCCTGGGTTACTGGTTCGGACTTGGTCTGGTCACACAGAAGAAATCTAGTCCAAAGGGGAACTGGCATTTTCAGTCTATGGGCATCTTTCCAAAATACACATTGGGAGCTACCAAGTCATAATCTATTGGCCCCAAAACACATGCTTAGCCCTGCTAAGATACAGTCTCATCACCCCATGTCCAAGTCAAGGGGACAGATTCTTCCTAGTGAGAGCATGTATCCATCCACCCAGTCCCTTGGCATCTTATGATGCACTTTAATCACCTGGACATTTGGCCCCTGAAACATTGTGCTGGCCTTGTAGTCATGGATTTGTGTCCTGACCCTTGTTCCCTACATTTGGGGTAGTGGGTACCAGCACCCACTGTAACACCAACCAGTTCATTGGGCACAGAATGAGCAGAATGCATGCAATGTACATCACAAAGTCGAAGAGCCTTGACTCAGCAACCAAGCTAAGTGGTATACCCAGATCAGTGGTGATTACCCAAACACAGAATGCACACAATGACTGGATCACACACATCAGCAACTCAGACCAACTCTGGTGCACTTATCTGTGCAGGTGTCTACTTGACCCTGCCAAAGGTTCATTTATTTGCCTTTGTCTAATGAATATGCAGCGGCCCAGCATTGGTCATTCTGGCCCCATACAAAGGATCCCAAAGCTCACTGATGCTATGCCAAGTCAACATGTGCCGTCCCTGCCTTTCAGTCATCCAGATCGTGGAGCTGCTCAAAGGAACACTTGAGTGGCTCAGTGGTAGGACAATAGAGGACTCGTCTTATTTTATTTCACCTTTCATGTTTATGCAGGACACTTGTTTAGTATCTATAGAGCACCGAATGTTGTAGATAGAACAGCAATTCCACCCCCAAGTTTTGATGCCTAACTTTGTGTGATATCTCTCAGGACAGTCCCTAGGTATGCTCTGGTGCCTTAGTGACTCAAATTGCTCACCTCAACTTCATCTTATTCATGTTGTGCTCATTGCACTCATTCTGTCCATTCTGTCTTTGCCTTGTTCCATTTCATTCTCATCACCTAGATCTCACCCACTTCTCATCTCTTATCTTCTGATTTCATTCTGTATCTCATCTCACTATCCAGTGTCCCTGACGACATCCTGTTGAGCACAGGGACCAGCCGTCTGTTCCAAAGACAATCCTGCTCTGAGAAGTTGCACTATTGTTAGTGCATCTCTGTGTCTTCTGACACAGCCACTGATGATCCCCCATACATCTTGAGTGCTCCACTGGTGCTAAGCTTCAAATGCTTCCCTACTAGTATGCTCCACCGATTCTGTTGCCCCTGACACACTGGAACACACACAACTCAAACCCTTCAATCCAGAACCCACAGAACTCAATCAGAATGAGGGTATTGATACACTAGACACATCTCCCTCGAACTCAATCATCTGATTCCTTCTTACTAACAATTGGAACTCAGTATTATCAAGTGGAGCCCACTGCAAGGGGTTTTCAATCGTGTCATGTTCAGGTCACTCACCAAATAAGTGGATTTTAGCCAGGCTGTAATGTGAAGCCAAAGAAGCACAGATTCAATCAACATACTCAGGTGAAGAAGAAACCATTGACCACATCTTATCATCTGATCCACACAGGTCAGAGGATCTCGATGATCACTCCCCTTCACCTCCATCTTCAGCAGTCCAAGCCTCGGTATCAGAAGACTCATCAAATTTCCTGTTATCATTCCTGCCTACAATCTCATCCCTGTTCTTGTTTCTCAGTTTGAATCTACCTCTGACATCAGCAGAACCATCAGTCCTGCAGTCTACCTCAGAATCCCAATTCCCAACCAATTTCCAGCAGTCCACCTTGCCGCCAGGAAACCCTACTCTTCATCTATCACATCTACAGTTTCCCTCATCCAGTTTGGCCACAGTATTCTCTTCCCCAGTCAATCTGTCCATTCCATCTGATCCATCCATTCCACTAGCAGTACCTTTAGCATCTGGAACTCTTGCCACTCACCAACAACTAACCTCATTGTTAACTCCTCAGATCCTATGCTTGTCCCTCCACACTATCTATCAGCCACCTATGTCAACAAAAGCACCACAACATGGGTAGTGTGATGCTCCACACTTTGACAGTTCCAATGCCAGGGACCTACCCCATTACTTTGAGGATATCGAGTTCCTTGCTGATGATCTCACATAAGATGATGGATCAAAAGCAAAATACACCAGGTACTATGCCTCAGCAAAAGTTGCTGAACTCTGGGAAACCTTGGATGAGTTCAAAGCCAACCTGATCATATGGGATGACATCAAGAAAGCAATCATCAGACTATACCCCAGCCTTGGAGTGGGATGACACTACTCCCATGCCAAGTTCAAGCAAATGGTTGTCGACCAAGCTGAACAAGGGATCCGCTCTTACGAAGATCTGGGACAGTATAAGTGAGATTTCATAGTTCAATCTGACTATCTTATTGCAAAAGATAAGCTCACCAAGCTAGAATCTCAGCATGCGTTCCCAAGAGGAATCACCAGCAACTTACATACAGTGCTTCTTCAGTGCTTGGAGATCAAGGAGTCTGATCATGAAGAAGGTGACCCTTACAAAATCAAAACTATTGTCCAGCATGCTGACTTCATCCTCAGAGGAGCATCATTCAGTGGCTCGACAACTCAAGTGTTGTGTACCTTGACTTCCAGCAGCTCGACTACTGTCAAAAAGGAGGAGGTCGATCTCAGCACAGTCATGGAAACACTCAAGAGTTTCTAAGTCCAGCTCGACACCATGGGATGAGGATCAGGTATGACTAGAAGCAATGCACCAGTCTCAATGTCACCAGCAGCACCTGTACCTTTGCAGCCACAGAATCCAGGATGTACATTCTGTAGAGAGCTAAGTCATTTCATTTGATCTTGCCCAAAAGTCCTTGAATATATCCAGAATGGCAAGTGTGCACACAATGCAGAAGGGTGAGTCACCCTAGCCAATGTGTTAGGACTCAAACTTTTCCCTTTTCTTGATTTTCCATTTTCCATTTTCCTTTCTTTTAATTGCCCCTTTTCATTATATTTAATCATCTTTTCAATCACTTCCCACACTCCTTTCCACATGCTCACTTTCTCACACCTAACACCTTCATTCATTCCATTACATAAACTATATAGTACTTAGATAATATGGTCTCACAGGCACTGTGTTTATAAGGAAGAGGAATCGCATTTGAACACCTGTTCTGCTTTTCCTCTTACCTCTGTGATGACCTAGGTGAGACTGTGCCCCCTCCTGTAGTAAAGTATATTGTATTAATCCTCTTACCTCCATGATGACCTAGCCTGAGTACAGTGTGTCCCGAGTCCCTGCTTGAGTATAGCACATCCCAGACAACAGTCAGCTGAGGCCTGCCCAGTCTGAGCTGTCTCCCAGACTCCCACCTAACATAAAAGCAGAACCCCATCCAGGCTCATCCCTAGCAGACGTCATCGCTGTTGACTTGCCTTCACTTGGTCTAGAGGAGCACTCCCCTCAATGGACTTGATGTGTAAACCCCCTAAACAACAACCCTCAACCCTGCCCAGACATTTTCGGATGTTTGTGTATTATGTAAACTTTCCAACCGACATCTTCCAACCCTGGCTCTCCATATCCCCCTTTGGTGGAGGAGCCATCTGACTTGGATGTGGGTATCACATCGTGTATAGTCATCGACATCATTGTCAATTACTATCTCAGTCACCTCCTTCCATTTAATCATCAAATTTACTGATGAACCCATTCTCCATCAGCATAACATTCATCCAAATGCTCAGCCTATCCCTGTTCCCCCACTGTCTTAGTCAAGATAGATCTAACAGAGGAACAAGAATGGGCTCTCCTCTCTTCTTCCCATTATGATGATGAATGATGCTCATATGTAGCAGATGATAGGGAACACGTCACCTATAACATCTGGTGGAGTGACACTAGACACTCTTGGTATTCGACTAACAAACAAGGTCAGCAAGTTTGGTGGGCACCTCGACCTCCTTGTGCACCATCATCCCCAACAGTTTTGACATTGTCAGTCATCCTACCTTGTGAACCAGGAGGCTATCATATGCCCCATAGAGACTCATCTCCACCGACTCCCCCTCAATGCCTGTTGTGCATGCCCATACCAGCAATGTCAATGGGATTCACATAACAGCAACAGGAACAGATCACAGTGATAGTCACAGCGGCCTTCACCCATCAAGCAGCTAATGTCCTGGTGGGTCAAGGCAATGCCCTGGCTCCTGTTATAGACATTGCCTGACCATGCAAATTTGCTGGTGGCAATGATTACCTTGACTTCAGACGCGAAGTCACTCTCTTCATCTCGGCGAATCCTACAAGCATCAGGAAAATGGCAAAAACCCATAGTTAGTTATAGTGCAATATAGTCACATAGCAGTTTATAGCATGTCATAGTCATGTATAGTTGCATGGTACATAGTGATAGAGTGCTATATAGTGCATATAGTTTTATATAGTTCAGATAGTTTTATATAGTTCATAGGCTCTCATAGTCACATAAAGTTATATAGAATATAGCTTATAGTATCCATAGTCACATAAAGTTATATAGCATATAGTTAATAGTATCCATAGTCAGATATAGCTGTAATAGTATTATATAGTATATATCTACAATGATGCTGAGTAGAGAATCTTAATAGCACCATGGATGAAAACCAACCTGAGGTCACAACTGAATGATGACTAGCATTTAGAATCTGTATTCATCAATCAGAAAAATATCTGCATAAAATAATAACTATGGTTGGGAGACTGTTTTTGGCTGCTCCTATATCGGAGTCCTAAGTTTGCATTGCATCACTCTCATTCAAACATTTATTTATATAGATTTAAATTGTCTCTACTCTTTTACCCACCAATCTTGACACACTGGTTGTTGAAGAAATACTTTGGGATGAAGGGTTCATTAAGCAGGTAAAAGTAAAAGGTGGTGAGTAAGGATCTGAGAGTCAGTGAGACGTGTCAAAATTCACAAGTCCAATTTCCCACGCTCTTGCTCGTGATGGGCACCCATCCACGAGCAAGAGCGTGGGAACTCAATCACATGTGTGTTGGTTTTGACGCGTGCCACTGCCAACTTCACACCATCCATCAACAACAGCACCCTGGCGCGTTTGAAGGAGAATACTTTACGATTGTTCCGCTTCAACCAGAAGGGGAAGTATGTCCAGATTGCAAACCAATATCGTCAGGACGCTCAGCTGGAAACTCTCAAGCAGTGTACTGCCGAAGGCGCTCGGAAGACGGGTCTGAATGGAGAGTTTCAGACCGCGGAAAACATCATCAGGGTGAGTCATTGTATATGGCCGATTAATGTGTTCTGACTCTATATGTAGCGTGAAGCTCCGAATGCAGAGTGGTGAAGCATGGCCTTTTTACCCAACGACTCCTATGATGATTTGAATGCAGGAATATCCGCGCTCAATATCTGTGCTCAATATCCATACTCTCGACCCTCCCATCAACATCTACGTGCAACACCCCATAAAGAAAGATCCCTGCTCTGGGTGACAAGGACAAGACGAAGATTAAGCCGCTCATGCTACGAAGAGGGGGCAGAAGATGTGCAAGCAGCGCCGGCAGGCAGAACTGCAGGACAAGCGCGACCGCATCCGCATGGGTCTTGCTCCGTCTGACGCGTCTAAAGCCCGCCTCGCAAATCTCGTGAAAGTGCTCACCAGCGACACTGTGCAAGATCCCTCGCGTGTCGAGACACGCGTGCGGTGCGAGGTCACGATGCGCAAGCATAACCACGGCAAGATGAAGACGGGGCGCAAGTTTACAGACGAGCAATGCCACAAGAAGACGGAAAGCTAGAAGAGGAAAGGAAAGGGCTTGTTGGCGCTGTCTTCGAGTACGCCAATTTCTGCTTCCCTCCTACTTGATGCTTTCTATTTTCCAGGGTACGCGTAGGAAACGTGGCGGCTCAACACGCGACGAGTCGAATCGTATCAGCGCTTCTGCCAATCAGTTCAACGCGAATGCTGCTTCCTCCTTCGAACACGTCGCGCCGCTCGAGCAGTCTGCGAACCGCTGGGTCGCGGGCAGCACGTCCAGGCGTGGGGCCTCAATTGACACAGACTCACCCGAGATTGTGGACAAGAAAGTCCGTTTGCTACTCAACAAGCTCACTATGGAGAAGTTTGAGTCCATCTCAAACCAGATCATTGCGTGGGCAAACAAGAGTGAGAGTGAGAAGGATGGGCGTACATTCATTCAGGTCATTCGGCTTGTGTTCGAGAAGACGACGGATGAGGCGGCCTGGAGTGAGATATATGCTCGCTTGTGCCGTAAGATGAAGGAGCAGCTTAGTCTGAACGTGCAGGATGATGGTATCCGCAATGCTGAGGGCAAGCCGATTACAGGTGGTCTGCTTTTCCGTAAGTACCTTCTGAATCGCTGTCAGGAAGACTTCGAGCGCGGCTGGACGCAGAAGGAGTCGATGGCGTCAGCGGCTCTCGTGAAGGCGACAGAGGATCAGGCTGTTAAAGATGCCAACGAAAAGGAAGAAAACAAGGGGGCTGGCGAGAGTGCGCTGTACTCGGACGAATACTACGCTGCTTAGAAGGCCAAGCGTCAAGATCTCGGACTCGTCAAGTTCATCGAGGAGCTCTTCAAGCTTCAGATGCTCACGGAACGTATCATGTATCAAGAAGCTGGCTCAGCAACGTCGACAATCCCGAGGAGGAAGAGATCGAAAGTTTATGTAAACTCCTGGCAACTGTTGGTCAGGCGCTCGATACCTCTAAGGCTCGCGGACACATGGACGTCTATTTCAATCGGATGAAGGAGCTTGCGAAGAGCAGCAACGTGTCGTCTTGTATGCAGTTCATGTTACAAGTGTGTACCCTCTGTTTCCTAGCCTTTCGTTGAGCTGACTTTCTTGGACAGGATGAGATTGAATTGCGGGAAAGGAAATGGACTACCCGCAACTTGGTCGCTGCTCCGTCGACAATCGCTCTGATTCATGAGGCGGTACGTGCTCTTGCTTTGTTACTCGATTTCACTTGTGCTTACCAATATACAGGCCGCGAAAGAGAAGGCACAACAGGAGCAACATAACTTAGCGCGGCCAGCCATGTCTCGCGGTGGTTCACGCCGTGGCCATGATCGTGACGGAAATGTTCAAGTCGGTCCCGACGGATGGGCTGTCTCTTCTGGTCCTTCGAGGCCTGCAAGCGAGGCGGGTGATCTGACGAACTCTGGCAAGATTCAAAAGGGCAGTGGCACCATGAACTTCGGACCGACTAGCGTCTTCACGAAGAAGGGAGACAGCAAGCGCGACAGTGCGAGCCTTTCAAGGACAAGTTCGAACACGAACATGTTCCAAATGCTGCAGGCCGCTGAGGCCGCTAATGATGCTCCTACTGCATCCTCGTCTCGTCCAAGTCGCCCGTCAAGCCGTATAACGAGCGTCGACTTGACCCACAACGCACCTGTGGAACCTGCCCAACCTGCTCAGCGTCCCAGACCCAACCTGCTTCCGCGTTCGAAGCCCATGCAGGAGAAGTCGGAGAATAGTCCCGCTGAGACTCACGACAGCGAGGAGGGCGAGGAGGGCGAGATTCTCGAGAAGGACTATGGGAAAATTGTCGATGTCGAAGGAGCAAGCGGAAAAGAAGACTGACCAGGACCGCAAGGAATTCTTCGCTATCCGCGATCTCAACGATGCAGAAGAGTATTTCTCTGCACTTCCCTCGGAGCATCGACATCTTCTCGTCGAGAAGCTTGTCATGTCTGCTATTGAGGCGAAGGAGGCTGATGCCAAACTCGTTGCCGACCTGTTTGAGTGTGCACCGTCTCAGCGCTGCTACCAACCCGTTCACTGCGAATGTCGCTTCCTCGTCGAAACCGATGCCAACACGTTCCCGAAGGTTGTCACGGTCCTTGGTGCATCGCTCGCATCATCGACTTCCCCCTTCGCCGTACGTGCGCTCGCCTCCCATCCTACTGTCTTCCTCTCTGGAACCGACATTGCCTCATACTTGCGCGTTCTCGGAACCGGGGAGGTCAAGCTTCACGAAGTAGACTTCGCGATACTCAAGACCGATGCTGCGGCGCCTGCTCCGCCCACGTCTGCAATTGCCGTCCAGGAAAAGGCAGCGAAAGAGGAAGGGAGAAACGACGGCGCCGTGAAGGCTGCGTTTGGCATGAAGAAAGAGGTCGACTTTCCGGTATCGTATATGTACGTGTGCTGATTGTTCTGTAATCCCTCACTTAGTGCTGATAAGTATCATAGGCGTTGATCAAGGCCGATACGTTAGACTACTACAGCGTTAGTGGATGCTACAGTCCTAATCACTGGCCGCACTGCATCTGGGAAGCAGTACAAGATATTTTGAAGAAACAAGCATCTGCATCTCAGGTTCTTACTTGCCAACAGAACGTTTCAACGCAAGAATCAAGGAGATGGGTGAGTGTAGAGAATGGCTCCTTCCCAATGTTCGTGTCTAAAAAGGTGCTCGAGCATGATAAGGACCACTTTGAGGGCCTTTCTCCGGAAGTGGCATGGGTGACAGGGCGTAGGTGTCCAAATTTTTTGATTTCTAACTATTGACATGCGTCTTCAGAGGGAGCTCCGAGCTTGAGGAGCCCTCCCTACTACGCCTAATGGAACAAGAACTACTGGGATCTATCCCTCAAGCTCAATCAGTGGAACCGTGTTGTGCACTGGGAGTTCAAGAGCCCCAGCCGTTCCTCCGTATGCGCGAATTCCTATGGCAGGAAGGCCACAGTGCGCATCTCACAAAGGAGGCCGATGCTGATGTATGGGAAGTTCTCGACTTATATCGTCGCGTGTACGAGGAACTAATTGCTGTAGCCGTCATCCCCGGCTTCAAGTCCGAGAAGAAGTTCCCGGTGGACTGTACATGACTCCCGTGGAAGGCTTCATTTCGACGACTGGTCGTGGCATCCAAGCTGCGATGTCGCACTGCCTTGGCCAAAACTTCTCACGGCCAGAGATGTTCAACATTGTGGTCGAAGACCCGGACGATCCGTAGGGTATGGGTCCGAACGGTGGCAAATTATTTGTATGGCAGAACTCGTGGGGCCCAAGCACGCGCACGGTCGGGGTCACAGTTATGATTCACGGCGACAACCAGGGTCTTGTTGTCCCACCACGCGTTGTGAGCGTCCAAGCAATCATTGTCCCCTGCGGTATCACCGCACGCACTAATAAGCAGGAGTTATGCGACCGCTGTGAGGAGTTCGCGAAGACGCTCAGGAAAGCCGGTATCTGCGTAAAGACGGATGTACGGGACGGCTACACTCCTGGCTACAAGTTCAACGACTGGGAACAGGAGGTGTGAAAATACAATCATTCCTTATTCCTCGGTTTGCCTATGGTCTTACAAATGGCTTTTTGTCCAGAGTGTGCTACAGTCGAACCTCTCATTAAGAATTACTGTCGATAAGAATTTCCTCTGGTTAAGAATAGAAATTTCAGTCCACCAAGTCTGTAGACAGTAAATTCAGGGTCCAATAAGAATAAATTCTCATTAAGAAATAAGAATAAGAATTTGTACGAAAACATAAGGGAAAATTCTTATTGAGAGGTCACTTAGTCACGTGAAAGTTGCACATAATCAAGCCATGGAGGACACGCAAAAAAAGGGTAGCACATTTTCCTCCCTGCTAGACAGCTCCTCGACACTCTTCTACCCACTTCAGAATGTCTACAGAGCTTGGCTGTGCACAGAACCCCGATGGATCACTCAAAGAAGCTAGTGAAATCAGCTTTACCCATTCCCGCAGTGCTTCTCCCATTGATCTCAACACTCCACTGCCATCCGTTGCCGCCACTCCCACCCTAACACCAGTGACTCCCACACCCACGGTGTCCATCAAAGAAGTGCCTGAGAAGCCTTCTGCCAGCAGGGTTCCAAAGCCTAGAATGCTTGGCAAGTGGTCCAGCACAGCAGTAATCCACTCAGTTCAGAAGCAGGTCCGTTACACTACTGGTGACAAGCTCGAGGTTCTCGAATTCATTTCAGGTCCAGGCCAAAATCTCAAAGATGAGGAGGTTGTGGATCATTTCAGGAGTCGCTTTCCCAAAATCAATCAGTCTATGGTTTGGAAATGGAGGAATGAACAACAAAAAATCTGGTCATCTGTCGAGAGCAATCCCAACCAAATTTTCTACAAACGGACTGGCATTGCCAAAGCTGTCAAGTTTCCAAAACTTGAAGAAATGCTTGTTTTATTTGTCCGGACATCTCAGGACTGTCTCAAGATTTCCGCAGAAGTACTTCGGGTCAAGGCGAAACAATTTGCAGATATGCTCAGAATACCCCTAGACGAGCAGTTAAGTCTATCAAATGGTTGGGTTACATCGTTTAAGGACCGAAATGGAATCCGGGAGTATAAACTCCATGGGGAAGCAGCCTCTGTTGCTCCAGAAGCAGTTGAAGCAGCAAGGGAGCGGCTCAAGGTCAAACTTGCTTCCTTCAGCCGGCGAGATGTGTACAATTTTGACAAAACTGGACTGTTCTATTGGATGCCACCAGATAAATCACTGGCTACTCAACAGATGTCTGGTGGGAAAGGGGACAAAACACGGATATCACTTGGATTTATTGCAAATGCAGATGGTTCAGATATCCGAGAACCTTTAGTTATTAGTCATGCCCGGTGGCCTCGATGCTTCAATAAGAAGGATGGATACGATTTGGGATTCATGTATTACTACAATAAGAAGGCATGGATGACAGGAATTATTTTCGAGCTGTGAGCATTTCAAAATTTATTAATGGATTTTTCATGTCTAACTTAAATTTGAAGGTTTCTCGAGGATCTGGATAAGGAAATGCATCAGCAGAACCGCAATGTCTGTCTTACAATTGATAATGTGCCATCACACACCTTTGATACCTTGATACTCACAAACATTGAGGTCATCTTTCTTGATCCGAACATGACTTCCCATATCCAGCCTATGGATGCCGGAATTATTCGTGCATTTAAAGCTCAATATCGCTGCTTATACATTCTCCTGGCCCTCAATCGCTATGAAAATGGAGAACAAAATATTTATCATATTGACCAGCTCCAAGCCATGAACCTGGTCAATCAGGCTTGGGCAAAAATCACGTCCGAAACTGTTTCAAACTGCTGGAAACATGCTGGAATTCTTAACGCTTCTTCAGGACCGATTGATCCAGCCATTAATGGTGATTCTGGGATCAACCAGGCTGTTACCAAGTTAGCGGGTGCTCTCAAAGAGCTTTCTGTCCAGGCAATTGCATCAAAAAATGTGCTGACTGTTGAGGAGCTTCTCAATATTGATGTGGAGGATGTTACAGAAGCAGAATGGACAGATGCTGAAATTCTTCAGCAGGTGGAAATCAGATCACGCGAGGCTTCTGGTGAGCATATACCAGAACTAGAGGCACCTAGACCAGAACCAGAACCACTCATGGGCCTTCCTGAGGCTTGTAATGCCCTTACCTGGCTTGATCAACTCTTTCAAAGTGAAGCAGGGCCAGAGTATGCTCAAGCTCGAGTCCTCCTTCCGAAACTTTGTCGGGACCTTCAGAGATGCATTAATAGATCAATGGGACAGTCTGACCTTCATTCATTTTTCCATAAAGAAACATAGTTTGATTTTTACTCTACTAACAGGCCTGTATATAATGTGAATGTACGCACCCACGCGTGTGGGTGAATACATCACGTGCACTTTATGTAAGAATTCTCGTTAAGAATTACCTTTCAATAAGAATAGACTGACTTGTCCACCAAGGCCTATTCTTAATGAGAGGTTCGACTGTACTTCACCTTGAATTTGGTCCAGTCGATATCCAGAAGCAAACACTCTCTGTGTGACATGATCCAGGTGTTCAAGCTCTAATAGCAGTCACAGAACTGGAGACTGCCATACCTGCACTTCTCGAGACTATCCAATGGGAGATGTTCGAGGGCATGAAGGCACTGTACATGTCTGGCCTGCATGTCGTGACCAAATGGGACGATGTCGTGCTGACACTCAACAGTAAATGTGTCGCAGTCCTTCCATGGTGTGAAGAGGAAGTGGGTAACATCAACATCAAGGAACATAGCAGATGCAGGTGCATATCTAATGTGCATCATCATGGAGCAAGTCTGATGAGGAAGTCAGGGAGATAAGCCGGCAGTCAGAAGTTCATGGCTACACCATTAGGGATGTAGATCCAATGTAATTTATATACTATAATATATGATTTTTGCAATCTGCCCGCTATCTGAATAAAAGTGTGAGGTCCTGAGATGCCCTAGCAAGTATGACACTGCCTAGTCACCTGGCTATAGACTCCTTTATATCAATATAGGCCACTATATGTCTCTAAGAAATTATGGCCTATTTGACCCTATGTGCTATTCCGTGCTATAATACTATACCACTGTGGTCTATCCACACTATGTGATATCCCTCTATGGCCTATTCTGTGCTATGTAACATACAGCTATGGCACTATGGTACTATATAGTCCTATATAGAGGGGGGTTACTATATAGAGGGGGGGTTACCATTAACTACTAAACAACTATGGACTACTATAAATGCTATATAGTAGCATATAACAGCGTATAGTGTTTGCCATTTTCCTGATGAGGTACCTCTCATTGTCAAGCAAGATCTACCTCACCCTCTCCTACCTCAAGGGCAGAATGCATAGATATGGCACAAAACTACATCAAGGAGTTCATGACAAATGGCATTGTGACTTTTACGGATAGCTAGACCAGGTTCCAGGAACGACTTGATGCCTCGTTCAATGATCTGAACCAAAAGGAGAAAGCACTGGTGGAGTTCTGAACTAAGGTCTAGAAGGATCTCACAGCTGATGAGTTCTTTCAGAAGCTCGATGTGGTCATCACAATGACAGGCCTAATGGATGATGTCATCATCTGTGACTGCCTAAAACGGGCAATGAACATCAAGGTAGTTCATGGGGTGTTGAGGTCAATGCCGGTCCTGACAACGTACGATGACTGGAAGAAGAAGGCCATCGAGATTGATCGCGGTGAGCAACAGATCCATGCCATCCAGCGAGGTTGCACATTGCCACCCCCTCCACACCCACAACAACCGTAGGCACTGCCTGCTTGCCATCCATTTGTGGCCCTGCACATCGACAAGTGCAATGCAACTGGTGTCACTTTTGGAGGTGCTGGCCAGCCGATGGACATCTCAATGAATAAGGCACAACAATGATGGGCATGCTGGATCTGTAGCGAGCTGGGCCACTTTAAAGACAAGTGCCCACAGGGGAAGACAATCGTGCAGCACATGCTGCAGATGATGGTGCCAGGTGAGTGTCACCTCCTCACTGATGAGCTGGGTGCAATGAAGGAATTGGCCTTTGAGGAAGTCATAGACACTTGGAGGTCAATGGTGGAGGACTATGTGGAGGAGGAAGGCGATGATGAAGAGGTCGTCAACTCACAGGATTTTGTGAGTGGTCAGGCGTAGCCATCGGGGCGACTGACCGAGAAGAACAAGAGACTTCAAATATGGACTCAATAAAATATAGTCAACTGTCTGTACAATACCTAGATGCAAACAACATCAATGACTTTTCCGATTACAAAGTCCCCACCGGTGTGAATGAGAATGGTGAGTACAAGCAACTGTTCATGAGGGGAACTGGCAGACACCAGCTGGACCTCCTCTTGAACATCAGCCACAGCGTAGCAGGTGAAGTGAGAGAGGTGGATGCGCATGCCCTTGTGGATTCAGGGTGCACTGGGTCATGTATCAATGTAGGATTTGTTGAATGGTATGGCTTGGAAATGAAACACTACATTTGTCCCCTCACAGTGCTCAATGCTGATGGCACACATAATGAAGCCAGCTTGATCAAGGAGTACATTGATGTCAAACTAGTCATCGGACACCATAAGGAAAGGATTGTGCTTGCAGTGACGTCACTCGCATCTTTGAACATATTCCTGGGTTATGACTGGCTTCGATGACATAACCCTGAGATCGACTGGTTGTCGGGTTCGATTGAATTCACCCATTGTCCAACCAAATGTACAATGAAGGAGAGTGAGGTGGTGGAGATGAGGAGGATATGAGAAGTGCGAATGGACAAACTGTCCTGGCCCGCATATCTCAATGACTATGCTGACGTCTTCTTGGAAAAGAGATTTGAAAAGTTACTGGAACACTGACCCTGGAACCACATCATCAATTTGAAGCCTGACTTCAAGCCTAGTGATTGTAAGATCTACCCACTCATGCCAACAGAGCAACAGTCACTCAAGGACTTCCTTGATGAGAACCTGAAGTCAGGTTGTATCCGACAGTCGATATCACCCATGGTGTTGCCCTTCTTCTTCATTAAGAAGGCTGACAAATTGCTACACCTGATTTAGGACTACCATAAGCTCAATGATGGTACAATCAAGAATAAGTACCCCCTCCCCCTCATTGATGAGCTTGTTGACAAAGTCAAGAAAGCAAAGTTCATCACCAAGCTTGACCTTTGCTGGGGGTACTACAACATCAGGATCTATGAGGGTGACAAATGGAAGGCAGTGTTCCACACTAACATGGGTCTCTTCGAGCCAATAGTCATGTTCTTTGGTCTTTGCAATGCACTGGTGACATTCCAGGCATTTGTCAACCACATCTTCAAGGACCTGATCTATGCAAACCTGATCATCATTTACCTCGATGACATCCTGATTCTCTCAGAAACCATTGAGGAGCACATCAAAACGTTGAGATGCATACTTCAGATACTTCAAGAGAATGGCCTGTATCTAAAGCCGGAAAAATGTGAATTTGATGTCAAGGTCATAAAATACCTTGGTCACATCATCAGCAATGGCAAGAACAAGGCTGACCCAACAAAGATGGAGGCGATTGCAAACTGGCCCGTTCCACAAAACATTAAGGAGTTGCAACAGTTCCTCAGCATGGGCAACTAGCTGTGATGGTTCATCAAAGACTACAGCAAGTTAGTCCAACTGTTGATGTTGCTAATGGGCAAGAAGGACTGGGTATGGGAGACCAAACAGCAGGAAGTGTTCGAGGAGCTGAGACAATGTCTCTACTCACCTCCAGTCCTGGCCATCACCAATGACAAAGGCCCTTTCCACATCAAAGCAGACTCGTCAAACTTTGCACTTGGTGGCATTTGTTGCAGAAGCAGGAAGGGAAGTGGAGGGTGATCACCTACAGGTCAGAAGTGCTCCAGCCAGCAGAATGAAACTACAAGATCTATGACAAGGAGATGCTCATGATTGTTTTGGCACTTAAGGAGTGATGACAATACCTCCTCAGTGCTTGCCATAAGATCGAGATTTGGTCTGACCATGCTAACCTCACCTACTTCAAGTCAGTGCAGAGGCTGAGCTATCATCAGGCTTGCTGGCAGACCGAACTCGAGGAATTCAACTTCCACCTTGAACACAAGTCGGGGAAGATGATGGGCAAGGCAGACCTACTGTTGTGCAAGGCAGGCTATGATCAGGGCAAGGATGACAATGATGGTGTTGTGTTCATCAAAGAGAAGTGGCTGAACCATGGGGTGGTATAGACATCGCACAATGAAGTGGTGGAATGAGTGGGTGAAGCGCAGAGGGTGCAGGATGAGTCAGAGAGGCTGACAGGTATGACAAGGCTCGATGGGTTGTGGCAGATGAAGGGCAAGATGTATGTGCTATTGACAATGAAGGAGGCAGTATTGCAGGAGTGTCATGACTCAGTACTGGCTGGACATCTGGGAGCGTCAAAGAAGGTAGAACTGATCAGGCGGGACTTCTGGTGGGCATTGATGTTCTCAGACATGAGAGCATACATTTGAGAATGTGACCGATGTCAGTGAACAAAGGCCTTGAGAATGTCAAGGTTGAGACCGCTTCATCCGAATGCAGTCCCTGAAGGTCCTTGGGAAATCATCATAGTCAGCCTCATCGGAGAGCTCCCAGACTTGAAAGGGAACAATGCCATCTGCGTCTTTGTGGACAGGTTCTCCAAGCAGATGCACATGATCCTGACAATGACAAAACTGTCAGTGGAAGGCATGGTGCAGTTGTACCAGGATCACATCTTTCGTTTACATGGTCTACCAAAGAAGATCATCCACGACCAAGGCACACAGTTTGATGCTTCAATGATAAAGGAGCTGTACAAACTCCTGCACATTGAAGGTAACCCATCAATGGCATACCACCCACAGATGGATGGTCAAATGGAATGTGTCAACCAGGAACTTGAACAGTACCTGCGACTCTTCATTAACCATTGGCAATCGGACTGGAAGGACTGGCTCCCACTTGCAGAGTTCATGTACAACAACCAGAAACACTTGGCAACAAAGATGTCCCCCTTCTTCGTGAACACAGGACATCACCCAATGAGCTTTGACACAACACAAACCTCCTCTGCCAACATGTCAGTGGAAGAATTTGCGAAGCACATCAAGGAGACTCATCGCATTGCAAGGGACAACCTGATCAAGGTGGCTGAAGACATGAAATGTTACCATGACCAGACAGCAGGAGTGTTGGAGGAGTACAAGGCCGGTGACAAGGTCTTCTTCAATGGGCATAACATCAGCACTGACTTGCCAACAAAGAAACTTGACGACAAGTGGTACGGCCCCTTCGAAATCATAGACAAGGTAGGAGCGAGCGCATACAAGCTCAAACTCCTGAAGTGATGGAAAAAGGTCCACCCTGTCTTCAATGAGGCCCTGCTGAAACCCACCATCGAACCGTCCTTTGAAAGCCAGAAGCAACCACCACCATCATCGCCCAACATTGTTGACAATGAGGAGGAGTATGAGATCGAGGAGATTCTAGACTCATGCCTGCACCAAGGAAAATTACAATACCTCATCAAGTGGGTTGGGTACAATGAACCGACTTGGCAGCCTGAGACAGACTTTGGCAAGAATGCGAAGGAGGCGATCACTGAGTTCTATTGAAAACATCCCGGCACCCCTCTAAAACTCGACATTCCTCGCCAACGACTCTGTCCAATCTATGTCAACACCAAGCCACATGACCACAATCATGGTTGGTTGGGATGCCCAACCTTGAGGGGGGGGTAATGTTAGGACTCAAACTTTTCCCTTTTCTTGATTTTCCATTTTCCATTTTCCATTCTTTTAATTGCCCCTTTTCATTATATTTAATTATCTTTTCAATCACTTCCCACACTCCTTTCCACATGCTCACTTTCTCACACCTAACACCTTCATTCATTCCATTACATAAACTATATAGTACTTAGATAATATGGTCTCACAGGCACTGTGTTTATAAGGAAGAGGAATCACATTTGAACACCTGTTCTGCTTTTCCTCTTACCTCTGTGATGACCTAGGTGAGACTGTGCCCCCTCCTGTAGTAAAGTATATTGTATTAATCCTCTTACCTCCATGACGACCTAGCCTGAGTACAGCATGTCCCGAGTCCCCGCTTGAGTATAGCATGTCCCAGACAACAGTCAGCTGAGGCCTGCCCAGTCTGAGCTGTCCCCCAGACCCCCGCCTAACACAATGGAAGCTTTGTCCCAAGCACAGTTCCTGGACAAACAATCATGGAATGAATCGGTGGGTTCCTAGGAAAAGATCAAGTTGCACATACAGTCAACTTAGTTGAAGTTGCCGACTCCAAAACTACATTCCCCGAACCCACTCTTGTGGCCTCAGCAATGATTGAAGAGATCCTGGAAGACAAATATGAGGTAGAGAGGCTTGAGGTATTGTTAGGAGAAGCAAGGAAGAGGACCAGTGTGGCACAAAAAGCTAAGTTTGATGGTGTTCAAGTCCCCCCTAAACTGACTGCACCCCCTAGAATGGAACCCAAGGCAGCTCCAGTCCCCACAGTGAAGCCAGAGTCCTCGACCCACCCAGCAAAGCTGCAGCCTGCTGATGCACCCAAGATGTCATCCACACAGCCATAGTACCACTACATGTCCCCAGTCAATGACACTGCGATCATGCAGAAAGTCCTCAATCGCTCTCTTGACTCAAACATCACCATCTTGCAATGAGAACTGTTAGCTCTGGCTCCTGATGTACAAAAACAGATGAAGGACTTACCACAACAAAGTGTTTGACAGTAGGAGACATTCACCTGGTCAGGGCAGGCAGAATGAGCACAACAAGCACAATGCATGGAATGCACAGAATGCCCAGAATGCCCAGAACTGGCCATCCTGGCCCACCGATGGCCTTGTCAAACACAGCACATGCTTGGAGCATGATGTAGGACCAGCTGTTGAAGAATGTCTGCCACTATGGACGGTTAAAGCAATTTTCACGGATGCATTGGAAGTCCACTTCAGGCTACCTGAAGTGAGTACTTACATCTCGTTACGTCTGAGGCCTCTTGATGCTCTACAGTCTGACATCCCTCATTGCATACCATTGTGATACTTATCTCTCATATCCTTGTTATTCTTAGGAGCATCATTTGTTGATGTGCTGCTTGGATATGGCAGAAAATATAATGACCATCGTGTCCAGTGTCGAACAGAGTTATGCACATTCATAACATGCTCTTCTCTAGCATCCATCATTGTGTCCCTCAATCTGGTGCATCATGCTGTTCTCTGCACAGTCCTGTCTCATGGGACTGTTCTCCATATTCGTTGGTGGATACCATGCTGGCATATGGACTTTCCGAGCTCAATATACTTCTTCCAGCCCAGAGGGCCCTGTGTAGGGGTGCAGACTCTTCTAATCTGAAGGGCGATTCGGGCTATGGCTTGTGATCGACCCAAGGGGAACTGTGGTGACTTGGTATACCAAGAGGGACAACCTAAGTAGAGCGAGGTTCAAGATATGAAGACTCGGTGATACAGATACCTGCGGGATTCCGGTTGGACCAAGACTTGGGTGGGTAGAATCGGCACTTGTGGCAGCAGCCGAGGACGTTCGGTGATTGGGTGACAGAGTTCTGAGAGTCGGTGACAGAGTCGGTGTATACTGTTTTCAGAATGAGAGTCGGGCGAGTAGTGCGTAGTAATGCATGTAGTAGATTGCGGTCTAGAGGTGGAGAGGGGACTGTCTGTCTCTGTACTGTTGCTCCTCTATCTCTCCCTATCTCTGTCTCTGTCCCTCTACAAACTACTGCAAATTTATACTAAACTGAAGCAGAGAAAGCGATGCAAGACTGGGCCGAGTCTGTGTGAATGGATGTGAAAGTGAGTCGTCGATCGGCCTGCACACATCACGCAGCCGATCATCGTGGAGTGATGTTGGAGTGCCCAACCTGCTCTTTCATCTCCCACCACTGCACACCTGTATCCCATGTCCTTGTCCTACTTGCCTAATTCCTTCCACCTGTCCCCACGAGAGTCGGTCGTCCATGTGCTGATCGAGTTCGTGCGACATCCCTCCGTCCGATTGTGTCCATACCAAGAATTATAATGAAGAGTCGGCCGCCGATTATGAATGAATAAATGGTAAAGTTCGGCAGCCGGTAAAGGGATACAAAGGAGTAGTGTAAGTGAGGGGAGAAAGACTCGGCCGGTGCGTAGGCGATGGTTAATCGCTACACCTGCAAGATGCGAAAATGTTCCTCAAGACACCACCTTCACCCGATCATTCCCTCATAAATGATGCCTCTGAAAGGCTTGATCAGTTTCTAACAAAGTGTTTCTCTAGAGGTGAGCCTGTCCTTCTCCGTGGTCACTTTTGGAGAAGAACTTCGGCGTAACGAGAGCCAGCAAATCCAGCTCTCCGAAGACGACGAGTCACTCCATCTACCGTATAGCTTCAGTGTCCAAGCTATTTACAGCCTTATAAGGTTTCTTTCTTGAGAAAAAAGGCGCCTTGTCTTGGTGCGTGCTATACTTCGGTTTAATCTAATGATTTCACATTTTAACGCGTATTTTCGTGTAGGGATGACCCTGTCGACAAGTATCTGCCCGACTTCAAATATCGTCTTAACGACTTTTACCCTTAAGGCCTACACAACCACCTCCTTCCCGCTCTGAGGCTCCTATCACGCTCTTTCAGCTGGCTAGCCGCATGTCAACCTAAAGTATGCCATTCGCTCTATCGGAGAATGTCATCTCGTGCTGCAAACGCGCTCTTCGAGCTCGGACTGAGATTTTTCTATGTAAAGAGTCTTGAATGGCCGCTGTCAGGAAAACGGAGACAACTCTTATACATGATTTCTGGTTTACAGGCATGAGGTCTACATGAAGACCGCAGGAACTAACAAACTCACCTGATAAATGCACGCGGAGAACTAGTCACCCTTCGTACAGCATAAGCACAGTCACGAGATATTGTCGATGCTAGATGCTCCTCGATTTTAACCAGCCGCCGAGTGGGGGCTTGTAGTCGCGCGGCTGTCTCTCGGAATCGAAGTAACGCATGTGCGGAGGTTGGGCGACAGTTTGAGTCCTCCTGCGTCATGTCTTCAATAAGAAGCAATATGAAATCAACATTGCTGTATTTCTGAAGATATTCAGCGCTTGGGAAATTGTGAAGTTAACAGACAAGCATGGACTACCTCAGCAAATGCCACTCGAAGTGTCTGACCTAGACAAAAAATATCCGCAGAGAAATGATCATCTATGTTCGTAGTCTGATACTCTGAGCCGTCATCTCGAGTGCTGCCGTTTACAAAGGCGTCACTGAAGTCGACGAAAAAATAATTGACATGGTCCACATCGCTGCGTTGAAGATGCATCACGGGTTTCAGACCAGTCACGTCTTTATCCTGTGCCGATGGATGAAATCCTCTCGGATAGAGCGGGGTACCATCCATCATCATATTCGCCTCCGAGCAGTTTCTGCCGGGACGTCAGAAATAATCAACTTGGATACATCATGCAACTGACCCATGAGCAATGCCATGGCTATGCATGAAAGTAAGACCCTAAGACACAGATTAGAACTGTCAGAGGGAAGGAAATGGCTATAGTGTAAATATGTAAATACCTCCAAGGCTTGAAAAACAAAATCGACAACTTCATTGACCGCATAGAACTCCGGATCATTGAATCGCCGAAGTAAAGGCATAACTATGTATTCGACCTCTGGGTCGTTTAGATCTACGAAAGAGTCGAGAATGGGAACGCAGCGGTTCGACGGACTAGTTTTGTTTCTATCTTCGGAAGGTGAGAGCATCCTTGCAATCTCAAGTTCCTTATCACGGCGTCTAATTTGCTTGATAGCAACAACTCTCCCATCACTAATACGACGGACATCTATGACTTTCACAATCTAGAAGATACGATCAGTCCTTGCCTCCTGCGTTTTGGGAACTCCATGAGTTCACGACTCACTGTGTGTTTAATGCCATCTTCTGAGATTTGATAGCTGTCGTCGCCCAGCCAAATCGGTTTCCACCGAGGACGAAAACGCGGGCGAAGCCTGTAACCACTCTCCCTTAGTGACGCAGCATGGTCTCTCCACCATCTCTCGTCATCAGTGAGTCTGTAGACTCCCGAGCGCACAAGTCTCCCACGAAAAACAGATTCAAACCTTTCTTCGACGCGTCGAAAGGTGACAATCTCCCAGAGCCTATGCAGTTGGTCGAGAGATGTCATTGGTGGGGTATTTTAAGGAGAAGCTTAAGGCGGGAAGTAAATTCAGGAACTAGACGTGCCGCTGAAGAACACGAGCTGCAAGTCTTGATCGAACGAGCCTCTGCCGCCGTTCTTCCATTTATGACTACAAGTGCGCAGATTTGAGTTACGTACGCGCGAGTGACAATACTTCTGTATCTCGGAGCTCTGAGACGCCAATGTTTTGATGTTCGCGGCCGTCGCACTCCTCCGTTTCTCCAACATGTATCATATTGCCGGACAGATCTCCTGGGGTCCTTGCTCGACGCTATATCAAACTTCGCTCTTCCTTGCATTTCAAAATGCCGGTTGCCTTACAATTATAACCCAAATATCGTATGTACTTATATTACCTAAACCCATCGTTCCTTTCGATCTGATGCACTTTTCTACGCGCGAGAAGAAATCAGACAAGCCTGCGCACCTGTGGGAGTGTCGAGACTGGTCCCGAAGAGCAATTCACCGACTAGTGAGAGAGAGGTGAGAAACCCTGATGTCATTGCTGACGCGAGGAACGGACAGCAGCTTCGTGGGGGCCACGTAGTGTTCCAGTCACTAGGATTTTATCCTGCAACTAATTATCGGGGAAGTCGAGGCACACGGCTCCTGAATACCTCCGCTGAGGTCTGCCCTCGGGAGAGTATCTCTATCTCCGTCGCCATCTCTATGTCTAAATATAGCTAACTCCGACGGGTACGGAGCACGGCATCCAGACGGTGTGTCTGCGGGATGAGACATAGAATCAAGCGAGCGTGAGTTCTAATGTTGTGTTTTTACAATTTTAATTAAGCCTTGGCTTCAACGCTCATTTGCTTGTATCTAGATGGCTTCGCCACATCAAAGATGCGCCTTACTATCTAGTACGTAAGTGACCAACCCTACTGACTCTCTTTTGAAGCATCTTCTGTAAAGCCCAATTACCCCGCAAGTACTATCCGACGCAAGAACTAATAGACATGGCTAGTCCATACGTTGAGCTGATGCGCATCCACAAAGTGAGCCCAGACAGGTCAAGCTGATTTGACCTACTAATAACCTGCTTGACATCGCATCCCACAGCCGGCAGGATGGTTTCTATTCATGTGGCCTTTCGGTAATTGTTCGACTCATCCAAACTGAAGACTGCTAAAAAGCTACATGGATTCTATAGCATGGGGCTTGACAATGGCTGCTTACAACAAACAGACGCCTTACACCGAGTACGCAGGGCTTGCGATTAAATGCTTGTTTGGCTCTTTCATTATGAGAAGCTCTGCGTGCACAGTCAACGACATATTCGATCGCGAATTGGACGCCTCAGTCGGTGCGTGAACGCCAATGCCGACCACGAATCATTCTTATATGTTATTATGTCTCAGAACGCACCAAATCAAGACCGTTACCGTCTGGTAGAATATCTGTATTTTCAGCTTCGGTGTTCCTTTCGCTGCAGTTCGCAATTGGTATTGTATTTTTCGCCACGTACAATAAAACGACGTGAGTAACATTGTCACTGAGTGGCATTGTAAAATCTAATATCAGCACACTGTCAGGTGCTGGACTGCGATAGCTCAGATGATCCCAATGTACGAGGTTTGCCTTGGATATATTGCGTGTCTCATCTGAGGTTTTGTATCAAGGCTGAGTTTATATCCGCTAATGAAAAGGGTAACCTATTGGCCTCAAGCATGGTTGGGACTCGCGATTAACTTCGGATTCCCCATCTCTTGGGTTTCTGTCGGAGCACCTCTCTCAGCCGTTTCCGCGCCTCGCACCGTGATATACATGCTATTTGGTCTTTGGTGGTAAGCCTTGAACGTACATGCTCGAGCTATCTCAATGCTGAGGTATTTAGCAAGCTGGACTATGACGTACGGTTCGTCCTCTCTTCTGTCTAATTCCAGTCAATTAATTGACTTAAGCATAGATACGATTTACGGCTGTCAAGACAGAAAGGACGATATTAAGGTAGGCATCTGGTCGACGGCAGTTCTCTTTGGCGACTACACGGTCCCTGCTGTGAAATGCTTTTCGGTTGGATTTGTCAGCTCCCTTTACGCTTCTGGAGTAGCGAACGGGCAAGGCGCTCCATATTTCATCATCTGTGTCGGAGGGACAGCTTTGTTTTTTTTCTGGCAATTCGCCACCTTGGACGTGGATTCGAGTACGAGTTGCTGGAGTACGTGACCCATTTCATAACGGCTGCGACGTTCGATTACGCTAACTTTCCTCTAGTGAATTTCAAGGATCATGCATACCGCCTGGGATTTATCATCTATTTTGGAATGCTTCTCGACTACGTACGCGTCATGAGCCTTTAGAAATAGATACTTTGGACTTGAAATATGGAAACAAAGAAGAGGTCATCAGACATCACATGTACTACAATGAGACAAGCCTACACTGAGTCTCTTAAACTCGTATCTAAGCTGAGTGGGGTAGTTATACTTGTCCTAGATCGATTCAATCATTGAACACCGGTAAGCCATTATTACTTTTCAGAATACATGGGCGCTATCGTGACTCCTTGAAAAAGCACCAAAATCAACCATCTCCAACCTTAAAGCCTCGCAGCGAGGATCTGAGGGCCTGAAGCTAGACGCACGTCTATCACAAAACGAACAAGTACTGTGATGTAAATTTTTGAAAGGATAAAACACTTCATCGATCTGACACCATTTAATCGTACTCACTGGCTAGGTTAAGGAGCATAGTATTTAGACTTGGCCTCACCGATGCAGGCATCGAAGTGAGATACGTGGCATGCGGGATAAAAGACCACCGAGCAAACATATCACTCTGTACAGCGATCCACTGCGTTGCCGAACCTTGGTGTCTTACAGCCATTTTCATAAGTCCTGCGACACGTGCATGTCACGTGAAGTGAGCCGCGTCAGAGCCAAAATGTCAAAAAATTAGAATGAATGCCTATTTTCTCTGTAAATTCTGCACAGTACCTGCTCATTAAGTACTCAAAAAAAAGGCACGGTTCTCAGGAGCAGAAATATGTAAAATAGGGAGCAATAAATTGACTGTGTAGGTGGGTGGAGATCAAACAAGTGCAGCTGGTCTGTTCTCTCAGTGGAAATGTGTGAGAGAACAGACCAGCTGTACTTGTTTGATCTCCACCCACCTACACAGTCAATTTATTGCTCCCTATTTTACATATTTCTGCTCCTGAGAACCGTGCCTTTTTTCAGGCATCACAGGAACTTGGTTCAGACAGTGACCAATAAGTAGTCAGAATGGATCTAGAGAAGATCCGTTCTAACTATTATATTACGCTAACTACCAACTACTGTACAGTAATGTAAACTACTACGCTATCTATGAACGGTTCTGGGGCAAAACAGTAATGTAAAGAAGAGATTAAAAAGGGGGTGAGATGAAGATAAAAAGTGAACGGAACAGATCAGAGGGGAACGACATCAGCAAAAAAAAATGAAACTAATATAACTCACAGAAAGACCTGTGTTGCGATGAGATCATTTACGAACAGATCAAAAAAGTACTTACATACAAGGCGCACATTGGAGTGCTGTACCATCAATCCAGTCGATCGGTTCATGCGCAAAGATCAAAAGGGAAGGAAATGACGAGACCACCAAATGAATCGTTCAAAGTCTAGATAGCAGTGTCTATTTTCTGTACTTCTTGTTCTTCGCTGAGTCTGGAAAATCGAGATTCATACGCTGCCTTTTAAAAAGATCAGCTCCGTTGTCATGATTTTAAATGGAAAATAAAACTTACAGCTGCTTGATCTTGTGTGTACTTTTACGCTGAGTACTGGCTGCAGTCATGTCTTCGGTGCGTTGCTTCTTTGACCTCTGTTGACCACGTTCCTGGTAATTGTTGCTTGATTCAACGCAACGCTTCTTCAAAGTTTGTGGAACTTCGGTGATTTGGCCCGTGAGGGCAATTGACTCTGGCAGTTCAGCAACACAGTGCAGCTTCAGAGTCGATGCTGGACTGGTGACATGATGGGTAGGAGTGGTAGTGAGACCGACTGATTGCATGGCGGCAGTTGGAAAGCGAGATTCACCGAATTCTGCAGATTCCACGCATACAGCCAAAGGGCTTGTGGTACCATGCTCAGGCTGTACTGAACCGTCAAGGGGAAGTGAGGCCGAAGATATTGAAGGATAAATTACATTTGCTGGCATGGACAGACCAAGTGCTTCTGCTACCTCTGAGCCGCGATCTGTCATGACTGATGTCGAGGCATCAGATACAGCTGATGGTATAGTTTCCATGGGCCGTGCAAGTTCGTGGGTAGGCGCTGGGTCGAGAATTTCGATAACATCAGAATGAAGTGAACATGAAGCTGCTTTGGTGTGAAGATTGGGAAGTGCGGTCTGGTAGTCTGCCTCAGCCGGCGGTGAAGAATCAATTGTGAATCCTTCTTCCTGTTGTAATTTGGTCTCGTCAGAAGATGGATCATGCTCCTGTGAGACAGGCCATGACTTTGTTCCAGCTATAAGATAGGTTTATTTGAGTAAAGCGCATTTCAATTTTATGATTAAACACGCACATTGACCGAATAATTCGGACACGAAAGACTCCCAAGACTTGGTGACTTTGCCTTTTTTGTAAGCTCGATTATCGTAGAAGAATTTCCCTTCAAAGCCGGTATGGATCCTGCAGTCGCCGTCAGCAGTTGTAATCGGCAGTAATTTAAAATTTAAACATACTTGTCTATGATAACTTCACCACTTGGACTTCGAAAGGCGAACTGAAGGTGAAATACAGCGTCTCCAACTGAATAACCATTTCCATGACCACTCAAGCCACTCAGGAGCCGTTGCAACACACTGGAGGCTTTTCGCTGGTTCCTAAACAAGTCCAATTCAGAGGAGATACAAAACAATTGAAGCAGAACTAACATACTCTTCTACAGTGGTGTCATCAATGCCACCATCGCTAGAAACCTTTGCTTCTGCATTCTCTGCAGCCGCCCAATTGTCGTACTCGGCCTTCTTTTTTTCTGATAGAGCGTCGTACGCCTCCTTCTGAACGGTGGACGACAGTCCTCGCTTGGTCTTTCCAGGCTCGAGAGCCAAGACTTTCGCATCGGTACGCTCTTTGATCAATGCTTTGTTTTCACGAAGAAACAAAGCTCTACTGGTAATAGTTCGGTCTCTGTCGAAGAAGTTCACGAGTATATTTGAGTCCTTGTCTGACATTCTTCTGTTCGCTAAGCTCGGACAGTCAACACGTTTCTGATTGGAGATTCATCGTCTCACTCTCTGTATTATCATCAGCTTTATGAAACGAAGCATTAGTGATTTAAAACATACACTTCTGTGTTTATTCAGGTCTCCTGTAAATTTGAACTCCTTAACATACTCATTCGTGACCTCGTCCTTGTATGCTTTAACTCACGGGTGGTGGGGCTGCTGATGTGGAAGCGAATAAAAATGCGGGAGCTTCGAGCTCAACCACATCTTCTGAGCTTCAGTAAAAGGCTCACGTTTGCCATTCTTCTCGTCGAGCTCGGGATTGAACAGCTCAACTGAAGCAGCATCATTAGTATCTGATTCGTCCTGCGCTTCCTTCGCCTGCTTGATGGGAAGCCTCGTCTGCTTCAGCTTCGGTTTTGTGGACATCGAGACACTCGTGGAGTATGGGCAATGCGAATAATGGGTGAAGAGGTGGTCAGCCGACGACGTCTCAATATTTATAGAATGGTGGCCTGCATCTCACATTTAATGCTTTGTTCGACAACCACATAGCTGACCACAATTATTCGGCCTTGGTGCGATCCAAGCGCACTGGCCAGCTTATGGAGGCGCTTTGTTTCATGGCGGCCACAGTAATCTGCTATGTTATAAGTCTAAGCAAACAATTAATAGAGCGCCAGCCTGACGAACCAATTGGTCTTGCTTGAGCTTAGCTTGTACGTAGCTAAAGCGTTCTTCTGCAATAAATAAAGTATAGACAGTGAACAATTGTGGGCTTCGAGAAGCCTATATCACGGAAAAAGACAGACGAAAAGAGGAGAGTATTACAAGTCTTTATGGTGCTCCAGGCGCCGTACACAAGTCATATATGTATATTCTACATGTGTTCTACTCCCCGAGGCGTTCCTTCTTCATGACCGTCTCGTCCGTTTCTTTGTCCATTGCGACTGAATGTTTGTGCTTCTTCGCCAGAGGGCTGGATGAGAGCGTTTCGTCTTCGTTGTCGGAAGAGCTAACATAGATGATCGGAATCTTGGATAGTCCTGCTGCCGCGTTACTGTTTGACGTCGAGGCGGTGGGCTTGAGCTGAGGGTTGCTCTTCATTGCCACATTGAACTCTTGAAGGAAAGTTTGCGGAGTCGGCGGGGAAGAGCTACCAAGCTCCGATTTCATAGTGGTTGTACGTTTTACAGGGTGGGGAGTTACCTTCGGGCGCATTGCTGCTGTCTTCCCCTTCATCTTTGGCATTTCCACTTCTGCAGCGTATTTACAGAGCGGAGAAGACTGGGGGCGGGCATGCGCCACAATCGCGCCCTTCGACACCTTATACGCCAGAGACGACTTTGAGAGATGGCCGCTTTGAGGAGTACTGATTTCGAAGTTGGATACGGAGTCGGAGTCGGAGTCAGAGTCGGAGTGAAGAGGGGATTGATACACCTCTGATGCTCTCCTTGCCAATATGTCATCTGTCTTGCGATGGAACGCAGTGGGAATTAGGTCCTTCAAAAGCTTTGTATTCGCTTCGCGCTCCTTCTTGCCAATGATCACGGGAGGATCCAATGCTAGGAATTCCTTGATGCACACGACTTTCGTAATGTCATTCATTTGCACGTTAAATCATTCGAGATGAAGCTGGCCTCGCGCTTTGCACTGTGTAGAATAAGACACGGCACTGATTGTAGAGTAGAGACCACATACGTGCAGGTAGAGTACACCTACATTCAGTCTGTTTGTTTCTCCTTCGCATAAATGGATCTCGTGCGTGTTCTTGCAGCCACGCTTGCGGTGGGCTTGGACCTTAGCTGCGAATGCAAGCCCAATTTCCTGTCTGGGAGGCAGGTGAGCTCATAGAATTCGTGAGATACGAATATCAGTGTTGGGAGACGGGAGCGACATAGTAGGATAGATCAGCATGTTTGCAAAAGAGAGAAGCATTTTGTCGTCAGCGAGATGCTCACATTTTTAAAAGGCGTATGCTACACACCTACAAGACCACTTGGACTTCTTTTGTGTGAAACGTAGCGGCATGTCGCTGAGGCCTCAAACCAACCACATTGAGGCCTCAGCGACATGCCACTACGTTTCTTCTCATTGGATGCTTTCGGTACTTCGAGGTTTGCCGGCCGCAAAGGCATACAGCTGATCTGAAGCAGAAGATGTTAGTTCTCTCGAGCAAAAGCAACTGAACGTACTTCAACATGCAGACGCTAATCAGTGATGCTCATTGCTGAGCCAACGACACGAACGTCTTCAAGGTCCCTCTAACTTAAGTATGCCGAAGACAGCCCCTTCAACGAATCTACTTGGAATGTGATCCCTACTTCGCCAGCAGCATTCTCGTCGTGTCTTTTTCAATTCACAACTGTAAGGTATAATTAATGTATCTACATGTTCCGTAATACATGGAGAGGGAGGGGGAGAGGCACTGGTCAGCGTGCGGCCACTGGGCCTGGGCAACGGTGATGATGGAGAGTCAGAAAGGCGTGTCCCGGAGTCAGCCGAGTGCTTTTGTTCGCGTGGATTGTGGGAACTGCTTACCTTGAACTATACATCATTAAAGCTTAACAATGCATCACATGTCTATAGTCTGATTTAAAATGCTTCCGATAGGAAAGTGTTTCCCACAATCGGCACGAACAAAAGCACTCGGCCGACTCCAGGACACGCCTTTCTGACTCTCCATCATCACCGTTGCCCTGGCCGCCCGTCGACCTCGTTATTGTCCGCCGTTCTCTCCCTGTGGCTCCATATCTTTTCGTGCCCTTGTCTCTCTGCATTCTTTGTCCTTGATCTGCTTTCTGCACAAGACCACGGCACAATTGGGTCAGGTGAGTGAGCTGTCCATGCATGCCGTTCCAATATCTGACCCTTCTTTCTAGCAGACCGACGTGCTCAATCGATTACGATGCATTGAGGGCTTGGGTCTGTGACGGCAAGCAGAATTTTTGTTTATTCTTCATCTGTCTTTCAGTGAGCACGTCCCGTAACCCACAGATCACACCACCTTCGAGCTCAGAATCCACAAGAGGATCCATCTACGCCTTCGCCATAGCACGCTCGAGCGAGATCGTCAAGCAGATTGTGTGTCTTTCCAGGCCTGCATTCTCGGCAATCCATTCCCTTAGTTTCTTGATTCATTGTTGTCATAGATTACTTGTCAGTAGGTAGTAAATTGTGCAGTGTTAGATGAGTAGACTAGATGAAAATATTGCAAGAGCTCCGCGGAAACCAAACCAACCACTTTGAGAAGGTGAACTCGCACTTGCAAGGAGTAATCAGGAAATTGAAAAAAAGAGTAATTTAGATGGCCAAAAGTGATATGCGTATGCTCGTGGAATCGTTCCTCGACAGGGAGGCAATGGATTTTGATGATGATGAGGACAGTATGTTCGAGGACGATGAAGGTACATATGTATACACTTATGCGGTATGATAACTCACGATGCTTTGGCTAGATATATTTTTCATTGATGATGACATCCCCTCGACTGCTACGTTGGCCTCATCGTCTCAAATTCCATGAGACTCGGGAACTGTGGAAGATCTAGAAGGTATTGCAGAGAGATTCAGGAAGCATGCACGCACTGGTCCCGCCCCATACGATTCTTCGAAGAACATACATCCAGCGCTTCAATCCACATTAAGGCCCACACACTTCCCTTCTGAAGCTAGCGTCAACGATTCGAAGCACAAGCTGTTGATGATCTGCACTGCTGTGCGTACTTTATTCTCATCTAAAAACTCTATTCTAATCAGAATTCGAAGCCCGACAAAGAAAACACTCTTGCTGTCGTGATGCAGGACTGGCTTCCCACGAACTGCTTAGTCTTCGCTGTGAAGGCGCTTCCTTGCCGTATCTACGTTTGGACACCCAACGCGAAGATTGTGCATGACTGTTATGCTGCTCATGGAACTGTGCTTCCGCCACGCTTGCTCAGCTATGTCCCAGCAGACGAGATAAATATGGTATTCGACTGCCGCGATGGAGTATACTCCGTTAAATTTGAAGTCGGGAACTGGGTGTTTGTGCGTCGAGGCACTTATTGAGGCGATCTCGCCGTGGTGCGTGAAGTCTTGGAAGGCGACGCTATGAAGTTGGCAGTCGTCCTGCGTATACTGAGAAAGGGCGAGAGCCGTATTCAACACGCTGAGCGTAAGCTCGCCACACCGGAGCGGCTGGCTGCAGAATTTCCAGGAGAATGTATTCGTGTTTTGTCGGACAATCATTTCAAATTTCAGAACAAGGACTACATGGACTATCTTCACATTCTTCGTGTTAATGGGCTGCATTCTGTGCAGAGAGCTTCGCCATCTCTGCATGATGTCTTTCTTTTTTCGCATACGGACTTGGGAGAACTTCAGGGCGTCGAATATTATGTACGCCGTGCGGATACCGTCGTCATTGTTTCTGGTCAATTTCAGAACATGGCTGGAATTGTTTCTTCACTCAACGACGATTCTGTCGTACTCGGTCAGGTCTGTCGCATAGACAGCATCGTAGTCAGGATGTCAGACGACGAAATCGCGGCGGCTGAGCTTCAGTACTTGATTGCTCATCATAAAGTAGAAGAGCTTCAAAAGACGGAACCACTCCTTCAAGATATCACCGTGCCGCGAAACGTCATTCGGAGGATCCTTGAGGTCAGAGACAACGTCACTGTGAAAGCGGGACTGCGCAAGGACGCGGTTGGCATCATAGTGGCGATCGAAAAAAAAATGCTATCGCTTCATATCGACGAAAACGAGGACTTCGTACGTTTCATAAATATAGAATGTGTATGTGTACAAACTTATATTTCTCAATAGCTCATGATTAGGCCGAGCTGGGTCGAGTCAAATGACTCGGCGAATAGCTCCATTATGCGCAAGTCGGGGACTCAAGGTTTATGTTATGGAGTCAGCGTCATGGTCTTGGAAGGGCCGCACAAGGGCGACAGGGCTTTCGTAATGTCCGTCGAAAAGGATACAGTGCACGTGTGTGTGTTCGCCCGTGTCAGAAAGATGGTAAGCATGAGAATATACATAGACACAGTTCACTTATTTGTATTAAGCTACTACTCCCTCTGAGCTCCGTCATAGAATGCTCACTTGTGGATGACGCGAAGGACAAACAGAGGTCTGTCCTCGCCTATGAACGAGAGGGGCGTAACCCGTATGTCAGGACGAATGTGCTCATTCGGGGTCAGGATGGTAAGGCGAAGTATGCGAAAGGTTTTCACGGCTATGTCTTGAGCGTCGACAGCACGATGAACACTGCGCAAGTCTCGTATGGGAACTTCGACAACGTCGATACGTTCCCGCTAAAAAATTTGATATCCATGTGCGTCTCTGTAAACTTCTCTTTTTTTTTTTTTTTGTGTTGATTTATTGATTGTGGCTCTAGCGACCGCATCTCATGTTTAGATCCTCAGCATCTGCTAACCTTAGCAGAGCGACAGGAATACCTGAAGCGGTTCAATGAGTCAAATGACAAAACGCAGATTCCATGTCCGTCGACTCCACCGCCTTCATCACCTTCATCGACACCCTCAAGTTCGACCGCCTGGACTGTGCAGCTGTACAATACGCATGATTCTCGTACATTGGCACGTGTAACAGGTAATGATGCATTGTATTCAATTCAAACTTGTGCTAATGAAGTAGTAGATTTCTCGGGACTAGGCATGTGGATATTTTTGCCTCCTGTTCAAGCAAAATTATCTACATACAAGATCCACGTCAAGGTCTGGTCCAAAGAGAGATGCGGGACAATTGTCATCGGCAACATGTACGGCGATCATGCAGAATGCGTCATATCGCACGATCGGTGTCGCGTCAATGTCAACTTGGACACTGGACATGGCTTTTCGGCTTCGCTTTTCCCTGTTTCTGACTTAATCAGACGTCTGCCTACTAAGAAAGGCGAGCTTGTTATACAGATCAGAGCCCTCCTCGAAGAACATGTCGGTAGAATTCTTCAAGTTGTGGCCCTGCCGCGAGTGAGAGGTGGGCCGAAGAAAGTCACTGTCTGCATTCCGGGGGACAAAAAGAAGCTTTGGGACGAACTTAGTTCTGATGTTACGCTGGTCGAGCCATTTTAGGGTTGAAGGAGTAAGTTGTCCTACATGTCTAACGCTAAATGGTTCGCTAATAAAACACATCAGCTCTTCATTTTTCGTAGACTTTAGACAATCATTGTAGAATGATAAGTTATTGTTAATTTATATGATGCTTCGGCCTTGGCCTGATCACACGAAAGAAAAAAAGAACAACTACTAGGTATTTCTTCTGACCGTTGTCTCTCAGTCTTGTCTAGAACTCTACCATGTCTCCAATTCGCCTGCCGCAAAAAAATCTGCTTACTGTCCACGAGCATTACACTGACAGTAGCGAGAGCAGTTACAGCAGCGACAGCAACAGCGATGACGAAGCGCCTGTCAGTGATCTAGCAGAGGATCCAAGGGTCTCCGTCTCAGCGGCGTGCGATGGTAGAAAGCAGGCGAGTTTTTTTTTTTTTTGCTGAGCAGGCGACTGATTAGCTATCAACACAGATAAGGCTTTCGGGGGACGATGAGACACGGAGTACAGCCAAACAAGAGCTTTATATGTCGTCAGACGATGAGTCAATAGCAGTGAGTGGCCATCAACCTTTTTCATAACGCATTCACCTGATTCTATTCGAGACAAATCACAAGGAAAAATTAGAATGGGATGATCGTGAGGGTCAAGATAGTACTAGTGAAGACGAAGACTCAGAGTTCATGGTGAGAAAAGAGGTTGTTTTATTTGGATGCCTACTGATACATAACCAGCCGCAATCCGCAGAAAACCTATTGTCGGATTTCGCAGAGTATAAAAGCAAGATTCAAGATCTTATTATGGAAATGGAGTACGATTCCAAGGTTGCTACGCCATGCGAATGCAACAGGCCAGCTAAGATGTGTTTATATCGTTGCTTCGACTGCGTGCGGGTCAATGTCGTCTGCGATACGTGTCTATTAGAACAACATGTTTATTGTCCTTTCCATTGGGCGGAGCGATGGACAGGCTCGTATTTTGAGCGCGTAGATCTCAGTTTACTTGGTCTCAAGATTCACCTGGGCCATAGCAGTCACAAATGCCCGTCGACGACGTCTGAGGCCTATGATCTTTCAGTAGGCAATGTGAACGGTCTTCACAAATGCCGAGTTGTGTACTGTGCATGTGCAGAGAGGCTCAAAAGTGTCCTACAATTGATAAGATACGGTCTATTTCCTGCGTCTGTCAAGCTGCCCAAAGTAGCCTTTACATTCAATGCGCTTCGAGATTTCCATACGCATACTACTGTGTCAAAGAAATCTGCTTATGACTATATGATCGGCCTTCGAAAGAAAACTAATAACTTTCTCCCTTCCGAAGTAAAGGTATGTTTATTCACTTCGTATTCTTTGGTCTTCGAATGAAATTTATCATCTAGGTTCCTTCTCAACAATTCATTCGTATAGCGCATTACTGGCGATTTCTACTCGCCGAGCGAAGGAGTGGTCAGCTTCACTGAGTTGAAGATACATTGCTCTCTCGACCGTGTGGATCGTTCACGGTTGTTTGTCTGGCATGTCCGATTCCAGGCTTCAATGCTGACTGGGAACTTAGCTTGCAGTAAGTGATATGTTACTCATACAAATAATTATCTTTATAGACGTCATTCTGGAAAGCTACAAAAATCAGAAAAATATGTCAGTGGATGCGAACTTTCACCTCATCGGTCTGAACAAGAAGAATAACCTTTGCGAGAGGGCAATGTGGGATGGACATGGATACGTCAGAAAACAAGAGGATCTTGATGCTCATATTAATAAGTATAAGGCGTTCACGGAAGAGGTATGTATGCCACGAAGTATTCAAAGATTTAATTCTTATAAAACAATAGAAATCTACTTGTTCGAAATTTCAAGCCATCGAGAACGCAAATATGCTGAAGCATCATGGCCAGAATGCAAGTGGCCTTGTTATGGTTCTATGTCGGCATGGACTCGGAGAACCCAAAGATGCGGTGAACCTACAATACGGCGAAAGGTGTGTTGGTATGACCGTCATAGTCTTGTAGATAACATTGAAGTTGGTTTAACAGGCACATTAATGTGGACTACGTGCTTGCAGGTGCGCTAAAGGGCAAGGACCATATTAAACGGTTCCTTCTTTCGTATGATATTGGCTGCCAGTACTCCATTAAACTCGTAAAGCGATTCGAAGAATGTTTCCCCGAGGCTGTCGATATGATCCGCGATATGAAGATTCTCGTTGGCAAGTTACATCTTTTTGGACACATCGAGTCATGCCAGTACGGCTTTTCATTCAATTACACTAATGGTGTTGGTCGTACCGATGGCAAAGAAGTCGAACACTGGTGGTCAGAAGCCAATCAAGTTGCTGGGAGTACAAAACAAATGGGACCGGGTCATTGTTGTGATACACTGGATGACATTATCGGTGCATGGAACTGGACGAAGTTGGAATTTATGGGTATGTTTTGCACAATTTCATGTCTTATATAACAATAATAAAGGCTTTTCTAACTTAGCTCGGACGCTTGCTAAGCGCTACACAAAAGCGCAGGAGACCTACAAAAAAGTAAAGCTTAGCTTTGATTCGTCAGATGCAAGTATGCGACGCATCTATGGGGAAAAGCTCATCAAGAAGTGGGAGAGCATGGACACGACACCTTACAAGGATGAAAAAGGTGAATGGGATAGTGTCTATCGGCCTAAGCTTTCTTGTAAGTTTGGTTTCCCATTCATTGCAAGGATGTGTGGCTGTTGAGCTTTAGCCTCTTCCCAGCGTCGGAACCAGTGCTTGTGCTTCCAAAAGAGTTTGCTGAGTTTATCTGCTAGATCCTTCACAAGCCAAGGTACTTGAGAGCGAGGCTCTCCAGCATGGGAATGGGCATCTCGCAAAGGCGAGAGGTAAGCTTGCTATTTTCATAAGCTTTGGTATGACCCTTCAGTTTCGGCAGTGAGAAGTTCAGTGAGGTTTTCATTTTTATAACTAACTTCTATTGTACAGACGTGAATTGATGTCGAAGAAAGGAGGCCCGCCCTCTCTCACTGGCTACGAACGTGATAAGAAGATTTTTTGCTCTCGGCAAATGTTGTTCATGCCCACTCTGCGAGATTTTGTGGAAGAGCACAAGATAGATGGCATTGAAGAAAAAATATGGCTTCCTTCCTCTTTTTCAAAAACTGACCGTGTTACTTTCCAGCTGGACGAACTTGCAGAGATAGAATATAGATTACGAGAAGGCGAAGCGTATGATGCTCTCCATGGATTGAAGTCGGCCCTTCGTGAACAAAGCTATTTAGAGAGTCAGCACGGCAAATACAGGTTTGGAAACAAAAGCAATACATGGACTGCGGTGGCACGGAAGCAAGCCGGAGACAAGAAGCGGAAATGGGCTAACGAGTATCAAGTGACGCGTGCTGCACTTGTCTCACTTGGAATGGATGAAGCAAAGAGTCCCCTTCGTCCACTGAAGGATGAAGATATGTATCGGCCATCGATCACCGAGCCGCACGAGCTTGGCTCTGGGAGAAAGACAGACGGATGGGTATGGAAAATGGGCCATAAAGTGAAGGACTCTGAGGATTGGGTCAAAGAAGGCACGTTTACTCGCCTTCATATGAGAAACTTAAGCTAATATTTTTGCAGAGGACCGTGTTCTTTGCTTTCGATCTCGAGCATCACGCGACCAGTGGCATGAAGAGCTTATCATAGTCGAGGAAGAATTCAATAGACTGATTCGTGGCTTTGAGGCTATGTCGGGGGTGTGGGCCGCTGCGGCTTTGCAGACGCTGACTGATGATATACTTGGAGCTTCCATATATGCTGCTCGCAAATCACACATCTACCACGCCATGTCCGACTATGCTCAAAAGCTCTACACTAAAACACTTTTGCCTTTTGTAGAAAAAAATTCTACCGTCACAGGCATGGTTTGCAATGAAACAAGTCCAACAATGAAGCGCAAACGCTCTCCCTCAAGGCAGTCTCGGAAGCGAGGTATTTGTTTTCCTTTTTTTTTTTCATAATTAACATATACCTGATTGATTATTCTTTCGCAGGATGCAAGTAACACGCATGTTCAATGAATCGATCTCATTATTCAATAACTTAGACAATCATTTTGTTTTCTGGTCTGTGAACCGTTCTTTGTGAACGGATCTATATGTGTTTTGCCATTTGTAGCAAGTCTAAGCAGGCTCTGGTTCGAACTGTTCTTAGCTTACAAATATATTCTTTAAATGGCAACAAACTACTTAATATGTACATATACCGAACGGATCAGGTGGCTGATCCGTTCTAACCGAAAACCAATTGATTAACTGAATGAAGCTCCTGTGAATTTACCTTTTTTTTGAGTACTTAATGAGCAGGTACTGTGCAGAATTCACAGAGAAAATAGGTGTTCATTCTAATTTTTCGACATTTTGGCTCAGCCGCGGCTCATTTCACGTGACATGCACATGTCGCAGGACTTATGAAAATGGCTGTATTTTATTTTAATTTTGCAGTAAAAAGAGGAGTGTGAGGTGGGTCTGCTGAGATTTTCTCATCTCCACAGAAGCTGCGTCACAATACTCCTAGCCTTTCGCAGCTCAATTTTGAGCTCTTCCAGCCATACCTCTATGTAGCTGACCAAAAGGAATACTGGACTCGAGAGTTGTTTGTTGGAGACACGCAACAAGTACGTAATCGAAAGCCGAAGACGTATAGCCGTCCACGATGAGCTCTCTATCTACGCGGTTCAGCTGAGGTGATATATCTGGAGAACTCGTAATGTCCGCCGTAGTCTGCGGAACTTCTCTGTCAGTGAAGCACATGTATGTATGTACATTTCATTAATCATGGTTATTCTTGACTTTAGATTCCCCATCTCAGAATTTGCTTTCTGTGAATCTGGGGTGCTAAGACCAAACCTTTTACTTTCGAGCGCTTCCATATTTTTCAATCAGTCAAATTAGTCCGGATATCAATCTAAAGAGGCAAATGGAGCATGTAGAGATATTGTGTTTCGTTGTGCAGCATTCGCAGCTGTCACACATCTCTTCATTTGTGAGAAAGGTGTGCTTAACACCTCATCTACAGCCAACCTATCTATTTATTTAGACTGAGGAGGTGATGAACCCTCGAAGTGCACAGGAGGAAATAAAAAACAATCAGTCTGCACTTCGCTGACCCGAGCAGCGCGCAGCACGTTACAATCGAACTTTGAGAGCTTCTTCCATGCTCCTTTAGTATGAACTCATCTTTGAAGATGCCTGAATCAAGTAGGGCTCGTCTATTCTCATGTTGAGCGCTGCTCGCGGCGACTTGATTGAATTGTTTTGGATGCTTCTGAATACGGACTTCTTTGTTGTGTGGAGTTACTGTGGGTACGACGAGATAACCAATTGAAATAGACCTTGTTTGTTTTCATTCGGCGAAGTCTCGCGGAGCGGCGAAAGAAGCCGAGAGGCTTCTCTTGCTCCGACCGCCATCATCTCCACTGGCACTTGACATCGCGATTGAGTTGCCTACTCACTTCAGGACTCAGGCGAACTGTATCCGAAGCAACAGATAGGACGCTTGTTGTCAGCGACTCAGCCCTAAAATGGCATTATATCAGGAGGTCCACTGACAGCGTTGGCGCATCTAAACCTCCCGAGTCATGGACGTTCGGATTAAATTGGAAAGGACATATCGATCAATGCTCTCAGTGTCTCCACTATCGCTAGAAATCTGCATCATTTCTCCTCGGATCTAGGGAGCAGAAGAACTCTGGCCACGACGGTATCCATCAAGTGCCGTTTATCGCCAACATTCTTGTTCCCCATCTATTCTTAACATCAACATCTCCATGCGCATCGAGACTCCCTAGTGCACAAGATATGTAACATCAAAATTCTTTGATGATTTTATCTCGATCTTTTCAATTTTCCTATTTCCAGGGTCTTGAAATTCGAGAAACTATTGCGAGAAACCTTTCTCCGAAAGGTTTGTAAGTTTACGGTGAGAGCAGACGGGGTATTTATACGACAGATTCTCCAAACTCAAGCTTGTTCGTGAGCAAATACCTCTGAAGCGTCGCTCATCACTGCGAGAGCTTCAACTCGTCAAAACGATGTCATCATCTGCAGTAAGTCTACTATTAGTCACATAAACAGATATTCTTTGAACACCATCCTGACAATAAGTACCAGCTGTCTACGGAGTTTTCTGATGTCCCCCGAGCATGCAAAGTCCTTGTAGTGGGCGGTGGTCCTGGAGGGTCATTTGCAGCTTCTGCTCTAGCACGTGAAGGCGTAGACGTTGTACTCCTTGAGGCAGACATATTCCCTAGGTGATTATGCTACAATCTCTGAGATCCGACGTCTTTCTGTTTCCCCCAAGCTTTGGAGATTCCGGTGTTCTCATCGGGAAGGGGTTATATGCTTATCTTCGCTTTAATTCTCAGATATCATATCGGAGAAAGTATGCTTCCGGCAATGCGCCATCTTCTTCGCTTCATTGACTTGGATTCGACCTTTGTCTCGTATGGTTTCACAAGAAAGGTAGGTTGGTGTCTTGCCAAATAAGCCTCCTCACTTTTAATCTGTCTGGTCTTAGGATGGCGCCGCATTCAAACTCAATAAACGAAATCGCGAAGGATGTGTGTATCTCCACTCGCCATCACATCCGCCTCCGACCGACAATGACTTACCATACACTGGGCTTCATTCACGCAGATACGGACTTCATTGCCGCGGGAGGTCCAGATAATTACGCTTGGAATGTTCTACGTTCGGACGCGGATGAACTTCTCTTTCGCCATGCAGAAGCAAGTGGGGCAAAGGTTTTCGACGGCATGAGAGTCACAGACATATTGTTTGAAGGAGGAAATGAACAGGAAATTGCACGTCCAGTCAGTGCATCGTTTACCCGCAAAATGGATGCGCGCGGCGGAGAAATCTCATTTGAGTATATCATCGACGCTAGTGGGCGTGCTGGACTAATGTCCACGAAATATTTGAAAAACAGGACGTACAATCAGTCTCTGAAGAACGTTGCTATGTGGGGATACTGGACTGGTACGAGTTCTTATGGTGTTGGGACGAGTCGAGAGAATTCGCCCTTTGCCGAGGCCCTAAGTGGTGAGTATCAAATCAATGCGCAGACGTATAGCAGAACTAAGAACTTTCTTGTGCAAATTTTAGACGAATCTGGCTGGGCGTGGTTCATACCTTTGCATATAGGGGTCTCTGTCGGTATAGTCATGAACCAGGAAATCTCCGTAAAGAAAAAGGAGCAGATATCACCTTTGTCGGCGCAGGACTTTTACCTGGACCAACTAAAACTCGCCCCCAAAGTTTCCGCTCTCATAAGTACGGGCTCACTCATATCCATGCCCGAAGGTGCGCCAGTGATTAGAAACGCAAGTGACTATAGCTACTCCTCAAGTCACTACGGTTCTCCCGGATTTCGCATCGTCGGTGACGCAGGCGCCTTCATTGATCCTTTCTTTTCTTCGGGCGTGCACCTCGCACTCAGTGGCGGCCTTTCTGCCGCAGTGTCAATCTGTGCGGCCTTGCGTGGTGATTGCTCGGAGGTCGAAGCCGCTCGCTGGCATTCCGACAGGGTTGGGTCCAGCTATACTTGGTTCCTGATGGTTGTCTTGGGCGCGTACAAGCAGATGCGCTTACAGTCAGAGCCAGTGCTAGCAGACATTGACGAGGATAACTTTGATAGAGCATTTTCGTTCATACAACCAAGTACGTATCTTCTAGTTTTCTATCTTGAGCAAGCCCTAGCTTACTTTTAGGAAGTCATTCAAGGCTCCGTAAATGTCGACGAGCATCTTCCAGAGGCTAAGCTCGCGCAGACGATAGACTTATGCTCGCGTGCATTTGCGGCTAAAGCCTCAGGAGTGGGTACGGACTTCCCCGATGACTCCACAATGGAGGACCTCGATGGGCATGAAGTCCTAGAGTATGTCAATGCACGCAAAGAATTAGGGGCAAAAGATCGGGCCTTCAGCATTTCTAGTTTCACCTCGGACTTCGTAAATGGATTCCGGCCGCGTCTTGAGCGTGGTAGACTCGGTCTTATACAAGGAAGTGAAATCACCTCTTAGCCTACTTATTTACTGCCCTTTGCAGAAGTATTGTCACACATCAAATTCATGTGGTTTTGATGTGTCTTGCGGCATAACTGCCGAAATTCGAGTAAATGACGATTTACTGTGTCAATTCCTCACAATACATGTTCATTAAGCACTCAAAAAAATGCACTTGCTCATCCAAATCCGAATCTGTAAAAATATCCGAGGTTAGATGAATTTTTTTGTCAAAATAAGTCAAACAATGTCGACCAGCCCTGTTTCAACACCTCACCCTCACTATATGCAAAAATCATACACCTTTCCTCTCATCCCGTAATTTTTTTTTCTCCACCTGTAAATTAGGTTCACATGTATGGCAATCCCATGCATAAGTTTGGTGTCATTCTGTGCACTATTCATGGTGTAATGGGGATGTTTCTGTTCTTTGGACACCTGCTCTCACCCAGGTTTGGACAGTCCATTTCATACAGCTCTGCCAATTTGACAGGTAAAAATACAAAACTTCTTGCACTACATAGACAATCCTATCTACTACAGCCTGGGTTATTTGGGGGCCCCTCCGCCTTGATTTGACACTGTAGTGGTAATTTATTTTCAACCTGAGTGCCCTAGCACCATGTGCTGCCTGCACATCTGAAGTATAGAAGTTGGGAACAACGTGTTGCTTCATAAGTACTACTCCATCTCAAGAAGAGATGGCTGCAGATATCTCACCAGTGTAGGGGTGCAGACTCCTCTAATCCGAAGGGCAATCTGGGCTAGTGCTCGTGTTCAGCCCAAGGGGGACTGCAGTGACTCGGTATACTGAGAGGGACAACCTAAGTAGAGCAAGGTTCAAGATATGAAGACTCAGTGATATGGATATGTGCAGGATTCTGGTTGGACCAAGACTCGGGTAGGTAGAATTGGCACTTATAACAGCGGCTGAGGGCATTCAGCGATTGGGTGACGGAGTTCTGAGAGTTGGTGACAGAGTCAGTGTATACTGTTTTCAGAGTGAGAGTCAGGCGAGTAGTGGGTAGAAATGCATGTAGTAGATTTCTGCTGTATGGAGGTAGAGGGGTACTGTCTATCTCTGTACTTGTCCCCATATGCCATTCCATCTACAAACTTCCACAAATTTATACTAAACTGAAGCAGAGAAAGCAGTGCAAGACTCAGCCGAGTCTGTGTGAACAGATGTGAAGGTGAGTCGACAATCTGCCTGCACACATCATGCAGCCAATTGTTGTGGAGTGATGTTATAGTGCCCAACCTGCTCTCTTGTCTCCCACCACTGCACAACCATATCCCACATCCTTGTCCTACTTGTCTAATCCCTTCCACCTGTGTCCATGAGAGTCGGTTGTCCATGTGCCAATCAAGTCCATATGACATCCGTCCATCCAACTGTGTCTGTTAGAACTCGAACTCTCATCCCTTCTTTTATTTTCCTTTTACCACTTTCTTTTCTCATTAAACCGCCCCTTTCCATTATAATTAATCATCTTTTCAATCATTTCCCACACTCCTTTCACATGACCTTCATTTGTTCCATTCTGCTCCCTTTATGTAATCTTAGACAATGGGGCAACCAGTTCTCACGAGGTGATCACTGTATATAAGGAAGAGGAATCGCATCTGAACACCTGTTCTGCTTTTCCTCTTACCTCCATGATGACCTAGGTGAGACCGCGTCCCCCTCCTGTAGTAGAGTACATTGTATTAATCCTCTTACCTCTGTGGTGACCTAGCCTGAGTACAGCATGTCCCGAGTCCCCGCTTGAGTATAGCATGCCCCAGACAACAGTCAGCCAAGGCCTGCCCAGTCTGAGTCATCTCCTGGGCTCCCGCCTAACATAAAAGCAGAACCCCACCCAGGCTCATCCCCAGCGTACGTCGTTGCTGTCAACTCACCTTCACTCAGTCTAGAGGAGCACTCCCCTCAACAGACTGACGCATAAACCCCCTAAATGACAACCCTCAACCCTGCCTGGATGTTTTCAGATGTTCGTGTATTACATAAATTTCTCAACCGACCTTTCCCGACCCTGGTGCTCCGCATTAGCCTCTGGTGGAGCACGCATCTGACGTGGATGTGGGTAACTAGACGAGTACAAGCGTCATCAACACTATCATTTGTTATCTCACTCAGATCCTACTGCCTTGTCATCAATTTCACCGACGAACCTGCTTAACGCTGGTGTAATCCCAGATCGAATGAACAACTGATCCCTGTCCCCCCACCGCCATCAAGATAGATCTCACCGATGAACAGCAACAGGCCCTTCCTGCATCAGCCCACTGGGATCCAGACTGACTAGGCTACATCACAACCAATAATAGCAGTGTTGTATACAACATCTGGTGGAGTGAGGTCCGGCATAGCTGGTATTCGACGAATGAAGAAGGAAGGAGAGCCAGGTGGCCCCCAGCAATTCCAGCATCACCCACACCATCGACATCTACTGTTACCTTACCACCGAGCCCAGGACCATACCACGAGACCCATAGGGATCTGTCACCCCCAACCCCCCCTGAACCCTTGACACCAATGCCCAAATCAGAAATGTCAGCAGGAGGTTTCAGCCAGCAACAGCTGGAGCAGATTGCAGCGATTGTGGTGGGCGCATTCACACATCAGGCGAACAACGCCCCAGTACTGGTTGCCACAGCCAACCCCCTGACCCCCAATATCAACATCACCTGGCCATGTGAATTCACTGGCGGTGATGATTACCTGGACTTCAAATGCGAAGTCCTTCTTTTCATCTCTGCAAACCCAAGCCAATACCCCATGTCAGAAAGTAAAATCTACATTGCCCTCTCCTACCTAAAGGGTGGCAGTGTGGTGACGTGGGCACAAAACTATGTGGAGGAGTCGACAACGGCGGGCATCGTGACCTTTACCGACAGTTGGACAAGGTTCCAAGAGCACCTCAACGCCTCATTTGATGACCCAAACCGGAAGGAGAAAGCACTAGCTGAATTCCAGACAAAAGTCCAGAAGGACCTCACTGCCGATGAGTTTTTCCAGAAGCTCGACGTCATCATTATGAGAGTGGGACTGACTGATGATGCTGTCATCTGCGACTGCCTGAAACATGTGATGAACATCGAGGTGGTCCATGGGGTGTTGAGGTCGACACCGGTCCCTACAATGTACGACACCTGGAAGAAGAAGGCAATTGAGATCGATCGGAGTGAACAACAGATCCACGCAATCCAGCGAGGTCGCGCATTCCCACTTCCACTGTGCCAGCAACAACAGCAGACACCCCCGGCTTGCCATCAGATTGCAGCCCCCCACATTGACAAACACAACGTGACTGGCATCACCTTTGGAGGTGCTGGCCAGCTGATGGATGTCTCGATGAATGAGGCACAATGATGAAGGGCATGCTGGATCTGTGGCCAGCTAGGTCACCTTAAGGACAGGTGCCCGCAGGGAAAGACAATTGTGCAGCACATGCTGCAGATGATGGCGCCAGGCGAACGTCGTCTCATCGCCGATGAACTAGGTGCATTGAAGGAATTGGCCTTTGAGGAAGTCGTAGACACTCGGAGGATGACTGTGAAAGACTATGTGGAGGAGGAAGACAATGATGAAGAGGTCGTTGACTCACAGGATTTTGCAAGTGGTCAGGCATAGCCATCGGGGTGACTGACCAAGAAGAACAAGGGGCTTCAAATTTGGACTTGATAAAATATAACCAACCGTCTGTACAATATGTAGATGCAAATGACATCGATGGTTTTTCTGATCATGAAGCCCCCACCAGTGTAAACAAAAATGATGAGTACGAGCAACTGTTCATGAGGGGAACTGGCAGATGCCAGCTGGACCTCCTCCTGAATGTCGGATGTAGCATGGAGGGTGAAGTGAGAGAGGTGGACGCACATGCCCTTGTAGATTCAGGATGTACAGGATCCTGCATCAACATGAGGTTTATTGAAAGATACGGGTTGGAGACCAAGTGCTATATCGGACCCCTTGCAGTGCTCAATGCAGATGGCACACACAATGAGGCCGGTTTGGTTGAGAGATACATTGACGTCGAACTAATGATTGGACATCACAAGGAAAGGATTGTCCTTGCAGTAACATCCCTAGCATCATCAAACATCTTCCTTGGCTACAACTGGCTTCGGCGCCACAACCCAGAGGTTGACTGGAAGACGGGTTCGATTGAATTCACCCGCTGTCCAGAGGAATGTGCAATCGAGAGGGTGGCAGTGGAAGAGATGAGGAGGGTGCGAGAAGTGTGAATGGACAAGGCGTCCTGGCCCGCATATCTCAATGACTATGCCAACGTCTTCTCGGAGAAGGGATTCAAGAAACTACCAGAACACCGCCCCTGGGACCACGTCATTGACCTGAAACCCGACTTCAAACCCAGCAACTGTAAGATCTACCTGCTGACACCAACAGAACAAGAGTTGCTGAAGGATTTCCTCAGAGAACCTGAAGTCAGGCTGCATACAAAAGTTGATCTCACCGATGGCATCGCCCTTCTTCTTCATCAAGAAGGCTGACAAGTCCCTATGCCCAATTCAGGATTATAGGAAACTCAACGAGGGCACGATAAAGAACAAGTACCCTCTCCCCCTCATCGACGAACTAGTCGACAAGGTCAAGAAAGCAAAGTTCATCACAAAGCTTGACTTATGATGGGGATACTACAACATCCGGATCTGTGAAGGTGATGAATGGAAGGCAGCTTTCTGCACCAACATGGGTCTCTTCAAACTGACAGTCATGTTCTTCGGTCTTTGCAACACGCCAGCGACATTCCAGGCTTTTGTCAACCACATCTTCAAGGGACTGATCTACAATAACTTGATCATTGTCTACCTCGACGACATACTGATCCTCTCGCAGACTCTTGAGGAACATATCGAGACGTCAAGATGCGTTATGCAGATCCTTAAAGAAAATGGCCTATACCTGAAGCCTGAAAAGTGCGAGTTCGACGCCAAGGTCGTAAAGTACCTTGGCCACATCATTGGCAACAGTGAGATCAAGGCTGACCTGGCAAAGACAGAGGCGATTGCAGACTGGCCGGTCCCATGAAATGTCAAGCAGCTGCAACAATTCCTCGGCATGGGCAACTGGTTGCGATGATTTATCAAGGACTACAGCAAGGTGGTCCATCTATTAATGTCACTGACAGGCAAGAAGGACTGGGTATGGGAGACCAAACAGCAGGAGGCATTCGAGGAGCTGAGACGTCATCTCTGCTCACCTCCAGTCCTGGCCATTGCCAACAATGAGGGCCCTTTCCATGTCGAAGCAGACTCGTCAAATTTTGTGCTTGGTGGCATGTTGTTGCAGAAGCAGGAAGGCAAGTGGAGGGTAGTTGCCTACAGGTCAGAAGTGCTCCTGCCGGTGGAACAAAACTATGAGATTTACAACAAGGAGATGCTCGCGATTGTTTCAGCACTCAAGGAGTGGAGGCAATACCTTCTTGGTGCCCATCATAAGATCGAAATCTGGTCTGATCACGCCAACCTCATGTACTTCAAGTCGGCACAAAAGCTGAGCTACTGTCAAGCTTGCTGGCAAACAGAACTCGAAGAATTCAACTTCCACCTCGAGCACAAATCAGGGAAGACAATGGGCAAAGTGGACCTGCTATCACAAAAGGCAGGATACTGTCAGGACTCAAACTTTTCCCTTCTTTTAATTGCCTTTTATCATTTCTTTTCTTTTAATTGCTCCTTTCCATTATAATTAATCATCTTTTCAATCATTTCCCACACTCCCTTCACATGACCTTCATTCGTTCCATTCCGCTCCCATTATATAATCTTAGACAATGGGGCAACCAGTTCTCACGAGGTGATCACTGTATATAAGGAAGAGGAATCGCATCTGAACACCTGTTCTGCTTTTCCTCTTACCTCTGTGACGACCTAGGTGAGACCGCGTCCCCCTCCTGTAGTAGAGTATACTGTATTAATCCTCTTACCTCCGTGACAACCTAGCCTGAGTATAGTGTGTCCCGAGTCCCCGCTCGAGTATAGCATGCCCCAGACAACAGTCAGCCAAGGCCTGCCCAGTCTGAGTCGTCTCCTGGACTCCCACCTAACAGATATGACAAAGGCAAGGATGACAATGACGGTGTCATGTTCATCAAGGAAAAGTGGCTGAACCATGGAGTGGTGAGGACATTGCGTGATGAAGTGTTGGAATGAGTGGGTGATGCACAGAGGGCGCAGGACGAGTTGGAGAGGCTGACGGGTATGACAGAGGTCGACGGGTTATGGTGGATGAAGGGAAAGGTGTACGTACCATTGACAACAAAGGAGGCTGTGTTGCAGGAGTGTCATGACTCGGTGCTGGCTGGACACCTAGGAGTGTCAAAGACAGTGGAGTTGGTCCGCCGGGACTTCTGGTGGGCTTCAATATTCTCGGACATCAGAGTGTATGTCCGAGGGTGTGATTGCTGCTAATGAACAAAGGCTCTGAGGGCCTCGAGATCAAGACCACTCCATCCAAACGCAATTCCTGAAGGCCCTTGGGAGATCATCACAGTTGATCTCATTGGAGAGCTCCCAGACTTGAAGGGACACAATGCAATTTGCATCTTTGTGGACAGATTCTCGAAACAGATGCATGTGATCCCAATGACAACAAGATTGTCAGTGGAAGGCATGGCCCAACTGTACTGTGACCATGTCTTCTGTCTCCATGGCTTGCCGAAGACGATCATCCATGACCAGGGAATGCAATTTGACACTTCAATGATGAAGGAGCTGTACAAACTCCTACACATAGAAGGCAACCCATCAATGGCCTATCATCCACAGATGGATGGTCAAATGGAACACGTCAACCAAGAACTTGAACAGTACCTTCAACTCTTTGTAGACCATAGGCAATCGGACTGAAAAGACTGGCTCCTGCTCGCAGAGTTCGTGCACAACAACTGTGAATATTCGGCAACAAAGATGTCACCCTTCTACGCGAATACAGGATGACATCCTCTGAGCTTCAACACGATGTGAACTTCATCCACTAACATGTCGGTGGAAGAATTCATGAAACACATCAAGGAGACTCATCATGTCATGAAGGACAACCTGGTCAAGGCAGCTGAGGACATGAAACGCTACCATGACCAAACGGCAGGAGCTTCGGTGGAGTACAAGGCTGGAGACAAGGTTTTCCTCGATGGACAAAACATAAGCACAGATTCGCCAACAAAAAAGCTTGCCAACAAGTGGTATGGTCCCTTCAACATTGTCAACAAGGTGGGAGCAAGCGCGTACAAGCTCAAGCTCCCAAAGCGATGGAAAAAGGTCCACCCAGTCTTCAATGAGGCCCTGCTGAAGCCAGCCATCAAACCATCCTTTGAAAGCCAGAAACAGCCATCACCACCACCGCCTGACATCGTTGACAATGAGGAGGAGTACGAAATCAAGGAGGTTCTAGACTCATGCCTGCACCGAGGGAAACTACAATTCCTTGTCAAATGGGTCGGGTACAATGAACTGACTTGGCAGCCTGAAATGGACTTTGGCGAGAACACAAAGGAGGCAATCGCTGAGTTCTATCAAAAACATCCAGGCACTCCTCAGAAACTTGACATTCCTTGCCAACGACTCTGTCCACTCTTTGCTGACACCGAGCCAGACAACCATGATCTTGGTTGGTCGGGATTCCCAACCTTGAGGGGGGGGTAATGTTAGAACTCGAACTCTCATCCCTTCTTTTATTTTCCTTTTACCATTTTCTTTTCTCATTAAACCGCCCCTTTCCATTATAATTAATCATCTTTTCAATCATTTCCCACACTCCTTTCACATGACCTTCATTTGTTCCATTCTGCTCCCATTATATAATCTTAGACAATGGGGCAACCAGTTCTCATGAGGTGATCACTGTATATAAGGAAGAGGAATCGCATCTGAACACCTGTTCTGCTTTTCCTCTTACCTCCATGATGACCTAGGTGAGACCACATCCCCCTCCTGTAGTAGAGTACATTGTATTAATCCTCTTACCTCCGTGACGACCTAGCCTGAGTACAGCATGTCCCAAGTCCCCGCTCGAGTATAGCATGCCCCAGACAACAGTCAGCCAAGGCCTGCCCAGTCCAAGTCATCTCCTAGGCTCCTTCCTAACAGTGTCCATACCAAGAGTTATAATAAAGAGTTGGCCACCGATTATGAATGAATAAATGATAATGTTCAGTGGCTGGTAAAGGGAGTCAAAGGAGTAGTATAAATGAAGGGAGAAAGACTTGGCTGGTGTGTAGGTGATGGTTAATCACTACATCTCCCAGGGGGCCAGAAAAAAAGTGTTTGTGGTGTACATGAGAAGTGGCTGGATTGGAAATTAAAGAAAGTGTAATAGGCGAGGTTTGGTGCATTCTGTGGTATTTAATGGAGCAAAGAAGAAGAAGAAGAGGTTGACGGTTTACCAATCAATGCTGAAATTGCACCCTGGAGTTTTGTGATGTGTGCTATCTGCTGTGTGACCATGTCATGAAGGTTCTTGAGTTGGACTGACAGGGCTGGGTGGTGTATGCTCGTCTGTAGGTCCGGGTGCCACAGAATAATTGTGATCTGGATAAGGTCATGTGTTACCACTGAATGTAGCCGCTGATTGACTGGGAGTTCCAGGCCTTGGTTCAGGACATATTTGGTGTGGTTGTTGATCAAGGTTGGTTGAAGTCGGTACTGGATGTGGATTGCCATGTACAGGTGCAGGAAGAACTCGTGCACCTTCATGCCAGGCTTGGCAATTGATCACCAGAAGCACTGGTGAGATCCAGAGTAGCATAGGATGTCCTCAAGAGTGGCCTGACATGAGTGATAGTGTGCAATGGTGAGGGTGAATGATATCAACCAATTGTGCACCCTACATATGTCATCCAGGCACAGGATTTGGTTGTCATAGAAAGGCTTGGTGCTGGTTCAGTCTGAGCGCATGGTTGGTGAAGGGTAGGTTTTGAAAAAAAGGTGGATTGTTTAAAGAAGGGGTGTATTGTAGAGCAAATGCTTCTGAATGAATGAAAAGGAGGGGGTATTTTATAGAGACTCGGGGTTATTAGTTAGTGCTATGTTCAGTGTAAAAAAAATTTGGGCGGAGAGAAAGTAAAATTAGAGAGGGTCAGTGTTTGTTGTCATATGAAAATGGGGTTCTTTGTTATTAAGAGAAGTGGAGGGGTACTCTGTTTTGCCTAATGTAACATGAGGTGATTGAATCAGGGGGGTTTCAAGAGAAATGCACCAGGTGTTTGGCTTTAGCCTGCCCGTTTGTCATAGCTGATCCTTCCTGTGTGATCCTTCTGTACCCAGCTGCAAATGTTGCATTGAAGTCATTCCATGATGTGATCAGGTTCATGTGCTCACCCAGGTTGATCAGTGCAATGTGCAGCTCATTTAATTGACTGACTAACTGTGAGAGTAGATCGTGGGCTTTGATGGCTTGTTCCCAAGTGGCTTTGGTGAGGTGAGCCATCATGATTGCTGTTTCCTGTAAGGCTGACTGTTGTTCTTCATGTGCTGTACATTCTTGCTCAGTGTCTTCAAGCATTGCTGTGAAGTTGGCCTGCTTGGCTTCTGCAGAAATCAGCAATTCCCAGGCTTTGTATAGTTGACTGAGGTATGTCGGCTGGACGTAGGACACCATTGCTGCAGCGTTGAACCAAGAGAGGGTCAGGGCTGATTTGTATGAGGTAGCCTTCCTGCTCACAATCTGTCTGAACACCATGCAGTATACTTCTTCATATGCAAGTTGCGTGAGGTCCTCATAATCAGGGCTGGCTATGGCAACTGCAGTACAGAATTGAGACCACAAACCTCTGGTGAGTGCAGGTGACTGCGAGAGTCACTCTTGTATTTTCGGTGTGCAGAATGTGTAGGCCATGTAAATCAGAGTCAGGTCTGTGGGCGTAAGCTTGTCAAATGCAAACAGTAACTCTGCCGCAAACTTGGTGAACGAGGTCATTGCGGGGTCGTACACGACTATTTGCGAGACACCCATTGGGCAAGGGTTGGCTAATGCAAGGTCACCAGGGGTCGGGTTGGGCATACAGTGTGCCATGTCCTTGAGGACAATTGCATGGGGAGGGGTAATGTTGGTACTTTCCATTGTGGGCAGGGTCAGATGTTGTCTCTTTTTCTTTTTGTCACTTTCAGTAATGGCATGTCTTTTTAAGGACAGTTGTGTCACCTGAGTCATTTGTGTGTCTGTTTTGGGAGGACCTCTCTGTATTGGTCATGCTGTCAGTTGGCAGAGTTCGCATTCATTGCATGTTTTGGGCAATTCTTTCGTGTGCTTCAATTGGGTCCTTCGGCAGGTGATTCATGACAGTGATAGTGTCATTTTCTCGTGGTCAGTGGCCGGTCGATCAGCAAATTTTTGTCTTTTAGTCCGTTGTTTTGTATTTCATGTGTTTGGTGCTGGTCTGTATCTCTGTATTTCCAGTTGTGATTTTTGATTGGTGGTCCTGGCTCAGCGTAGTTATTTTCTTTGGTGTTCGCATTCCATTAAGTATCTGTGTGTTGTGTGCCTTGTGGTTTCTTTTCATTTGGAGTGGCCTTGTTGTTGAACACTGGTGTTTGGTGTGTGCCTGGGTTTGTTGTGAGTGATTGGCAGGTTCATGCTGTATTTGGTGTGGTCTGGATCTGCATGTGATTGGCTTTTGAGGTGTGTGATCATCAAGAACTGTTTTGGGTGCTTCAGTGATCTTGAAATGACTGGGTTCCACATCGTGCTTCTTGAGTGCAATCATGGTGCTTGTTCTGGTCCAGTAATGTGGGGGCGCGATTCCTGTTGGTAAAGATTGTCATAGTTTTCAAAACATGCCCCCCTCTACTTTTTACTACCACCTCCTCCGTCTCACCTCACCCATTCAATGGACAATGCTACAACTCCTGATACTGTCCCATGCACCCCCACATCTCCCAAGGATGGGGGGGGGGGGGTTCTTTGACACCACCACAGGAGAAGTTGGGGGCTAGCAATCATGTGCCAGCAGCCTCTGGTTTTTTGCAGGAGACTGACGATGGCAACTGAGATGTGGGAGGTGCGCTTGTTGGCATGAATCTCCCATGTCCATTGCAGCTACCATTGTCCTCGTTGGGTGGAGAAGTGGGTGGAGAGGGGGAAGTTGGTTTCCCCCTGCCAAGTCTGTCCTGCCGAGTCTCATTCAGCATGATCCTTTCTCATCACATATGGAAAACTTCAACTCGGCTCTCGATGATCTCGAGAAGTTGAGTGAAGAGGCTCGTGAGGAGGTGATGGCATATATGTGGGCTACTTGGGTGCATTGCTTGTTTTTGTTTTCTTGTTTTTGCTTCTGATACACCTTTTCTAGTGTTCCCTTTCTACCATGTGAGATGGCGTTTCCAAGTGCACAAAAGCCACCCACACCTCTTTTACCATGATGGATGTCCTTCTGGATGTGTTCCAGACTGAGGCCAAGGAGGCAGTGGAGAACGTGACTGAGGAGACACTGCCAAAGTGTCTCCAATCCCTTATTGCTGAGGAGGAGGAGAATGTGGCTGAGTGTAAGCATAAACATGAGCTCGTTGCTACCAAGCGTGTGTGTGCCACCACTGAGGCCAAGGAGAGGGTAGAGCATTGGGTGCATGAGGACACTGAGTGTGCCAGGCAGGCTGCGCAAGAGGTGCAAGAGTGGGTCGAGCATAGGGCACTCCTAGAGGCCAAACAGGCTTGGGAACAAGAGGAGCGCACGGCAAAACTGAGGGGTGTGCACAAGTCATTGCATGTGCTGTATCCTACTGTGACCGATGAGAAGCTCCAGGGTCAGCTCTATTGAATGGTTGGCCCTCCTCTGCCAGCTTTGTCTGCTGTGAGTATTATTATTATTATTATTATTATTATTTTTGGTTCCCTGCTGATTTGTCGTAGAAACTGAGCCCTTCTGTTCCTACTCAGTCAGTCCCACCTTCACCTCATCATGGGTCACATATGCATCAGCCTCACCCTCATCCTGTCCTCACGTGTTCAGGTGCAGAAAGTGGGGAAGTCGTCTCTCCTGTGTCATTGCCTCGGGCTGGCTCAGATGCGAGTGTTGTGTCTTGTCAAGGTCCTGGTGGGCCTGCTGCACCCCCTTATAGGACTTCTGCCTCTCCTTTCCTGGCTGTGCTGTCTGAGAGTGTAAAAGCTGATCCTTCAACAGTTGGCAGAAGCACCTCATCCATAATGTAGCGATTAACCATTGCCTACGTGCCGGCCAAGTCTTTCTCCCTTCATTTACACTACTCCTTTGACTCCCTTTACCGGCCGCCAAACATTACCATTTATTCATTCATAATCAGTGGCCAACTCTTTATTACAATTCTTGGTATGGACATGATCAGACGGACAGATGACATACAAACTCGATTAGCACATGGACAACTGACTCTCATGGGCACAGGTGGAAGGGGTGGAAGGGATTAGGTGAGTAGGACAAGGACGTGGGATATGGTTGTGCAGTGGTGGGAGACAAGAGAGCAGGTTGGGCACTATAACATCACTCTGTGATGATCAGCTGCGTGATGTGCACAGGCCGATCATCAACTCACCTTCACATCTGTTCACACAGACTTGGCCAAGTCTTGCACTGCTTTCTCTGCTTCAGTTTAGTATAAATTTGTGGAAGTTTGTAGATGGAATGGCATATGAGGACAAGTACAGAGATAGACAGTACCCCTCTACCTCCATTCAGCAGAAATCTACTACATGCATTACTACCCACTACTCGCCCGACTCTCACTCTGAAAACAGTATACACTGACTCTGTCACCAACTCTCAGAACTCTGTCACCCAATCACTGAATGCCCTTGGCCACTGTCATAAGTGCCAATTCTACCTGCCCAAGTCTTGGTCCAACTGGAATCTCGCATGCATCTGTATCGCCAAGTCTTCCTATCTCAAACCTTGCTCTACTTAGGTTGTCTCTCTCAGTATACTGAGTCACTGCAGTCCCCCTTGGGCTGAACATGAGCACTAGCCCAGATTTCCCTTCAGATTAGAAGAGTCTGCACCCCTACACATTGGAGCCCACCGCGAGGAGGACAAGGTGCCTTACCTAAGTATCAGGTTGATGTCTGAAGCTCCTCGGTGCTCTATGCATATACAAGCAAAGGTTCAGGAAGAGCCAAGCAACCCACCACCACCACCCAGAGGATGAGGCCAAGGAAGACCAAGCAGATCCCCACCAACCACAGCCACCCCTCGAGTCTTACATGCTCCCAGAGAAGCATCCTCGTCACCTTTTCACCAATCTGGAACTACCAACCCAGAAAACACACTTCAGGACACCAAGCAACAACAGCCACCCTCAGTAACTGAACCAGAACTCACACAAGAATGAGGATGACCAGTTGAACCTAGAAGGATCCTACCTGATCTCATCAAAACCCCAATATCACTGTGTATCCCAGGAAGCTTCATAACCGGCAACAGGTCGCATTTTAGCATCACCAGTACACCACTCAGCTGGCAGACACAATGACACAGGGGAACACCCAAAAGCGAGGAAGGGAACCCAGGCCTCAAAGGATACAGGAGTCCAACAAAGGAACAAAGTCGCTCCAGATCCGAAGAAGTGGTCAGGAGATTAGTATCACCAGGACCACAAGAATTGGCAATGCTGTATTGAAACCAATCACTCAGATCATTGTCACCCACAAGACCAGGGTCACCACTTAATTGGGGGAGACAAGCTGTCAGAAAATGGCTTGACGAACCTCTGATTCAAACAGGAGGACCAATAGAAGTACTGACAGAACAAAACTCCAAACCTGAGAATCCTACCCCCAACCAAGAAGAACAATCGACCCCGGAATCACCACAGAATCAGTCTGAGACATTGGAGGAAGAACTAGTCCTACCACCACCACCACCAACTCCAGAAGGATCAATACCTGTTGCAATATCAAGGATTGCAGACCCATACCCAAAAACTTGCCCTTTGACTCTGGAACAGCTGAGAAGGACACCAACTCCACCCTCACGTGTACCCACACCATCTCCACCGACTCTCCATATCATGGCACCACCAATAGTCAGAGCAGTCATGGCCAATTATACCACACAAGGATTGAGCCAAGGACCTTCACAAGCCCCACCAACAGCATCACCAATGCAACCCATACCCAACGTAGCCAATTCTCTCCTAGACCTCACTGAGTCCAGAAATCTCTAGATCACTGGACCAAATCCTCCAGTTCCAGGAGCAACAATGCTGAACAGACACGACAAATGAGCACCAGCAATGAACACTGATGTAGAACTAGAAGGGATCCTGCAATTCTTCGAAGAGGTTAACATCTTAGGATCAAATGCAGGAATAACCAATCTACAGAAAATCAATTGGGCATATTACTACACACCAGTATGCGAGGAGTTACTATGGTCAACTCTCCCACAGACACGACAAAATGATTTTGCATCATTCAAAACAGCCACCCTGGGCTTCTATCTGGCGGCAATGATAAAATACACATACGGAGAACTAATCAATTTCGTTGCCGAGAATTCCAACAAGGTTTTGATGAGCACAGCTGCCCTGGGAGAATACCATCAAAGCTTTATGCATATTATGTCATATCTGGTTCAAGAAGGAGTCATTTCAGATCTAGATCAAAAGCAGTTCTACTGAGAAGGTCTAAACCAGCTCACCAATCAGCATCTCAAACAACAGCTTCAGTTGGTTGACTTTTGACACCCAGCTGGCATTCCTTGGGATATACTGGTACTATACAATGAACTCAACCGACTTATAGCAGGAGGAGTCCTAGTAACTGGTCCTGGTGTGCAGCAAGGATATGCAGTACCACAGTATGGAACATTTGGGATACCCACAGTGCCTCCATATTTTACTCAGCAACACGTTGCCACAGCATCTGGACCATATGCACTGACCACCATCAAACAAGAGGACTCAGAACTGAGCCTGCTCACACGCATGGTATTGGACTTACAAGCAGAGATATGGGATCTCTGGGGTGAAAGGAAGGAAGATTATCGAAGGTGAGACTATGAGGATTGGTACGCTCAAGATCGGCTGTATGCCCCTAATGAACCACAGGAGTACCAGCGACCTGATGATTACGGATGACCACGTGAAGAATACAGGGCACCACCGAGAGGCCCACCTCCAGTCAGAAATATGCAGGTAAGAAATACAGGACCCTGAATGTGTGCAATGTGCCACAGGACCACACACCTATTCAGGGACTGTACAATCAGGGACACATTGCTGAACCAGCGACTATTGGCCTTGGATGCGCAAGGATTTGTTGTGATGCCAGGAGGAACACAACTACCACCAGGACCTCAAGGCTCTTCTCTACTGGATCAAATGAACTTGTACTACTGAGACCACCTGAACAAAGCCTCTCCAGGTACAACTATTCCTGTCAACACGACAGTGCTACGAGATCCACCACCGCACCAAATGGTGAACTTGTTCGATATGTACTATCCCACCATATCAGGACCAAGTATGTATACACCAACCCAGCCATGTAAGGAGGAAGCCCACATCAAAAGAAACCAGGATGAATGCATAGGAGAAGGAAGGAAGGAAGGTTTGACAATACGGGCAAGTCTCATGACCAACAGAGATGATCGGCGAGACTGGCAAATATAGGAAAAGTCAACTCTCCTTCACCTAAGTGGATGACAAAACTGATGAAAGAACAAGAGGGACGTGAACCAGCTATGGACTTGGGCATACTGGAAACTGAAACAGATAAAGGAAAGGAGAAAGTATCGGCCAAGCCCAGAGCAATCGAAGAATTGGTACCTGACTCTATTCCACCGAGCGAGCCTATGCAAGTACATGTAGCACCACCATGGGAAAGGATGGAACCAAAGCCTGGACATCCCAACCTAGCAGTAGACATACAGAGGCCTCGGTTCAAGTACAACACACCAGCAAATGACCCTGCAATGGTCGATGCAGTGTTTCACCAATTCTTGGACTCCACAGTGTTGATATCAGGTTGAGAATTGTTAGCAACCTTGCCAGAGGTCAGACGGAAATGAAAGGACATGATGATGGCAAAGCAGAGTCCAATAAGCCATGATGAAGAAGGCGCAGCAATGTATTTGGTGGGACCCAGACCAGGCTCACTGGTCAAATCACAGGAAAATGAACCAATTGCACCAGCAAGCGTTCCAATCTGAGTCATTGATGTATGGTTAGATGGAAAGATTGAGGTCAAAGGACTGCTTGACATGGGAGCTTTGTTTATAGGGCTTTCTTGGGACGTATGGAAACATCTAGGATCGCCGACTCTGAACAACAAACAAATCAATATCAAAACAGCAGATGCGTCTAGGACCCAATCACTCAGACTAATACCACAACTCAGGATAGGACTTGGAGGATTCTTGGTACTCATACAAGCACAAGTCATACACCCGGCGCCATTCAACATCCTACTTGGCCAACTGTTTCTTGCACATTGTAAGGCTTGGCTCGTGGATATAGACATTGACGACCAGGTACTGGAACTAGTCCACCTGGTAATGGAGGAAGATGTATCAGTTCCGACTCAAGAACGAGCATGACAAAAACAACCAGCCAAGGAGGATGAGGATTTTTGATAGTCAATGAGTTGGTACTAAATCAACGAGACGAACATGAGGCACACCCAGGCTATACTGCAGATCCAGACCACACCAAATACAGCATGAACCTGCCAATCACTCACAACAAACCCAGGCACACACCAAACACCAGTGTTCAACAACAAGGCCACTCCAAGTGAAAAGAAACCACAAGGCACACAACACACAGATGCTCAACCAAATGCAAACACCAAAGAAAATAACTACACCGAGCCAAGACCACCAATCAAAAATCACAACCGACAATACAGAGACATGGACTGGCACCAAACACATGAAATACGAAACAATGGAATAAAAGACAAAAATTTGCTGATCAACCAGCCGCCGACCATGAGAAAAATGACACTATCACTGTCATGAATCACCCACTGAAGGGCTCAATTGAAGCATGCAAATGAATCGCCCAAAACACGCAATGAATGCAAACTCCACTGACTGACAGCATGACAAATACAGAGAGGTCCTCCCAAAACAGACATACAAATGACTCAGGCAATGCAACTGTCCTTAAAAAGACACGCCATTACTGAAAGCGACAAAAAAAAAAAGAAAAAAAAGAAAAAGAGACAACATCCGACCCTGCCCACAATGGAAAGTACCGACATTATACACCTCCCCATGCAATTGTCCTCAAGGACATGGCAATCAACATCCAGTACTGACCCTGACTGACCTTGATTAATAACCACACCAAATATGTTGTCATCCAAGGTCTGGAACTCCCAGTCAATCAGCATCTACATTCGGCAGTGACACACAACCTGATCCGGATCACAATTATCCCACAGCACCTGGACCTACAGATGAGCATACACCACCCAGCCCCATCAGTCCAACTCGAGAACCTCTGTGACATGGTCATACAGCAGATAGCACACATCACAAAACTCCAGGGTGTGATCTTGGCAGTGATCAGTGAACCGTCAACCTCTTCTTCTTCTTCTTCATACCATTAAAAACCACAGAATACACCAAACCTTGCCCATTACACTCTCTTTAATTTCCAATTCAACCACTTCTCATGTACACCGCAAACACTTTTTTTCTGGCCCCCCAGGAGATGTAGTGATTAACCATTGCCTACGTGCCAGCCAAGTCTTTCTCCCTTTATTTACACTATGCCTTTGACTCCCTTTACCGGCCACTGAACATTACCATTTATTCATTCATAATTGGTGGCCAACTCTTTATTACAATTCTTGGTATGGACACGATTGGACGGATGGATGACATACAAACTTGATCAGCACATGGACAACCAACTCTCATGGGCACAGGTGGAAGGAATTAGGTGAGTAGGATGAGGATGTGGGATATGGTTGTGCAGTGGTGGGAGACAAGAGAGCAGTTGGGCACTATAACATCACTCTGCGACAATTGGCTGTGTGATGTGCACAGGCCAATCGTCAACTCACCTTCACATCTGTTCACACAGACTCGGTCAAGTCTTGCACTGCTTTCTCTGCTTCAGTTTAGTATAAATTTGCAGTAGTATATAGATGGAGATAGGGAGATATGAGACAGAGACAGACAGTCCCCTCTCCACCTCTAGCCTGCAATCTACTACATGCATTACTACACACTACTTGCCCAACTCTCACTCTGAAAACAGTATACATCGACTCTGTCACCAACTCTCAGAACTCCGTCACCCAATCACCAAATGCCCTCGGCCGCTGTTATAAGTGCTGATTCTACCTGCCCAAGTCTTGGTCCAACTGGAATCCTGCACATATCCATATCACCAAGTCTTCATATCTCAAACCTTGCTCTACTTAGGGTGTCCCTCTCAGTATACCGAGTCACCACAGTCCCCCTTGGGTCGATCACAAGCTGTAGCCCAAATCACCCTTCGGATTAGAAGAGTCTGCACCCCTACAATGAAGGTACCACATGAGGTGATGAAGGTGAGTATTCCTTTCTGTACTGATCCTGATTTTCATGGTTGACTGTTCCCCATGTAGGTTAGTGGTTTGTGTGCACATCCTGAGGTGGTGGCAGCCAACCTTCCTCCTATGAAGCCTGGGATGAAGCAAAAGCCAGTTTTGGTTGAATCCAGTGGCAACAAAGGTCCTTCCCATCCTGGTCCATCCAAGGTTCCATGCACTGTGGGTGCATCTTCTGCAAGAGATGTGAAGCCTGAAGAGGCCATTTCTGATGGCCTGGACCTGGATTTGCTTGGAGATGGGGTACACTAAGGGCAGACTGTTCAGTTTGCCCTCATCTGCAACACTTGCATTGTCCTGGGTGTGTCATGCAACGGTGTCCCCAAGAGTTAGCAGTGCACCTGCTGTTTGTGGAACAAGGTGCACTGTGTCTTTGATCAGTTCTGCGGGCAGTGTGGTGGTACCCAGCTCGCTCCTCTTGCGCTCTCTATGGCAGACCTGATCGGTATCAGTGGCACAGTCTGGCAGTTCAGCGACATGCCTGATTACTCAGACACGGCTTCCATTGATGTCCTAGTCGGGGCGTTGGCTAGGAATGTCGCTAAGTCTTGTGTGTCGATTCACGAGCGCCAGGCTGCCATCTGTCGCTGTCATGAGGCGTATGAGGCTTGTGTCGAGGAGCCCACATGTCACCTCAGTGAATACGAGAGGGTTGAGGACTGGATGCCGCCTATGCCATTCCTTGACAAGGAATCTTTCATTAACTATCGGACTGTTCAAGAACAGGAGGAGAAAGAGGAAAAGGAGAAGAAGAGGAAAGGAAAAGGAAAAGGGAGAAAATAGAGAATAGATTGGATGTTATTTATTAGGATGAATTTAGTCTATGGTTGGTACCACATTACACTGTGCTTTATGATGGAAGTATAAGACTCGGCTTTTTCCTTCAAGGCTTGGTAAAGTACTGTTTTTCATGGATTTCACAGTTTTGAAGTTTGAGAGTAGGGGTTTAGTGTGTGAGACAAAATGGAATGAGTACGAATATTAAGGAGAATAAAGGGTATCATGATTCCAATTTGGTTTCAGAGTCAGTGTTGAGGATTTCTGTTGGTTGTGGCTGATCCTCAGCACTAAGCTCCTCCCCTTCAATTTTTGAATGTTTGTTGGTGAGATTGTCAAGTTCTGAGTCAGTTTGCTCCACTATCCAGATGACTGGGGTCAATATGTTTGCTCGGGGGTGGTACAGGATAACTCTGAAGGCTGCGTATCATAGTGCCGAGACTGCGCCTGTGAGTTCTGCAAGAATGTATGATCCTCCAGTTGTTTGGCAAACAACTACCATCGGTCTGAGGTATTTGGGTTTGGCTTTCTGGCTTAGTTCCGTGTCAATTCATGAGTTTCAAACCAGAACCAGGGCTCCAGGGCCAAAGTCATAGTCTCAGATCATGTTTTGGTAGTGTTTTTTGAATTGCTGGATTGATTTGAAGCGAGCACACATGACTGCTGAGTGTACTTGTTTCAAGTCTTCTGGTCAACACTGGAGTGCCCTTGCTCATGCCATGAGTAGTTCTGACTGGGATACCTTTGATGTATATACTGGTGACATGTACATTTGCTTGGCCAGATCAAATGGAAGGATCGGCTGGACTCCATGGAACATGTAGTATGGTGAATATCCCACTGCTTTCTGAATCATGATCCTCTCCACGGTATGTGTGTTGTGACCATCGAGTTTCATCATTCCCAGCAAGTTTCATCAGTGTTTCTCAAAGGTCCCTGTGGCGCTGCTCTACAATTCTGTTTGCTCTTGAGTTATAGGGGGAGATTCAGATATTGTGGACTCCATATCTTGCCAACATCCTGATTACTTTGCTGTCAAATGAGGGACCATTGTCTGAAACGATCTCGTGTATGTAACCCTATCAGCATATGATGTCCTGAAATATGAAATTGGCGATTGATCTTGAGTTGTCGGCACACAAGAGTCAGAACTCCGGGTATCCTGTGAGCGAGTCTCTTGCCTGGACGATATACCTGAATCCCCCTGATTTGGGCATAAGCATCATGTCTATGTGTACCCTGGCAAATAGTGGTGCTGGTGTTGGGACATTCAGTGGAATTTGTACATGAGTGAATTGCCAAGTCTGGCACAAGTGACATGTTTTCAGGAACCAATGTATGTCAGAACTCATCATGGGCCACCAAAATCAATCATGGATTTGTAGTTGTACTGAAAAGAATCCTTTGTGTCCCAGGTCGTTGTGTGCTGACTGCATGACCAAGAATTGGCAATCCTGTGCGAGTATGAGTTGGTGTGGTCCTGAGTATTGTTTCCTCCAAAGTTGTCCATCTGTGATGAAAAACCGAGTTGCCTTCATTACGAAGTGATGAAATTTGTTGTCTGTCATGTCTTCCAGTTTCTTTGGGTTGCTGAGAAACTCCTTGATTTTTATCAACTCATGATCAGCTGATTCTGCTGCAGCCATTTGGGGAATGGTGGGAGGATCAGCAGGAGGAGGAATGTCTCCAGTGTAAGCTATGAATGTGAAAGTGTACTGGTTGTCGATCCATTCTTTGTAGTTTTCATCATCTGGAGGGTTGGTGTCTGCTTGCTTTTGTTGACTGAGTCCGTCTGGGCCTGTATGCCAAGTGCCTGGTACATGGATAATCGTGAAGTGGAACAGTAGGATTCCAGCAATCCACCAGTTGATCATCATATTTGGCTGGATATCTGGGTTGTTGATCATGCCTTTAATGTACTTTGCGTCGACTTCAATGTAGAAGTGGTCCAGTCCTATTAGATAGATTCATGCATTGTGGAGGGCCCTCATGAGCCCAAACAGTTCTACTTTTGGCTGTGAGTAGTTCTGTTCTCTCTCATTCCATGTTGCAGACATAAAACAGGCTGGGAATCATTCTCCATTTTCTCCAATCTGTAAGAGAATTGCTCTGTATCCTCAGATTGATGAATCTACACAAAGGTGGACCGGTCTCCCGCATTTGTAGCCGATTGGCCTGATGGCTCCAGACTCGGTGACTGCCTTCTTGAGTTGGTCCATTGATCATTGTTCGAGTTGTCCAAATGCGAAGGGGACATCCTTTCCGGTGAGATGGTTCTGATCATATGCCAGTCGAGCGAAGTCATTGATAAAATGCTTGAGAACTCCTGCAGTCCTGAGGAATGAGTGGACATTGGTAATGTCTTCACACAGAGGCCAGTCAATGACTTTTTGGACTTGTGCTTCATCTGGGACTCATCCTGAGTAGTTGCAGGTATGGCTGACTATCACAGCTTTGGGTGCAGTGAGTACCAACTTTTTCCCAGACAGAGTCACTCCAACTACTTTGAATCTTTGGAGGACTTGGTTGATGTCATTTAGGTGTTCCCATATGAATCGGCGGATTCCTGAATTTTCTGGGATGGTCTCATGTGATCCATCCTGTAACTCATATCGTGTGGCCAGCCCTTTTATGGGTACATCATCAATGTATGGGAACACCACATCCAGGATTTTATCCTTCAGGATGAATGTGACATTGGTGTGCATGATTTGCTGGGAGTTTGTATACCCCATGGGAATTGATGTGAGTTGAAATGCTCCTAGTGGTGTCTGGAATGTTGTTATGTCCCTACTTCATATGGCAAGTTTCCTTTGGTCGAACACTACAAATAAGTCCAAGGTTGTATAGCAGGATTGGCCACCAAAAGATTTGGCAATGTGTTCTGTTGGATATGGTACTGATGGATCTCGTATTGTGACTGCATTTAGTGGTTGAAGATTGTGGACTATTCTCAGTGACTTTCCATCCTTCTTTACTACACAGAACCACCTGGATCAGTACGATGAGTTTGATGGTTTGTAAATGCCAGACATGATTTTGTCTTTGATGATTGCGATGACCTTGTCAAATATCCCCGGTGGGATAGGAATATTCTTCAGTACCCATGAATATGTTCGATTGTTGGGATAAGAACTGGGGCAAAGTAGTCATAGTTGAGTGCGCCTTTCTCCATTTTGTCCCAAGCAAATGCCATTTCCTGTATCCAAATAACTCACCATGCGAGGTCCTTTTCTTCAGGGAGTAGGAACCTGGCTGTGTCTATGTCCATTTTGGTGTACCATTCCTGGGTGAGTTGTTTTCCAGGTGAGAATGGTGGCGGATGGGTCAGTAGTTTCGGAAGGTCTTTCAGAGGATCGGGGTGTGGTGTTCTGGTGATTTGGTATTCTTCAGGGAGTGTGGTTGGAACTGGCTTTATACAATCAGTGATCTTCTTGTATTTGTAGAAAGGTTGAGTCATTCAGTGAGTTTGACTTGTTCGAGGAATTAGAGATTCGTTATCATATGGGTGATTAATAGAGAATAGTCCTGTTGCGTTGTTTGTTCAGGTTTTGTTGTTTTCCGTATTTTGTTTTGGTTTTACATCTTCTTTTTCCATGACGGTGATTTCAATAGACTGTCTGTCAAAAGAAATATGTACTGTGTTTGACTCTGGGGTATCTGTGGTATAGCATGGTTGCACCTCTGGTTTGTCTCGTCGATATTGTACTGATTCATTGACTATCAAAAATCCTTGTCCTTGGCTGGTTGCTTCTGTCGTGTTTGTTCTTGAGTCAGAACTGTTATATCTTCCTCCATTACTGGGTGGATTAGTTCTAGTACCTGGTTGTTGATATCTATATCTACGAGCCAAGCCTTGTAATGTGCAAGGAATGGTCGGCCGAGTAAGATATTGAACGGTGTTGGGTGTACGACTTGTGCTTGTACGAGTACTGAGAACCCTCCGAGTCCTATCCTGAGTTGTGGTATTAGTCTGAGTGATTGGGTCCTAGACATGCCTGCTGTTTTGATAGTGATTCGTTCATTATTTAGAGTCGGCAATCCTAGATGTTTCCATACGTCTCACGAGAGTCCAATAAACAAAGCTCCAGTGTCTAGTAGTCCTTCTACCTCAACTTTTCCATCCAGCCATAAGTCAATGACTCGAATTGGTACAGTTGCTGGTGTGACTGGTTCCCTTTCCATTGTCTCGTCCAGTGATCCTGGCCTGGGTCCTACTGAGTACATAGCTGTGCCTTCCTCTTCAAGGTTTATCAGACTTCGCTTCACCGTCATTATATCCTTGCACTTTTGTCTGACCTCTGGCAAGGTTGCTAACAATTCTCAACCTGATATCAACACTGTGGAATCCAAGAATCAGTGAAACACTGCATCAACCATTGCAGGGTTGTTAGCCGGTGTGTTGTATTTGAACTGAGACCTCTGTATGTCTATCGTTGGGTTGGGATGTCCAGGCTTTGGTTCCATCCTTTCCCATGGTGGTGCTACATGGACTTGCATAGGCTCGTTCGGTAGTAGAGAGTCGGTTACCAATCCTTTGATTGCTCTGGGCTCAGCCAATTCTTTCTCCTTTCCTCTGCCCGTTTTGGTTTCTGGTACACCTGAGTCCATAGCTGGTTCATGTCTCTCTCATTCTTTCATTGGTTTCGTTGTGCGCTTAGGTGAGGGAGAGTTGGCTTTTCCTATATTTGCCAGTCTTGCTGATTGTCTCTGCTGCCCATGAGAATTGCCCGTATTGTCAAACCTTCCTTCCTTCCCCTACACATTCATCCTGGATTTCTTCGATGTGGGCTTCCTCCTTACATGGCTGGGTCGGCATATACATACTTGGTCCTGATATGGCAGGATAGTATGTATCAAACAAGTTCACCATTTGGTGTGGTGGTGGATCTCGTAGCACTGTCATGTCGACAGGAATAGTTGGACCCGGAGGGACTTCATTTGGGTGGTCTTGGCAGTACAAGTTCATTTGATCCAGTAGAGAAGAGCCTTGAGGTCCTGGTGGTAGTTGTGTTCCTCCTGGCATCACAACAAATCCTTGTGCATCTAAGGCTAATAGTTGCCGGTTCAGCAATGTGTCCCTGATTGTACAGTCCCTGAATAGGTGTGCAGTGCTGTAGCACATTGCACATGTTTGGGGTCCTGTATTTCTTACCTGCATATTTCTGACTGGAGGTGGGCCTCTCAGTGGTGCCCTGTATTCTTCGCATGGTTGTCCATAATTGTTGGGTCACAGGTACTCCCATGGTTTGTTAGGGGCATACAGCTGATCTCGAGCATACTGATCCTCATAGTCTCGCCTTCGATAATCTTCCTTCCTTTCACCCCAAAGATCTCGTATCTCTGCTTGTAAGTCCAATACCATGTGTGTGAGCAGGCTCAGTTCTGAGTCCTCTCATTTGATGGGGGTCAGTGCATATGGTCCAGATGCTGTGGCAACGTGTTGCTGAGTAAAATATGGAGGCACTGTGGGTATCCCAAATGTTCCATACTGTGGTACTGCATATCCTTGCTGCACACCAGGACCAGTTACTAGGACTCCTCCTGCTATAAGTCGGTTGAGTTCATTGTATAGTACCAGTATATCCCAAGGGATGCCAGCTGGGTATCAAAAGTCAACCAACTGAAGCTGTTGTTTGAGATGCTGATTGGTGAGCTGGTTTAGACCTTCTCAATAGAACCACTTTTGATCTAGATCTGAAATGACTCCTTCTTGAACCAGATATGACATAATACGCATAAAGCTTTGATGGTATTCTCCCAGGGCAGCTGTGCTCATCAAAACCTTGTTGGAATTCTCAGTGACAAAATTGATTAGATCTCCATACATGTATCTTATTGCTGCCAGATAGAAGCCCAGGGTGGCTGTTTTGAATGATGTGAAATCATTTTGTCATGCCTGTGGGAGAGTTGACCATAGTAACTCCTCGCATACTGGTGCATAGTAATATGCCCAATTGATTTTCTGTAGATTGGTTATTCCTGCATTTGATCCTAAGATGTTAACCTCTTCGAAGAATTGCAGGATCCCTTCTAGTTCTACATCAGTGTTCATTGCTGGTGCTCATTTGTCATGTCTGTTTGGCATTGTTGCTCCTGGAACTGGAGGATTTGGTCCAGTGATCTAGAGATTTCTGGACTCGGTGAGGTCTAGGAGAGAATTGGCTATGTTGGGTATGGGTTGCATTGGTGGTGCTGTTGGTGGGGCTTGTGAAGGTCCTTGGCTCAATCCTTGTGTGGTATAATTGGCCATGACTGCTCTGACTATTGGTGGTGCCATGATATGGAGAGTCGGTGGAGCTGGTGTGGGTACACATGAGGGTGGAGTTGGTGTCCTTCTTGGTTGTTCTGGAGTAGAAGGGAAAGTTTCCAGGTACAGGTCCACAATTCTTGATATCACAATAGGTACCATTCCTTCGGGAGTCGGTGGCGGTGGTGGTAGGACTAGTTCTTCCTCCAATGTCTCAGACTGAATTTGTGGTGATTCTAGGGTTGATTGTTCTTCTTGGTTGGGGGTAGGATTCTCAGGTTCGGAGTTTCATTCTGTCAGTACTTCTATTGGTCCTCCTGTTTGAATCAGAGGTTCATTGAGCCATTTTCTTATGGCTTGTCTCCCCCAATTAAGTGGTGACCCTGGTCTTGTGGGTGACAATGATCTGAGTGATTGGTTTCAATACAGCATTGCCAATTCTTGTGGTCCTGGTGATACTAATCTCCTGACCACTTCTTCGGATCTGGAGCGACTTTGTTCCTTTGTTGGACTCCTGTATCCTTTGAGGCCTGGGTTCCCTTCCTCGCTTTTGGGTGTTCCCCTGTGCCATTGTGTCTGCCAGCTGAGTGGTGTACTGGTGATGCTAAAATGCGACCTGTTGCCGGTTATGAAGCTTCCTGGGATACACAGTGATATTGGGGTTTTGATGAGATCAGGTAGGATCCTTCTAGGTTCAACTGGTCATCCTCATTCTTGTGTGAGTTCTGGTTCAGTTACTGAGGGTGGCTGTTGTTGCTTGGTGTCCTGAAGTGTGTTTTCTGGGTTGGTAGTTCCAGATCGGCAAAAAGGTAATGAGGATGCTTCTCTGGGAGCATGTAAGATTTGAGGGGTGGCTGTGGTTGGTGGGGATCCTCTTGGTCTTCCTCGGCCTCATCCTCTGGGTGGTAGTGGTGGGTTGCTTGGCTCTTCCTGGACCTTTGCTTGTATGTGCATAGAGCGCCAAGGAGCTTCAGACATCAACCTGATACTTAGATGAGGCACCTTGTCCCATTTGTAGTAGGCTCCAATGTGTAGGGGTGCAGACTCCTCTAATCTGAAGGGCAATCTGGGCTAGTGCTCATGTTCAGCCCAAGGGGGACTGTGGTGACTCAGTATACTGAGAGGGACAACCTAAGTAGAGCAAGGTTTGAGATATGAAGACTTGGCAATACGGATACGTGCAGGATTCTGGTTGGACCAAGACTTGGGTGGGTAGAATTAGCACTTATGACAGTGGCCGAGGGCATTCAGCAATTGGGTGACAGAGTTCTGAGAGTTGGTGACAGAGTCAGTGTATACTGTTTTCAGAGTGAGAGTCGGGCGAGTAGTGGGTAGAAATGCATGTAGTAGATTGCTGCTGTATGGAGGTAGAGGGGTACTGTCTATCTCTGTACTTGTCCCCATATGCCATTCCATCTACAAACTTCCACAAATTTATACTAAACTGAAGCAGAGAAAGCAGTGCAAGACTTGGTCAAGTCTGTGTGAACAGATGTGAAGGTGAGTTGATGATCAGCCTGTGCACATCATGCAGCCAATTATCATGGAGCAATGTTATAGCACCCAACCTGCTCTCTTGTCTCCCACCGCTGTGCAACCATATCCCACGTCCTTGTCCTACTTGCCTAATCCTTCCACCTGTGCCCATGAGAGTTGGTCATCCATGTGCTGATCGAGTTCGTATGACATCCGTCCATCTGACCATGTCCATACCAAGAATTATAATAAAGAGCTGGCTGCCGATTGTGAATGTATCAATGGTAATGTTTGGCGGCTGGTAAAGGGAGTCAAAGGAGTAGTGTAAGTGAGGGGGAAAGACTTGGCCGGCATGTAGGCAATGGTTAATCGCTACAGTGGACATTACAGCTGTTTTCATAAGTCCTGTGACACATGCATGTCACATGAAATGAGCCATGGCTGAGCCAAAATGTCAAAAAATTAGAATGAACACCTATTTTCTCTGTGAATTCTGCACAGTACCCACTCATTAAGTACTCAAAAAAAAGGCATGGTTCTCAGGAGCAGAAATATGTAAAATAGGGAGCAATACATTGACTGTGTAGGTGGGTGGAGATCAAACAAGTGCAGCTGCTCTGTTCTCTCACCCATTTCCACTGAGATTCAGAAATTATGGCTCCCCTACATCTACCTATAAAATTCTTTCCTGTGTCTGTAAATTAAGTATATGACTATACCAACATATCCTGCAAGTTTGAAGCCAATCCATTCAGTATTCATGGTGCAGCAGCAAGATTTGTGTTCTACTCTGCAAGACCTGTTGTGAGAAAAGGAGGGTGGAAAGAGCTTGAAGTGGAACACAAATCTTGCTGCTGCACCATGAATACTGAATGGATTGGCTTCAAACTTGCAGGATATGTTGATATAGTCATATACTTAATTTACAGACACAGGAAAGAATTTTATAGGTAGATGTAGGGAAGCCATAATTTTTGAATCTCAGTGGAAATGGGTGAGAGAACAGAGCAGCTGCACTTGTTTGATCTCCACCCACCTACACAGTCAATGTATTGCTCCCTATTTTACATATTTCTTCTCCTGAGAACTGTGCCTTTTTTTTGAGTACTTAATGAGCAGGTACTGTGCAGAATTCACAGAGAAAATAGGTATTCATTCTAATTTTTTGACATTTTGGCTCAGCCACAGCTCATTTCACATGACATGCACATGTCACAGGACTTATGAAAATGGCTGTAAGCAAGAATCACTCGAGGCAGGAGCTGCCTCAATGCAAAATCAGATCCATGGGCTGGAGCGAGCTCTTATATTGAACGTAAGCAGGTCCCTATTTTGGCCATTGATAAGCAAACTTACCAGGATTAATTTTACCATCAGTCAGTGGAGGCACATAATGCTATACTGTGCTGACACCTCCTCGACTATGGGCACCATTGTTTCTATGATGGAATGTATTTTTTCCTGAATGACTACCTACAATACTGGTGTAGCCCTCTCCACACTTCCATATTTGATGTGCCAGCCAAAGAGAGCATTGTCTTGCTGAGCTCTCTGTTAGGTGGGAGTCCAGGAGACGACTCGGACTGGGCAGGCCTTGGCTGACTGTCATCTGGGATGTGCTTTACTCGAGCGGGGACTCGGGACACACTATATTCAGGCTAGGTTGTTGCGGAGGTAAGAGGATTAATACAAGTCTAAACTAATACAAGGGGGACGAGTCTCACCTAGGTCATCGCGGAGGTAAGAGGAAAAGCAGAACAAGGAGTTCATGCGATTCCTGAGACCTTATATAGTGGCAATCGTGAGACTATATTATCTAAAGTTACATAAACAAATGGAATGGAACAAAAGAAGGTCATGTGAAAAGAGTGTGGGAAATGATTGAAAAAAGATGATTAATTATAATGAAAAGGAGTGATTAAAAGAAAAGAAATGATAAAAAGGAAAATAAAAGAAGGGAAAAGTTCAAATCCTGACATTACCCCCCCCCTCAAGGTTGGGCGTCCTGACCAACCAAGATCGTGGTCATCTGGCTCGGTGTCAATGAAGAGTGGATGGAGTCGTTGGCGAGGAATGTCGAGTTTTCGAGGAGCGCCGGGGTGTTTCTGATAGAACTCAGCGATCACCTCCTTTGCATTCTCACCGAAGTCCGTCTCAGGCTGCCAAGTTGGTTCGTTGTATCCGACCCACTTGACGAGGTACTGCAGTTTTCCTCAATGCAGACGTGAGTCGATGACTTCCTTGACTTCGTATTCCTCCTCATTTTTGACAATCTCCGGTGGTGGCGGTGGCTGTTGCTTCTGGCCTTCGAAGGACAGTTCGATAGCGTGTTTCAGTAGGGCTTCGTTGAAGACAGGGTGGACCTTTTTCCATCGCTTTGGGAGCTTGAGCTTGTATGCACTTGCTCCCACCTTGTTGACAATGTCAAAGGGACCGTACCATTTGTCAGCAAGCTTCTTTGTTGGCGAGTCTGTACTGATGTCTCATCCGTCGAGGAAGACCTTGTTGCCAGCCTGGTACTCCACCGATGTTCCTGCCGTCCAGTCATGGTAGCGCTTCATGTCCTCCGCTGCCTTGACCAGGTTGTCCTTCGCAATGCGATGAGTCTCCTTGATGTGCTTCACAAATTCTTCTGCTGACATGTTGGCAGAGGAAGTTTGTACTGTATCAAAGCTCATAGGGTGATGTCTGGTGTTCACGTAAAAGGGAGACATCTTTATCGCCGAGTGTTCGTGGTTGTTGTATGCGAATTCTGCGAGGGGGAGCCAGTCCTTCCAGTCCGATTGTTGATGGTTAACGAAGAGCCTAAGGTACTGTTTGAGCTCTTGGTTAATGCATTCAGTCTGACCATCCATTTGCAGGTGATATGCCGTTGATGGGTTGCCTTCGATGTGCAGGAGTTTGTATAGCTCCTTCATCATCGATGCGTCAAACTGCGTGCCACGGTCATGGATGATCTTCTTCGGTAGGCTGTGGAGGCAGAAGACGTGGTCATGGTACAACTGAGCCATGCCTTCCACTGACAGCTTTGTCATCGTCAGGATCGCGTGCATCTGCTTCGAGAATCTATCCACAAAGACGCAGATCGCATTATGTCCCTTCGAGTCTGGAAGCTCTCCGATGAGATTGACTGTAACAATTTCCCAAGGACCTTCAGGGACTGCGTTCGGGTGAAGTGGCCTTGACCTCAATGCCCTCAGAGCCTTTGTTCACTGACAACGATCACACCCTCAGACATACGCTCGGACGTCAGAGAACATTGACGCCCACCAGAAGTCTCGACGGACAAGCTCCACCGTTTTCGACGCTCCTGGATGCCCAGCCAGTACCGAGTCATGACACTCCTGCAACACAGATTCCTTTATCGTCGACAGAACGTATACCTTGCCCTTCATCCACCACAAACCGTCAACCTCCGTCATCCCTGTCAGCCTCTCCGACTCATTCTGCACCCTCTGCGCCTCACCCACTCGTTCCAACACCTCATCATGTGATGTCCTCACCACTCCACGATTCAGCCACTTCTCCTTGATGAACATGACACTGTCATTGTCATCCTTGCCTTCATCATAGCCAGCCTTGCGTGATAGTAAGTCTGCCTTGCCCATCGTCTTCCCCGACTTGTGCTCAAGGTGGAAGTCGAATTCCTCGAGCTCTGTCCGCCAGTGAGCTTGGTGATAGCTCAGCTTCTGCGCTGACCTGAAGTAGGTGAGATTGGCGTGGTCGGACCAGATCTCGATCTTGTGACAGGTGCTGAGAAGGTACTGTCTCCATTCCTTGAGTGCTGAAATGATTGCAAGCATCTCCTTGTTGTAGATCTCATAGTTTTGTTCCGCTGGCAGGAGCGCTGATAATACTGAGTTCCGGTTGTTAGTGAATGGAAATCAGATGAATGAGTTCGAGGGAGACGTGTCTAGTGGGTCAATACCCTCGTTCTGGTCAAGTCCTGTGGGTTCCGGATCGCAGGATTCGGGTTGCGTGCATTCCGGTGTGTCAGGGGCAACAGAATCGGTGAAGCGTACTAGTAGGGAAGTCTTCGAAGCGTAGCGCCGGCGGAGCGCTTGAGATGTGTGGGGGATTGTCGGTGGCTGTGTCAGAAGGCACGGTGTAGAGCCGTGCCGATCGTCCCATCACCACCGATCACTCCAGAAGCATTCAAGAACTGGTTCTGATGCGTACCGATCAGTACCGGACTCAACCCGATCGGTCCAGTCTCGAATCAGAACCTCGCGATCGCATCATCAGCACATTCCGACACCTCTGAAAGCATACCGGAATGTACCGGAGATCTTATCTTGATGATTAGGGACACGGTCACATGGAGCATACAGCCAAGACGCATACCGGACTGCTGTCCAACGACGGGAGCCACGTACCAATTGGACGATCTGAGTTCCGGTGGAGCACCGGTGTGATCGGACGCGAAGCGGACATTTTTCCTCATTATGATTTATGTTTTTCCTATGTTCTTCTGATTTCTATGCACTCTATGCGCGCCTCTATGACCTATGACTTTTCCTTTCGACTTCTCTATGTTTCAACTGATATGCACAGTATGCCCGTATGGAAATTATTAACTGTAGATAGATCTTTGGACTTAGTATAAATATGCACCCCATGTCGTAGGTAGAGGGGAAGTCAGTTCTACCGCAGAGTCTCCCTCAGATAGGGTAACTTGAGTGCGATCCGTCTTAGTTCTTGTAATCTTGTAGTCATTCCGTCTTCGTCTTAGCATCTCGTCTCTCAAAACCGTCTCTCGTCTCATACTTCGTAACTCGAACCTCGTCGCTCGTCGTGATCACATCGTACCGGTGTTGATTACCTGCGCGTACCGACTCCGTACTGGTCAAACCACAGACCCGACAGGAGTTCCCGACCTTTGTTCTCGATATCGACATGTACCGGCGTGTACCGAAGCATACCGACACGTACTGGTACGTCGAGTGATCTCACCACAGTCTACCCCTAACCTCCCAGAGCAACGCGATCACGTCCCCAAAAGGACCATTGATCCCAGACACCCCTAAGTCAGGATCTACAAGTGGAGCCCACCACGAGGGGGGTTAAACGTGTCACGATCCTCACGTCCACCGCGTTCGTCGCGTGGGACATCTCAGCAGACTATTGAACCCCCTCATCCATATCAAACTGCTAACACTTGGCAGCGTAGACACCGTATCGAAGAGCGCGCTACGGATTTGGATTCAGAGTCCGTAGAGCGTTACCTTGATTCGGACTTAGAACAACTTAACACGTCATTCGACTCTGGAGCGCAGTCTCCCTTCTCATTAATCAGCTCATCCGCAGTTCCGTCGACAGTCCCCTCAGCCCATCGACTAGCTCATCACCACTAACCGAGCTCGAGAGCGACAACCCAGACGATACCGCTCAGCTCGTCTTACCGGATCCTAGTTCGTCCGTACCGGGACAGACGTCTTCGCCCGTCGGTACGTTGTCAGTTCCGTCGAACCCAGTTAACACACAGGCTACGCGGCCCCGGACATCGACCGTAGTAGCTCCGGTACAGCCAGTACCCCCAGTAAGAATCATGTCAAACCGTCCTCCACATCACAGAGCCAGAGACGCTCCCTTCTTCGATGGACACAACCCGTTAGACCTTCCTTGGTACTTCGAGGATATCGAATATATCGCGACTGACTGCAACTTAGACGACGCGGCGAAGATCCGGTACACGAAGTATTACGCTTCGAGTTCCATAGCTGAGCTGTGGGATACCGCCGATGGTGTCGGTACGGGAGCGAACGATTGGACGAAGGCAAAAGAGGCGATTATAGCGTTCTACCCAGCATTGGCGCCCGGCGTGCACTTCACCCGGGAAGACCTCGACAGGCTCGTCGAAGGTTGGAGGAGTAAAGGAATACAGTCGAGGGAGGATTTCGGAGAGTATAAGAGAGAGTTCATGGTGAGGTCGAAGTATTTGGAACGTAACTCGATCATTTCAGCAGAGGAAGCAGCACGCACGTTTGTTCGAGCCTTTACGGGCAAGATGAAGGACAGGTTACAGCAACGCCTAGAAACGAAGGAGGCTGACCCGTCCCCGGGCAAACCATATACAATCGATTTGGTGGTAAAGCACGCGGACTACATCCTGGCCGGTACGGTTTTCGACGACGTACCGACGACTCGAGCGCCCGACCCGACGAATCAGTCAAAGGTAAAGTCGGAGGAAGTGGATATCGGTATGGTGTGGGAAGCAGTCAAGAACATTCAGGTTCAGGTACAGTCACTCGGGCAAAGACCGCCGCCAGCGATGACGTCCCAGAGGAGTCCCGGGTGTGCGTTCTGTGGCGACACAAGCCACTACATTAGGTCGTGCCCAAAGGTGCTGGAGTATATCCAGGCAGGCAAGTGTGTGAGGGATGCGAACGGGAAGGTGACGCTACCGAACGGAGGGTTCGTACCGAGCACGGCGGTGATAATACTGAGTTCCGGTTGTTAGTGAATGGGAATCAGATGAATGAGTTCGAGGGAGACGTGTCTAGTGGGTCAATACCCTCGTTCTGGTCAAGTCCCATGGGTTCCGGATTGCAGGATTCTTGTTGCGTGCGTTCCGGTGTGTCAGGGGCAACGGAATCGGCGAAGCATATTAGTAGGGAAGTCTTCGAAGCGTAGCGCCGGCGGAGCACTCGAGATGTGTGGGGGATCATCGGTGGCTGTGTTGGAAGGTACGGAGACACGCTAATACTAGTGCGATTTCTCGGAGCGGGATTGTCCTCGGGATGGACGGCTAGTCCCTATGCTTAACAGACGTCGTCTGGAGTACTAGAGAGCGGGGCGAGATATGGGACCTAAATCGGAAGATAAGAGACGAGAGGGAGCGAAGTCGAGGTAACGAGAACGAAGCGGAACGAGGTGAAGACGGAACGGACGGAACGAGCGCAACGAGCGCAACGCGAATAAAACGAAGTCGAGGTGAGCGATTCAAGTCACTAAGGCTCTGAGGAGTACCTAGAGACCTTCCTGAGAGATATCACACAAAGTTAGGCATCGAAACTCGGGGGTGGAATTGTTATTTTATCTACAACATTCGGCGCTCTATAAATACTAAACAAGTGTCCTGCGTAAACATGAAAGGCGAAATAAAATAAGACGAGTCCTCTATTGTCCTACCACTGAGCCTCCTGAGTGTTCCTTTGAGCGGCTCCACGATCCGAACTACTGAAAGGCGGGGACAGCGCGTGTTGACTTGGCGTAGCATCGGTGAGCTTCGGGATCCTCTGTACAGAGCCGGAACGACCAATGCCAGGCTGGCGCATGTTTGTTTAGACAAAGGCAAATGAACGAACCTTTGGCAGGGTCGAGAGGACACGCGCACAGATAAGTGCACCGGGGTCGGTCCGAGTAGCTGATGTGTGCGATCCAGTCGTTGCGTGCGTTCCGTGTTTGGGTAATCTCCGCCGATCCGGGTGTACCGCTTCGTTCAATTGCTGAGTCAAGGCTCTTCGACTTCGTGACGTACACCGCGTGCGTTCCGCTCGTTCTGTGCCCAACGAGCCGGTTGGTGTTACATCTCCTCGGGCGTTTTAAACAGTGACTGTCCCTAGTCACTCCGTCCTTCTGAATCCTCTCGTGCTCGTGGGATAAGGCATCGTATGTTGGCCTCGTGTGGTCCGCACCCTCTCTCTTATCGTCATCCATCGCGACATCAAGATGTTGTCTTACCAGCTTGGCATTTCGGCGGAGCGTTCCCAGGCGATGGCGCAGCTCGAGCGAGAGGTTCGGGAATGGGAGCAAGGCATCCTCGAGCGGTGGACGGAGTTCCCATTGTGGTCGTTGACGCCAGAGGTGGTACGTGCCTGGATAGTCGGCTTGGCCGACTTTGACGTGAGTATTAACGTTCACCATGAGTGACTCTATCCCTGATGCTCTCATTTAGTACATGCGGTCTGAGCTTTGTCGCCATATGACCGAGGTTCGCCGTCTCGACATGTGGACTCATCTGCCAGAGAGTCGCTGGCAGCAGATGCACGACTACCTGAATGCAGCGAGGGATCACTACGGGATGCGGGATAACGAGACCATGCACGCCCTGGCTGATGCGGCGATAGCTGCAGAAATGGCAGCGATGGCGCGAAACGAACCTGGGAGTACGGAGTTGGACCAGGAGTTGGCTGCGTTTGATCAGCACGAACGAGTTTGTCAGGCTAGTGAGACTGAGCAGCTTGATGAGCTGATTCGGTTTGGGCAGCAGTCTCTCCCCGTGTCGATGATGCGGCACGGCATGTCTGCCCAACCAACAGCACCTGATCTTGGGTCTCCTGGCAGAAGCGATCTGGCTGGTTCTGCTTGGACGAGAGACACGCAACAGGCGGAACTGGCAGAACCAGCACAACGAGCGGAACGGACGGAATGGATGGAACAGACGGAATGACCACAACAAGCGCAACAGACGAGATCTGGTCCTGACAAAACTGATCTACCAATCGAGGACGATCAGAGTGATGCGTCTCGTACTTCTTCAATGCGGGCATGGGCAAAAAAGGAGTTGGCGACTCGTGCTGCTGCCTGCGCCCGTCGTCGTCCGGTTATTCCTCCTTGGGCACCAAGCGAAGAGTCAACTCCGATGGTCGTCAATGAGAGTCCTGCTAGTCCTCCACCTGGTTGTCGTGGGGAATCAGATTACGGGGGAAACGGCTCGGACTCAACTGTTCTTGGCTTGCGGGGTCGATCCATGAGTGCTGCTTTGGGCGACTACAGCAACAGCAGCAGCAACAAGGGTCAGGTTGACGATGGTGAAGATGATGAGGACGAAGACGAGGACGTTGACGATGACGCCGAAGGAAGCATCGACGAAGGAAGCGACGGCGAGGGAAGTGACGGCGAGGGAAGCGACGGCGAGGGAAGCGACGGCGAGGGAAGCGACGGCGAGGGAAGCGACGACGAGGAGGCCGAGGAAGATGAGGACAACAGCAGTAGCAACATCCATTCTGCTGGTTGTGATCAGTGCCTGATGCAAGGCATAGAGTGTACTGGGACTCCTGGGAAGGCGTGCACGAGTTGTCGGAGGCTCCGGATCAGGTGCGAGCTGTCGACGCATGGCTGGGTGATGAACCGCGTCATGCATGAGCGGGTTGCGCAGGCTCCCCCTCCTTGGTCGTGGTCTGCTGCTAGGTCATCTGCGAGACCTGCTACGAGTGCGGTGCCAAGTACTCCAGTGAGGCTGCCTCTTGGAGTGTCGACGAGGGCTCCTGCGAGAGCATCGACGAGAGTGTCGACGAGACCACCAACAGGTCCAGTGACAGCTGGGCCTAGTCGTCTGGCTCATTCTAGTGTCGGGGTCGGCTCGTTTGATGACGGGGTTGAGGAGCTGTCTGTTCATTCATCGGAGGCGGAGTCGGATCAGGAGTTGTCTGTCCTAGGTCGGGACGCTCGAGTGCTGGAGCGCACCGCTTCAGAGCTGGAGCAGCAGGCGGCGTTGCTGCAAGATAGAGCAGCCGCCATGCGGTCTAATGTCGCGTCGATGCAGTGGGCTTGGGGGTTGAGACGGGATCGGGAAGAAGGCTCGGGGAAAGGAAAGGGGAAGGGAAAGGCGAGGTAGAGTTGGGATGCGCAGAACGCACGCAACGCATGGAACCCTCTATTTAGTCGAAAAAAAAAGAAAACAGAAAAAAAATTTGTACTTCTATAATTTTGTTTTTGAATTAAATGTTTTCCGAGTTTTGTGTTAGGGTTGTTGTTAAAGAAAAGAAATGGGGCAAGGAAACGCCAGGGGAGTCGAAATGAAGTGAAGAGATAAATTGGGACGGAACTGGCAGAACGGCCGGAACGCTCAAAAACGGCTTGCAGTTGAATGCGTGCCCGAGCAGATTAATAGGATAGGATGATGAGAAGAGATGATGGAGAATTAAAGAGGAAAGGTGCATACATGGAGTCCTCAGAGTGGATCAGAGGTGAAGCCTAGGCATCAGAGTCAACAGACTCGGAATCAATGTCTGAGATGTTGTTCTGGTCCTCGTCTTGCTCTTGGGCGTCATTCATCATTTCGAGCTCTTCCTCGGAGTCTTCTATGAGTTTGGTGACTGGAACCAAAAGATTAGAACGGGGGAAGTAGGGAATAAGTCGAAACACAGCGATTCTAAGGCGGGAAACTGCCCCATTGAGTTCCACCACGATATACGATCCTCCCTCCATTTTTCGAACAACCACGTAAGGGCCAAGGTACCGAGGTTTCGTCTTCCGATTGAGTTCCATTTTCGTTTGTGAGTTCCTAAGAAGAACAAGTCGTCCTGGTTGGAAGTCATAGTCTTTAATAAGACGTCGGTTCGCCTCCTCGAACTGTCTTGCGTACACGTGCCTGGCATCACTGACCTTCTTGGTGATAGCTTCTAAATCCTCAGGGCGTTTTTGAAGCTGGCGAGCTCGGATGGAGACAAGTTCAGTAGTAGAGAGCGGGGACTTGATTGGGGGTACGAGATACATAGCTTCAGAGATATCGAAGAGGAGCAGCGGTTCTACTCCATGGACCATGAAGTACGGCGACAGTCCTGTAGCTCGTAGGATAGTAATTCGTTCAGCCCAAAATACTGAGTGAGTGTGCTCATGCCAACGCTTCTTGTTTCCTTCTGCAGCTTTCATGAGAGCTTCCTGGACATCGAAATGCTTTCGTTTGATTAGCCCATTAGTGCATGAGTTGTAAGCTGAAATATGGATGTGATTGATGTGATAGCGACCCTTCAGCCAATCCAGCGCAGCAATGAACGGCTTTCCATTGTCGGTGATGAGTTCTGGGCAAGCCCCGAAGCGGCAGAGTATATCCTCGAATATGAACTGGCTGATCGCTTTGCCAGTTTCAGAGCGGAGGAGACGGAACTCGGGGTATCCTGAAAGTGAGCATCGTGCATGGACAATGTAGCGATAACCTCCTGCTTTTGGCATGACTTTCGTGTCGATGTGGACCTTTGAGAATAGGGGAGCGATGGACGGGACCGTTGGTGGAATAAGAACTTGCTTCGTCTGCCTGATCTGGCATTCGTGGCACGTCTTAACATAGTGCTTGACGTCGTGTCCAAGGGAAGGCCACCAGAACTGATTGAGGAGTCTGGCTTGTACCAAATATACTCCCTTATGTCCGAGGTCATCGTGGGCGGCTTTGACAAGTGTCCATCAACATTCTGGTTCAATGACTACCTGGTGCCGCTCGTTCTGTGCTTTCCGCCACAGCTTTCCAGCTTGAATGAAGAATCCCATTGCGTACCTGACTAGTGCGGGGATGTCCTTCTCTGGGATCAACGAAATTAGCAGTAGGTCTTCTAAGAAGCATTTTACGTCATCGAGATGACGATCCTTGGCACGCGCCGAGTCGGAGGCCGGGAACAATTCCGGACTGCCTGTTCCGGGTGTTCCGTTCATTGCGTCCATTGCATTCAATCCGTTTGTTGCGTAGGCGGAACCAACGGAATAAGCTGGACCTAAGATAAACGCATATGCTTTGTTGATCCATGCCTCATAGTCGTCCTCTTCTTGCGGATCAGTTGGTGCAGCGCGCCTATGAGACAATCCGCCCGTGCCGGTGAACTCCAAAGCTGGTACGTGTCGTAGGATGAATGAGAACAAAAGAATGCCGGCGATCCACCTATTGATGGTAGTGTTAGGTTGTAAATCGGGGTTGTTGATCATCCCTTTGATGTACGCTGCATCCATTTCCACGATGAGCTTGCGAACTCCAATGAGAAAGAGACGGTTAGCTCGCAGGGCTCAGAATAGACCAAATAACTCGATTTTTGGCTGAGAATACATAGCTTGGACCGAGTTCCAGTTGATGGACCCAAACCTGTTGATACGTCGACGGCCGTCAGCGTGCTCCTGGCCAAGCATCCAGCCAACTCCGATGATGGATGAGTCGACAGCGAGTACGACCTCGAGATCTGACTGGTAGTCGATAGCGCAGAGCGCCGGGCACTTCGTAACTGCTTCCTTGAGAGCGTCCATGGCGTCCTGTTCTTCAATTCCCCAGTTGAAAATTATGTTCTTCTTCGTCAGACGAATGAGCGGGCGAGCCATCTTGGCAAAGTCCTTGATAAAGACTCGTAAGACTCCTGCTGTGCCGAGAAATCCCTTGACCTCGGTGACTGTGCAACACGATGGCCAGTCGTGGACCTTCTGAATCTTAGAGTCGTCTGGTTCTCGACCCTGGTAAGTGCACTTGTGACCAACAATAACACCGTATGGGGCGCATATACGTAGCTTTTTGGCTGAGAAAGTTCCTCCCACAACTTTGACTCGTTGAAGGATTCAGTTGACGTCCTGGAGATGCTCCCAGATGAAGTGTCAAATCCCTGGGTTCTCAGGGATTGTTTCGTATGATCCATCGGGGAGTTCGTACCGCGTCTTTGGTCCTCTGGCCATAACGTCGTCAGCGTAGGGGGTCGTAACTTCCGGGATCTCGTCTTGCAGAATGAACATGATGTCGTTGTGAAGAATTTGAAGCGAATTCGTGTACCCCATGGGGAGTACGGTGAGACGAAACATTCCTAGGGGCATCTGGAAGGTAGTCAGATCCTGGGAGCTTTCGTGCAAGGTTCGCTGGTCGAATGCGACGAAGAGATCCAGTTCGGTGTAGCAGGCTCGGCCACCAAATTGCTCGGCAAGCGTGTCGATGTTCGGGGGTACAGCCGCGTCGCGTATTGTAATTCTATTGAGATCTTGCAGATCATGGACGAAGCAAAGTGAAAGGAAATTTTCGCACATTCGGAAACGTCGATCAAGGCAGATCATCATTGATCATACACGTAATTACACAGTCACCTGATCTTGACGGATACTTGCCCAGGCAAAAATCCGTCAGTCACAGTCACGCTACACCGTCACACCTTGTGACATGGCACACAAACGTCAAGAAAGCAAAGGACAACCAATGGAGGTTGATCCCCAATGCACCAAGTGCATGCTACTACAGAACGTAGCACAGAAGGTCCCAGAACTCCTGAAGACAATAGGATTAATGGACCAGGACGTCACATTATGAGCACACAAGTGGGAAGGCCAATCCCCATACTTTGAAACAGGACAGGCAATCTACTATTGAGATGCCAAGACATATAAAGTCCATATCAGTAAAGAAGAACGTGGCATGGAGAACTACAAATGGGATACAGTCATCCAATACAATAAGGAGCCGCATGAAGAATGCAGGAACTGCAAGATGATGATACGAATACCTACCCCGAGTCCAGTACAAGGGAATGACATACCGATACACATAACGACAGCACTCAAGCACTGTTGGGCATACCTCAGGGACATAAAGCATCAAGGCACGATTACGCTATACGAATTTGAGCACGTGTCAGGAAGACAAACATTCAAGATCACTCTAGCCTTAGGAGTACATGACCCACCGTTCACAATGGAGACATGTCTCGGCGGAGCAGCCCTATCATCGAATGGATCTGACACTGAATGGCGATCCAAGAATAACCCATGGGTCCACATGGTTATCCCCAATGGATTTGAATGGGAGGAGTGAACACCCGAGCGCAGCAATGCAACCCGATAGGCTATGCAGTGCCACAACCGAGGAAGACGCTTCGAGAAGCAGGGAAGTAAAGCCCCGATATAGAAGCACACGGGAGAAGCAGGAAGTTAATTAAACCGAAGCATGTGGAGAACGCGGGAGCCCGACTACCAAATCAGTGATGTACTCACCCGAGCGCGCGGGTCATGACATCACGTGACTCACACCCGCAGTCCAAATTGCAGAGCAAGCAAACCATTGGACGGGATACATGTGCATACATCCCCACCACAGCAGCCAAGTGCTGCGGCCACCTGAAACATAGGAAGGAGACGGAAGGGCATCTGGTTGGACAGAACGTAAAGAAATTAGAAATTCAGTAGGCTATATAAGGCCGAGTAACTAGCACCCCAGATCCCCATTCTCTATCGCTTTCACAGTACGGTTTTAGCTACCTGCATAGCTATCTTCTTACCCCTACCTCTACATCTATAACTACCACTGTGTAATATCCTCCTTGGTTGAATAACGAGTCCGCCCCATACTGGGTTGAGGATTTGTCCCAAGTTGAATAAGGATTGACTTTGATTGAGTAGACCCTCAGCTACGCCACGCTTAGAAGGTTCCTCTCATTGTCCACAGAACCAAGTCTGGTTGAGTGCATCTCGGCTATGCCAAGCCTTGCAGTTTGCCTCCTAGACAACATCGCAGCATAACCGAACGTCTCTCGACCCTCTAGGGCATTACCTCCCCTATCTGCTGTAACTAAGTGCTTTCAATACCAACCTCAGGTTCCACCTGATAAGGGCAGAGAAGGAGAAGCTGGTTACGGGATCGGTCGAAGATAAGTAAAGTCGTCTCGGTAATACACCACTCAGAGGACCATACAGTCCGGAAGGCAACACCTTCGTGGTTAAAGAATTGGAATATTCACCCGACCCTAACACAAAGCGAGACTCCGTCCTTCTTCATAACCAAAAACATCCGTGATCGGTAAGACGAGTTCGAGGGCTCGTAAACTCCGGCGTCGATCTTCTCGCGTAAAAGCTTGATCGTCGCTTCTCGAATTCCCGGCGGAATGGGAATGTTCCTGTGGACCCACAGAACGTGCGGAACTGTCGGAATGCGTACTGGGTCGAACCAACATGGGTCCAACGCTCCTCGATCAGTCTCTACCCAGGCTAGCGCCCCTTCTTGTAACATGATTAAGTTGATGACTAGCTTCTGTTCCTCTGGCCACAGAAATTCGCAGGGATCAACATCGAAAGCGTCGGCTCGTTCCTGTGTAAACTTGCCGGTTGGTGCAAAAGTGAAAGGTTTGGTAGGGAGTACTGGCATCTCTTCTAGCGGGCTGGGATGCTTGCGTCGCACAATCCTGAATTCCTCGGGGAGCGTTCCAGCGATGGGGCGAACCTTATTAGCGACTTTCTTGTAGGCCAGAACTGTGGGATCAGCGCCGTCTGGGGTTTCGAGGACGCACGAGTCGTATTGAGCTTTGTTGACGTCGAGGGATAAGTTATCTGGCGAAAAGAAAAGGTGGTGATGGCATTGTTCATAAATAGAAACCGGAATCGTAGAGTCTAAGATCGAAAATACTGAATGTGAAGTTTTGGGAGCGCATATAGCGAGCTGTTCGTCATCTCTCCGATGCTGGGACATCAGTTCCTTGACCACTGAAAACCCGACTGCTTATTGAAGCGAGTGATGGTACGGACCCCAGTTGCGACCTTGTATTTTCGCCAGCGTTCGGATGGATCGGTGAGCATGATATGCTGGTCTCCTGAGAGGAAGTCCTTCGTTTCGCACTCAGTGATGGCGAAGAATGGTCAACCAAGTAGGGCCTCAAAGGGAGCATTTCGAACTACCTGTGCTTGGAGCGAAACGTCGACGCCAGCAACGGATACTTTGACATTCTGGATCATCCCCAACGTAGAGGAACGACCTGTATTGGCAGACTCGAGAGTCATTGACTGGTCAGCTCGTAGATGGATACCTAATTTCTCCCATAAGTCTTTGCGAATGAGGCAAACGACGGCACCTTGGTTGAGAATACATTCGACTTCCAATGCGTCCGCAAAAATTGCCTTAACTGTCCGTAGTGGCAGACATTCTTCGGCAGCTGGTCCTATGTCGTGATCTGGGCATGCGCTGTGTGCGACGAGGCCGTCGGTGGACCAGGATGAGCCAGGGTGGCCGGTTCCGGACGTTCCGGGCATTCCGTGCGTTGTGCTCGTTGCGCTCGTTCTGCCTGCCCCAACCAGATGGACGTCTCCTACTGTCAAACATTTTGTCGTGGTAAGGTCTTTCATCTGTTTTCGTACGTCGGGGGCCAGAGCTAACAGTTCTCATTGCGAGATGGTGATGTTCGAGTCAAGAGAGCGAGTGAGGACTGTCTGCGCGACCGCAGCGTCTTCGACAGGGGACACGTAGCGGTACTGTGGCTGTGTAGATGACGTCTTGGGTGCGTCAGCAGGCTGCGGCTTTGCTGGGCGGGTCGAGGCCTCTGGCTTTGCTGCGGGGACTGGAGTTGTCTTGGGTTCTGTTCTAGGGGGCGCAGTCGGTTTAGGGGGAACTTGTACTCCGTCGAACTTAGCTTTTCGCGCCGCACTGGTCCTCCTCCTTGCTTCTCCTAGCAATACCTCGAGTCTCTCTACCTCGTATTCGTCTTCCGGGATCTCTTCAATCATCACTGAGGCCACGAGAATGGGTTCAGGGAATGTAGTTTCGGAGTCGGCGACTTCGACTAAGTTGACTGTATGCACGACTTGATCTTTTCCTAGGAATCCGTCGATACGTTCCATGATCGTTCATCCAGGGACTGTGCTTGGGATGAAGCTCCTGTTGGCCAGGGTTACTCATCCTTCCGCGTTGCGTGCGCACTTGCCGTTCTGGATATATTCAAGGACTTTTGGGCAAGATCGAATGAAATGGCTTAGCTCCCCACAGAATGTGCACCCTGGGTTTTGTGGCTGTGAAGGTACAGGTGCTGCTGGTGACGTCGAGACTGGTGCGTTGCTTCTAGTCATACCTGATCCTCGTCCCATGGCATCGAGCTGGACTTGGAAGCTCTTGAGTGTTTCCATGACTGTGCTGAGATCGACCTTCTCCTTTTTGACAGTAATCGAGCTGCTGGAAGTCAACGTACGTGGCGCCTGAGCCGTTGAGCCACTGAATGACGCTCCTCCGAGGATGAAGTCGGCGTGCTGGACGATAGTTTTGATTTTGTAGGGGTCACCTTCTTCGTGATCGGACTCCTTGATCTCTAAGCGCCGAAGAAGCACTGTACGTAAGTCACCAGTGATTCCTCTCAGGAATGCGTGCTGGGATTCTGGCTTGGTGAGCTTATCTTTCACGATAAGATAGTCAGATCGAACTATGAAATCTCGCTTATACTGTCCCAGATCTTCGCGAGAGCGAATCCCTTGTTCGGCTCAGTCGACAACCATTTGCTCGAACTCGGCACGGGAGTAGCATCGTCCTGCTCCGAGGCTCGGGTATAGTCCGGTGGTTGCTTTCTTGATGTCGTTCCATACGATCAGGTTGGCTTTGAACTTGTCCAAGGTTTCCCAGAGTTCAGCGACTTCTGCCGAGGCGTAGTACCTGGCGTATTTGGCTTTCGATCCGTCGTCCCAATTGAGATCGTCAGCGAGGAACTCGATATCCTTGAAGTAACGGGGTAGGTCCCTGGCGTTGGAACCGTCGAAGTGCGGGGCATCGCGCTGCCCGTGTCATGGTGCTCTCGTCGCCATTGGTGGCTGATAGATAGTGTGGAGGGATGAGCGTAAGATCTGAGGAGTTAACGATGAGGTAAGACGTTGGCGAGTGGCAAGAGTTCTGGACGCTAAAGGAGCTGCTAGTGGAATGGACGGAACGGACGGATCGGACGGAACAGATGGATCAGACGGAACGGACAGATCGGACGGAACGGACAGATTGGACGGAACGGACGGATCAGACAGAACGGACGGATCAGACAGAACAGATGGATCGGATGGAACGGACGGATCAGACAGAACGGACGGATCAGACGGAACAGATGGATCGGATGGAACGGACGGATCGGATGGAATGGACGGATTGGACGGAACGGACAGATCGGATGGAACAGACGGATCGGACGGAACGGATGGAACAACTGGGGAAGAGAATACCGCGGCGGGACTGGATGAAGGAAACTGTAGATGTGATAGACGAAAGGTAGGGCTTCCTGGCGGCGAGGTGGGCTGCTGGGAATCGGTCGGGGATCGGGATTCTGAGGTGGACTGCGGAGCAGATGGTTCTGCTGATGTTGGAGGTAAATTTGAGCTGAGAAACAAGAACGGGGACGAGATCATAGACGGAAACGATGACGGAAAGTTTGATGAGTCTTCTGATACCGAGGCTTGGACTGCTGAAGATGGAGGTGAAGGGGAGTGATCGTCGAGATCCTCTGACCTGTGTGGATTGGATGATAAGATGCGGTCAACGGTTTCTTCTTCACCTGAGTCTGTTGATTGAATCTGTGCTTCTCTGGCTTCACGTTCCAGCCTGGCTAGAATCCACTTATTCGGTGGGCGACCTGAACGTGACATGATTGAAACCCCCTCGCGGTGGGCTCCACTTGATAATACTGAGTTCTGGTTGTTAGTGAATGGGAATCAGATGAATGAGTTTGAGGGAGATGTGTCTAGTGGGTCAATACCCTCGTTCCGGTCAAGTCCCATGGGTTCCGGATCGCAGGATTCTTGTTGCGTGCGTTCCGGTGTGTCAGGGGCAATGGAATCGGCGAAGCGTACTAGTAGGGAAGTATTCGAAGTGTAGCGCCGGCGGAGCGCTTGAGATGTGTGGGGGATCATCGGTGGCTGTGTCGGAAGGCACGGAGACGCGCTAATACTAGTGCAATTTCTCGGAGCGGGATTGTCCTCGGGATGGACGGCTAGTCCCTATGCTTAACAGACGTCGTCTGGAGTACTAGAGAGCGGGGCGAGATACGGGACCTAAATCAGAAGATAAGAGACGAGAGGGAGCGAAGTCGAGGTAACGAGAACGAAGCGGAACGAGGTGAAGACGGAATGGACGGAACGAGCGCAACGAGCGCAACGCGAATAAAACGAAGTCGAGGTGAGCGATTCGAGTCACTAAGGCTCTGAGGAGTACCTAGAGACCTTCCTGAGAGATATCACACAAAGTTAGGCATCAAAACTCGGGGGTGGAATTGCTGTTCTATCTACAACATTCGGTGCTCTATAAATACTAAACAAGTGTCCTGCGTAAACATGAAAGGCGAAATAAAATAAGACGAGTCCTCTATTGTCCTACCACTGAGCCTCCTGAGTGTTCCTTTGAGCGGCTCCACGATCCGAACTACTGAAAGGCAGGGACAGCGCGTGTTGACTTGGCGTAGCATCGGTGAGCTTCGGGATCCTTTGTACGGAGCCGGAACGACCAATGCTGGGCTGGCACATGTTTGTTTAGACAAAGGCAAATGAACGAACCTTTGGCAGGGTCAAGAGGACACGCGCACAGATAAGTGCACCGGGGTTGGTCCGAGTAGCTGATGTGTGCGATCCAGTTGTTGCGTGCGTTCCGTGTTCGGGTAATCTCCGCTGATCTGGGTGTACCACTTCGTTCGATTGCTGAGTCGAGGCTCTTCGACTTCGTGACGTACACCGCGTGCGTTCCGCTCATTCCGTGCCCAACGAACCGGTTGGTGTTACAGCACTTCTGACCTGTAGGTGACTACCTTCCACTTGCCTTCCTGCTTCTGCAACAACACGCCTCCAAGCGCGAAGTTTGATGAGTCCACTTCGACGTGGAAAGGGCCCTCATTGTTTGCGATGGCCAGGACTGGAGGTGAGCAGAGACGTCATCTCAACTCCTTGAATGCCTCCTGCTGTTCGGTCTCCCATACCCAGTCCTTCTTGCCTGTCAGCGACGTCAGCGGATGGACTACCTTGCTGTAGTCCTTGATGAACCATCACAGCCAGTTGCCCATGCTGAGGAATTGTTGCAGCTGTTTGAGGTTTTGTGGGACTGGCCAGTCTGCAATTGCTGCTGTCTTCACCGGGTCAGCCCTGATCTCACCATTACCGACGATGTGGCCGAGGTACTTCACAACTTTGGCGTCGAACTCGCATTTCTCTGGTTTCAGGTATAGGCCGTTCTCTCGCAAGATCTGAAGGACACATCTCGACATCTCGATATGTTCCTCGAGAGTTTGCGAGAGAATCAGTATGTCGTCAAGGTAGACAATGATCAAGTTGTCATAGATCAATCCCTTGAAGATGTGATTGACAAAAGCCTGGAATGTCACCGGTGCATTGCAAAGACTGAAGAACATGACTGTCAGTTCAAAGAGACCCATGTTTGTGTGGAATGCTGCCTTCCATTCATCGCCTTCTCAGATCCGGATGTTGTAATATCCCCAGCGAAGGTCAAGCTTGGTGATGAACTTCGCCTTCTTGACCTTGTCAACCAGTTCATCGATGAGGGGGAGAGGATACTTGTTCTTGATCATGCCTTTGTTGAGTTTACGGTAGTCCTGGATTGGACATAGTGATTTGTTGGCCTTCTTGATGAAAAAGAAGGGCGACGCCATTGGCGAAATCGACTTTTGTATGTGACCTGACTTCAGGTTTTCCTCAAGGAAATCCTTCAGTGACTCCTGTTCCGTCGGTGTCAGTGGATAGATCTTGCAGTCGCTAGGCTTGAAGTCGGGTTTCAAGTCGATGATGTGATCCCAGGGGTGATGTTCTGGTAGCTTTTTGAAGCCTTTCTCGCTGAAGATGTCAGCAAAGTCGTTGAGATATGCGGGCCAGGACACCTTGTCCATTCGCACCTCTCTCATCCTTCTCATCTCTTCTGCAACCTCCTTCTCAATCACACACTCCTCTGGGCAGCGGGTGAATTCAATCAAACCTGTCTTCCAGTCGACTTCTGGATTGTGGCGTCAAAGCCAGTTGTAGCCAAGGAAGATGTTTGATGACGCTAGGGATGTTACCGCTCGGACAATCCTTTCCTTGTGGTGCCCAATCATTAGTTCAACATCAAAATATTTTTCGATCATCCCGGCCTCGTTGTGTGTGCCGTCTGCATTGAGCACCGCGAGGGGTCGGATGTATTGCTTGGTCTCTAATCCATTTTGTTCGACGAACCTCACATCAATGCATGATCCTGTACATCCTGAATCCACGAGGGCATGCGCATCCACCTCTCTCCTTTCACCCTCCACATTATATCCGACGTCCAGGAGAAGGTCCAGCTGGTGTCCGCCAGTTCCCCTCATGAACAATTGCTCATACTCGCTTTTCTCGTTCACACCAGTGGGGACTTCATAATCGGGAAAACCATCAACGTCATTTGCATCTACGTATTGTACAGACGGTTGGTTATATTTTATTGAGTCCATATATGAAGCCCCTTGTTCTTCTCAGTCAGTCGCCCCGATGGCTATTGTCAGCGACGGACTACGGGTACGCAAATGGTAGCCGGGTCGCACGGAACTCAGTCAGAGAGGAGGGAGACAAGAGAGAGAGCGGTGAGCCAGGGGGAACTGACACAGCGCGGAGATAAGGAGCAGCTTCTGGACGTAGCCAGGTAGAATTGACCAGGTCGAAACTAGGGGATAAGTACAGGAGGACTACCTACTTATATACCCTTCAGCGGCTGCGCACGGACCAGGGAATTAACTACTACATAAGGATAGATGATAGAACGTCGTGGAACTTCATAGAATAATGAAATCATAGGATCGGTCAGCGAGTAAGGATAGTGTGAGAAGGAGCGTAATGAATAATGAGTAAGCAGGAATAAGCGTGATTAGTGATGGATGGATAAGATATGATAAGATAAGATAAGAGAAAATGATAAGATAATTTAAAAAGCGTCCATGACATGACCCTCCCCTTCAAGGCGAGCGTCCCGATCGCCCTTGTTCCCTACCCTGGAACTTACCGGCCCACCACTGTGCCACTCCTTTCTGTCTCTCAGGCTCCGTCATTTCAAACACGGGTCGGAACTTCAGCTGCGACATCTCTAGGGTGTTGAGGGCGCGAGGAGCACTGGGAGTTGATTTATGAAATTCGTCAATGGCCTCTTGAGAGTTCGTCAAATTCTCAATTGGCTCCCAGGTGCGTTCTTCGTTCGGATACCCTTTCCAATGTACGAGGTATTTGAGCTTCCCTCGCACAAGTTTGGAGTCGACAACCTTTTCGACCTCATATTCCGGCACATCGTCAATGATTTCAGGCGGGGGTGGAAGATCCTGCTTTTGCGACGTATACTGTGGCTCGTGGTATGGGGAGAGGAGCACTTCATTGAAAACCGGATAGACTTTTTTCCATGTACGTGGAAGTTTAAGTCTATATGCTGACGTGCCGATTTTCTTTTCGACAATGAAAGGCCCATAACGTTTATCTCCCAGCTTCTTCATAGGACGATCTGTCTTTAAGTGAGTTCCTTCGAGCATGACCTTTTCCCCAGGTTTATACTCGATGGATTCTCCCTTCGTCCTGTCATAGAAGCGCTTCATGGTTTCGGCCGCATGCTTTAATGCCGATTCGGTTTCCTCCCTGATCTTGGCCATCCGGTCGGCAAACTGCTTAGCGGACTCATTGGTCGATTCGCGTCTAGGATTCGTGCCCTTATATGGGTGTCTCCCATGGTTGACGAAAAAGGGTGACGCTCCTGTCGACGTTTGTTCTTTGTCGTTGTACGCGAATTCCGCTAGCGCAAGCCATTCCGCCCAGTCCGACTGATGGTGGTTAACAAAGAGACGAAGGTACTGTTCAATCTCTTGGTTTATCCGTTCTGTCTGACCATCTGTCTGTGGGTGATATGCCGTTGACGGGTTTCCCTCAATGCCCAGTAACCGGTATAGTTCGTTCATGAATTTGGACTCGAACTGTGATCCTCTGTCATGAATAAACTTGCGTGGTATGCCGTGTAGCCTGAAGACATGATCCCGGTAGAGCCTCGCCATTCCTTCCGACGTTATGCTCACTGAGGTAGGGATCGCATGCACCTGTTTACTGAACCTGTCAACGAAGACACAGATTGCGTTATGCCCATTGGACTCGGGTAGTTCGCCGATCAGGTCTGCTGTGACGATTTCCCAAGGACCTTTCGGGATCTCGTTTGGGTTCAGAGGATTGTGCAGTTTCGCTCTGTGTGCCTTCGTACGTTGGCACGCATCACATCCCTCGACATACATTCGAACATCTCGTTGGATTCCCGGCCACCAGTAGTTGCGTGTGATCAACTCATGGGTCTTGTAGCGTCCTGGGTGTCCTGCAAGCGTGCTGTCGTGATGGTTTCGAATGATGTCTTCTCGGAGTTTATGGTCTTTTGGCACATAGATCCTGCCCTTCCACATCAACAACCCTTCTTCTTCCTCCCACTCTCGTTCCTTCCGCTCTAACGCCTTCACAACTGCTCTGTCCCTGTTGTTTCGTACCCTTTTAATTCGTTTAACGAAGTCTGCATCCAGCGCTTCTAGCAGTGTTTCGTTTACAAATAAGTCCGGCTTGAGCAAAACAATGTCGATATTGTCGTTCTCCCCCCTCTCATGATCCGCTCGTCTCGAGAGGAGGTCAGCCTTAGTCATCAGGGCACCTGGTTTATGGAACAGTTTGAAGTCGTAGTCCGCTAACTCCTGTAGCCATCTCGCTTGTCGGTGGTTAATCTTCTGGGGTTTTCGGAAATACTGGAGGTTGAGGTGATCCGACCAGATTTCGAAGGTTTGCGTTGCCCCTAGAAGATATTGTCGCCAGTCATCCAGTGCGCACATGATCGCGAACATCTCTTTGTCATAGATTTCGTAATTGCGCTCTGCTTGGCTAAGCGCTTGCGATCGGTATGCGATTGGATGCCACTTTCCGTCAACGAATTGGGACAGAATGGCGCCATTAGCGAAATGCGACGAATCAGCCTCCACCCGAAATTGACCGTCATCAGTAGGCACTGTGAGTACAGGTTCTTCACAGAGCTTCTGTTTCAGACGTTCAAAGGCCTCCTGTTGCTCCACCTCCCACTTCCACTCTACATCTCCGGTCAATGCTGTCAAGGGCTTCGCATAGTGACTGAATGCTAGGATGAAGCGGCGGTAATAGTTGCAGAACCCAAGGAAAGACTGTAGTTCTTTCTTGTTCTTAGGCACTGGCCAATCTTTTACACCCGCCACTTTGGCTGGATCCATGCGAATCTGTCCGTTGCCGAGGATATGCCCAAGATAGTTCACGGTCTCTTGAGCGAAGCTGCACTTTTCTGGCTTTAAGAACAACTTGTTTGCTTGCAACACTTCCAGGACTTGTCGGACGAGTTTGTCATGATGTTCGCAAGTTCGTGCGAAGATCAAGATGTCGTCCATGTAGACTATGACGTGTCCATCATTGACGAGTTCTCGGAAGATCTCGTTCATGAATCCTTGGAAGGTTGCCGGTGAGTTTGTGAGACCGAAAAACATGACCGTTGGTTCGAATAGACCGCGGTTTGTCCTGAAGGCGGCTTTATGCTCGTCGCCCTCTCGAATCCGAATGTTATTGTAACCCCAACGTATGTCAAGCTTCGTGAAGAATTTCGCCTGTTTCGTTTTGTCAATGAGCTCTTGGATTAGAGGTAACGGGTATTTGTTCTTAACCGTCATCTTGTTGAGCCGGCGATAGTCCTGTACGGGGCGAAGCTTGCCATCCTTCTTTTTTATGAAGAAGAAGGGGGATGCCATCTCAGATTGAGAGTTACGAATACGGCCAGTTCTCAAGTTTTCGGTGAGGAATTCGTCCAGTGCCACCTGTTCGGATGGGCTGAGCGGGTAGATTTTACAGTCAGAGAGCTTTGATCCCGGCTTGAGTTCAATAGCATGATCCCAAGGGCGTCTCTCTGGTAACTGATCGAATTCCTGTTCACTGAAGACGTCCGCGAACTCTTTGACATAGTTCGGGACTTCCTCGAGCACCTGTTGTCTGACCTTCAGCGCTTTTCTCGGATCGGACTTAATGTACCTGTCCCAATCGAAGAGGAAGAGCTGATCGCCGTCTTCAAGTTCCACCAAATCAAGGTTTTCGTCGGGGTCTGCATCAATGTCCTCTAGACTACGGATATAGCCGCATACATCGGGGCATCGATCAAATTCGATCATTGATTTTTGCCAGTCGATGTTGGGATTGTGCAGCTTTAACCATTCATGTCCGATGAACACATCTGTTTTCCCTAGATCTGTGACCGCGAAGTGGATGCGCTCCGAATGATCTTTAATTGTCATGCGCATTTCCACAAACTCTGTGATCGAGCCGTCCTTGTTGAGCGTGCCGTCAGCATTATAGACTCGGATTGGGATGGGTGTCTTTTTTGTCCGGATCTGATGCTTTTCGACGAAGGATCGGTTGATACATGAGCCAGTGCAGCCACTGTCCAGTAGGGCGTCTACCTTGAACTGGTTACCGGTGTCGGTCGTTTGAAGGAGAATCAGTACCATGAGCTGTTGCCCCCGAGACCCTCTTACGAACCGTTTCGGACCCCTCAGGTCCCTAACAGCTGCCACGGCATCTGGTTCTTCTAGCGCAATGATTTGACGCACCGTCTCTTCATTCGCTTCAGCATGCCTCTGCTGTTTCATCCACACTCGGAGAGTCGTTAAAGCACTTTCGAGTTTATCCTCTTTGAGACGCCGTACTACCCATGGGGCCGTAAAGGGGACAGGGCGATCTCTCCAGGACTTCCTCTCAGCTTGTTTCGACGAGTTTTCATTTTTCACGGATTTCGGTTCAGTTCCGGCCAAGGAAGAAATAGAATTAAAAGATTCAGAACAGGGTTTTACATGATTTTTTGACACAGGAGTAGGACGAGATGATGAGGCAGATGTGTTGTTACATATAGGCATATCTATACTACTAGCTACTGGTACAGGGACAGAAGGAATATTTTTGCGAGTGACATTGCTTTTTACATTTTTTTGTATTTTATCTAAATTATCTACAGAGTCCATAGAATTATCAAAAATGGCCGTTTGAAAAACTGAAAACTGAACCTATCCCAGTCAGTGCCGTGTTCACTGCTGGGGTTCCGCAAAATCCAACTCCCGCTCAAAGAGCGCCTCCTCTTCTTCCTCCGCAAAGTCTGACTCCTTGAGCGTCGCGGTCTCGTCTGCCCAGACTTTTCTCTCTCGGGGTTCCATCCCCATCAACACAGCCCTTATCACCTTCTTCTGCATCGGGCAATTCCTCTGTAGATGTCCAGATTCCTTGCAGTAGTAGCAGAGTCCGGCTTTCCTCAGCTCTTCGAGTGAGACGTCCATCGGCTTCCCCATGCCTCCGTATGTGACTCCGGTGGCATCACGTCTTTCGGGGATTCTCGGTGTGAACGTCTGGGTAGGTTTTGGTGGGAGCACCTGAGGTCTGGACGGGGCAGCGCGCATTTGTTCGATGGCCTTCATCTGACGTCTAGTGTTGTCGAATCGAATGGCTTTTTCTTGCCAGCCTTTGTACGTGGTTGGGACCGTGTCACTCATTTCGATTCGGTATACAATCTCTCTATCCAAGGCTTTCGTCAGTTTGTGGATGAGGGTGTCGTCATTCTTTGCATCATCGTTGTATCCTGCCGCACGGCGATAGATGTCGAACTGCTGGAAGAATTGGTCGGCTGTGATGTCTCGGGTGTGCTTCCAGCTATCCAATTTTTGCATGGCGTTCATGCGTTCGTTCGGATCTCCGAACGCTTTCTCCAGCTGTTCGTTAAACTTCTGGCGACTGACGAGCGAAAAGATCAGATAGCCGTCCATCTTGATGCTTTCCAGGAAGTTCTGTGCCCAGAGTGCGGCCGAGCCTTCCGTCATGAACGACAACACGAAAAGGAAGTAGTCCTTGTCGTTCATGAAGTCCTCTGCGTTAGCTTCAACGTAAAGGGTGATGGCGCGTTCGAACTTCTTGTAGTCTTGTCCGTTGAACGTCTCGGGTTTGGCGATATGTCTTCCTCCACTGCGGCTTGTTGGTGGAGGGACAGGTGCGGCTGCGGCTGCTGGTGTGGGGGTTGCGAGTAATCCCAGGCCGTGTAGCGCGTTGATGATCTCCTGCATCATGTCGTTTGAGATTGTCGGAGTTGCGGCTGCTGGCGCAGCTGGGGCTTGGGGTTCTGCCATGATAGGCGGTGGTGTTGGTGATGGGTGGGGTGGTTGGTGGGCTCCTAGCTCGTCGTCTAGGCGTACCAGGTCGTCGTCGGTCAGGGGTGGTAGTTGTGCGAGGACAGCGTCGGCAGTGTCTTCTGGTGGTGTATTCCACCGCTGTGCCGCTGATCCAGGCAGTCGAGCGTACGGGTGTGGAGCCAGCTCAAATCAGAGACAACACTGCCAGCCGACAGGTGGTGCGGACGCCTGCGGATCTGATTGAGCGCTGTAACAAAACTCCTGATGTGGTGGTCGACTTTCACTTGCTGATCAAACCCGGATCTTCCTCTGTGAAGACTCCAACGGGCACCAAGGGACCTTTCCGAAGATCACCCCCAAGGCCTGGTAGCTACTCTCGAGTGGGTCGGACTCAACGTTACCCCCTCTCAAACGAGCGCTAGTTGATCGAATAGAAAGAGGACGGCGGGTTGTGAAACGAGTGAGTTTAATAATGAAGGTAAGGAATTAACGACGTATCGGCCTGATCGATGCACGTGAGATCGATCTAAGAATAGGTGTGGGTCGAAGCGATCGTAGTCGGGGTCGCAGTCCAAGTCGTCGGACGCGTCGGATGAGAATGTTGGTCTAGAGTTTGGGGTTACGGACAGGTAGTGGTCGGTTTTGAGGTTGTTGGATGAGATGAGGGTTGAGAGTGATGATGATAGATAGTAGGAATAGTTCAATGGTGAGAGTGATTTGCGGGGTACAGGTGAAGGTGTAGATGGTAGCGCGGTAGAGAGATCGTTGTTGGTAGGAGATGCGAATGTTTAGAGCCAGCGTGGCGTTGGTGACTGAGAATGCGCAAGGCGGTAGGGGTAAGTTTCGACCTTGTGTCAGCGACGGACTACGGGTACGCAAATGGTAGCCGGGTCGCGCGGAACTCAGTCAGAGAGGAGGGAGACAAGAGAGAGAGCGGTGAGCCAGGGGGAACTGACACAGCGCGGAGATAAGGAGCAGCTTCTGGACGTAGCCAGGTAGAATTGACCAGGTCGAAACTAGGGGATAAGTACAGGAGGACTACCTACTTATATACCCTTCAGCGGCTGCGCACGGACCAGGGAATTAACTACTACATAAGGATAGATGATAGAACGTCGTGGAACTTCATAGAATAATGAAATCATAGGATCGGTCAGCGAGTAAGGATAGTGTGAGAAGGAGCGTAATGAATAATGAGTAAGCAGGAATAAGCGTGATTAGTGATGGATGGATAAGATATGATAAGATAAGATAAGAGAAAATGATAAGATAATTTAAAAAGCGTCCATGACAGCTATGCCTGACCACTCACAAAACCCTGTGAGTCGATGACCTCTTCGTCATCTCCTTCCTCCTCCACATAGTCCTCCACTGTCGCCTTTTGAGTGTCTACAACTTCCTCGAATGCCGATTCCTTCATTGCTCCTAGCTCATCAGTGAGGAGGCAATGTTCGCCAGGCGCCATCATCTGCAGCATACGCTGCATGATCATCTTCCCTTGTGGGCATGCATCCTTGAAGTGACCGAGCTGGCCACAGATCCAGCATGCACGTCGGTGTTGCACCTCATTCATTGAGACATCCATCAGCTGGCCGGCACCTCCAAAGGTAATGCCAGTCGCATCGCGTTTGTCGACATGGGGGGCGGCAGTCTGACGGTGAGCCGGGGGTCCCTGTTGCTGCTGTGGGCATGGTGGAGTCAGGAATGTGCGACCTCGTTGGATGGCCCAGATCTGTTGTTCGCCTCGGTCGATCTCGATGGCCTTCTTCTTCCAGGCGTCATATGTTGTCGGGACCGGCATCAACCTCAGCACCCCTTGTACCACCTCGATGTTCATTGCTCGCTTCAGGTGGTCACAGATGATGCTGTCGTCCATTAGACCCGCTCTCATGATGATGACGTCGAGATCCTGGAAGAACTCATCGGTGGTGAGGTCCTTCTGAACCTTGGTTTGGAACTTGGCTAGCGCCTTTTCCTTCCAGTTTGGGTCATCGAATGAGCGCTCTTGGAATCTTATCCAACTGTCAGTGAAGGTCACGATGCCAGCTGTCGTTGACTCCTCCACATAGTTCTGCGCCCACGTCACCGCATTGCCTCCCTTCAAGTAGGAGAGAGCAACATATATCTTACTCTCTGATGTGGGGTATCAATTCGGGTTTGTGGAGACGAAAAGGAGGACCTCACATTTGAAGTCTAGATAGTCATCGCCGCCCATGAATTCACGTGGCCGGGCGATGTTGACGTTGGGGGTCGGGGGGTTAGCTGCAGCGACCGGTGCCGGGGCAATGTTCACCTGATGGGCAAAGGTGCCTGTGACAATCACTGCGATCTGCTCCATCTGCTGCTGGGTGAAGCCTCCTGTTGACATTTCTGGTTTGGGTGTCAGCGTCGAGAGTTCAGGGGGGGTTGGGGGTGACAGGTCCCTATTGGTCTCCTGGTATGGTCCTGGAGTCGGCAGTAGGTTGGCAGTAGTCATGGTCGGTGCAGGTGACGACGGGACGGCTGGGGGCCACCTAGCTCTCCTTCCTTCTTCGTTTGTCGAATACCAGCTATGCCAGATCTCACTCCACCAGATCTCGTGTGTAACACCGCTATTGTTGGTCGCAATGTAGCTTGGTCGGTCTGGATCCCAACAGGCTGACGCAGGAAGGGCCCATCACTGTTCATCGGTGAGATCTATCTTGACGACAGTGGAGGAATGGGGATCGGTTGTGCGTTCGAACTGGGGTTATGCCAACATTGAACGGGTTCGTCAGTGAAGTTGATGATGAGGCGGAAAGATGCGGCAGAGATAACAATCGACAATGACATTGATGACTGAACACATAACGTCACCCACATCCAAGTTAAGTGGCTTCTCCACCAAAGAGAGATGCGGAGAGCCAGGGTCAGGAAAAGTCAGTTGCGAGATTTATGTAATACACAAACATCCAAAAATGTCCAGGCAGGGTTGAGGGTTGTCGTTTAGGGGGTTTACACTTCAAGTCCATCGAGGGGAACACTCCTCTAGACTGAGTGAAGGCGAGTCGACAGTGATGATGTATGCTGGGGATGAGCCTGGGTGGGGTTCTGCTTTTATGTTAGGCAGGAGTCTGGGAGACGACTCGGACTGGGCAGGCCTCGGCTGACTGTCAACTGGGACATTCTATACTCGAGCGGGAATTCAGGACATGCTGTACTCAGGCTAGGTCATCACGGAGGTAAGAGGATTAATAAAATATACTCTACTACAGGAGGGGGACACAGTCTCACCTAGGTCATCGCGGAGGTAAGAGGAAAAGCAGAACAGGTGTTCAGATGCGATTCCTCTTCCTTATATACAGTGATCACCTCATGAGAACCAGTTGCCCCATTGTCTATGATTACATAAAGGGAGTGGAATGGAATGAATGAAGGTCATGTGAAAGGAGTGTGGGAAATGATTGGAAAGATGATTAATTATAATAAAAAGGAGTGGTTAAAAGAAAAGAAATGATAAAAGGAAAATAAAAGAAGGGAAAAGTTTGAGTCCTGACAGTGTACTGGCGATGCTGAAATGCGACCTGTTGCTGGTTACGAAGCTTCCTGGGATACGAAGTGATATCGGTGTTTTGATGAGATCAGGTAGGATCCTTCTAGGTTCAACTGATCATCCTCATTCTTGTGTGAGTCCTGGTTCAGTTACTGAGGGTGGCTGTTGTTGCTTGGTGTCCTGAAGTGTGTTTTCTGGGTTGGTGGTTCCCAATCAGCGAAATGGTGACGAGGATGCTTCTCTGGGAGCATGTAAGATCCGAGGGGTGGCTGTGGTCGGTGGACGTCCTCTTGGTCTTCCTCAGCCTCATCCTCTAGGTGGTGGTGGTGGGTTGCTTGGTTCTTCCTGAACCTTTGCTTGTATGTGCGTAGAGCGCCGAGGAGCTTCAGACCTCGACCTGATATTTAGGCGAGGCACCTTGTCCCCCTCGCGGTGGGCTCCAATGTGTAGGGGTGCAGACTCTTCTAATCTGAAGGGCGATTCAGGCTACAGCTTGTGATCGACCCAAGGGGGACTGCAGTGACTCGGTATTACCGAGAGGGACAACCTAAGTAGAGCGAGGTTTGAGATATGAAGACTTGGCAATACAGATACCTGCAGGATTCCAGTTGGACCAAGACTCAGGCAGGTAGAATCGGCACTTGTGGCAGCAGCCAAGGGCATTCGGTGATTGGGTGGTGGAGTTCTGAGAGTCGGTGTATACTGTTTTCAGAATGAGAGTCAGGTGAGTAGTGCGTAGTAATGCATGTAGTAGATTGCGGTCTGGAGGTGGAGAGGGAACTGTCTGTCTCTGTACTTGTCTTGTATCTCCCTATCTCTGTCTATCTCTCCCTACAAACTACTGCGAATTTATACTAAACTGAAGCAGAGAAAGCGGTGCAAGACTCAGCTGAGTCTGTGTGAATGGATGTGAAAGTGAGTTGGCAATTGGCCTGCACACATCACGCAGCCGATCATCGTGGAGTGATGTTGGAGTGCCCAACCTGCTCTTTTGTCTCCCAACACTGCACAAACCGTATCCCACATCCTTGTCCTACTCGCCTAATTCCTTCCACCTGTCCCCATGAGAGTTGATCGTCCATGTGCTGATCGAGTTCATGCGACATCCCTCTGTCCAATCGTGTTCATACCAAGAATTATAATGAAGAGTCGGCCGCCGATTATGAATGAATAAATGGTAAAGTTCGGTGGCTGGTAAAGGGATTCAAAGGAGTAGCGTAAGTGAGGGGAAAAAGACTCGGCCGGCGCATAGGTGATGGTTAATCGCTACATCATGCAGCAGATAGCGCACATCACAAAACTCCAGGGTGCAATTTTGGCATTGATCGGTGAACCATCAACCTCTTCTTCTTCTTTGCACCATTAAATACCACAGAATGCACCAAACCTCGCCCATTACACATTCTTTAATTTCCAATTCAACCACTTCTCATGTACACTGCAAACACTTTTTTCTGGCCCCCCAGGAGATGTAGCGATTAACCATTGCCTACACACTGGCCGAGTCTTTCTCCCCTCACTTACACTACTCCTTTGACTCCCTTTACCGGCTGCTGAACATTACCATTTATTCATTCATAATCGGCGGCCAACCCTTATTATAATCCTTGGTATGGACACGATCGGATGGACAGATGTCATACAAACTCGATCAGCACATGGACAACCGACTCTCGTGGGCACAGGTGGGAGGATTTAGGCAAGTTGGACAAGGACGTGGGATATAGTGGTGAAGTGGTGAGAGATGAGAAAGCAGGTTGGATACTACAACATCACTCCACAACGATTGGCTGCGTGGTGTGCACAGGCCGATCGCCGACTCACCTTCATATCCATTCACACAGACTCGGCTGAGTCTTGCACCACTTTCTCTGCTTCAAATTAGTATAAATTCGCAGTAGTTTGGAGACAGAGATAAGAAGATAGGGAGACAAGTACAGAGACAGACAGTCCCCTCTCGACCTCTAGACCGCAATCTACTACATGCATTACTACGCACTACTTGCCCAACTCTCATTCTGAAAACAGTATACATCAACTCTGTCACCGACTCTCAGAACTCCGCCACCCAATCACCAAACACCCTCGGCTGCTGCCACAAGTGCCAATTCCACCCACCTGAGTCTTGGTCCAACCAGAATCCTGCAGGTATCCATATCGCTGAGTCTTCATATCTTGAACCTCGCTCTACTTAGGTTGTCCCTCTTGGTAATACTGAGTCACCGCAGTCCCCCTTGGGTCGATCACGAGCCGTAGCCCAAATCGCCCTTCAGATTAGAAGAGTCTGCCCCCCTACACCGAGGATGCGATCTGGGCAGTTTCAGGCACAGTGGATGGTGTCACAGAAGATGCCACATTTGCTACTTGCATACACTCCTTCTGGAGTTCAACAATTTGTGTGTTGATTTCAGCAGTACAGTTTGCATGTTCTTTGTTGAGAAGTTCTGCAGGGATCCTATATCCTGGAGGCTGTTTGTGTACAGCTCCCCAACCTGGCACCCAACAGTTCTGAATGGAATGCATGCTGTGCTTACAATTAGGGCACAGAGCTCTGTTTGATCATTCCTGTCTGCCACCACATCCCTGAGTATTGGTTTGTAGAGCAGACTTGGATTTCTTAGTTCCACCAAAACCTTGGGTTTCTTGCAATTCAAGGGTAGAAATCAGATCTTCAGGGTCGCACATAACCACATCATACAGCATTAGTTGCTTCCATTCTGAGTGATCAGCAATGGACTGAAGGATGATCATGTGCCACTTGGGAGAAGTAAGAATAATTCTGCAATTAACACACTCAGCTCAAAGCTGATGAAGTATGAAAATGTGATCCCTAAGTGATTTGCCAGTTTCAATGCATTTTGAATGAAGGCACACATTTGCTGCAGTTTCTGCCAGGATTGGTCATTTACTGAATCTATCATTTACTGTTTTCCAAAGGTCTGCAGCAGTCACAACATTAGGACAGAGTTCAGCATATAAAGAGGAATGAATGTTGAGCACTAATTGACCCTTGGCAAGCATGTTGACTCGATACCAGCTCTCAAATTCTTCTAGACTGTCAGCTGGGTTCGGCCATGGTAGCATTCCAGTTGCGTGCCTGAACCAGTTGTTACTGATCAGAATGATTTCTTGAATGCTTTTTCAAGCAAAGAAATTTGACCCAGTCACTTTAAGATGATTTTTGGAGCTAAACTCTTTGATGCAATAGTCCTCTGAATGCTTGCATTGTGTCATGGTTGTTGAATGTGCAGATGTCACATTGCTAGAGTTCATGAAGAGTCCTAATGGGGAAGGAGGGCAGCTAGGTAGGACTGGAAGTGATTTTTTGGTAGGTACCAGAGAAGGTGCGGCTGACTGTGCTTGAGTCAAAAATGTCGGTGATAGGATTCTAGAGGAAACTTGAGAGCTGACCATGTAAGGTTTGGCATACAACATATCAGAAGCAGTGTCAGTATCTGATAGGGATGTCAATGAACTAAGGGATCAATGGTTGATATGATTCAGCAGTGCCACCTCACTCTCTATCGTCGAAGACAGGGTTCAGCTTTCTACACTTGGTGTTCAGTTCGAATGCCATGGGTCTAAATCAAAGGAAGGGAGGGGTAGGTTATTCCTAGCTCATTGTCCTCTGGTTTGCATCAACGGGTTTCGAATTGATTGAGGTAAGTGCAGCGGCTTAAGACGCAAGGCTCATAACCTTTTGGAATCTGTGTAGAATATATAATACTCAGTCGATGTAGTGTACAAGACTCGTAGAATGTACCTGTGTAGAATATATACTATAATGGTATGCGTGAATATAATGAAAGTGAATAGTAATGAGCCGCTCACCTCAGTCGATGTAGTGTACAAGACTGAGGTGGCAGACTGTGCAGATCGCAGAATATATGCTTATCCGGAAATGGGAATTGAGGCTGGGAACGCGGCTGGGAATGACAGAAACTACCTAATCGAGCGATGTTACTCATCGACTCTCAACAGGAAATGTGTAAAATCATTCCATCTTCCACGGGCATCAGTACGGAATTCCGCACACCTTCTACGCAGTTCCCTTCACGCTTTCACGGACAGAATCTTCTGCTGCCTAACAGAGCCCAGGCTCTTATCGGTGAATCTATGAAGTAAGCGCAATTTCATTGTTGCACAGTTCCTTATTTTTGAACAAAATGCGCAGGTGAAGACTAGTGGAGAAAGGCTCGGCGGTGCAAGCGCTGCGCTTTACTGCGATGCCCCTCGGTCGTGATCACCTTCTGTATGAGAGACCCTCTATTGCTTGAGCAGAACTCCATCTTCACCTCAAGTTCTCGCTCAAAACGAGCTCGCCAAACGAAGCCTCTTCATTCGGGGATCATCATGGATAACTCTCGCGGACGTAGACGTGGCCCCGGTACATCATTCCGTACTCGCGAAGGTCCAGCAACGTCTGGTGGCTTATACGCTGACCTAGGCCGGGATACCATCGGTCCTGTAGGCAACTTTTTCCGACCTGGCCAGGCGGAACCTAACGATCGCCTCAATGACTGTGATCTCATCGATTTCGTTTCTCGTTTCAAATCCCTCTCGGCATTGGTCTCCGACAAGGTAGTGCGACCTGGCTTCGGCAAACACAGTGCCATGATCACCTTACGAGCGAACTTCTTCGAGCTCAACTACTTCGACAATGTCATGTTGTACGATTGCAGCATCAAGATTGAGCCAGCCTTTCGTTCGGAGGAAAGGGAGCTTCAAGCCCGGCTTATAGATCTCTTTCAAAGATCAAAGGAGCTCGCACCATTCGTCCATAAGATCGCACATGATGGCGCTCAAAGGCTCATCACGAGGAAAACGATGCTACAAAGCTTCTCAGCCACGGTCACAATGTATGACGGTGGAGAAGGGGAACCATATTCAGATGGAAACGCCTACACTGTGAAGTTACTTCACCCTATAGAATTGAGTTCTGTGGGGCTTGCTCGGTGCGTTTCATTATCATTCACTAAAAATGTCAGTGTTTTGACCACGGGATTGTCTTAGATCCCTTCAAGGAGACGATCTCAACTACAGCCTCATCCCTGTCTTACCCGCATTCAATCTCGTCGGCACTTCGTATGCGGTTCGCACAGCCGTATGCACCGGAGGAAAGAACACGTACTACTTTTATCCGAGCTTGTACGAGCAGTCCCAGTCACCACTACAGCCTGGTGTCAACCTGATGTTTCTGAAAGGACCTTCCGCAACGATTCGCCAGGTCAATGTCAATTGGTACATCAACGCATTTTATGCACCCTACTCGCGTCCAACCCACACCACATTTGAATCTGTTCGTCAGTCGCACGGATCGACCATTCCGGTGAAGTTTTACAGGAGAGTCAGGATCTCAATGACCTATCTCGGACGCAGCAAGGTAGTAACGATTCTTAGGCTCCTGTCAAACAAAACTAAAGACATCTCCACCGGACTGAGAACAACATACGACATGGAACTCGGCAAATCGTCTATTTGTACAATGATGTCGAACATCAGGAGAAAGGAGGGCCAGGACCAGTACTTTTTGAACCTCGCCCTGAAGTTGAGCAATATGCTTAGGGGAAGTAATCTTTCGCTAGAGCCGGGCTCTCTATGTTGGTCGAAGAATAATATGTTTCTGAGGATGGATATGACGCCCTCGGGTGTCGGATGCCTGAACGGAATACCGTCGTTCGTAGCCGTCGTCGCGAGTTGCGACATTGACTTCATGCGGTACCCGGGGAGCTTGGCTTTGCAGGAGTATAAGAGAGAGGTGCGCATGCTCGACGGTATACCATCCTGTATTTGTTGCTAATTTTGTCTTGGTAGACGGTCACAAACGTCAAGATGATGATACAGCAGCCCAATGAATGCAAAGATGGTACGAAAGCTTTCCCAGAGTTCGTCGTTGTGTTCCGTGGTGGCGTTTCAGAGAGTCAGACCCAGCAAGTGTGGAAAGCTAAGGTTGTGAAGATCAGGAACGCTCTCGTGGACTGACGGTCTACAAGCCCAAGCTGACCCTCGTGATTTTCGGTAAAGGCCAGTACAGTCGTTTCTACCCAACGAATGCTCGCGGTGCAGACAAGTCACTCAGCTCCAGGGCCGAGACTATCGTCAATCGAGGGCCCACTTTGACTTGCGATTTCGAATTCTTCCTTCACTTGCACGCAGCGCCGCATGTTTCTATCCACGCTATTCGTTGCATCTTCATCGTTGACGAGGACAAGTTTAATGCCAACGATCTCCAGCGGGGAGTCGACGATGTCAGTCACCCATTAGCACCTACGACGGAGAGTGTCAGTTTGACTCCGCCAGCATTCTTGGCAGAGCGTGCGCGCGAACGAGCCAAACCCAATGTGCACAAGGTTATGCCTACGATCGAGAGAAATTTAGTGCAGAACGGATGCGAGGAAGATTGAGAGATGAGTGGTCCTTCTTTGACGTTGAAGGTGTTCACGATGATTCGAAGAATGATCTACCCGTGTACCCCAATAACACGAGTCAATGGGCTGACCTGACTTGTTTGTGAATGGGACTTGCTTGCGTAGCATCAAACGGCTACAAATAAATCGACAGTTGAGACCTAATTGCTTGTGGGCCGAGAGATCTTTGATAATATTGATGTGCGGCACTCAACATCGGCGTTCTTGAATTTCAGTCATTCGAAGCGAGAAAAGCGTCAACCTTTCCGTGGCTTCAACATCTTTAAGCGTAGGAAAGGAAGATGTGAAACATCGACTGCGTTTGGTAGCAAAACGATGGTCGTAGAGACAACGGTTCCTTCCGTCACCTTGCCAGTTCACTACTTTTCAATCTCTTAGGGAGAGGCGTTTCACATAAATTTACATTCTACAATATTTCGTACAGAACGCGCTCAACAGTGAGGTTGCAAGTCTAAGCAGGCACACAGATCAGACTCGGCCACCATATCTTACTCGCCGGGTTCTTGCGAATCTCAATCAACTTCCAGCCTCCAGCCTCGATAATGCTGGCAAATCCATCGCTGGTCCGTTCGCCCGAGTTCAGACAAGAAAGGATCTAAGGGAGATGGCCAGAAACAATGAATGTTGTGAGCAGCTCATCTTTAGTTCCACTAGAGAGAAAGGAAAGGAAAGGATTACGGACCACCATATCGACCTCGTATGCCAGCAAGTTCGCTCCTCCCATGTTAGGCAAGAGCGGCTTCGGAGGCTTCGGAGCTTCCTCTGCACCCGGACTGTGCGGTACGTCGCATGCGTAGCTGATAACGCTGTCGACAATAACGAGCTTCGTGTCCGGACCTGCTGCGTTACGGAGGTTACGGAGGAGCTTGATCGAGTACTTGTCAGACCAGTCATGGAGGATCATGCGCAGCAGGAAGACGTCAGGCGTCGAAGGCAGCTTCGGCTGGGGCTCGAAGAAGTCGCACCCTGCAGTCAGACAGACCCGATTACATTCAGCATAAACGAAAGTTGACTTGTGAGTAACTTGAAGCGCATACCAACGAAGTGCACCTTCCTGGCATCGATATGAGACGGCAAGTTCACTTTCCAGTACTAAATAGGAAGTTAGTTTCACCTACAATGCCAACGTTGTGAGCTCTTACGGTTTTCGCATTCTCGAGAGTCACCGGACGATCTTCGATGGCAACATTCAGTCCCGGGAAAGCCTTTGCAATTTCAAGACCAACGTGGCCGGCACCACCTCCGACGTCAACGACTAGACCGTTCTTGGGCACAGAGGCCCAATCAAAGCCTTCAAGGAGTCAGCTCACGGTGGGTTGAAGGATTTGAAACGTTCGCACCGGACAAAACAGCCTGCGGCGGATGGAGTTTGGAGGCAGCCGACATCGAGGCGGCGAAGCGAATTCCGCGGTACTGTCCCTCGGGAGTATCATAATATGTCCATTGATCGAGTTTCGTACCTAAAGCACGTTGGAAGCCCGTTTCATTGAGTTCTTCGGAGAATGCAGTTTCCGGGTCGAACAGAACTTCCTGGAATTGTGACGTCGATTTGATGACTTCATCGGCACTGCACAGTATAGGCTTAGGGAGATGCATCAGCAATCATGGCAAGAGGCGCACCCATATCCAGCAATAGCTGCCAGTCCTGGAGAATCTTTGTGTTTGGTCAATGCGCTGAGTTAATCCAGTTAGTAGGATGATAGTGCAAGTTGTAATGCCTCAGAAGACTGACAAATCACTAGTCAGCTCTTTGCCAGTGTCGAGAAGTGAAGACAGCAAATTGGTCGCAAAGACGTCGGGAGCGACTTCCTTGAACCAGTGGTTCGTGGAGAGGAAGCGGAGGACACGAGCTACAGTGGTGTTTCAATCGTCGAAGAGCACCACATTATCTGCTGCAATATACTCACCAAGCTTCTTTGGGTCGATATTGTTCTTAGACGCGATGTCCTTAACATGCATTCCCTAGGTGATATCAGAACGATTATAAGGCTGATTTAACGTACAGCAGTGGAAGTAAAACACCTGCCTTTGGTCCCGCAGACCTGATGATTTCCGCGACATTCGCCCTTTCCGCAATTCCGAGAGCTACAGGCAAAGTGTGCTACATCCGGGACGGGCGTTCGCTTGCCATCAGGAATTAGAAAAAAAGAGAATTAAACTAATACTCACCCTGAAAGCAGACGTAGTGAGCGTGACAGGAGGAGGCTGAATTGTCTGGATGAGCTGGAAAGCGGCGGCAACGGCGAGGCCAATCGCCTCCGAGACCTGAGGATGGTTGCGAACACCGTCGGGGGTGAACTCGGAGAACTGGATTGGCTGGTCAAGGGAGGGAAAATCCTTCCCTGTTACGGCACAAACATCGCCGATTTTGTCGACAGAGGATGAAATTATATCGCGGAGAGCTTTCAGGTCGGCAGCCATGTTGAGTTTGAGTGAGACTCTGGAGACTCTGGACGACTCTGGTGCTCTTATATACTAGTTCGATGATTGCACGACTGACGTTCTTCCAGAACTGATAGATGTGGAGATTGCATCTTTGAGTATACTTGGGAGAGCAGTAACAATTCCATGCGCCACCAAGAAGCCGTTGTCCCGGAAAGGACGCTTACCAATATGTTGTTCTCCAAAATTAGCGCGCATCAATGATGCTACAAACACGACGAAACAGCGCAGCCGAAGTGAAATCGTTTTGAAGCAAACTGTTCATCAACCTGTCAACCGGCTCCTGAGGCGGCGGGCCTTATTTTGATGGTTCCGTGGGTATTTTCTTGCAAGTTAAGCCTTCTTATTCATTTCAAGAATGTCCACTTAGATCGGCTTTTTCGTGATCAGGCGGGTCGCCGTGATGGACTCAACTGGAGAAAGTTCATAACTTGCAGAGATCCGCACCAAGCGCCTTCATATCCAAACATGGTCAATTCTTTCTCGCATACGGCAAGAGTCGTGCGAGAACACGGAAGATAGGTACGCAGCTTCTGATTTTGTCCTGCACGCTACCAGACGTAACTCGTAACTATCAGTACACCGAGGCATTTAGGGGGGCGCTGGGAGCGCTGAATCAAGCTCGCCACTGAGACCATTGGTAATGTGAAGGGCACGATGCCCATCATCTGGCAAGCTTAAGGTAAATGTATCGCCTCATTTGGCAAGAAGTTTTTAGTCATTTGGTAAGACCGTCGCTCGTAGTGCGAGGTTCTATTTCAAGATCAGTTGGACGGGGATCAAGTGAGCACTCCAGCTCGGTGAAATCGGGGATGTCAGCTGCAGAGAGCAATAGAACACCGCAGTTGATAGATGAACTTAGTTCTGTTGGAAATGGAGTTGCAAATAGATGAACTTAACCTTGTTGGCAATGGAGTTGCAAATAGACGAACTTAGTTTTGTCGGGAATCATAACCTGGTTCAAACGTGCGATGCTGATTTCTCCTTTCGCTTTTGAAATGATGGCTGTCCTCCGCGTGAAACAATGGCTACTTTGTGTACATATAGCGTATGTACGTTCAGCACCTCAACAAAGCCTGTTTGATAGTGCTTCTACATGTCGTCTCCTGCAGAAATAGCACAACTCGCCACAGCTGCAAGACACCTGTAAGCATTCAATTAGCATGTCATCAATATTGCACTCGAGACTAAAATTTATCCCAGTGAGGCCGCTAAATATTATGACATCGCTGCCTTCGGCAAGTAGAGTAGTCACTTTCCAAAGCTCGTTACTGACTGCTCTCTCTCTCTCAGCCATGCTACTTTACGACACCCTTATCACGATCCCAACAGAGGTAGAAAAAATATGGAAGAAAAATTGGACTGGTCTAACCTTGCTCTGGTTCTTGGTATGAGTGCATAGATTTCTTTGAGCGAAGAGCTTTTCTGAGTTTAGTCTAGAATCGATGGATCTTTATTCTTGCTGTGATCCCAACTATAGCTGGTGCGTGCTGCTTTAGTATTCGGTAGAACGGATGAATAACCAGGTGGATTCTTTTTGATAGCTTTTCATGACCCAGCGTTTGTGGGAATAGTAAGTCAAGATTCATTTATCCCGAAATCTTTCGCGAGCTTATCCAGCCGTTTAACAGACGTGCGCATGATCATGTCCCCTTCTTTTGTTCTGTCCTGAATCTGAAGTGCATTTCAGCTGCCAAAGGTTTTTCCGGTATGCAGGATATATCGCCACATTCCAACGGGTCGTCATAGGATGTCAGTTCATACAGAGAGCCAGTCTGTTCTATTAATGACCGGACTCTTTCAACAGCCGTTTTTATTCTTCGGACGTACTGCATCTACAGCCGGAGTCTCAAGGCAGCCGCCTTAATCGGCGTTTTCCTCATCGCGGAGACCGTGCTCAAGCTAGTATGTCAATGCGTAACGAACCAGTCTCATTCTATTTCTTACCTTACTGTCCTCAACTAGTTCGCCGATCTCAAATGGGGTGCGGCAGTGGTCCTCCCGAAAGGATTTGTGGCATGCGTTCTCGCTGTTTCCCCGGGAAAGTAAGCTGATGGCACCTCCGGGCCCATGTGTACTGGGATACTCACGCAATACTTATGACAGTGCCAATAAATTCATGTTGTTCTGGGTTTCCGAACTCTGTACGGGTGAGTAACCTACAATATAATCATATCTGCCTAATTATCCTTATCATTTTTAAGATACCGTTGTCCTTGGGCTGACTATGTATCGTTCCTACGTCGTGTTCAAAATGGCAAGCGGATTCTCGCATTCTCGTCTATGGCACATCATTGTAAAAGATGGTTGGTTTCTCGTCGATAATCCCTATTTACGGGTCACTTACTCTCTAATGCGTAGGGTTGATGTATTTCTTCATCATGTTCGCGGCGAATTTAACGACCGTGATCTTTGACCTGGTAAGTAATATCTGCGTGTATATATTTTATACAAAAGCTGATTCGAGTCATTCCAGACTGCAGCGGTAAGAGCTAAATTCACCGTTTCGACATGCGGCTTGCCGCTAACGAGTATATGCAGCAAGATTTGAAGGCCATTAACGCGAACTTCGGCGTTATGTGAGCGTTGAATCTCTTCAGAGTCTTTTCAGCTCACCGATGCGCATGAAACCACAGGATCAATAGTCTTATGACGGCACGGCTCATTCTCAACCTCAAGGCTGTATCTAGTACATCCGAAGCTGAGCAGCCCTATTACACCGGATTCAACGGTGCTCGCACTACGTTGGAGGCAAATATCCTCGGAAACATCGGAAATGAGTTCGAGGACAATTTGGATGTAGCTTCAGCTTCATCGGGCGCGACACTGGTCTTGCAATCGGGACGGACTTTTACAGGCAAAGGAAAACACAGGACGATACACTATGGTGGCGAATATGAGCTTACCGTACGTCGGTCTCAAGGCAATATGATTCCATAGGCCTTCGTTATTGAGCTTCGTTCTCCGATATGAAGTGGGAGCTAGACTGTTTGTTTGCATTTATACTTTCTCATCCAGTAATTGTTTTATTTCGTAGCTAGCTCACCAGCCAGACCTTTCTAAGTATATTCCTCACTTCTTACGACATGATTCGGATTTTCCTACGGTGACGGGGAATTTACACAACATTTCGACGCGACCATGTACAAAATGCTACCATGCAGGAACCATTTGTAATAAAAATAGAAATCCGCATCTGTCGATACTATTAATATTTGCCGCCCATCATGTTTTGCCGATCCGATCTTGTTTTGTGCATGTGGCGCGGCATCATCTCAACTCATCGACGGATCCGGCCGTGGGCGGCCTAGGACGGCGCCACTTGGCGATCAGAGTACAGTGGAAATTCTGATAATGCATATGGTCCGTTCCCACTCCAAGCTTATGCATTACGACAGATATGCAATATGACCTCCGTGAGAACATTTTACTTAGTTTAGTGCACACAACAAAGATTTTCAATTAACTTTTATTCGCAAATCTTATGCTAGCAAAGACGGGCAAAACAGCTCAAAAGCATAAAGAATCAAGACGGAAAGTTCAAGAAAGATAACTGCGAACGATATGAGTAGTGAGAAATGTGAGAGTGAAGGAACAATGTACCTGACACAATGACACAATACCAAGAAAGATAGAGGGGCCGCGTTTTCGTGAACAAGACTCTGCCAGTGCCAGATGCAGCTTTCACTTCTCTGTGCAAGCCATGTCCTGCTTTGCAGGATTTTCTGCTCTTAAATACATTTTTCACATCACCTCATGTTATTGCAGCTTGACAACATAGATGGAAAGCATGAACACCCACTGTCAAAAGCATCATAAAAGTTGCCAGAATAAGGGAATACATTGAGTATTTATGCATAAAGTTCACTCCCACACTAGTACTGATGCAATATGCAATATGGCGGATTATGCATATTCCGCCGCCTCCCAAGTCGGTTCCTGCCAAAAACCTATGCAGTATGAAGGTTATGCATTAAAAGATTATGCATTATCAGAATTTCCACTGTGCCTTTCATATCTAGACTGCATGAGTCCGGAATCGAAATGCGGGGATTTCCGTTACTTAGGGCCATCATAAAGGCGCTTCAAGTTGCTGAATGGAAGGCAATGCGGAATGAAATTGTTTCTCAAGTGAAAGCACACACTGTCGGCTCAAGTAGTCAAATCCGCCGTGTCCCTCGGAGCGAGCTCTTATCCTCTTCACAGTAATTGGTCTTCTAGCCGTGTCAATTTTAACACAAAATGCCTTCAACAGCGGTAGACCGACTAAATCACCCTCATGTCCTCGCTCCAACCTGCAGAAATGGTTCGCCCTTACATGGAGCTCATGCGTATTCATAAGGTGAGTCTTTATTATCTAAATCATACTTATATTAAAAAGGTCACAGCCTGCCGGTGGGCTTCTATTCTTTTGGCCAATGGGTACGCTCGGGTGCTTGATCCTAGTCGCCAAGCTTCTGACCTTCTTTCGTCTACAATTAGTTTGGGGCCTAGCCATGGCGGCATACGCACAGAAGACGCCTTTCAATGAAGTCGTACCACTACTGTTTAAGACTTTATTCGGCGCATTCATCATAAGAAGTCCCGCGTGCACCGTGAATGACATTTTGGATCGTAAGTTTGACGCTGCGGTCGGTAAGTTGCATTTATTTGCCTAAATGCCTACTATTACCTAATTCCTTGAGTATGTCCGCAGAACGTACGAAGGGGAGACCTATGGCCTCTGGAAGAGTTTCAGTTTTCTCTGCTACAGTGTTCCTTCTTGTACAATATTTGGTCGGAGGCATATTTTTCTCGACATACAACAAAACTGTGTACGTCCGCGCTCTTTTTTTATAGGTACACCGCCTAATTTGATTTGTCTTCTCCCAGCTTCTGGCTGTCAATGATAGAAATGATTCCTTTGTGCGTTTCTGGACCAAGTTTATACTTCCAGGCCACTCATCTTCCGTTAGGTTTCTCATATATCCGCTGTTAAAAAGGGTCTCGTATTGGCCGCAAGCATGGCTCGCCATCTCTGCAAACATCGGATTTTTTCAGTCCTGGTACCAGATCGACGACTCCTTTCCTAAACTCCCACGGACATTTCCACTCATGCTCGCCGGGATGTTCTGGTGAGCCTTTGTCACTCGAAGCTTTGCAGATACTTGTTGATGCGACTTTTCTGGAAGCTGGACGATGATGTACGGTATGCAAAGCTTTATCGTTGATTCAACTGCGATGTCGTGCTTACTCTATATTTAGATACAGTCTACGGATGCCAGGACAGAAAAGATGACATCAAAATCGGCGTCTGGTCAACCTCCTTGTTTTTCGGAGACCATGTCTGGCATGCCGCTGCCTGTTTTGATCTCGGCTTCGTTCTCTGTCTGTATTATGCCGGTATCGCCAACAACCAAGGAATGCCTTATTTTGTCATCTGTGTTAGTGGGACGTCTGTGCAGCTCCTCTACCAGCTCATGATCCTTGATGTTGACTCTTCGTATAGTTGCTGGGGTAAGTAAAACCAGTCTAGTTTATCGATCCACAGGCTGACGTCAAAACAAAGAGAACTTTAAGAATAACGCGTTTTACCTTGGTCCCCTCATATTCACTGGTATCATGGTGGATTACGCTCAAGTTATACGAGATTGAGAGGCTTTGTACGGATTATTATTTGCTGTATCTTAGCGAAGTCCGCTTTAAGTATCTCCCTTTGTAGTCCCAGTTCCTTCGGGGCCTGTGGCCTCGAAGGCCTGCAATTTTAAATTACCGAGATTACAAGGACCACCCTTGAAGCATCGACATCTCCAATAGATCGCCCCGTTCTTTCTGCTACTCGTTTCTTATGACCCCGGTAACAATGCAATACATGACCGCAGTCGCAGGCTCACAGCCCGTCTAATCCAGCAATGTCGCACCCTCCTTCGCCCACCAACGCTCGACAGCATCATCGGCATCGTACGAAAACTGCTCGATATTTTTCTGTCTGTCTGCCCACTGATTTGCGTTTCCTTCGTTGAGTCCACCAGTTGGTGCGGGTTCATCTTCGAAACACAGACGCTCAAGCTCCATCTCCATGGCACTGCGCATCTGAGAATCTCGCTGTACCTGCGCCGATCCATCAGGCAGGTGGAATATACGTTGATTCATTCGACTGCTGAGCTGGGCCTTGGTTGCGCGCGGACGACGGAGACTTTCATATGCAGAAAGAAGCTTAGGCAGTTGTGAGAAGGAAGAAAGTCGAGAGAGGAGGGAGCCAATAATAGCAGCGTCTTCGAAAGCCATCGCGGCACCTTGGGCACGGTAAGGCTAGTTTTATTATCAGTATATGGAAAACACAAATAAAATTAAAGAATACTAACAAGCATGGGATGGCATGCGTCTCCGAGAAGGACCACTCGTCCTGTAGGGTGAATCCAGCGCTCGAGAGATTCGTGATCCGTTAGTTTCCATTTGAGCGTAGCCTTCACGTGCGAAAGAAGTTTGGTAACACTTTCGGGAATGTCAATGAAAGCAATAAACAATGATTCCATGTACATACCGAGGCTCGAAATCCGCGAAAGTAAGGCGTAATTTATCGGGGTCACACTCGGCCGTCCACGGTTCCTCGGTGTTTCCCTCCTGGTGAACCATGACCATATTATATTCCTTCTTCGCTCTCTGAAAATCGGAAGTATGAATCAGAATAATGGTGTATAAAGACGACAAAATGCTTACTATTCAGTATCCAATCATATGCCGTTTGGGACCCATCCAGGCACTAATCTCAGGCGTGTCGATCAAGGCCTTTAGCTCCGAGTCATCTAGCATGCAATCGGTAGGAATGACAGCCCGATATGCAACGTCTCCACTGGTCTCCACTCGGCCTGATCGTCCCACAACAATGCTTCTCACGATGCTCTTCACGCCGTCCGCCCCTATTATCAAGTCGCCTGCAATGACCTCTCCAGAAGCGAGTTTGACAGCCACTTGAGGCTTATGTTCCGGGTCGACAACCATCACGGTCGAGTTCAGTAGCACACGAACTCTAGGTGAGGCAGAAACGAGGCCAAGGAGCATTTTGTGCAGGTCGACTCGGTGGATGTGGTAATTCGGAGCGCCCCTGCGCGAGTATCCTATGAGTTTGCCGTCCTTGTAGCGTCGGAATGCGACACCCTGCGGCTCCACAGCTGCTTCTGCAAGCTTTTCTGCAAGCCCCCAACGCGCAAGCAGACGTGAGGCGTTCGGAGAGACCTGGAGTCCTGCACCTACTTCATCGAGTACACTTTCGGATTCAAGGATAGTGATGTCGTGGCCAGCCTGAGCAAGGCAATGTGCCGCAGCGAGTCCACCAAGTCCACATCCGACAATTAGTATATGAAGGTGATGCGTAGCTTGACGACCTCCGTACAGATGCTCTGCGATGGGCGGCTTGAGCGCGCCAAGATCATCCTGTCGTTCTGAGTAGGGTTGTCGACTCATGAGGCCTGCCCCCGCATAATAAGCTCTGAGCGATGTATGTAAACTATATAGCACTGACTGTGTAGATGTTAGGTCGCTAGTTAGGCAGCGGTTGTTACTGCATTCAAATAGGAGGTTCCGTATTCACTGACTAGAGCATCCATTTCTATCATCACGAAAAAGTCGCGTCGCCTGTATAGTCTTGTATACCATGTAAGGTAATATAAGTCTGTTAGTCAGCTTGTTATGTCTTTGAGTCGAATACAAGTCTGCTACAAGAGTTTTTGTACAATACAAGGTGTATACAAGATAGACAGATATTTACAAGAAAAAAATATATTTTTTATCATTTTGTATTCTAATTATATGCCCTCAGAAAGTCTAACAATTCAGCTGTAATGCATTCATTCTACTGATTATTTCTGACAATCAGGCCGGAAGGCTCTTCACTGGTTTATATGTTGGGTGTCAGCATGTCAGTCAGCATATCATATACTTATTAGCCTTCACATAGGATACAAGGTAAATACAAGTTAGATAGATGCTTACAGGAAATGTGCATTTATTTTTCTTGTATTATATGCCACTTATATGTCCTTCCAAAATCTAATGTCTAAACTGTAATGCAGTAATCATAGTGTTTTTGTCTGATAACAAGGCCAAAAGCCTGATCATCCACTTGTATTTCAGATACCAGCTCTTCAATCACTGTCTAAGATTTGCTTTGTTTTCATAAGAGATGCACATGTGGTGGGAGTTCAAGCCCGCACCACCCCTTTGGGACCGCCAATCCAGCACTGAAACTTGAGAGCCGAAAGGCTGAAGAGCGGATGATGAGACGAGACAATAGTATAATACGGAGAAAATACTTCACAGCACATGAAAGAATAAAAGTAACAAGAGTCGAGTCAATGAAGTAAAGAGAAGGAAAAAAGAGATCTGTGGAAGATATGAGCCACAGTACAAAATTGAGGAGAGAAAAGGAAGAGGAGACCGTGTATAGCGAATGAGTGAGTCGCGCTGCACACATGGATGGATGAATGAGACAGTTGGGTGTACGGTTGGAGGGAAAGGTGTAAGAGACATATGTATTACTAGGAAATTAAGAAGAGAGGAGAGAAGAGAATACAAGGTGGAAGGCGCGCCAAAGCTGTACCGACAAGAGCAAAGACCTCTGCAATCGTGAGCAAGTGCACGACAACCAGCGAAGAAAGGCCCTCAAGCCCTGCACAGTCCAACTCGGTGTAGCCCAGACCAGTAGCCCGCACCCATATCCTAAACATCCAGATCCATAAGTCGCGAAAGTCGTTGCACCAGCCTATACATGACCACTGAGCCCGAGCCCAAGCCCAAGCCCGAGATCAACAGTTGTGAGGCTATCCAGCATGGACATCAACAGCAATGCCTGTCCCTGTCCGTCAATCCCGTTTCTGTATCCAATTCCGCCCATGCCGCTGATCACGGTCCCGTTCCCGGGAACGCCCATGAGAGCACCTGCACATACCATGCAACCAGGTCTGAGATGTCCATGGGGACGAGTCGGTGGCCCTTTGCTGCACCCAGGTCAGAACACACGACATCGCCTGCAAGCCGCACAGCCATAGGTATATCTGGCGGAGTTGCAACGGCCGCCGACCCGACGCTCGAGCTCGAGTCGGACGAATCGTTCGAGTCCGTGCTCTGCGCGGAACTCCACACACCATTGGCACCGTTGTTGAAATTGTAGTTATAACTGTAGCTGCACAACGCCGCACTTGCATCTTGAGCGTTGATTCATCGAGAGTGGCGAATACGAAAGGCGCTGTATCGGCTCTTCGAGTGGGACAGGCATCAGATCAGAAGGCAAGGGTGTCTGTGATGTAAATGCAGAAGAAAGCATTGTTTACTGTGCACTAAGCGCCGCGTGCTGGTGAGCTGAGGTGGACCTGCAAACGAGAATGGCAACGATCCTGGGGATCGATAGCAGAGCGACACGCTCCGCATTGCCACATCGTCTGGCAGTGTCGCAGCACATCTAAGTGCTCTATTTGCCATGCCTGCCTTCGTCTGCGCACAGCCAAACTCCGGACTTGCGCCTGCATCCGACAAGGTGGACTCGGAAAGTGCATCGCGTTGCGCATTGCAGAAACTGGAGACGATCCAGATGCGATTGTATCCTTGCTTTTCGTGTGTTGCATACTGCGCAAATTCTCTTCCTGCGGCAGCGTTGAGCTCTTGCCGACCGAGAGACACCACCCAAACGCATCGCCGAATGCACGTTCGCAGTGTCCAACTTCCTGCAGTGGGAGACTGGAGAGCTTTGCCCATCCACGAGTCGAATAGCATCGATCCTGTAAGAATTTTGATGCTAGAATGAGCGCAGCGAGGAAGATGCACCACGGGCAGAGGAGCGGCAAGGGAAGAGGTGCGGCATGAGCTGTTTTGCCGGAATCTTGTGACGCTTGTCGTTAGACTGCCTTTGAGTCTGCATCTACTGAGTTAATGGAAGCGAAGCGTCCATCTGGAGGACTGTCAGCACACACAATGCGTTGAACGGGTCCATTGATATCAATTCCGTTGGAAGGCCGCAGAGGTTGGACGTGTCCAAAGAGGTATTCGCCTTCGACGAGGCAGACGCCTTGTCTTCCTTCACGATCCTCTTATCCAACTCCGGCTTGCTTCTCACTCCCATGCCAAGCCTCTCTTGCTCTACGAGCTCTGGCATCTTCCCTCGCACCACCTCGATGTAGCAGAGCGCCGACTGCAGGATGCTGCATGTTGCATGTGAACGGTGGAGGACCTGTACAAAAGTTTCGATCGGAACGAGATCCTTCTTGGACACGACGGTTGCAGCATTGCTGCCAAAATTCTCGGCGAGAAAGGCAGACAGGAAAACGACTGACATTGATGTTGAAGCGTGTGGTGGGTCAGATGGGGCATGGGGAAGAGGTGAGGAAAGCGTGATGGGTGAACAGGGTGAGGAAGTTGAACCAATTGATGTTTTAGTGGTTGGCGTTGAGAGATGGCGGCTGTTTTGTCACTGCCGTGATATCTGTTTGAGTTGAAAAGACGACTGGGATGTTCTCGGGGTGCCAAATATTGGTCAGGCTTTTCACAGCTTGATCTAAAGTTGAGCACGTCAGTTAGGGAAACAGGACAAAACCAAATTATCTATTGACTTTGCATGCGTGCCTCGGAAGGTTGCCAACAATTGGAATGCTTAACTCGCTGACCAAACGTAGTTTGCTTTTGCTGGGTGCATCTTCAGGAGTTGGGGTCATTTCAACGTTTGAGGCGCCGCTTGCTGCAGTGCTGAGAGTGGGTGCGGGGAGTGGGAGAAGGTGGAGACAGCGGGAGAGATAGTGTACACGAATGCAGCCAGGGTAATTAAAGAAGTGGATTCTTGAGAATTGGGATGCTGATGGTGGACAAGGACACGCATCAGCTTAGTGGACTTAGAAAATGCGGACTTAGAAAACGTGTCGAGACATGCTCAACGCGTCGTTGCACTTTGCTCTCTCCCACCACCATCACCTGCCTCTCCCTCGGTCGCAAATCTGTCAAGCACATCAAAAGTAAGGCCACATAGTCTTTGGGATATAACGAGCATGTTAGTCAAAACGTAGCTCGAAACAGAGCTCAGATAAGCTCATGCCACTCAAATTGGTGAGTAGCCCCTGTATACAGGCAGTTCGTCTAACTGGCCTCTACTCCACAAGTACTGGGACGGTCTCATGAAGCAACACAAGAAGGAGCATGAATAGTTCTATCCTTGGTACGTCTATCAGCCCACACGCACGGTCAAGGAGAAGAATGGCAAGGCAGAGTCGACGGCGGGCAGGAAGGTGAAGAAGGAGAAGGATGGGAATGAACATCGTGACTGTACCAAGTCGAGCAGCTGTGTGCACGGTTCCGGCGCGCGTGCCTACAACAGCTCCTTGTGCTCCACTACCAGCACCACCAGCACCACGAGTGCCCCCTCATCTGCATCGACCGTCAATTTGGAAGATTTCAGCGAGCTCGACTCGCTCTCCACCGACGGATCTCTCTATGGTCCATATGGCTATGCGAACGGCGGGTGCAGCAGCATGCACGAAGTCCCAATGGTGAACCTTAGACTTCGACATGAGCGAATCGGAGGGATCGCAGGGCCAGGGTCAAAGTCAGACACTCTCGCTCCCGATGAGCCTCTCGATGCCCTCGCTCTCTGGCGCATCTGGTTCTGGATCAAGAGCAAGCCTTGCGATTGACACACGCAATGCTCTTGCGAGCTTCTCTCTCAAATCCAGCCTGCTCAGCACGTCTTCCTACTCGCACTCGCACCACAGTGGACTTGGGCATGGACATGGATACTCGCTTTCCGTGCAGATCCTGACTCAGACTGCCCAGAGCCTAGTTCCCAGACCACCTAGCTTTGTCCTCCTGCAGAACCGCCGTTTGACGAGCTCGCCAAGTACACCGGCCACCGACAATGCCAGCCGACCTCTGCCCGCCTGTGCCTCCTACAATCAAGATCCCGAGGCTGCTCGAGACAGCGCCTGGTTCAAACAGTAGCTCGGCGGTTGGCTCACCTGTGACGCATGAGGGCAGCGAAGGTGAGCAGCAGATGTAGATGAATGACCACGGCCAGCAAAGAGAGGAGGTATTTGGTGGGATGAACGATTTCCAGTTCCCGAACTCGCATCCGCAGTTGATGGTTAAGGTATGCCAGGGCAGGTCCCCAATTTCTCAACTGCTGGCGGCAAGATGCAGGTGTAATTTTCTGCTTTTCGTCGTAGCATGACAATATGTCTGATCATTTCTTGTTGATCGTAAAGCATATTTCATGTTTCAGATCTACGACGAGCAGGTGCCTGTCGCCGCTAAACCCCACCCTCGCGCACTCACGCAGCTCAGCATTCCTAATGAGTCTTCAACCTCCTCAGGCGGCCCGCTTTCCGCACCAACACCTCCTTCCTCCTCGTCCTCGCACCTCTTCTTCCCTGGTCAATTCTCTTTGCCAACTGGCCAATTGCCTGGCGGACAGTTTCAAGTGCCGGGTCAGTGTGCATTGCCACACGGGCTGCCTGAGTCACCAGATCCGCCAGTTGCTGGCGAGTGGGACGACTATGGCCTGCCAGCATGGGCGATGCAGACACTGTGCGACGGCGACGAATCTGCCACACATTCCTCGCATGGTCAGAACCAGGAGATGCAGAGTCAGAATGTATTCGGCGAAATCAACATCAGACTGGAGATGGGGCTGCCGCCGTGGACAGGCTTCAGCTCAATGGGGTCGATGAGTCCCATGAGCTCGATGGGTGGTGGGATGGATGGGATGGGGCCGGACGGTGAGCGAATGGACATGTACGCAATGCACTTCCAGTTCGAGGACCTGCTCGACTCATCGCAGTTATAACCTACACCTTGCCTCACCTCGCCTGCGGACACCGTCAAACCTGGATTCTTTATTCTTCTTTTGCTCTTATCTATGATTTCAACGTGGCTACGATTTTGAACAATTCAAATGTACAATAAATGATGCAATAGAAATACATTATTATTATATTATCTAAATGGTGTGATAATGAACCAGTAGACTTTCAGTCTCGTATAACGACTTGCAGACCTTATATAAGAACTCTACCAGACACGACAAGAACCACAAGTAAGATTATCCCATGTCATTTTGAAGCTGCGCCGTATTCTCTTCTATATTTTCTTCAGGGCCGGTCATTCTTGTATATTTCCGGCAAGTGACGATCAGTATGACCTAACTTGGCAAGGTCAATCAGACTTGCGGCAATCTTGCAGTTTTGTATCAGATCGAAGCTGCACCGTATTCGGTTGTACATAATTTAGAAAATATACATCTTCCATGGGCATATAAGCCCGTGCAAGATTTTAGACATTTTCGTGATGATAATGACTGAAGTCTGAAAATGCCCAATACGAACCTTCCGAGCCCCTCAATGAGTTCTTGCCATCGTGAGATACAGAGAGAGTCTTAGAATCGAAGTTGAACGTAATGTAAAGTGCGTCTGACAGCAGCAGCATTACATCATAAAAGCCTTGAAGATCCAGACAGAACTATCACGAGCATGCAGTCAAAACAATGAATTGGTTGCAGGATATTTGTATTCACAATTCTAAAACACAGAGCCAGTGTCTCAGTACAAGGTGAGCCGAGGCTTCTATCAAGAATCAATATGGAGCCCGGCATACCTTTTCTAATTCACTGTGATTGTGATATTGAGTCAACGGTCCATCAAAGTTTCCTGAGCGGCTGCGGGAGGTTTGAAGCGTAAAGAGGCAGGCATGGTCGTCAATCATCCAATCCCTGGCTTTTTGGTCAGAGTGGTGCGGAGCACCGGCCACCCTCTTCATGTCAGAGATGAGACCTAACGTCCATCACGAAGTTGCTGAGCGTCCTTGTGATTTCTCGATCTTTTTTAACAAGTTCATATCTATTTTACGCACATCTGAGATGCTTCTGTCTACAACTGCGAAATCGCTTCTCCAAGATGACGCTGTGGGTGCAGATACGTGACTGGGAAGTACAGGTGTTTGGCACCCCCGTTTTCGGAAGACGATCGACACACGTAATTGAGAAGGTGAAGGTGTGGAAATTGAACCTTTGTGTCCTCAGCAATCACGCCGGACAAACAAAAAAAATAGATATGCTCCTCCGTACTCAAAGTTATTGCATACATGATAAGAATATAACATATACTGTATAGGCAGCGAGCCATTGAGGGATCAGACACTTCGACAGACTACAGACAACATGAGTTGAGGTTTGGTTCACACGTTCCACCTTCTCAATCACCTACACACCATACCCTACCGGCCTAATTAGACCCTAGTCAATGTATATTAGACTGGGGTCCAATGGGGTTGTTTGGGTGTTTTCCTCACTACTGTCAAAATACCATGGTAGCTGTGGACTTTGTGCTGGGGGGGGTTCAGGTGGAGACCAGGTATAGACACGGCAGGAAAATCCAGGGTTTTCCATGAGGGAGGAGTATATCACGGAGTGTTTAGTGGGGCTCATATAATTTCGGCCAGAAAAGCTATATATGGACAATGAAACTAATTATAGTCATAAGCGAGAGGATGGAGTGTGAAAAGATTTAGAACCTAAGTGCACATGACACAATAAGATCATGTGACTACTATTTATGGAAATTAAAAATCACATGTTATTAGGTTTCAAATCTTTTCACACTCCATCCTCTCACTTATGACTATAATTAGTTTCATTGTCCATATACAGCTTTTTTGGCCGAAATTATATGAGCCCCACTAAACACTCCATGATATACTCCTCCCTCACGGAAAACCCTGGATTTTCCTGCCATGAGATGCCCGGTCACCATCATCGGCTATGTAAGTGGGGATCAGCATTGCATGTTAGAAAAGTGTGCCTCTTTTTTTTAAATCAGAGTGTAAATACACCCCTAATATAGAAATTTGTGGCAATGCAATTGTCAAAAGTTTTGCAAGCACACATAGAAATGCTAGAAATTCTTCCAGTGGTTCCCTGGACAGAATCTAGTAAAATTAAGTTGTGTGATGTATAACTAGAAGCCCTGAAAGAAAGCTTTTGAGGTCAAACAATCAATTACATGCTTCTGCCACTGCTTATTTGCCTGGCAGCGGCACTAAGAATTATGTACAGAATTATTAGTGCTAGTAGTACAAACTGACCTATCACTCCTACCTAATACATTAAGTAGTTCCATTGACATATTTATGCTCAAAATCACACTTTGAGTAAAATATATGCATTTATATACTGTATTTTTACATTTATATGTGTTTTCCTTGGTACATTGGCATGTACTATGGAGCTGAACTGAGATGAGACAACCCCTATATGCTATCATGTGAGTGCTATTTTCTACCTTCTGGCTTGTCTTTCAGAATCTGTCAACAATACATCATCCCAAAAGTCATTGATTTTTCTGTTGCAACTTATTTTTCTTGTGACAAACTTGAATTGTCCATAAGGAATTTTTCTAAAAAAAATTATTCACAGAGAAACAAGTGATTCTCCCATTAAGTTAACAGTATCTTGATTAATTTTTCACTTATTTGAAAACTGTCTTGGGTAATTCAATATATATTCCAATAGTATTATTTACAGATTTTTACTTATTTATTTGTGAGCTGAGGAAGGAGGAAGCGTAGCTACAGAAACAAGAGTTTTCCTTTGACACAGATTGACATGCAGCATGACATGCCGATGTAGATCCTGACTTAGGGGTGTCTGGGATCAGCAGTCCTTTTGGGGACATAATCGCGTTGCTCTGGGAGGTTAGGGGTCGACCACGGTGAGATCACTTGACGTACCGGTACACATCGGTACGCTTCGGTACACACCGGTACACATCGATATTGAGAACTAAGGTCGGGAACTCCTGTCAGGTCTGTACTTGACCAGTACGGAGTCGGTACGCATGGGTAATCAACACTGGTACAATGTGATCACTACAAGTGACAAGGTTCGAGTTACGGAGTAAGAGACGAGAGACGGTTTTGAGAGGTGGGATGCTAAGACAAAGACAGAATGACTACAAGGTTTACAAGGGCTAAGACAAGTCGCACTCAAGTTACCCTATCTGAGGGAGACTCTGTGGTAGAACTGACTTGTCCTCTACCTACGACATGGGGTGCCTATTTATACTAAGTCCAAAGATCTATCTACAGTTAATAATTTCCATACGGGCATAATGTGCATATCAGTTGAAACATAGAGAAGTCGAAAGGAAATGTCATAGGTCATAGAGGTGCACATAGAGAGCATAGAAATCAGAAGAACATAGGAAAAACATAAATCATAATGAAGAAAAATGTCCGCATCATGTCCGACCATACTGGTGCTCCACCAGAACTCAGATCATTCAATCGGTACGTGGCTCCCGTCGTCAGACAGCAGTCCGGTATGCATCTTGGCTGTATGCTCCATGTGACCGCATCCCTAGTCGTCCAGATAAGATCTCTGGTACATTCTGGTATGCTTTTGGAGGTCCTGGAACGTGTTGCTGATGTGATCGCGAGGTTCTGATTTGAAACTGGACTGATCGGATCCAGTCCGGTACTGAGCGATATGCATCGGAACCAGTTCTCGAGTGCTTCTGGAGTGGTCGGCGGTGATGGGACGATTGGCACGGCTCTACACCGAGGGCCGTGGGAATGCACGTTTTTCATTCGAGCAATGCCGACCCCCAATGTAAGCACTGTGTCATCACATGACGCCCCTCTGCCCCTTGTCCTCTCCCCCCACCACCATTCCCTGCCCCTCTCCTCAATACCCTCATGTGCCCTTGCTGCTGCTGATGCTGAGGGCACTGTTTGTGCCTGTGCTGTCCTTGAAATACCTTGGTAAGTAATATCAGCTATCTGTTGTCTATCATCAGCTAATCTTGCTTCGCTAGTGCTGTGCTCCTCATCACCTGAGCCCTCAGCCCTCTCGCTAGGCCTCTGCTCACCATTGCTAGGGGCTGCCATCATCATGTCTGTCCCTTGCCACCATGCATGCTTGCCATTGCAGACAGTGAGCACAATGATCTCGGCCATTTCTCCATGTATTTACTTTATTTTTTTTGCATTCCATAGCTGCTGTATAGTACTTTCAAACTATTACTAATGACATTAGTCTTCAATTCATGCAGAGAATGCTGGGCACATCTACCACAGCATGAGTGTGAATTGAGTGTTGACAATGTTGTGTGTTCGAGTATGTATCCTCTTGCTCTCCACACCCATGCCTGCATGAAAACTCATTGTATTTGTCAGCAGGTCACAAAGACAGTGAAAAGGATGAGGCCCTGCAAAAACTACAAGATATCTACTCACCATCTTCATTGTCAGAATCAACAACAGATGCAGAACAACCCATTTGTAGCCTCAAAGCATTGTCATCGGATGACCAGCATGTTCTCTTCTTCGACCCCTTTCTGCCTGCTGACCCTTCCACCATCCTTTTCTTCCTCTTCATTGTCTTTGACACAGCCTGTGTTTGTCCCTGAGACTCATGTCACACATGATAGCTGTTCTCTGTAAGCTTTTCCCATTTGCATGTCTTGGACTCAAAGGCTTCAACTATGATGTTGAGATCAGTGAGGTTAAGATCTGCAGAAAAGGGAATTGATGCTGGCCAGCCAATGAGTGCGACCCTGTGCCCATCCACAATCTTCTTCTCATAATATGCCCACTCCATTTGAATGTTCTCCACCTCCATCACCTCCTCTAAAAGTGCAATAAACACGAATGAAGAGAAACAATGAGGTAGAACATAGAACATACCAAGCCTGTCACAAAAAATCTCCCAAAGTGTTGTCTTCTTCTGCACTCATTGAGCATTGTTGTTCTTAGTGAAGCTGACCATTCCTACCAATGCAAAAGCCTCAAAATTTGTTACAAGTTTGTGAGGGTCTTTTTTCAGGACCTTCTCGATGAGTTCTTTTGATATTTTGTCTGTAAAATGATATGGAATGTGTGTATGTGACACATCACTGCAAACCACAAAGTAGAAGGACAATGTCATGCACTGGGCATTAAGATTTTTGAGCTGGTTATATAAAGGTAAATTAATTCTGTTATATAAATAGTAAGTGATTTACCTCTTTCAAAATGAACTCTGTTGTGTGACAGATGTCTTGGCCATGGGAACGCACAGTAGATCTTTGTCCTCTCAATTTCTGGCTGCAATGCTGCTCAAGTTCTTTGCTGATGACATCAATGATCTTTTGAGGAAGCTTCTTGAATACTTCATAGCCATCCTAGGGATCGAGCCCTTGGAGTTCAAGAAGCTTTGTCTTCTCTTCATCTGTCAAGCCCAACTCTAAATACAACAGCATTGCATAAGTACATAACCAAAAAGAAGGAAAACATCACACTCACCCAGGTCACCAAGGTCCATCTTTGCAATGTGTTTCCATGTGTTGTGGACATTGACTTTACATGCATCTGTACATGTCGAATGATGTTGTACATCCTGTAGCACATGTTTGATAGGTTTTTGGAATTTCAGGGCCAACGTCAAGGCCATGTCTTTCTGGCAGAGGACTTCTTCTTCGACAGTGCTGTGGTAGCTGTGAATTGTTGCAAGCCATGCTTTCATCATCTCTTGCACTTGCTGAACCAAGAGATTATGCTTTCAACTATGGCGGCCTTGCTTTGCCATCTCACCCAGTTTAACAGGAGGTGGATCCATTGGCAGCATGTCATTGCTGGTCCCCATCATTGTCATTTAGGTGGTTGTCTTGAAGGAAGAAAAAAATACCTATTTACTAAGCTTGCTTGCACATAAGCGATGTTCGTGTAATGTTAATAAAAAAACTCATAATTTGCTGCTATTCAATACACAAATTGTGTATGCAAGTCTAAAAGTACATGAGTAGCATTATCCTTTAGGGAAAAAAAAGAAACAAAGCAAAAAAAAAAAAACATGTCAGATCAAGCAAGATATTATTTTGCGCCATTGATAGCACTTAGGATGATGCTGGCCTGAGGACAATGTTGACGATGCTGCTGGTGCCACAGGCAGTGCAGGTGCAGGGCAAGTCGAGTGGTTCACTGGGGGCAGCGCCCAAAGTGCCTGCCCACTATTTGACCTAGACTCCACATGTGGCATTGCCAACGCTTGCTGGTACGAGTGAGTTGGTGATGTCTGTGGGTATGTGTGGGATGATGACAACGTCTGCTGGTACATGTGGGATGGTGATGTCTGCAGGTACATGCGGGATGATGACGTCTGCTGGTATGTGTGGGATGGTGTAAGGGTGCAGACTCTTCTAATCCAAAGGGCGATTTGGGCTATGGCTCATGATTGACCCAAGGGGGACTGCAGTGACTTGGTATACTGAGAGGGACAACCTAAGTAGAGCGAGGTTCGAGATATGAAGACTCGGCAATATGGATACCTGCGGGATTCCAGTTGGACCAAGACTCGGGCAGGTAGAATTGGCACTTGTGGCAGTGGCTGAGGGCATTTGGTGATTGGGTGATGGAGTTCTGAGAGTCGGTGACAGAGTTGATGTATACTGTTTTCAGAATGAGAGTTGGGCAAGTAGTGCATAGTAATGCATGTAGTAGGTTGCGGTCTAGAGGTGGAGAGGGGACTGTCTGTCTCTGTACTTGTCTTGTATCTCCCTATCTCTATCTACAAACTACTGCAAATTTATACTAAACTGAAGCAGAGAAAGCGGTGTGAGACTCAGCTGAGTCTGTGTGAACAGACGTGAAGGTGAGTCAGCAATTGGCCTGCACACATCATGCAGCCGATCATCGTCGAGTGATGTTGTAGTGCCCAACCTGCTCTCTTGTCTCCCACCACTGCACACCTGTATCCCACGTCCTTGTCCTACTCACCTAATTCCTTCCACCTGTGTCCATGAGAGTCATTCATCCATGTGCTGATCAAGTTCGTACGACATCCGTCCATCCAATTGTGTCCATACCAAGAATTATAATAAAGAGTCAGCCGCCAATTATGAATGAATAAATGGTAATGTTTGGCAGCTGGTAAAGGGAGTCAAAGGAGTAGTGTAAGTGAGGGGAGAAAGACTCGGCCGGTGTGTAGGCAATGGTTAATCGCTACATCTCCCGGGGGGCCAGAAAAAAAGTGTTTGCGGTGTACATGAGAAGTGGTTGAATTGGAAATTAAAGAATGTGTAATGGGCGAGGTTCGGTGCATTCTGTGGTATTTAATGGTGCAAAGAAGAAGATGAAGAGGTTGATGGTTCACCGATCAATGCCGAAATCGCACCCTGGAGTTTTGTGATGTGTGCTATCTGCTGAGTGACCGTGTCATGGAGGTTCTCGAGTTGGACTGATGGGGCTGTGTGGTGTATGCTCATCTGGAGGTCCAGGTGCCATGGGATAATCGCAATCCAGATGAGGTCGTGTGTCACTGCCAAACATAGATGCTGATTCACTGGCAGCTCCAGGCCTTGATTAATGACATATTTTGTGTGGTTGTTGATCAAGGTTGGTCGGGGTCGGTACTGGACATCAATCACCATGTACAGGCACAGGAAGAACTCATGCACCTTCATGCCAGGCTCAGTGATTGAGCGCCAAAAGCGCTGGTGAGACCCAGAGTGATGTAGGACATCCTCGAGGCTGGTTCAGTCTGAGCACATGATCAGTGAAGGGTAGAAGTGAAGAAGAGCAAAGTTGAATTATTCAAGAGGGGGATATTGTAGAGTGGATGATTCTGAATGAACGAAAAGGAGGGAGTATTTTATAGAGACTTGGGGTTATTAGTTAGTGCGGTGTTTGGTGTAAAAAAAATTTTGGTGGAGAGAAAGTAACAATAGGGAGGGTTGGTGCTTGTTGTCATACAAAACGGGGTTCTTGTTATTAAGGGAAATGGAGGGGTACTCTATTTTGCCTAATGTAACATGAGGTGATTGAATCAGGGGGGTTTCAAAAGAAATGCACTGGGTGTTCGGCTTTGGCCTGCCCGTTCATCGTGGCTGATCCTTCCTGTGTGACCCTTCCATACTCGGCTGCAAACATTGCATTGAAGTCATTCCAGGACACGATCAGGTTCATGTGCTCGCCCAGGTTGATTGGTGCAATATGCAGCTCATTTAATTGACCAACTAACTGTGAGAGTAGATCATGGGCTTTGATGGCTTGTTCCCAAGCAACTTCAGCAAGGCGAGCCATCCTGAGTGCTGTTTCCTGAAGGACCGACTGTTGTGCTTCATGTGCTGTGCATTCTTGCTCAGCATCTTCGAGCATCACTGCGAAGTCAGCCTGCTCGGCTTCTGCAGAAATCAGCAATTCTCAGGCTTTGTACAGTTGGCTGAGGTATGCTGGCTGGACGTAAGACACTGTTGCTGCAGCATTAAACCGAGAGAGGGTCAGGGCTGATTTGTATGAGGTCGCCTTCCTGCTCACGATCCATCTGAACACTGTGCAGTATACTTCTTCATACGCAAGTTGCATGAGGCCCTCATAATCGGGACTGGCTATGGCAACTGCAGTACAGAATTGAGACCATGAACCTCTGGCAAGTGTGGGTGACTGCGAGAGTTGCTCTTGTATTTCAGGTGTGCAGAATGTGTAGGCCATGTATATCAGAGTCGGGTCTGTAGGCGTGAGCTTGTCGAACGCGAACAGTAATTCCACCATGAACTTGGTGAATGAGGTTGTTGCGGGGTCATATATGACTATCCGCAAGACACCCGTTGGGCGGGGGTTGGCTAGAGCGAGGTTGCCAGGAGTCGGGTTGGGCATACAGCGTGCCATGCCCTTGAGGATGATTGCATGGGGAGGCGTAATGTTGGTACTTTCCATTGTGGGCAGGGTCAGGTGTTGTCTCTTTTTCCTTTTTTTGTCACTTTGAGTAATGACATGTCTTTTTAAGGACAGTTGCATTGCCTGAGTCATTTGTGTGTCTGTTTTGGGAGGACCTCTCTGTATTGGTCATGCCATCAGTCGGTGGAGTTCACATTCTTTGCATGTTTTGGGCGATTCTTTCGCATGCTTCAATTGGGTCCTTCGGTGGTGTAGATCCTGTATATGGGTTGTTTAGGATCGGTAGTTTGTTTGGGGACATGTTTCCATTGAGTTATGAAGTAATTATAAGCTCGGTATGAGTGCGGGAAAAATCTCGGTACACGTCGGTACGCGTCGGTATGCGTCAGTACGTGTCGGTACGCATCAGTACGTGTCGGTACGTGTCAATACTGTAAGGTGCTCTGGACCCAATGTAAGTGTCGGTACTGAGCTGGAATGAGCAAGATATCAACTCTGGTACGAGATGATAGTGATAATAGAGACTAGAGTGAGAGCGAGACAAGAGATGAGACCAAAGACGAGGTTGCCACAAAACTAACTGTTGCGGAGACTAACTGCATGCACGGAAGCTGCCCTATCTGAGGGGAACTCTGCGGTAGTATTTTCCTCCCTTGCTACCTACAACAGGGAAGTCCCTAAATACAAGGTGCAAGAGATCTATCTACAGAAAAATTATTCCAAAGTGAGTATAATGTGCATACTGGGTGAAACATAGAGCGTCGGAGAGAAAACATTCAGAATGTAAGAGAAACATAGAAAATCAAAAGAAAACCTGTCCATGCGACAACTTCCCCATTTGCCTTGGTCCATCATCCGGTCATATCGCAGCTCCACCGGAACTGAGATCCTCCAATCGGTGAGTCCTCATCCATCATCGGGCAGATCTCTGGTATGTGTCCCAACTGACTCCAATGACATAAGCTTTCCAGTACGTCCCAAATTGCCAGGGGGATCTCCCTAGTGATCTGCTGATGTGATGTTGGGCATATCATCCTGTGTCTGGTACGCGTCGGGCAAATCATTCTGAGTCCGGTACGTGTCAATAGCTGTTGGAACATGCAACGGATGGCCTCTAGAGGGATCTGCAGTGGTTGGCCGCTCGTCGGTACTCTACAGCGGGTGATTCATGACAGCGATAGTGTCATTTTCTCATGGTCAGCGGCCGGTCGATCAGCAAATTTTTGTCTTTTATTCCATTGTTTCGTATTTTGTGTGTTTGGTGCCGGTCCGTGTCTCTGTTTGGCCGGTTGTGATTTTTGTTTGGTGGTATTGGCTCAGTGTAGTTATTTTCTTTGGTGTTCACATTCCATTGAGCATCTGTGTGTTGTGTGCCTCATGGTTTCTTTTCATTTGGAGCAGCCTCGTTGTCGAACGCTTGTGTTCGGTGTGTACTTGGGTTCATTGTGAGTGATTGGCAGGTTCGTGCTGTATTTGGTGTGGTCTGGATCCACGTGTGATTGGCTTTTGAGGTGTATGATCGTCAAGAACCATTTCAGGCACTTTGGTGATCTTGAACTGACCGGGTTCCGTGTTGTGCTTCTTGAGTGTGATCATGGCGCTTGTTCCGGTCCAGTAATGTGGGGGCGTAATTCCTGTTGGTAAAGATCGTCATAGTTTTTGAAACGTGCCCCCCTCTACTTTTTACTACCACCTCCTCCGTCTCACCTTACCCATTTGATGGACAACACTACGACTCCCAATACCATCCCGTGCACCCCTGCATCTCCCAAGGATGGGGGGGGGGGGGTTCTTTGACACCGCCACAGGAGAAGTTGGGGGCTAGCAATCACACGCCAGCAGCCCCTGGTTTTTTGCAGGAAACTGACGATGGCAACCGAGACATGGGAGGCATGCTCGTCAGCGCAGATCTCCCACGTCCATTGCAGCTACTGTCATCCTCATTGGGCAGAGAAGTGGGCGGAGAGGGGGAACCCACCGGGGAGGTTGGTGCTCCCCCAGCTGAGTCTGTCCTGCCGAGTCTCGTCCAGCATGATCCTTTCTCATCACGTATGGAAGACTTCAACTCGGCTCTCAACGATCTCGAGAAGTCAAGTGAAGAGGCTTGCGAGGAGGCGATGGCGTATGTGCAGGCTACTTGGGTGTACCGCTTTTTCTTTTCTTTTTGTTTTCACGTTTTTGCTTCTGATACACCTTTTCTAGCACTCCCTTTCTACCACGTGGGATGGCATTTCCGAGTGCACAAAGGCCACCCATATCTCTTTTACCGCAATGGATGTCCTTTTGGACGTGTTCCGGACTGAGGCTGAGGAGGCGGTGGAGAACGGGACCAAGGAGATGCTGCCCAAGCATCTTCGGTCCCTTATTGCTGAGGAGGAGGAGAAGGTGGCTGAGCATAAGCACAAATGCAAGCTCGTTGCTGCTGAGCATGCACGCACTGCTGCTGAGGCCCAGGAGAGGGTAGAGCGTCGGGCTCGTGAGGACGCCGAGTGTGCCAAACAGGCTGCGGAGGAGGTGCAATTCTGGCTCGAGTGTACAGATCTCCTGGTGGCCAAACAGGCTCAGGAAAAGGAGGAGCACACAGCAAAACTGAGGGGCATGCATGAGTCATTGCGTGTGCTGTATCCTACAGCAACCGACGAGGAGCTCCAGGGCCGGCTCCAACGTATGGTCAGTCCTCCTCTGCTGCTTTCATCTGCGATCCCTTCTGCTCCTACTCAGTTGATTCTGCCTCTGCCCCATCATGGATCATGTACATGTCAGCCTCACCCTCATCCTGTCCTCATGCGTTCAGGAGCAGAAAGCAGGGAGGTCATTTCTCCCACGTCGTTGCCTCAAGCTGGTTTGGATGTGAGTGCCATGTCTCATTGAGGTACTGGTGGGCCTGCTGTGCCCCCTCATAGGACTTCCACCTCTCCTTTTCTGGCTGTGCCAGCTGGGACTGTAAAAACCGATCCTTCAACAGTCGGTGGAAGCACCTCATCCACGAAGATACTGCGTGAGGTGACGAAGGTGAACATTCCTTTCTGTACCGATCCTGATCTTCATGGTTGACTGTTCCCGTGTAGGTTGGTGGTTTGCGCACACATTCTGAGGTGGTGGCAGTCAACGTCCCTCCTATGAAGCCTGAGATGAAGCGAAAGCTGGTTGTGGTTGAATCCAGCAGTGACGAAGGACCTTCTCATCCTGGTCCGTCCAAGGTTCCACGTGCTGCTGGTGTGTCCTCTGCAAGAGATGCGAAGCCCAAAGAGGCCATTTCTGATGGCCTGGACCCAGATTTGCTCAGAGGTGGGGTACACCTAGGGTGGACTGTTCAGTTTGCCCTCGCTTGCAACACTTGCATTGTTGTGGGTGCATCATGCAATGGTGTCCCCAAGAGTCAGCGGTGCACCCGCTGTTTGTAGAATAAGGTGCACTGCGTCTTCGAGAGGTTCCGCGGGCAGCATGGTGATACCCAGCTCGCTCCTCTCACGCTTTCCATGACAGACCTGATCGGTATCAGCAGCACAGTCTGGCAGTTCAGGGATGTGCCTGACTACTCAGACGCGGCTTCCGTCGACGTCCTGGTCGGGGTGTTGGCCAGGAATGTTGCCGAGTCTTGCGTGTCAATTTGCGAGCGCCAGGCCACCGTTTGTCATCATCTTGAGGCGTATGAGGCTTGTGTTGATGAGCTCACATTTCATCTCAGTGAATACGAGGAGGTTGAGGGCTGGATGCCACCTATGCCATTCCTTGACAAGGAATCTTTCATTAACTATCAGACCGTTCAGGAACAGGAGGAGAAGGAAGAAAAGGAAAAGAAGAAGAAGGGAAAAGGGGAGGGTAGAAAGTAGGGTAGTTTTGCTGTTTGTTATTTATTAAGGGAATTTAGTCTATGGTTGGTACTGCATTAACTGTGCTTTACGATGGAAGTACAAGATTCGGCTTTTCCTTCCAGGCTCGGTAGGGTACTGTTTTTTTGTGGATTTTGCGGTTTTGAAGTTTGAGAGTAGGGGTTTATTGTGTGAAAAGAAATGGAATGAGAACGAATATCAAAGAGAATAAGGGGTATCATGATTCGGATTTGGTTCCAGAGTTGGTGTCGAGGATTTCTGTTGGTTGTGGCCGATCCTCGGCACCGAGCTCCTCCCCTTCGATTTTTGAATGTTTGTTGGTGAGACCGTCAAGTTCTGAGTTGGTTTGCTCCACTATCTGGGTGACTGGAGTTGATATGTTTGCTCATGGGTGGTACAGGATAACTCTGAAGGCTGCATATCATAGTGCCGAGACTGCGCCTGTGAGTTCTGCAAGAATGTATGATCCTCCAGTTGTTTGGTGAATAACTACCATCGGTCCGAGGTATTTGGGTTTGGCTTTCCACCTTAGTTCTGTGTCAATTCGTGAGATTCAAACCAGAACCAGGGCTCCAGGGCCAAAGTCGTAGTCTCAGATCGTGTTTTGGTAGTGTTTTTTGAATTGCTGGATTGATTTGAAGTGAGCATGCATGACTGCCGAGTGTACTTGTTTCAAGTCTTCTGGTCGACACTGGAGTGCCCTTGCTCATGCTGCAAGTAGTTCTGACTGGGATACCTTTGATGTATATACTGGTGACATGTACATTTGTTTGGCCAAGTCGAATGGAAGGATCAGCTGGACTCCATGGACCATGTAGTATGGCGAATATCCCATTGCTTTCTGAATCGTGATCCTCTCCACCCATATAGCATGGTATGCGTGTTGTGACCATCGGGTTTCGTCATTCCCAGCAAGTTTCATCAGTGTTTCCCTAAGGTCCCTGTGGTGCCACTCTATGATTCCGTTTGCTCTTGAGTTATAGGGGGAGATTCGAATATTGTAGACTCCATATCTTGCCAACATCCTGATTACTTTGCCATCGAATGATGGACCATTGTCTGAAACAATCTCGTGTACATAACCCCATTGACATATGATGTCCTGGAAGATGAAGTTGGCAATTGATCTCGAGTTGTCAGCACATAAGAGTTGGAATTCTGGGTAGCCTGTGAGAGAGTCTCTTGCCTGGAAAATATACCTGAATCCCCCTGATTTGGGCATGAGCATCACGTCTATGTGTACCCTGGCAAATAGTGGTGCTGGTGTTGGGATGTTTGGTGGAATTTGTACGTGATTGAATTGCTGAGTCTGGCACAAGTGACACGTCTTCAGGAACCAATGTATGTCAGAACTCATCATGGGCCACCAAAATTGATCGTGGATTCGTAGCTGTACTGAAAAGAATCCTTTGTGTCCCAGGTAATCGTGTGCTGACTGCATGACTGAGAATCGGTGATCTCATGCGAGTACGAGTTGGTGCGGTCCTGAGTATTGTTTCCTCCAAAGTTGTCCATCTGTGATGAAAAACCAAGTTGCCTTTGTTACGAAGTGTCGAAATTCGTTGTCTGACATGTCTTCTGGTTTCTTTGGGTCACTGAGAAACTCCTTGATTTTTATCAACTCTTGATCGGCCGATTCTGCTGCAGCTGTCCGAGGAATGGTGGGAGGGTCTGCGGCGGGAGGAATGTCTCCAGTGTATGCTATGAATATGAAGGCATACTGATTGTTGATCCATTCTTCGTAGTTTTCGTCATCTGGAGGGTCGGCGTCTGCTTGCTTTTGCCGACTGAGTCCATCTGGGCCTGTATGCCGGGTGCCTGGTACATGGATAATCGTGAAGTGGAACAGTAAGATTCCAGCAATCCACTGATTGATTGTTGTGTTTGGCTGGATATCTGGGTTGTTGATCATGCCTTTAATGTACTTTGCGTCGACTTCAATGTAGAAGTGGTCCAGTCCTATTAGGTAGATTTGTGCATCATGGAGTGCCCTCATGAGACCGAACAGTTCTACTTTTGGCTGTGAGTAGTTCTGTTCTCTCTCGTTCCATGTTGCCAACATAAAACAGGCTGGGAATTGTTCTCCATTTTCTCCGATCTGTAAGAGAATCGCTCCGTATCCTCAAATCGACGAATCTATGCAGAGGTGGACTGGTCTCCTGCATTTGTAGTCAATCGGCCTGATGGCTCCAGACTCGGTGACTGCATTCTTAAGTTGGTCCATCGATTGCTGTTCAAGTTTTCCAAATGAGAAGGGGATGTCTTTTCCGGTGAGTTGGTTCAGATCATATGCCAATCAGGCGAAGTCATTGATAAAATGCCTGAGGACTCCTGCAGTTCTGAGGAATGATTGAACGTCCATAATGTCTTCACAAGGAGGCCAGTCAATGACTTTTTGGACTCATGCTTTGTCTGGGACTCGTCCTGAGTAGTTGCAGGTGTGGCTGACTATCACAGCTTCGGGTGCAGCAAGTACCAACTTTTTCCCGGACAGAGTCGCCCCAACTACTTTGAATCTTTGGAGGACTTGGTTGATGTTGTTTAGGTGTTCCCATATGAACCAGCAGATTCCTGAATTTTCTGGGATGGTCTCGTATGATCCGTCCTGTAATTCATATTGTGTGGCCGGCCCTTTTATGGGTACATCATCAATGTATGGGAACACCACGTCCGGGATTTTGTCCTTCAGGATGAATGTGACATTGGCGTGCATGATTTGTTGGGAGTTTGTATACCCCATGGGAATTGATGTGAGTCGGAATGCTCCTAGTGGTGTCTGGAATGTTGTTATGTCCCTACTTCATATGGCAAGTTTCCTTTGGTCGAACACTACAAATAAGTCCAAGGTTGTATAGCAGGATCGGCCACCGAAAGACTTGGCAATGTGTTTGGTTGGATACAGTACCAATGGATCTCATATTGTGACTGCATTTAGTGGTTGAAGATCATGGACTATCCTCAGCGACTTTCCGTCCTTCTTTACTATGCAGAACCACCTGGATTGATACAACAAGTTTGACAGTTCGTAAACACCAGACATGATTTTGTCTTTGATGATTGCGACGACCCTGTCGAATATCCCCGGTGGGATGGGAATATTCTTCAGTACCCATGGAATATGCTCGATCGTTGGGATAAGAACTGGAGCGAAGTAATCATAGTCGAGTGTGCCCTTTTCTGTTTCATCCCATGCGAACACCATTTCCTGTGTCCGAATAACCCACCACGCAAGATCCTTTTCTTCAGGGAGTAGGAATCTGGCCGGATCTATGTCCATTTCGTCGTATCATTCCTGGGTGAGTCGTTTCCCAGGTGAGAACGGTGGCAGATGGGTTGGTAATTCTGGAAGGTCTTTTAGAGGATCGGGGTGCTGTGTCCTGGTGATTCGGTATTCTTCGGGGAGTGTGGTTGGTACCAGCTTTATATGATCGGCGACCTTCTTGTATTTGAAGAAGGGTTGAGTCATTTGGTGAGTTTGACTTGTTCAAGGAATTAGAGATTCGTTGTTGTATAGGTGATTGATAGAGAATAGTCCTGTTGCATCGTCTGTTCGGGTTTTGTTGTTTTCCGTATTTTGTTTTGGTTTTATGCCTCCTTTTTCTGTGATGGTGATCTCGATAGACTGTCTGTCAAAAGAAATATGTACTGTGTTTGAATCCGGGGTATCTGTGGTATAGCATGGTTGCGCCTCTGGTTCGTCTCGTCGATATTGTACCGATTCATTGACTATCAAAAATCCTTGTCCTTGGCTGGTTGCTTTCGTCATGTTTGTTCTCGAGTTGGAACTGATACATCTTCTTCTGTTACCGGGTGGATTAGTTCCAGTACCTGGTCATCGATGTCTATATCCATCAACCGAGCCTTGCAGTGTGTGAGGAATGGTTGGCTGAGTAGGATGTCGAATGGTGCTGGGTGTACGATCTGTGCTTGTACGAGTACCGAGAATCCTCCGAGTCCTATCCTGAGTCATGGTATTAGTCCGAGCGATTGGGTCCTAGATGCGTCTGCTGTTTTGATAGTGATTCATTCATTATTTAGAGTCAGCGATCCTAGGTGTTTCCATACATCCTGAGAAAGCCCTATAAACGAAGCTCCCATGTCAAGTAGTCCTTCTACCTCGACTTTTCCATCCAGCCATACATCGATGACTCGAATTGGTACAGTCGCTGGTGCAATTGGTTCCCTTTCCATTGTTTCATCTGGCAATCCTGGCCTGGGTCCTACTGAGTACATGGCTGTGCCTTCCTCTTCAAGGTTTATCAGACTTCGCTTTGCCATCATCATCTCCTTGCACTTTTGTCTGACCTCCGGCAAGGTTGCCAACAATTCTTGACCTGATATTGATATTGTGGTGTAGGGGTGCAGACTCTTCTAATCCGAAGGGCGATTCAGGCTACGGCTCATGATCGACCCAAGGGGGACTGCGGTGACTCGGTATACTGAGAGGGACAACCTAAGTAGAGCGAGGTTTGAGATATGAAGACTCGGCGATACGGATACGTGCGGGATTCCGGTTGGACCAAGACTCGGACGGGTAGAATTGGCACTTGTGGCAGCGGCCGAGGGTGTTCGGTGATTGGGTGATGGAGTTCTGAGAGTCGGTGACAGAGTCGGTGTATACTGTTTTCAGAATGAGAGTCGGGCGAGTAGTGCGTAGTAATGCATGTAGTAGATTGCGGTCTAGAGGTGGAGAGGGGGACTGTCTGTCTCTGTACTTGTCTCATATCTCCCTGTCTCTGTCTGTCATATATCTATGTCCCTCTGTCTACAAACTACTGTGAATTTATACTAAACTGAAGCAGAGAAAGCGGTGCAAGACTTGGCCAAGTTTGTGTGAACAGATGTGAAGGTGAGTCGACGATCGGCCTGCGCACATCACGCAGCCGATCATCGCGGAGTGATGTTATAGTGCCCAACCTGCTCTCTCGTCTCCCACCACTGCACACCTGTATCCCACGTCCTTGTCCTACTCGCCTAAATCCTTCCACCTGTGCCCACGAGAGTCGGTCGTCCATGTGCTGATCGAGTTCGTGCAACATCCGTCCGTCCAATCGTGTCCATACCAAGAATTAATAATAAAGAGTTGGCTGCCGATTATGAATCAATACATGGTAATGTTCGGCGGCCGGTAAAGGGAGTCAAAGGAGTAGTGTAATTGAAGGGAGAAAGACTCGGCCAGCACGTAGGCGATGGTTAATCGCTACATCTCCCGGGGGGCCAGAAAAAAAGTGTTTGCGGTGTACATGAGAAGTGGTTGAATTGGAAATTAAAGAATGTGTAATGGGCGAGGTTCGGTGCATTCTGTGGTATTTAATGGTGCAAAGAAGAAGAAGAAGAGGTTGACGGTTCACCGATCAATGCCGAAATTGCACCCTGTAGTTTTGTTATGTGCGCTATCTGCTGCACGACAGTGTCACGGAGGTTCTCCAGTTGGACTGATGGGGCTGGGTGGTGTATGCTGGTCTGGAGGTCCGGGTGCCATGGGATAATCGCAATCCGGATGAGGTCATGTGTCACTGCCGAATGTAGACGCTGATTCACTGGCAGTTCCAGGCCTTGATTGACAACATATTTTGTGTGGTTGTTGATCAAGGTTGGTCGGGGTCGGTACTGGACGTCGATCACCATGTACAGGCGTAGGAAGAACTCGTGCACCTTCATGCCTGGCTCGGCGATTGAGCACCAGAAGCACTGGTGAGATCCGGAGTGACGTAGGACGTCCTTGAGAGTAGCCTGACGTGAGTGATGGCATGCGACCGTGAGAGTGAATGATATCGACCAGTTGTGAACCCCGCGTATGTCATCCGGGCACAGGATTCGGTTGTCATAGAAAAACTCGGTGCTGGTTTGGTCTGAACACATGGTCGGTGAAAGGTAGAAGTGAAGAAGAACAAAGCTGAATTATTCAGGAGGGGGATATTGTAGAGCGGATGATTCTGAATGAACGGAAAGGAGGGAGTATTTTATAGAGACTCGGGGTTATTAGTTAGTGCGATGTTTGGTGTAAAAAAAATTTTGGCGGAGAGAAAGTAAAAATAAAGAGGGTCGGTGCTTGTTGTCATACGAAACGGGGTTCTTGTTATTAAGGGAAATGGAGGGGTACTCTATTTTGCCTAATGTAACATGAGGCGTTTGAATCAGGGGGGTTTCAAGAGAAATGCACCGGGTGTTCAGCTTTGGCCTGCCCATTCGTCGTGGCTGATCCTTCCTGTGCAACCCTTCCGTACTCGACTGCGAACGTCACATTGAAGTCGTTCCAGGACGCGATCAGGTTCATGTGCTCGCCCAGGTTGATCGGTGCAATATGTAGCTCGTTTAATTGACCAACTAACTGTGAGAGTAGATCGTGGGCTTTGATGGCTTGTTCCCGAGCGACTTCGGCGAGGCGAGCCATCCTGAGCGCTGTTTCCTGAAGGGCCAACTGTTGTGCTTCACGTGCTGTGCATTCTTGCTCAGCATCTTCGAGCATCGCTGCGAAGTCGGCCTGCTCGGCTTCCTCAGAAATTAGCAATTCTCGGGCTTTGTACAGTTGGCTGAGGTATGCTGGCTGGACGTAGGACACCGTTGCTGCAGCGTTAAACTGAGAGAGGGTCGGGGCTGATTCGTACGAGGTCGCCTTCCTGCTCACGATCCGTCTGAACACCGTGCGGTATACTTCTTCGTATGTGAGTTGAGTGAGGCCCTCATAATCGGGACTGGCTATGGCGACTGCAGTACAGAATTGAGACCACGAACCTCTGGCGAGTGCGGGTGACTGCGAGAGTCGCTCTTGTATTTTCGGTGTGCAGAACGTGTAGGCCATGTAAATCAGAGTCAGGTCTGTGGGCATAAGCTTGTCAAACACAAACAGTAACTCCGCCGTAAACTTGGCGAATGAGGTCGTTACAGGGTCGTATATGACTATCTGCGAGACACCCATCGGGTGAGGGTTGGCTAATGCGAGGTCGCCAGGGGTCAGGTTGGGCATACAGCGTGCCATGTCCTTGAGGACGATCGCATGGGGAGGCGTAATGTCGGTACGTTCCATTGTGGGCAGGGTTGGGTGTTGTGTCTTTTTTTCCTTTTTGTCGCTTTCAGTAATGGCATGTCTTTTTAAGGACAGATGCGTCGCCTGAGTCATTTGTGTGTCTGTTTCGGGAGGACCTCTCTGTATTGGTCATGCCGTCAGTCGGCAGAGTTCGCATTCATTGCGTGCTTCGGGCGATTCTTTCGCATGCTTCAATTCGGTCCTTCGGTGGGTGATTTGTGACAGCAATAGTGTCATTTTCTCATGGTCAGTGGCCAGTCGATTGGCAAATTTTTGTCTTTTAGTCTGTTGTTTCGTATTTCATGTGTCTGGTGCCGGTCCGTGTCTCTGTTTGGCCAGTTGTGATTTCGTTTGGTGGTCTTGGCTCGGTGTAGCTGTTTTCTTTGGTGTTCGCATTTGGTTGAGCATCTGTGTGTTGTGTGCCTCGTGGTTTCTTTTCCTTTGGAGTGGCCTCGTTGTTGAACGCTGGTGTTTGGTGTGTACCTGGGTTCGTTGTGAATGATCGGCAGGTTCGTGCTGTATTTGGTGTGGTCTGGATCCACATGTGATTGGCTTTTGAGGTGTGTGATTGTCGAGGACCATTTCAGGCGCTTCGGTGATCTTGAAATGACCAGGTTCCATGTCGTGCTTCTTGAGTGCAATCACAGCACCTGTTCCGGTCCGGTAACGCGGGGGCGTGATTCCTGTTGGTAAAGATCGTCATAGTTTTCGAAATGTGCCCCCCTTTGCTTTTTACTACCACCTCCTCTGTCTCCCTTTACCCATTCGATGGACAACGCTACGACTCCCGATACCGTCCCGTGCACCCCCGCGTCTCCCAAGGGTGGGGGGGGGGTTCTTCGACACCGCCACAGGAGAAGTTGGGGGCTAGCAATCACGCGCCGGCGGCACCTGGTTTTTCGCAGGAAACTGATGATGGCAACTGAGACGTGGGAGGCGCACTCGTCAGTGCAGATCTCCCATGTCCGTTGCAGCTACCGTTGTCCTCATTGGGCGGAGAAGTGGGCGGAGAGGGGGAACCCGCTGGGGAAGTTGGTGTTCCCCCTGCCAAGTCTGTCCTGCCGAGTCTCACCCAGCGTGATCCTTTCTCATCACGTATGGAAGACTTCAACTCGGCTCTTGACGATCTCGAGAAGTCGAGTGAAGAGGCTTGCGAGGAAGCGATGGCATATGTGCGGGCTACTTGGGTGCGCCGCTTGTTTTTTTTTTTTTTTTTTTTTTTCTTGTTTTTGCTTCTGATGCACCTTTTCTAGTGCTCCCTTTCTACCGCGTGGGATGGCATTTCCAAGCACGCAAAAGCCACCCATATCTCTTTTACCGCGATGGACATCCTTTTGGACATGTTCCAGACTGAGGCTGAGGAGGCGGTGGAGAATGTGACTGAGGAGATGCTGCCCAAGCGTCTCCGGTCCCTTATTGCTGAGGAGGAGGAGAAGGTGGCCGAGCATAAGCGCAAACACGAGCTCGTTGCTGCTGAGCATGCGTGCGCTGCTGCTGAGGCCCAGGAGAGGGTAGAGCGTTGGGCTCGTGAGGACGCCGAGTGTGCCAAACAGGCTGCGGAGGAGGCGCAATTCTGGCTCGAGCGTACAGATCTCCTGGTGGCCAAACAGGCTCAGGAAAAGGAGGAGCACACGGCAAAACTGAGGGGTGTGCGTGAGTCATTGCACGCACTGTATCCTACAGCGACCGACGAGGAGCTCCAGGGCTGACTCCAACGTATGGTCAGTCCTCCTCTGCTGGTTTCATCTGCGATCCCTTCTGCGCCTACTCAGTCAATTCCATCTCTGCCCTGTCATGGATCGCATACGCATCAGCCTCACCCTCGTCCTGTCCTCGCACATTCGGGAGCAGAAAGCGGGGTGGTCGTTTCTCCCACGTCGTTGCCTCAAGCTGGTTCGGATGCAAGTGCCGTGTCTCGTTGAGGTACTGGTGGGCACGCCGCGACTTCCGCCTCTCCTTTCCTGGCTGCGCCGGCTGGGACTGTAAAAACCGATCCTTCGACAGTCGGCGGAAGCACCTCATCCACAAAAATACCGTGTGAGGTGACGAAGGTGAACATTCCTTTCTGTACAGATCCTGATCTTCATGGTTGACTGTTCCCGTGTAGGTTGGTGGTTTGCGCACGCGTTCTGAGGCGGTGGCAGCTAACGTTCCTCCTACGAAGCCTGGGACGAAGCGAAAGCCGGTTCTGGTTGAATCCAGTGGCGACGAAGGACCTTCTCATCCTGGTCTGTCCAAGGTTCCGCGTGCTCCGGGTGCGTCCTCTGCAAGAGATGCGAAGCCCAAAGAGGCCGTTTCTGATGGCCCAGACCCGGATTTGCTTGGAGGTGGGGTACACCTAGGGCGGACTGTTCAGTTTGCCCTCGCTTGTGACACTTGCATTGTCGCGGGCGCGTCATGTGATGGTGTCCCCAAGAGTCGGCGGTGCACCCGCTGTTCGTGGAATAAGGCGCGCTGCATTTTTGAGAGGTTCCGCAGGCAGCGTGGTGGTACCCAGCTCGCTCCTCTCGCGCTTTCCATGGTGGACCTGATCGGTATCAGCGGCGCAGTCTGGCAGTTTGGGGACGTGCCCGACTACTCAGATGCGGCTTCCGTCGACGTCCTGGTCGGGGCGTTGGCTAGGAATGTCGCTGAGTCTTGCGTGTCGATTCGTGAGCGCCAGGCCGCCGTTCGTCGTCGTCTTGAGGCATATGAGGCTCGTGTCGATGAGCTTACGTGTCGTCTCAGCGAATACGAGGAGGTTGAGGGCTGGATGCCACCTATGCCATTCCTTGACAAGGAATCTTTCATTAACTATCAGACCGTTCAGGAACAGGAGGAGAAGGAAGAAAAGGAAAAGAAGAAGAAGGGAAAAGGGGAGGGTAGAAAGTAGGGTAGTTTTGCTGTTTGTTATTTATTAAGGGAATTTAGTCTATGGTTGGTACCGCGTTAACTGTGCTTTACGACGGAAGTAAAAGATTCGGCTTTTCCTTCCAGGCTTGGTATGGTACTGTTTTTCGTGGATTTTGTGGTTTCGAAGTTTGAGAGTAGGGGTTTACTGTGTGAAAAGAAATGGAATGAGAACGAATATCAAAGAGAATAAGGGGTATCATGATTCGGATTTGGTTCCAGAGTCAGTGTTGAGGATTTCTGTTGGTTGTGGCCTATCCTCGGCACCGAGCTCCTCCCCTTCGATTTTTGAATGTTTGTTGGCGAGATCGTCGAGTTCTGAGTTGGTTTGCTCCACTATCTGGGTGACTGGGGTCGATATGTTTGCTTGGGGGTGGTACAGGATAACTCTGAAGGCTGCATATCGTAGTGCCAAGACTGCGCCTGTGAGTTCTGCGAGAATGTATGATCCTCCAGTTGTTCGGCGAACAACTACCATCGGTCCGAGGTATTTGGGTTTGGCTTTCCGGCTTAGTTCTGTGTCGATTCGTGAGTTTCGAACCAGAACCAGGGCTCCAGGGCCAAAGTCGTAGTCTCAGATCGTGTTTTGGTAGTGTTTTTTGAATTGCTGGATTGATTTGAAGTGAGCATGCATGACTGCCGAGTGTACTTGTTTCAAGTCTTCTGGTCGACACTGGAGTGCTCTTGCTCGTGCCGCAAGTAGTTCTGACTGGGATACCTTTGATGTATATACTGGTGACATGTACATTTGTTTGGCCAAGTCGAATGGAAGGATCAGCTGGACTCCATGGACCATGTAGTATGGCGAATATCCCATTGCTTTCTGAATCGTGATCCTCTCCACCCATATAGCATGGTATGCGTGTTGTGACCATCGGGTTTCGTCATTTCCAGCAAGTTTCATCAGTGTTTCCCTAAGGTCCCTGTGGCGCTGCTCTACAATTCCATTTGCTCTCGAGTTATAGGGGGAGATTCGGATATTGTAGACTCCGTATCTTGCCAACATCCTGATTACTTTGCCATCGAATGATGGACCATTGTCTGAAACAATCTCATGTACATAACCCCATTGACATATGATGTCCTGGAAGATGAAGTTGGCAATTGATCTCGAGTTGTCAGCACATAAGAGTTGGAATTCTGGGTAGCCTGTGAGAGAGTCTCTTGCCTGGAAAATATACCTGAATCCCCCTGATTTGGGCATGAGCATCACGTCTATGTGTACCCTGGCAAATAGTGGTGCTGGTGTTGGGACGTTCAGTGGAATCTGTATGTGAGTGAATTGCTGAGTCTGGCACAAGTGACATGTCTTCAGGAACCAATGTATGTCGGAGCTCATCATGGGCCACCAAAATTGATCGTGGATTCGTAGCTGTACTGAAAAGAATCCTTTGTGTCCCAGGTAATCGTGTGCTGACTGCATGACTGAGAATCGGCGATCTCGTGTGAGTACGAGTTGGTGTGGTCCTGAGTATTGTTTCCTCCAAAGTTGTCCATCTGCGACGAAAAACCGAGTTGCCTTTGTTACGAAGTGTCGAAATTCGTTGTCTGACATGTCTTCTGGTTTCTTTGGGTCACTGAGAAACTCCTTGATTTTTATCAACTCTTGATCGGCCGATTCTGCTGCAGCTGTCCGAGGAATGGTGGGAGGGTCTGCGGCGGGAGGAATGTCTCCAGTGTATGCTATGAATATGAAGGCATACTGATTGTCAATCCATTCTTTGTAGTTTTTGTCGTCTGGAGGGTCAGCGTCTGCTCGCTTTCGCCGACTGAGTCCATCTGGGCCTGTATGCCGAGTGCCTGGTACATGGATAATCGTGAAGTGGAACAGTAAGATTCCAGTGATCCACCGATTGATTGTCGCATTTGGCTGGATATCTGGGTTGTTGATCATGCCTTTAATGTACTTTGCGTCGACTTCAATGTAGAAGTGGTCCAGTCCTATTAGGTAGATTTGTGCATCATGGAGTGCCCTCATGAGGCCAAACAGTTCTACTTTTGGCTGTGAGTAGTTCTGTTCTCTCTCGTTCCATGTTGCCAACATAAAACAGGCTGGGAATTGTTCTCCATTTTCTCCGATCTGTAAGAGAATCGCTCCGTATCCTCAAATCGACGAATCTATGCAGAGGTGGACTGGTCTCCTGCATTTGTAGTCAATCGGCCTGATGGCTCCAGACTCGGTGACTGCCTTCTTAAGTTGGTCCATCGATCACTGTTCGAGTTTTCCGAATGAGAAGGGGACGTCTTTTCCAGTGAGTCGGTTCAGATCATATGCCAATCAGGCGAAGTCGTTGATAAAATGCCTGAGGACTCCTGCAGTTCTGAGGAATGATTGAACGTCCATAATGTCTTCACAAGGAGGCCAGTCAATGACCTTTTGGACTCGTGCTTCATCTGGGACTCATCCTGAGTAGTTGCAGGTGTGGCCAACTATCACGGCTTCGGGTGCAGCAAGTACCAACTTTTTCCCGGACAGAGTCACCCCAACTACTTTGAATCTTTGGAGGACTCGGTTGACGTCATTTAGGTGTTCCCATATGAACCAGCGGATTCCTGAATTTTCTGGGATGGTCTCATATGATCCATCCTGTAACTCATATCGCGTGGCCGGCCCTTTTATGGGTACATCGTCAATGTATGGGAACACCACGTCCGGGATTTTGTCCTTCAGGATGAATGTGACATTGGCGTGCATGATTTGCTGGGAGTTTGTATACCCCATGGGAATTGATGTGAGTCAGAATGCTCCTAGTGGTGTCTGGAATGTTGTTATGTCCCTACTTCATATGGCAAGTTTCCTTTGGTCGAACACTACAAATAAGTCCAAGGTTGTATAACAGGATCAGCCACCGAAAGACTCGGCGATGTGTTCGGTTGGATATGGCACCGATGGATCTCGTATTGTGACTGCGTTTAGTGGTTGAAGATCGTGGACTATTCTCAGCGACTTTCCGTCCTTCTTTACTATGCAGAACCACCTGGATCGATACGACGAGTTTGACGGTGTAGATCCTGACTTAGGGGTGTCTGGGATCAATGGTCCTTTTGGGGACGTGATCGCGTTGCTCTGGGAGGTTAGGGGTAGACTGCGGTGAGATCACTCGACGTACCGGTACGCGTTGGTATGCTTCAGTACACACCGGTACATGTCGATATCGAGAACAAGGGTTGGGAACTCCTGTCGCGTCTGTGGTTTGACCGGTACGGAGTCGGTACGCGCGGGTTATCAACACCGGTACGATGTGATCACGACGAGTGGCGAGATTCGAGTTACAAAGTATGAGACGAGAGACGGTTTCGAAGGACGAGCTGCTAAGACGAAGACGGAACGACTACAAGATTACGAGAACAAAGACGGATCGCACTCAAGTTGCCCTATCTGAGGGAGACTCTGCGGTAGAACTCACTTTCCCTCTACCTACGACATGGGGTGCCTATTTATACTAAGTCCAAAGATCTATCTACAGTTAATAATTTCCATACGGGCATACTGTGCATATCAGTCGAAACATAGAGGAGTCGAAAGGAAAAGTCATAGGTCATAGAGGCGCACATAGAGTGCATAGAAATCAGAAGAACATAGGAAAAACATAAATCATAATGAGGAAAACATCCGCTTCGCGTCCGATCACACCGGTGCTCCACCGGAACTCAGATCGTCCAATTGGTACGTGGCTCCCGTCATCGGACAGCAGTCCGGTATGTGTCTTGGCTGTATGCTCCATGTGACCGCGTCCCTAATCGTCGAGATAAGATCTCCGGTACGTTCTGGTATGCTTTCGGAGGTGTCGGAACGTGCTGATGACGCGATCGCAAGGTTCTGATTCGAGACCAGACCGATCGGGTTGAGTCCGGTACTGATCGGTACGCGTCGGAACCAGTTCTTGAATGCTTCTGGAGTGATCGGCAGTGATGGGGCGATCGGCACGGCTCTACAACGGTTCGTAAACGCCGGACATGATTTTGTCTTTGATGATTGCGACGACCCTGTCGAATATCCCCGGTGGGATGGGAGTATTCTTCAGTACCCATGGAATATGCTCGATCATTGGGATAAGAACTGGAGCGAAGTAATCGTAGTTGAGTGCACCCTTTTCTGTTTCGTCCCATGCGAATGCCATTTCCTGTGTCCGAATAACCCACCACGCGAGATCCTTTTCTTCAGGGAGTAGGAATCTGGCCGGATCTATGTCCATTTCGTCGTATCATTCCTGGGTGAGTCGTTTCCCAGGTGAGAATGGTGGAGGATGGGTTGGTAATTCTGGAAGGTCCTTTAGAGGATCGGGGTGCTGTGTCCTGGTGATTCGGTATTCTTCGGGGAGTGTGGTTGGTACCGGCTTTATATGATCGGTGACCTTCTTGTATTTGTAGAAGGGTTGAGTCGTTCGGCGAGTTTGACTTGTTCGAGGAATTAGGGATTCGTTGTCATATGGGTGATTGATAGAGAATAGTCCTGTTGTGTCGTCTGTTCGGGTTTTGTTGTTTTCCGTATTTTGTTTTGGTTTTATGCCTCCTTTTTCTGTGATGGTGATCTCGATAGACTGTCTGTCAAAAGAAATATGTACTGTGTTTGACTCTGGGGTATCTGTGGTATAGCATGGTTGCGCCTCTGGTTCGTCTCGTCGATATTGTACCGATTCATTGACTATCAAAAATCCTCGTCCTCGGCTGGTTGCTTTCGTCGTGTTCATTCTCGAGTTGGAACTGATACATCTTCTTCTGTTACCGGGTGGATTAGTTCCAGTACCTGGTCATCGATGTCTATATCCACCAACCGAGCCTTGCAGTGTGCGAGGAATGGTTGGCTGAGTAGGATGTCGAATGGTGCTGGGTGTACGATCTGTGCTTGTACGAGTACCGAGAATCCTCCGAGTCCTATTCTGAGTCGTGGTATTAGTCCAAGCGATTGGGTCCTAGATGCGTCTGCTGTTTCGATAGTGATTCGTTTGTTATTTAGGGTCGGTGATCCTAGGTGTTTCCATACATCCTGAGAAAGCCCTATAAACGAAGCTCCTGTGTCAAGTAGTCCTTCTACCTCGACTTTTCCATCCAGCCATACATCAATGACTCGAATTGGTACAGTCGCTGGTGCGATTGGTTCCCTTTCCGTTGTTTCATCTGGCGATCCTGGTCTGGGTCCCACCGAATACATTGCCGCGCCTTCTTCGTCATGGTTTATCGGACTCCACTTTGCCGTCATCATGTCCTTGCATTTTCGTCTGACCTCCGGCGAGGTTGCCAACAATTCTCGACCTGATATTGATATTGTGGAGTCCAAGAATCAGCGAAATATTGCATCGACCATTGCAGGGTCGTTAGCCGGTGTGTTGTATTTGAACTGAGGTCTCTGTATGTCTATCACCGGGTTGGGATGTCCAGGCTTCGGTTCCGTCGTTTCCCGTGGTGGTGCTACATGTACTTGCGTAGGCTCGCTCGGTGGAATAGAGTCGGGTACCGATTCTTTGATTGCTCTGGGCTGGGCTGATACTTTCTCCTTTCCTTTATCTGTTTCTGTTTCCGGTACGCCTGAGTCCATAGCCGTTTCGCGTCCCTCTCATTCTTTTGTTGGTTTCGTCGTGCATCTAGGTGAGGGAGAGTTGGCTTTTCCTATATTTGCCAGTCTTGCTGATCGCCTCTGCTGCTCGTGAGAATTGCCCGTATCGTCGAACCAAACCTTTCTTCCTTCCCCTACGTATTCGTCCTGAATTTCTTCGATGTGGGCTTCCCCCTTTCCTGGCTGGGTCGGCGTATACATACTTGGTCCTGATATGGCAGGATAGTACGTATTGAACAAGTTTGCCATTTGGTGCGGTGGTGGATCTTGTAGCGCCGTCATGTCGACAGGAATAGTTGTACCCGGAGGGACTTCGTTCGGGTGGTCTCGGTAGTACAAGTTCATTCAATCCAGTAGGGAAGAGCCTTGAGGTCCCGGTGGCAGTCGTGTTCCTCCTGGCATCACAACGAATCCTTGCGCATCCAAGGCCAATAGTCGCCGGTTCAGCAACGTGTCCCTGATTGTACAGTCCCTGAATAGGTGTGCGGTGCTGTGGCACATTGCACACGTTTGGGGTCCTGTATTCCTTACCTGCATATTTCTGACTGGAGGTGGGCCTCTCGGTGGTGCCCTGTATTCTTCACGTGGCCGTCCGTAATCGTCAGGTTGCTGGTACTCCCGCGGTTCATTATGGGCATACAGCCGATCTCGAGTGTACCGATCCTCATAGTCTCGCCTTCGATAATCCTCCTTCCTTTTGCCCCGGAGATCCTGTATTTCCGCTTGTAAGTCTGATACCATGCGTGTGAGCAAGCTCAGTTCTGAGTCCTCTCGTTTGATGGGGGTCGGTGCATACGGTCCAGATGCTGCGGCGATATGTTGCTGAGTAAAATATGGAGGCGCTGCGGGTATCCCGAATGTTCCATACTGCAGTACTGCGCATCCTTGCTGCGCCCCAGGACCAGTTACTAGGACTCCTCCTGCTATAAGTCAGTCGAGTTCGTTGTATAGTACCGGTATATCCCAAGGAACGCCAGCTGGGTGTCGAAAGTCAACCAACCAAAGTTGTTGTTCGAGATGCTGATTGGTGAGCCTGTTTAGACCTTCTCGATAGAACCGCTTTTGATCTAGATCTGAAATGACTCCTTCTTGAACCAGATATGACGTAATACGCATAAAGCTTCAATGGTATTCTCCCAGGGCAGCCATGCTCATCAAAACCTTGTTGGAATTCTTGGCGACGAAATTGATTAGATCTCCGTAAGTGTATCTTATCATTGCCACTGGATAGAAGCCTAGGGCGGCTGTTTTGAATGACGCGAAATCATTTTGTCGTGCCTGGGGGAGAGTTGACCATAGTAATTCCTCGCGTACCGGTGCGTAGTAACGTGCCAATTGATTTTCTGTAGATCGGTAATTCCTGCATTCGATCCTAAGATGTTAACCTCTTCGAAGAATCGTGGGATCCCTTCTGGTTCTACATCGGTGTTCATTGCTGGTGCTCGTTTGTCGTGTCTGTTCGGCATTGTTGCTCCTGGAACCGGAGGATTTGGTCCGGTGATCGGGAGATTTCTAGACTCAGCGAGGTCTGGAAGAGGATTGGCTACGTTGGGTATGGGTTGCATTGGTGGTGCCATTGGTGGGGCTTGTGAAGGTCCTTGGCTCGATCCTTGTGCGGTAGAATTAGCCATGACTGCTCTGACTATTGGTGGCGCCACAATATGGAAAGTCGGCGGAGCCGGTGTGGGTATGCGTGAGGGTGGAGTTGGTGTCCTTCTCGGCTGTTCTGGAGTCGAAGGGCAAGTTTCTGGGTATGGGTCTGTGATCCTTGATATCGCAATAGGTATCGATCCTTCTGGAGTTGGTGGCGGCGGTGGCGGGACTAGTTCTTCCTCCAATGTTTCAGACCGATTCTGTGGTGATTCCGGGGTTGATTGTTCTTCTTGGTCGGGGGTAGGATCCTCAGGTTCGGAGTTTTGTTCTGTTGGTACTTCTATTGGTCCTCCTGTTTGAATCAGAGGTTCGTCGATCCGTCTTCTGATGGCTTGTCTGCCCCAATTAAGTGGTGACCCTGGTCTTGTGGGTGACAACAATCCGAGTGATTGGTTTCAATATGGCGTTGCCGATTCTCGTGGTCCTGGCGATACCAGTCTCCTGACCACTTCTTCAGATCTGGAGCGACTTTGTTCCCTTGTTGAACTCCTGTATCCTTCGAGGCCTGGGTTCCTTTCCTTGCTTTCGGGTGTTCCTCTGGGTCTTTGAATCTGCTGACTGAGTGGTGTACTGGCGATGCTGAAATGCGACCTGTTGCCGGTTACAAAGCTTCCTGGGATACGAAGTGATATCGGTGTTTCGATGAGATCAGGTAGGATCCTTCTAGGTTCGACTGGTCATCCTTGTTCTTGAGTGAGTTCTGGTTCGGTTACTGAGGGTGGCTGTTGTTGCTCGGTGTCTTGAAGTGTGTTTTCTGGGTTGGTGGTTCCAGATCAGCGAAAAGGTGACGAGGATGCTTCTCTGGGAGAGTGTAAGATTCGAGGGGTGGCTGTGGTTGGTGGGTGTCCTCTTGGTCTTCCTCGGCCTCGTCCTCTGGGTGGTGGTGGTGGGTTGCTTGGTTCTTCCTAAACCTTTGCTTGTATGCGCGTAGAGCGCCGAGGAGCTTCAGACGTCGACCTGATACTTAGGCAAGGCACCTTGTCCCCCTCGCGGTGGGCTCCAATGTGTAGGGGTGCAGACTCTTCTAATCCGAAGGGCGATTTGGGCTACAGCTCGTGATCGACCCAAGGGGGACTGCGGTGACTCGGTATACTGAGAGGGACAACCTAAGTAGAGCGAGGTTCGAGATATGAAGACTCGGCGATACAGATATGTGTGGGATTCCAGTTGGACCAAGACTTGGACGGGTAGAATCGGCACTTGTGGCAGCGGCCGAGGGCGTTCGGTGATTGGGTGATGGAGTTCTGAGAGTCGGTGACAGAGTCGGTGTACACTGTTTTCAGAATGAGAGTCGGGCGAGTAGTGCGTAGTAATGCATGTAGTAGATTGCGGTCTAGAGGTGGAGAGGGGACTGTCTGTCTCTGTACTTGTCTCGTATCTCCCTGTCTCTGTCCCTCTATGTTTGTGTATATCTATCTACAAACTACCGCAAATTTATACTAAACTGAAGCAGAGAAAGCGGTGCAAGACTCGGCCGAGTTTGTGTGAACAGATGTGAAGGTGAGTCAACAATCGGCCTGTGCACATCACGCAGCCGATCGTCACGGAGTGATGTTATAGTGCCCAACCTGCTCTCTCGTCTCCCACCACTGCACACCTGTATCCCACGTCCTTGTCCTACTCGCCTAAATCCTTCCACCTGTGCCCACGAGAGTCGGTCGTCCATGTGCTGATCGAGTTCGTGCAACATCCGTCCGTCCAATCGTGTCCATACCAAGAATTAATAATAAAGAGTTGGCTGCCGATTATGAATGAATAAATGGTAATGTTCGGCGGCCGGTAAAGGGAGTCAAAGGAGTAGTGTAATTGAAGGGAGAAAGACTCGGCCGGCGCGTAGGCGATGGTTAGTCACTACAACGCTGTAGCAATTAACCATTGCCTATGCGCTGGCCGAGTCTTTCTCCCCTCACTTACACTACTCCTTTGACTCCCTTTACCAGCTGCCAAACATTACCATTTATTCATTCATAATCGGTGGCCGACTCTTCATTATAATTCTTGGTATGGACACGATTGGACGGAGGGATGTCGCACGAACTCGATCAGCACATGGATGACCGACTCTCGTGGGGACAGGTGGAAGGAATTAGGCGAGTAGGACAAGGACGTGGGATATGGGTGTGCAGTGGTGGGAGATGAAAGAGCAGGTTGGGGACTCCAACATCACTCCACGACGATCGGCTGCGTGATGTGCGCAGACCGATTGCTGACTCACTTTCACATCCATTCACACAGACTCGGCCGAGTCTTGCACCGCTTTCTCTGCTTCAGTTTAGTATAAATTCGCAGTAGTTTGTACAGAGATGGAGAGAGATGAGACAAAGTACAGAGACAGACAGTTCCCTCTCCACCTCTAGACCGCAATCTACTACATGCATTACTACGCACTACTCGCCCGACTCTCATTCTGAAAACAGTATACATCGACTCTGTCACCGACTCTCAGAACTCCGCCACCCAATCACCGAACGCCCTCGGCCGCTGCCATAAGTGCCGATTCTACCCGCCCGAGTCTTGGTCCAACCGGAATCCCGCAGGTATCTGTATCGCCGAGTCTTCATATCTCGAACCTCGCTCTACTTAGGTTGTCCCTCTCGGTATACCGAGTCACCGCAGTCCCCCTTGGGTCGATCACGAGCCGTAGCCCGAATCGCCCTTCGGATTAGAAGAGTCTGCACCCCTACAACGCACAACCCCGTTTGACCCTCGGCATCGTTACGCTCTATCCATCCCCTTCCTATCCTAAATTTCCCCGCTATTCGCCAGGTATCACTCGATGCATGACATGTGTCGACATAGATGCCCGCTGCGGCGTTCTGCTAGCGCTCAGCATTGCAATGGAGGATATATTGGAGAATGGTCTTTGCTGTATATCTTGTCGATTTCGACCTTCGCGTCCGGCGTACCGCGTCTAAGGTTATCGGATGTATCCGTGAATTGTTTGAGGAAAGTTCTCATCCCGACACTTGGTTCCTGCGTTTATGCATCTCACAATAACACAGAGGACAGGGTGGACTGCGCTAGATGCATTCTCGAGGTCCTTGGCGATGCCATCAGAGAGTAGCGGCAACCGCTTATGAGAACTTTCTCCGGCCGATTTGACACTGCACTCGTCAAGGTGAAGGTGGTCGACACTGGCACGATGATCAGCACGGTTGACATGACTCCCAAGTCATTCCCCCTACTTCCAGAGTACTATGCAGCACCTTAATCCATTCCTCAAACTTAGTGGCGAGCTGCGCAGGATCGCAATGGATGCGGTGGTTATTTTTTGCTGAGATGGTCGTGGTGGACGCTTTCTGTACGTATTTCTCCGATGTAATGCTAGAGGTGTTCCCTGCTGCGCAGCCTTACGAGGCTTGGCTCCCTGGATGCAATTTCTTTTTCTTCGGGGCAACGGGCTTGTCTTCGGCGAAAAGTTTGGACTATACTTTCCGCAGGTTGTGCCAGCGCACATCAACTCTCTGGGATAGAACAAGCATGGCGAAAGCGACATTTCTTACATCATAATTGACCTGGCTCTTGTGCTCTGTGTTGACGGTGTTCTGCAGTGACTTCGCCCGGAGTCGTCCAGCTCTTCATGACTGGCTCTCCTGCGTCCGTAGTTATCTCTGTCGTTGCAGATAGGGAGACCCCGGGCGCCATCAATGTCGACGATCTTTAGTTTGCAGATACGGAGAAGATGCTCGAGGCCAACAGCGCGATTAACGTATAGAACGAGGTCGCTGCGGACACGCCCAGGACGGTACTCACGGCGTCGGCACGTCACTTCGTGCCACCTGTCGAGCAATCCTCGCTCGAGCCCGTCGGCTTACTGATGCACTTTCACGAGCGGATCGAAGAGTGCGTCGGACTCTCTACTCGAGCTCTTGAGGACATCGTACACTCTCAATAGTTTCACCGGTTGGCTGCCAGGCGTCCAGATCGGAATCTCGCTTACTCCTGCCCTTTCTCGGCACAGACATGATTTACTTCCTTGGCAGACTCCCAGACTGTTGAGAGTACTTCGTAACTCTATATTCCGACGCCTAGGGTCGTTTGTGATGAAACTGATTTTTAGAGTGATCTTTTTTCAGCTGCTCGTTGTCTTACAGACGTCGACTCCTTTGCTCCTCGGGACCATCGTTTCTGGGCTTTGCATGATTCTTGCGGAAACTCTTAACACCAGCGACCTCAAACCCCTGGAAAATCATACGCATCACTAAAATTTGCTTAATCTTTTCCATTCTAATCATGTTCTCTTTATAAAAGCCTCTCCAACATTTGCGACTTTGCTATTCAAGTCCTCGAGCAGAAGACGCACTGCCAGCCAGATTCTAATCAAGATAATGACGAAGAGCCTCCCAAAGATGAAGGTAATTACAACTCCGTACTTCTCTTATCTGTGAGTGCTGAGAGTATATATCAGAGCGTCAACGCTCAGCCTAATGGTGTAGATCACAATTATTGCATGTTTCCTTTTCTGTCAAACACGTGTGAAAGTTCAACTAGCCACTTCAGTCTCTCATTCCACTGACTGAAGTGAGTTTTTTTTCTTTTTCTTCTTTATTAGATCACTCTTACATTCAGTTGCTTTCCACCGTCCTCGCCAGCTCCGCGCTTGTTACTCGAAGTGCAGACGCGCAGGCCGCGATTCATGTTGTTCGCCTTTTTGAGCTGACCGGCTTGCTTGAACTTGCTTGAGTGTTCTCGTCCTTCAAATAGACGGCTCAACTAGGACTGTTCCTAGTGTAGAGTGCAAGCTTCAGCTGTCTGTCGTCGTTGGTGACTATCCCTCTTTTCATTTGCGTATATTTCCACCCGCGATTAGCTATTGTACGCAGACACGTTTTGACATGGGACTCTTTATGACATTAGACAAAAACCTCGGCAGTGCCAGATCCACGTTGTTTCCATGTGCTCGTGAAACTCCCACAAGCTTGTTCATATAGTGTATCGTAAATCCGGGTGCTTATCACCAAGCTCAGCCCACGCACGCTGTCCGCCATCACTTGACACCCCACCAGCGGATATGTAAGGTTCGAGAAGCTCTGCGCGGCGGAGGCGCTTCTCACGTGTTCTCCAGGTCAGATAAAGTACATTGAGAATCGAAAAGAGCATTATGAGCGCGGAGCTACAAGAGCGGGGATGTTAGCAGTATCGGTAAGTCTCTGAATCCCAATGGCCCTTACAAAGTAATATCCATAATGGTAGCCCGCAGAAACCGAGGACTTTCTGAGCTGGGGAAGCTCCATGTGCTAAGAATACCGCCCTGCGAGTAAGAGTAAGTCTGCGATGCACTGGTTGTTGATGAACATATTGCTTACAGCATTAGTAGCCATAAAGGCCATTGCGATACTCGTAGCCCTCCGATAGTGAGGCTCCGAATTGTTCGCCATCCACGCGGAAATAAGAGGTGCGAGTGCGTACGTGCCAGACACAGAAAGGAAAAGAGAGCCATATGACATTCCTTTCGACGTAGAGCCTTACGTTCATGAAATGCGTGAAGTTGGAAACATCATGCACATAGAGCTCACACTTACGAAGAAAAAGTATGTACCCAATGGTCGCGATTCCCGCGCACAGACACACGGGGATCGCACGCTGCTGATAGCGGTCGGAGTAGTAAGAGACGAAAAGGGTGACTTCGAGCATCACGACCAACAATTAGAACGAATTGTTCGCTCACAAAGAAAGAAGACGCACAGACAAAGCCAGTCGCAAATGGTCCTACGCTTACGAGTTGTGTATGCGTAGCACTGAATCCGAGCTGGTTGACGATGGTCGGAAGAAAGAGCGCAAGTCCATAGAGCGTCGTCCCGGCGAAGAAGAAGGAGCAAAACATGATTGCGACGTGAGGAGATGTTATAGAACGGACAACTTCTATGACCGAGAACTGATCAATTGCCATTGCAGTGGGGCGATCGAGTTGTAAACGTTTGTTGATCAGGCTAATGCGAGTTACTGGTTAGCATTCTCTTCATTTCTGGACAGTATCAAAATGCATACTCTTGTTCATCCTTCTTAAGAAACCTCACGGTTTCAGGTGTCGCTGGAATAATAAAGAACCCACTGAGCCCCACGAGTGCGGTGAATACTCCTTCCTATATGTGCTACATCAGTCAGATTAGTGTCAAGCTTGACGAATACTAACCAGTATAAATATCCATGCCCATCCTGGCCTTCCACCGATACCATCCATGTTCTCGATCGCGGCTGCGAGTAAACCAGAGAAAGCACCAGAAAGGGATGCGGCGGAGAAGAAGAGTGAAATTCTGAGACAGATCGTTAACTAGTGGATGCAACCAGACTTATGCTCCTTACCGGAGTGAGAGCTCTCGCCGAGTATAGAATCCCGACAAATACAGGACAATCGCAGGAAACATGGGGCCCTCTAAAAGGCCAAGGAATGCTCTAACTGTTGCGAGCCCAGCATATGATGTAACGGTCCCTACATGTGTTGATCAAACATAGTCACTCGATGAAAGAAACTGATGAGCGGAACAGCGATAGTACCTTGAAGAGCACAAACCATACCCCACAGAGTGAGGATGGTAGGCATTACTAAGTTCGGTCCTAGTCTTCGAAGAAGAAGGTTCGCAGGAAGCTCAGCGACAATGTATGGACTACAAAAATGTCAGCAGAAAACTAAACAAGATACATTGGGAACATACACGTAGAGCACAGTAACACAGATTTGGTACTGATGATCCGTAAGCCCTAAATCCTTCTGCAACCCTGCCACCCGAGCATTACCTGAAATAGCGTAAGAAAGCAGACACAAGTCTGATCAGAAACGTACCAATGTTTCCACGATCCTATGGAGAACAATTGCATTAATATTTCGACATAATTTGACAGAACACGAACCAAGAAAGACAGAAAATAAAACAAGGTTGTTATTGGTATCAAACAGAAGTCAAGCTTTCGGACGACCCTCCGTTCCACAGCAGGATTGATCGCGTATGACTCTTCCTTGTCGGTTTTGACTGATGTTGTGGATGACTGAGGGACCCCAGCTTCAGACATAGTGAGCGGCTGCATCACAATGGGCAAGTTAATATTATTAATGTTCGAAATGATAGTAGAGAAAAGACCTACACGCTACTGCTTGTTATTACAACGGGAGCGGACTCGCAACGGGCGAAGGGGTGGCCACTGAGCAGGGTGAGTTCAGTCGTAGAGACGGGAGGGAGAAGGTTTTGACATCGGTAAGACAGCTACCAGTTGCCTGCCTGAAATAGAAGCCTAATCTCCGCTCATCTATCAAGTCACCAACTCGTGATGAAGGGCAAGTGATGAACGGAAGTTTTGAGGTGGCGCCGACCTAAAATAGATTACGGGCTGCATAGAATATACCGATTACGTGCTCGTTAGGACTAGTTGTTTGTTGTTAAGATGGTCTAGTAATGTATATGCTTGCCGCTCGAGTGCTCGCAGTATCAATCAATCAATGGATACCATACAACGATGGACAAAAAGAACAGAACTTTATTCTCGAGAATCGAAGAAATTGATGCTCCAAGGACGAGTACTTAGTTCCATATTGTTCTTTCAATGGGCAGGTTCTCCGAGAGATCCGTGGAGGCGTTCGTGGTCGGAAAGTATGGCCGTTGCTGCAGCACGGGATACTCTGAACACTGTGAGATACATTTCCTCCCAGAAGCATATGTAAGATATTTTTGTTGAATGGTGCCTTCGATGGGGCGTGCGGAGAGAGCACTTTGAATTACTACTTATTTTCCAATTCTATTCGGCCCGCTGAATCGAGATTGACAAACATAGATGGAAGCTAATATCACCACTACATTTCAAATACTGTACTCGCCTGTACTGAAACAACCGTTACGCATTACGCAGGGGTGGTTGGGTTGCTATTTTAGGGGTCGTTACGCATTACGGAGGCCTGGTTGCTCAGCCTGGTAGCATAACGAAAATTTTCTTTTTCGGAATATTAAAAAACCGCGGATTTGAAGATTCGGATCGTGTTATGGATTGGGAGCCATCCAATGGCCTCCATCCTCCAAATTGTCCTCATTAAATGAAAAGTAAAAAATCGACTCCGGGGCTTCCTCAGGTAAATCCGTACGAAGGTTCTGGAGGAGGATGTCAAGATATTCAATTTTCCGATGAGAACCGCAGTTCCTGGTGGTAGTTTCGGCTTTTTTTGCTTGACCTTTGATTAATATTGCTGAACGTCGGACATCTAGGTATGAGAGGAAGAAAGTCGCTCTCAATATTAATGTTTCTTTTTTGCTTTCTTGACACTCATGCAGTCGAACTGTCAAACTTCAATTTGAGTTCTATGTATGCGGTAATACAAGTACCTATTTGCTAGTTGCTATATTTGGTTGCATTACGCATGTCGCGAGGCCGGTTGCTTTACTCATGCCCGTTACACTCCTGGCCCGGTTGTTTCAGTACAGGCGAGTACAGTAGACAGGATTCACTGGGCAAGTCAAAATACGGGTGTAATGCATGTAAGGAATGCAGTCTAATGGCCTAATACACGTCGGTGCCCTCATCGTGGCATCTAAGTTTATCGTCTTTTGAGTCATGAGCACGCCCGGTGCCTGATGATGTCCCATCAGAAAGTGACAGATCAATCGGTTCGCCTTGGTCATCCTCTGCGGTCCTTATATGAGTCAGTTGTACTGCTAGGTGTTGTGCGCCCCCTCGATGAACTCGAGCATTGCTAGGAAGCTGTCTGGGTGAAGTCGATGGATGTGTTGTCACGAGCGACGCTTTACCGAGGCCGATGCGCATGATGATGAGGGTAAACACTATGCCCTGTCATTTAGACCTCGTTAATTTCGCCCACTAACCCTTGTATGCAAACTTACAATTAACTGAGTGAGCTGTAGGATACCTGGTTTAATAAATTATATTATGAGTAAGGTTGAATACGTACCATCTCAAATACAATATACTGAGAGTAACTACCGCTTAAGTATGTTCCCAGAAGTGTGACAAGAGTAGCTGAATAAATCGCCCCAGACTCAATGACGATAACCATAGCCGGGGAAAGGCTCTGCGAACGAAAAAGGGATACTGAAGAAGCCCGACGTTCGACCCACCAGATCCTGAAGGCGATTAAAACTGGATGGAATTTTCAGCACTATACTGCTTGGGAATGAAGGCGGCTCACTAGTGCAACTGAAATTAATAACCAGGGTCATTGAGAAAAATGTTGTCACCCAGCGCTTCAAGGCGATGGCAAACACAGGAGCTCCGTCCGGGGGAACTCTTGTCAGTGAAATGACTGAGCCAAGGCCGGCAGCTTTGACCAAGATGTAAGATCTCATATAGAAACAACTAAGAGTCAATATGATGATTGACCTACCAAGATCAATAAGAAGTAGGACGATAGCTGGGACAAGCATGACTTTTTGTGTGCCCCATACAATGTACAGCCGGTACGTCTGAAGGTGATTTCCCATTAGCTCCCATTAGCTATATTCGTATAGAAAGAAGGATGATGTGCATACCACAAATGCGTCTCCTAGGATGGTTTGTGCAACATAAACGGCGTCTGCCGAAACGTAGAGTGAGTTTGAGACAGAACTAAAATATGCGTCTGTTCCTCCAGTTTGGTTCGGAGAATTGACGAAGCCATCAACAAGCCTTGCCATATTTATAGCAAGGTGCTGGTATACGACTCATCAGTACTCATTTCCCTCCCAGATTTAAAGGAATTTACCACTAGCGCCAGCACGTACATGGCGATGGATACAGCCATGATTCTAATATTTAATTTTTCTTTCTTTCGTCGGACAATTAGGATGTATATTGTCGCAGCGAAGAGGCTCGTGAATGTGCCTGCCAGAAGTAACAACTAGTATCAGTTGCAGGAAATCTCTTAACGTCTCTACGAGCTCACCGAATAAAATCGACTCCAGAAGAATGGACAGGAGTGTTACTTTACTAAGACCAAACATTGTAGGTTTTCTGGAGAGTGGATGAACCAAGGAGTCTGAGGACAGGTTGAGCCGGTAATATACACCTTGTTATATATGCACGGCACAGACACTCTGGAGTGATACAGAAGGAGCCGCGATGGAGTGCGAAGTCAGATTCATGCAGACAGACCTTGAAGGCTGATGATGGGCTTGGTGATCCAATGATTTCGATTCAGAGGGCGACCCGAATAGTAGGTATCCAACTAAGAAGAGCGTGCTTGTTAGAAGCACGCATGTGCCAAAAGCGTATACTGGGGTCTGCAGTGGAGCTTACCGAAGTGAGAGAAAGAAGGATGTTATATCAAATGGCTTGAACTTCGTATGTCTGGTCGGATGATGGTCTGGCGTGACCGGACAGGTGGCCAAGTGCGGACGTGCTGGAGCCACGCGGGAAGCTAAATGCATTCATGCTCATTACGGACATGCCAACGCTCTGAAGGATGCTTATTTGGATCTGCGCCAGCTTAAGAGATACACATATCAAATTATTACCTGCAGTATATGTAGCGGACTTCCATTCTTGAGAACAGCGCCTATTTAAATTCCCATTCTCTCACCGGAGATATGTCTAGAAAGCAAAGTTGAGGCCCGGGGAAAACATCATTGCATCATCATCACACATACACTTGGAAAGATGGATGATTCAGATAGGCAGTGTGTTTAAACCCCGGTGCTCATCAGAATTAGATACCATGTCTCACAATAGGATTCAATAACAGTTTCACACACCACGAACAGATAGAACAGATGTTACTGCTGTCGAAACTTGTGGTGGCATCTCATTCTTTGATTCCTGGTGTTACCATGCCTAAATATAAAAGGAGCCAAAGCGGAGCTTGAACTCCTTAGCACAACCACTACGATGTCTCGCGTCATTTCTATTGGGGATACGACCAGATTTGACGCACCAGCCATCCCGCATGGCCCTCGTCTCTACCACCCCGATTCACACTACGTCTTTCCAGTAGATGAGCAAGAACGAGAAAGGTCTCAATTTAAAATCGAAGTGTCTGCTGTGACGATTCACTAATCTTCATCTTTCCGTTCAGATTGAACATGCAGCATGACGTCGTGAAAAGGGCGTTCGATGGAAGGATGATTTTTCCTCCAGTCAATAACTGGTGTAGCTGCTTTGTACTCGACTCCGGTGCCGGATCTGGTGCGTTAGGATTTACACATCCTATACTGTCTGACTTACTAAGAGAAGGCGACCATTGCAGGTGCTTGGCTGCTGGATATTGCCGCAAAACTGTCTCCATCCGCTATCTTGCATGGTGTAGACATAGGGGATAGTTTATTCCCGCGTGAGCGGCCCTTGAACATGTCCTTTTCGCTGAACACTATCACTGCGCTCCCCGAGGACTGGTCGAGCAAATTCGATCTTGTTCATCAGCGATTCCTTCTCGGGGCGCTTAAAAGTTCAGAATGGCCGCCGGCACTGAAAGAGATGTCTCGCGTTATTCGTCCTGGAGGCTGGGTCCAATTAGTCGAGGCCGGAGCACCCTTCGGTGGTCCTTTAACCGACAGGCACGCAGGCATCACCCGTGCACTTTTTGAGTCACGAGGGCTTCTGCTGGATGTTAGGAAGGACCTGCCATCGCTGCTTAATTCAGCCGGATTTGTTGACGTTTGAGTGGAGAGCCGTGCAATCAAACTTGGCCGCAGGGCTGGACAGTCAGGCGCCGATGCGCGAGATGTTTGGATCGGAGCTTTACGCGGTATGATGCCACTCGTGTTGCAATCTGGTGGATTTGGTCTTGTCGAGTCAGAAACAGAGCTCAGCTGCCTCCTTGATTCCGTAGTGAAGGAGTGGGATGAAATCGATGGCCCAGTGATGGATGTACATGTAGCCTACGCTCAACGTCCATCTGACTAAATTAATCTAGAAGGCTCTTTCGATTTTGTTTGGTCACTATTTCCACAGTATTCCAGAGCACGAGATTAACATATACAGAAGGTTGCAGTTTGTCATGGGGTTAGAAACATTTCAGATGTTCGGCTGAGGAACAAAGCCCAGTTTGAGACTATAGCAGTGTTTCCTCTCGTCATCCTATCGTTACTGTGGCAGCATCAAAATTTCAGTGGAAGACGCAGTAGGGAAGATTTACAGGAAATCTTCATGCGCCTTTTCCTTTCATCATCTACACCCATCTTGAATATGTTTATAGTCTGCAGATGCTTTCAAAGACAGTAAAAAGAACGGAGATGGCGCGCTTGGGCTTGCACACTCCGGTACATGAGGCATAGGTAGATAAGCAGTAACTCACGGGACATGCAGTAACGGCTGGTCAAGGATAGAACCCCGCAATAGGTAGCGATAGCAGCACCGGCATATGCCTCGGTATACAAAGAGAGTAGGCGATTGCTGATGCCTTCGGACTCGGGCTGAAATACGTTACTGTAAAAAATTGCTATATTATTGATATAAGATGGAAAACCAGGGGGGAAAAAGGTGAAACAGCACTTGTATTCTAGGAACTAGAACTGCACATACGTACACCATCAAATTGTTGCTGCTACTGAGTCTCTTGATAAGTACTATGTGTTCGTATGTGCATGTGCCACTGTTATGCGACTTTGGTAATGTGTTGGGACACGACTCAGCACGATGAACGTTGTGCGAAGTTGAGCCGAATCAAGTGTCAGCATGTGTACCTGGTTCACATGTGCTCTCGGCGAGCCATGGTGCAGTGATTAAATGAGGGCGCGTAGGCCGAGTAAGGATGGGTATGCAGCGTGTTCAATGTTCATTCTATAGTGACCAGCCCTAAACCTTTACCACGTGATGCTCAACTTTGTCGGTGGACATGCTCAATACACACACCACACATTCAAGTATTCACTTCCTGCCAAAGTCGCTACGTTGTGGGCCATTATTCGCTCATCATGTCAAGGCATAGGTTCTAGGGAAAAACAAGGTTGAAGAGATGATGAGATATGATGGATGGACTGAGGTACGGATGGATGAGGAGGTTCCGGACTAGAGGATGACGGACGTACAGCGGACAGCGAGCAGCGAGCAGTAAGTCTCATCTTCCGCAGACAGAAAATTGAAGATTGGACTACACAGCATATGATGGGTCACACTATTCCGACGGAGGACACAGAGGCAGTCGCTCACCATCATATGTCATTTCCAACTTTCTGACAGCTTTAACTGATACTAACATTCCCGCGATCTCTGTTGTTCAAGGTGCACACGCATCACAACAAGTCGAAATTACCTCCCAAGTTGTACAACCTCGAGGTGCAACAGCTACGACCAGCACCGCAGTCTGCCCCTGCCATTGTTGTCTTCCGCGACCATTACCGCTACAAGCTCCACCAGCGGTCTGTCACAGCGATCAAGGCCTCTACGCGGACAGCTTCGTCTACTGCGGTACGAAGGCTGCTGACTGTCAGCAACGTCCTCCCCGTCGCATAGCTCCCTTTGGGTGAAGCTGTCTGCAAGCTCGAGTAGAACGTCGGCGACTGTGATGTGCTTGCACGCACATCCGGCAACTACGCTATTGTCATCAGTCACAAGCCTGAGGACAACAAGATCCACACTGTCTACCTTCTGGCACGAAGGAGACCGTCTGTGGCTCCTCGTGTGCGACCATGGTGTCGTTGACGGCGGTGGTGGTATCGACAGTTTCCTCAAGGCTGACCACGCTTACCACGAGGACAAAGCCAAGCGCCACAAGAGCGTCTTTGTTCATATTTCCCTTTTCCAACTGATTTTTTCCAACTGAAACTTGCATCTGGCCCCGGTCTCGTAGTGTTGCTATGAACCAAGTTGGCCATTCCCATGATGGTGATACAGACTGTATCTTTTGCGCTATACTCCTTGATACAGCGTGCTCCAAGTTCAAGGATGAACACGCATTCGATAATTATGCCTGTATTCATATCATCCTGGGGCTGACGAGCGCTGTATCTAGAGATCTTGAGAGATCCGTACGCAAGTTCGGTGTGTTTATACATGGCTTTCATCATTATTAGATGCTAGATACATGGATCAAAGGAAGAAGAATGTCTCGACCTACACCATCCAAATCCGCTGTGGAAGACCACTCCCAGTCCGTGTCGCGCCCGGCTCTACTCCCAAAGCAAATCCAACAGCCGTCCAACCTCGAGATTACCCTCGCGATCAAGGTTATAACCACGTTCACCCGCACGGGGCGGAAGACGCCTTACGGGCCAGACATGAACAGCACGTGCAGCCCCGCTTTCGAGGCCGCTTCCATTTGCCCCTCCCAATGACCCATGTCCCTGCGCCTGGTATACCGCCCCTCAGCTACTTCATATAATCCGGTACCAAGAACACCCGCCGTGTCTTCTTCTGATGTTTAGTCTTCTCACCCTGGATGTCCTTCGCGCCCTTAGCAGGTGTAGCGGAAGGCTTCACATTATGAATCAGGCGCCCCTCCCCACTGGCATCGAGTATGTCGGCCATGTTGAGTAGTGACGAGATCTCTGTTGGACACGTGTAACGATGCCAGCAGGCGTTGAGTCTTCTGTGGGAAGACATTTTTATGCAGCCCTGTGCCTAATGTGCACATATAAAGGAAGGACATTGATGTATTGTAGCTCGCTATCCTGTACATACTGTTGCTTAATATATGTATGTATTTATTGCCTGGAGTTGATTCAATAATTGATGGCATACTAAAGGAAGTGAGTAGAATGGCATCAGAATCGAGCCGAAATATGTCTGGATTGTGCAGAATATAACACAGAACTCGGAGAGTATTAGGTTCAGGAATTTCAGGAATCAGCTGGATATTCCAGTATATTCCAACATTTCCAGCGTTTCCAGCCGGGAGGGCTTTCCTGGTGTCGCTGACGCGAGATGATATACGTCACCCTCAGGAGCACTAGTACTGTCGAGAAGGAAGGGAGGCAGGGCAATGAGTGCCGTGCGTGCAACGTTGCTTCTTACCGTGTTCTCCCACTCTCGTCCGCCTGATTCACAAATTATTTCGTCGTCGTCCTCTCCACTGGATGCAGCAAGGGCTTGGACTACACACCCCACGCTTCGCTCGCTCATTTGCAGGCCGTGCAACACACACGCGTTCTTTTCACTCACTACGGTTTGTATTACATGTAACATATCACTATCATCTAGTGTTTGTTAGTCCGAGCTGGTTAGTACTGTCCTCATGCGTGGTTTAAGGTGCGTATGCCGCTATAGGTTTGAAGCGACTAGAGACATCGGGGCGACTGGCTCAAGGACGTCTTTCGTATACTATGTAGCCGGAAAGTGCTTCTCTGTTCATGTTATCTGAAAAGCAGGCTTCTTTACTTGTCCACGCTTCCTAGCCGAGAAGTATCTACCGCTTAACATTCTAGATATCACATTTGCTCCTGGCGGACTACGTAACTCGGGATAAAGCTCAGGAGACACTTGGCAGAAAGCGCTTTCATTCAAACATCCCACTCCTTCCGAAGCCCCTCCGTAGCAGCCCACAGTTCCTTCGCGAGCTCATCATCCTGTGCCTGTTTTGAGGGCATTCCAAACTTGCAAATCGGTTGGAGGTACGCGCCCTTGTACTTGTCCGCCTCTGCACGCACCTTGGTGGCTCCGGCGGCAATGGCGGGCGTCCCTGCTCCGGTGAGAGGCGTCTGAAAGGTGAGGCGCGCTAGTATGATGAGGATGGATGAGATGGGCCATCGATATTTATGCACTGTGGCGTATATGTTCTCTGTGTGTGGGTTTCGGTTTGACAGGTCTCTGCGGAGTACATGAAATCTACTTTCCTGTGAGAATCGAGCCCGGGTGCAGCGCCATAACAATAATACAAGAGCCTTGTTCGCTCAGATGACGCTGCAGCTCCCGCGACCATAGAGTCACTGCTAACTTAGAAACGCCTACAATAGGACATCCATGGTCAGCACGTCTACAAGGTAAATGGTGAAACATGATGAACCGTAACGCTTAAGGTTGTTGAATAATCCTTTTCCATAGTCTACGTTGAAATCATCCCTTGACTTGAAGTGGAAATTGTCAGGTGCGAAAAAATGAGCATCTGAGGAGACCTTTGAAACCCACGGTTAAGAAATTCTTCATAAAACTTCCCAGTTAAAGCTGAAGAGATCGACAGTGCTCACATTGATGATGCGTACATCCGCGCCAAGCTCCGTTTCTGTCCTTTTTAGGAGAGGCAGAAGGGTATCCGTGAAAATGAACGGTGACAAATAACTGAGTCAGGCGGTGAGTGAATGCCGACGTTTCGTAGAGTGTCTAGACATTCACTTAACCATCATTTGCTCCTGGACACCATCTTCTCCCATCTTGAAATCTTCGAGTGCACTAAGAGACAATCGTTGTTATCTACATAGACCTTCTTGACAAGTGTCCTTACATCGCTGCATTATTGACTTCAGATGAAATATGAAGTCAGCTCAAGGTAAATTAAAGTGCGGGCTACTTACTCAGCACATCAAGACGCACTTCCCTAGAGATAAACTCTTCTGCAGATAGCTTCGAGCCTCGCGGGTCTGCGAGATCAAGACGGAGGAACAGAGCTTGCCCATTTCCTGGCGCGATGCCTTCGCGCTCTATACGCTCAATGCAAGCATGCGCCTTTGTCTCGCTGCGCGCCCCAAGGTAGACCTTGGCTCCTGCGCGTACAAGCACCTGCGCGGTCACGAATCCAATGCCTGAGCTGATTCGTGAGTAACCGGGTAATGTCATTAGTTAGTTTTTGGAATAAGAGACTATGAAATTGACATGAACAAACGTCGATCCAGTGACGAGGATGACTTTGCCAGTGAGGTCGGACAGTTCTTTCGCAGGTTCAAACTTCATTCTTCCTTTGCCTTCGCGATACGTTCCCGTCTGGATGGAAAGTACAAATTGCACTTGTGGATATCCTCGGCCTCTAGTAATCTATAAATCTTAGTCCTGAGGTCATAGAAATTTACAAGAGGATAAGACTTTACTAGTTCTAAATATTTGACTGTTCTTGCGGGAAGCCTCGCGGGAAGCATCCGGTGTCTTCATTATATCTCACACCCCAAAAGAACAGGAGTCCATATCTCAGATCCGCCCTGTCCGAGTTTGACACTGAGCAGGCTTCTGTGTAGAAGTCGTGAAGAGCAGCGCAGTCTTACGGCATACTGGAAATGGATGTAAAACTCACCATCATTTGGATCTCAACGTTGGTATTCTTGATCCGATGCCATCTCATTGTTAAATCCTAGGCCTCCGAAGAGCAAATGGGAGATCTTGACTAGAATAATGTACTACTCGGCCATCGTCGGCCATTTCGAAGGCCGAAGTCGGGACTGCTTACTGCAGCTTACGTAAATCAACTTGCCGTACAGCATAGAGCGCGGTCGTATTCTTGGACAGAATGGTCACGGACAACCTAGAGCCTCATGCTTCTTTTGCGCGACATATTTGCTATCCACACCATTTACTGCAAGCTGCTGCGAGTCCGCACTAAGAACAGGATCCCACGTTCATTTAGCATGGTCGCTCATGCTGCGGCGTAATGGTACACGTATCATTGATCTGCACGCGTTTTACCATCAGGTTCACACCTCAAGTTCATGTTACTGCATACTCATCACGCATATGCACCTAGGATGACTATATTTGCGATGCTCCTTAGCATCAGATCCGTCCCTATATTTAATGGAACACAGTTTACTGTGTTCTACACAGATATCACAAGACCTGAGATCTATACAGGAGGCAAGAGTTCGATTTGATTTTCAAAAGGGATCCTTCAGAGTGAGTCGATATCTCTTTAAAGATACCGGTTCTTCTGTTCAACTGAGCTGCTTGCTATTCTTTCGGTTTCTAAACATACTTTTTTCAAATGCAAGTTTGTCCCTCCCCGAACGACACTGCTAAAACTACGCATCACAAGACCTGCAAATTGCCTAAGTACAGAGACGCTACTTTGTCTACAATCCAATCTCCCCGCATTATCCTCTGACACTGCTGGACGCCATTTCACGATCAAGCTCCTATTAGACATGGAGAACAAAGACTTCGTACGTGCTCGCTCTTCTTGCTCTTTCTCTCACTTTTATCCTATTGAGTTATTATCGTGCATGATATCAGCATCAAGCTCAGAAAGTTCCCCAGGCGTGCGCGGTTCTTGTTGTAGGCGGAGGTCCTGGAGGATCTTATGCCGCAACCGTTCTTGCTCGCGAAGGAATCGATGTCGTGCTGCTAGAGGCTGATGTGTTCCCAAGGTAAGTGCTCTCGCTACTCGCATTGGCTTAGCTATCAGACCGACACATGCTTATTGTCAATCTAATTAGATACCATATAGGGGAAAGCCTGCTCCCAGCGTTGCGCTATCTCCTTCGCTTTATTGACCTTGAATCAACCTTCAATGATCATGGCTTCGCCAAGAAGGTGAGTGAAACATTGCAGACAAAATCTATCCTTGTAATTCACGACTCTCTTCTAGATCGGAGCCGCATTTAAGATGAGCACAAAGAATCGCGAAGCATGTGAGCGGTGTTTTCTCTCAGTGTTTTCTCAGCAGACGATATTAATTGCTCAATACGATCCTCAAATAATAGACACCGACTTTCTAGCGGCATACGGTCAGGACCAATATGTTTGGAATGTCTTACGCTCCGAATCGGACGACATTATGTTCCGGCATGCAGAAAAGAGTGGCGCAAAGGTTTTTGATGGCGTTGAAGTTACCTCAGTCACCTTCGACAGCTGTGGCAATCCTGCAGTGGAACGTCCGATCCGAGCAACATACAGACATAAGGCGGATGAGAGGACAGGCGATATCACATTCCACTATATCGTCGATGCTAGTGGACGGGCGGGGCTATTGAGTACGAAATATTTCAAAAACAGGAAGTATAACCAGTCGCTAAAGAATGTCGCCTCATGGGGATACTGGAAAGAAACGACCCCATATGGAAAAGGAACATCTCGCGAGAATGCTCCATTTTTGGAGGCACTGAAGGGTATGTACCAGTCTCGCCAGTACCATTTCCACATTAACCAAAAAGATCCTCTCTTGAAGACGAGTCTGGATGGGCGTGGATGATCCCATTGCGCGATTCGACCTCCGTGGGACTCGTTATGAGCCAACACAGCGCTACGAAGAAGAAGAGATCTGAAACGCCGACTCCGTCTACGCGAGTGTTTTATCTCGAACAACTTAAACTAGCTCCAAACCTCTATGAACTCATCAGCTCCGGAGAGCTTGTCTCTGCTCCCGACGGCAGGCAATCCGTTATGAGTGCGAGCGATTACAGCTACTCCGCGACCTTCTACGGGGCTCCAGGACTGTGGATCATAGGCGATGCAGGAGCTTTCATAGATCCATTCTACTCGTCGGGCGTGCATCTCGCGGTCACCGGTGGTATGTCTGCTGCGGCATCCATCTGCGCTGCGATGCGCGGTGACTGTTCGGAGGAAGAGGCCGCGAGCTGGCACTCCAACAAAGTTGGTAAAAGCTATACCTGGTTTCTCATGGTCGTTTTGGGTGCGTACAGGCAGATGAATGCACAGAGCGACCCAGTGCTGTCAGATATCGACGAGGACAACTTCGATCGCGCATTCGAGTTTATAAAACCTGGTATGATATTGCATCTGAATCTGCAGTATTGATTACGGCCTGACGACCTATGTTTATTTCTTCTCGTAGTTATCCAAGGAACTCTTGATGTGGAGAAGCACATACCTCAGGAAGAAATGGCGGAGACGTTGAACTTCTGCACAAGTCTATTTGATACACCACAGCAACCCGACACCTTCGATTCCCTGGTTAAAAAATTAGAGGAGGCGGGATACAACAGCTCTTTGAAGCCTGTCGTCCCAAAGTTAAGGGGTGAAACCGAAAATGAAACGTCTTTGGACTCCACCTTGCAGTTGTTTCGGACGAATCTAACACAGGAGGAGAAACATGTCTTCGATTCTATAACAGCACGCAAAGCGGTGCGTCTGGATGACTCTCTCACTGTCAAGAGCTTCGTCTCCGACGCTGTCGATGGCCGCCGGTTGCGCCTCGTTCGCGGACGGTTAGGCCTCATGGATGCAGAAGGAGAAGTATTATCGACCTTCAGGACCGTAAATGAGTAACGGAAATGTATAAATACTGTGGACCTCGCTACTTGATCGTATAATGGCAAGGACTTTTCCTCGTTGACACTTGCTCTCGAAAGTCTCAAAATAGCAAAATCAATGGCAGAGTGAAAATAATAAGGATAATAATAATAATAATGTGCGGGCACCTCGGAACTTAATTTCGGAATGGTGTCCTTACCTAAAGCGCGGTTGATGGATTGTAAATCGATAGGTCTTTTTCGCACCGAAGCGTATCTACAGTCAGTTGCGTCGGGTGCATGATCTTCGCAGTGCACCTTTCGGCGCCTCGGACTATCTTCGTGCATGAAGGTCAGGTGTCTTCGACGATTAAAATATGCATAGGAACAAACAGACTATGTGGGTCTTCAAACAGAACCCAGTAATTCCTGATCAATATGGCGAAACCTTTTTTTATAGCCAACATAAAATAACGGCTATCCACGCATCTCAATTTATCAGAGACGTCTAACGGTTTAGATGACCGATGGTACACCCACCAATGAGCTGCAGGTCTCAGAGCTTCCTAAGTCAAATCCGACGGTACCCGGAGTTCCCCTCAACCTATTGTAGACTAGGCTTCAAATGATAATCTGGCGATGTTCTGTTGCAGTAACTGTCCTGTGCGCCACGTCGTGAGAGCCTGATACAAGACCTGGTCCACAAATTCATAAACCGGAATGCAGGTGCACACTCGCGTCCTTCATTGATAAGTATTCCAATGTTGACGACTCCGCCTCCGCTCCAATTCCTGGTTTACGCACCCGATCAGTTGGACGAGGACTGTATCCAGCGTCGCATCGCTACCAGGTCCGAGCATCTTGAGAAAGCTAAGCAGCTCATAGCCAAAGGAATCATCAGTAGGCACATGTCTACTGCACAGCTATCGCTTCAGACCATTGAAACTCTTCTACTCAACAGAGACTGGGGGTGCTTTGCTCAGTCCTGAGGCCCTCCTCAATACGTCTGATCATAAGATGGTCGCATCGATGATGATTATTGAAACAACGTCTCTCGAAGAGGCCAGAAAAGTTGTTGAAGGTGACATATACTATACCGGCGACGTGGTAAGTCTGCTTTCCGTTCTGGAAGATTATCTTCTGAGTCGGAATAATTTTTGTAGTGGGATCGAGAGCGTATTGTGATTTTGCCCTTCGCCTCGCCTCCGCTTTGAAATCTGAGGATACTTATCATATTGTAAATTTCAAACTAAAAATGCAAAAATAAACCGAGGGCATGGCGTGGCTTGTTGGAAGAGATAATTTCCATTAAGAAAGGGATTGGCTCGAAAGGAAATAGGAGAAGGGTGCATGAAAGGCCAAAGCCAAGACTGATAAGCTTTGTAGCGGCTGTGACGCGGATAATGAGTCAGTCGAGTGACTTTAATTGCCTTCAAAAATTAATATATCTAGGACGCGATATAGAGAAATGCTTCCTACTTAGGTAAGTAGGTAGGTATGTGATCCTCGGTTTAAACGAGATAGATCGAAATCATCAAAAGCCTCGGGCTTACACGAGTCCGGCAATGAACATCTGCAAGTTATGGAACGGCGATGTCGGAAAAGGCGATCAGCTTCTTGGATTATTCATATTCGGGTGCTATGTTCAGATGAATCATGAGAGAATGTTGTATTTCGAAGGATGCCTTTAATCACCGAGAAACTGTTTATTCTTATTGAGCGGTAGGAATTGAGCTAGGACCGCGACTGATGGAGGTACGGTACACGAACTACCATTTCTTCCGCAAAGGAAGTATCTAGTCCAGGATATGGCTGTTCTGTAACTTCTCGAAACAGTCAGATTTCTGGTGGTGCTTGATGTGAACAGGTGTCCAGATGAGTTGCCCGTCAACTTGATATCTGCAAGAAGAAAGATTTAGGTGTTAGCAACTGTGTATGGTCATCGGTGGGCCGTATTCGTACTTGGCGTGTTACATTTATTAGCATTGAGTAGAGTGGGGCATTGAGAAAAGAGGGAACTTCATTGGCCTCACCCTAGTCATCCATACTATGTCTCCTCTCGCCATTTCTGAGCAGTCCACTACTAGACAGAAACCGACTCCTATACTCCACGTCCCACGCATCTTTAACAGCTACCCTGGAGCTAACTATCTTCTGCCAGCAGACGAGCCAGAAATTGGAAGGTCGCATTTATTCATCTTTGAATTGTGCAAATTACTGAATCTCATCAGGTTGAAACTCCAACATGAAGTTCTCAAGGCTGCTTTTGACGGCATGACTCTTCTAGCGCCTTTCGAGACACAGGGAAGCTACTTTGTCCTCGACTCAGGTGTTGGATCAGGTGCGACAAAACGTGCCCTATGTGTCCCATTTCTCTGATAAGCTGGATGGTGGCAGCGGCTTGGTTGATGGATATGGCTTCGCAGTTGTCCCCTTCAGCCATCTTACACGGCATAGATATCGAGAATCGTCTCTTTCCACCCTATCCGCCGGTGAACATGTCGTTTTCCATCAATTCAGTCGTGACTCTTCCGAGAGAGTGGGAGAACAAGTTTGATTTCGTCCACCAGCGTCTTCTCATTGCAGCGCTTAGACACTCTGAGTGGATGCAGGGCCTATCCCAGATGTACCGCGTCCTTCGTCCTGGAGGTTGGATACAGCTCGGCGAGGTCGGTATTTGGCACGCTGGTCCCGTTACCGAGAAGCATGCACGCATGCTTCATGCGCTCTTCGAGTCCCGCGACCTACTGCTCGAGGTCAGCTCCGAGCTACCTGCACTGTTGAAACAGGCGAGGTTCGAAAACATCCGGATTCAGACGCGGTCTATTCCATTAGGGATCTGGGCAGGCCAGTTCGGCGCTGATGCTCGTGACAATTTCATTGGCGTCTTTCGTGGCATGAAAACACCGATTTTGAGTTCAGGTGGTTTGGGCTACGTCCACACGGAAGGAGAGTTCGATCGTCTCATCGATGACCTGGAAAAAGAGTGGAACGAAACAATGGGTGCTGAGATCGAATTTCACATATTTTATGCGCAGAAATAGAGGTGCATTGTTAGCTACGAGCAACTTCTGGGTACCATGAAATTTGTTCTTACATGTCACTGTACAAATATGTCGAGGCATCTTCGTTGGTTTTGTTTGGTTGAAAATGCATATCTAGTTCGACTCCTGCCTGCGATACAAGGAGGAACACTTGGTGCGTAGTTATGACTCAAAAAGAATACTTCCGAACAGACAGCCGTAGTTCGCGCTTTGTTTTCATACAACAGATATTTGACTACTGCCCTTTTCAGAAGTATTGTCCCACATCAAATTCATGTGGTTTTGACGCGTCTTGCGGCATAACTGCCGAAATTCGAGTAAATGTCGATTTACTGTGTCAATTCCTCACGATACATGTTCATTACTGCCCTTTTCAGAAGTATTGTCACACATGATTTCACTGATTTTCGTGCCACAAGAGCCTCAAAACACAAACATTTTCATATCTCAACCAAAAGTTGACCTTTTTGCGTCATCTAAGTTGATAAATTCATTTTTTAATCTCATCTTTCATATTTCAACAAGAGTGATAAGAAATAGTCAAAATTTGAGTCTGAAACAGCAAAAATGCTGTTTTTGAACCCATTTCCATTGTTCATTTTTTCCTGCACTCAGATTTCACTGTACAGTGCTCCAGACCAGCCCAGAATTCCAGTATTAGTCTATTATGAATTTACAGACTGATTTTGAGATGTATTGTGAGGTAGATGTGCTCAATTGGTGCATGCCTAAAACACACAAATCCCCTCTGTTTCTGCAAGCCCCCCAGCCCCCAGGAAAAATTCTTCTCAACTAATTTCATGCATGTAAATTCATTCAAAGTGTATTGGAACAGATTTGAGCAGCATCCATGGATACAGGCTTGCTTCATGAATCAGGGATATGTTCACAAGAATAGTGCATACAGTCAGAATCTGGTACTCAATTCAGCTCACTGGTTGATGCTAGAGCCATAGATGCTGCTCAAATCTGTTCCAATACACTTTGAATGAATTTACATGCATGAAATTAGTTGAGAAGAATTTTTCCTGGGGGCTGGGGGGCTTGCAGAGACAGAGGGGATTTGTGTGTTTTAGGCATGCACCAATTGAGCACATCTACCTCACAATACATCTCAAAATCAGTCTGTAAATTCATAATAGACTAATACTGGAATTCTGGGCTGGTCTGGAGCACTGTACAGTGAAATCTGAGTGCAGGAAAAAATGAACAATGGAAATGGGTTCAAAAACAGCATTTTTGCTGTTTCAGACTCAAATTTTGACTATTTCTTATCACTCTTGTTGAAATATGAAAGATGAGATTAAAAAATGAATTTATCAACTTAGATGACGCAAAAAGGTCAACTTTTGGTTGAGATATGAAAATGTTTGTGTTTTGAGGCTCTTGTGGCACGAAAATCAGTGAAATCATGTGTGACAATACTTCTGAAAAGGGCAGTAATGAACATGTATCGTGAGGAATTGCACCTAATGTATGTACAGTTTAGTACCTAATTAGGGGTGGTCAAGGGGGTCATGACCACCCCTAGTTAGGTACCTTTTCAGTTGTTCCCTCATACTGGCGTGAAAACTGAGCTCAATTTTGGAGCTTACAGAGCTTACCTACCAGGGAGCTGGGCACCAGTTACTAGGGAGGACCGGTCACCGGGGATGCACATCACCTTGCCAAATCAGGCCTCGCCGCGTCTTTACTCATCAGACATGTTGATCAAATGACGACACGCGTCATTGATCACCCCAAGCTCACTGTTCCCCACAGTGAGCTCAACTAACTCACTCAATTCCTGACCATTTTTTGTCATTTTTGTTGTTATGTGTAGCTATGATTAAGTAGATGCCATATATGTAAAGTAAAAAATTAGAAAGTGAATAAAATAATTGTTTTACTGACTCGAACTGTGCCCATCAAAGAAATACCATATAAAGCATAGTTTGGTTGATATTTATATGACGTCAGAACAGGCACGAAGGAATCCCAGGTACCGGCTACATGAGCTGCCGGTTCCCCGAGGACGCGCATCCCACGTGCATCGATCAAATATTACCCCACATTGTCGAACACCCCGAGCTCATTGTCGCGCACGATGAGCTCGACGATCTCACTTGTTTCTGGCCCGTTTCTCTTGCTCTCTTCTGATTAATTAATATAAAATCATGTACATTATTATAATACAGCTATAAAAATTTTACATGTTCTACTTTACTGACAAAAGCAACTCGGCTGCATGCCAACACTCCCAAACCAAGCTTCTGTCCAGCACACTTCATGTCCACCACCTCGCTCAAGATTGCTTGGAATGCCATCCTACAGGCTTTTAGAATCGGCCTTGCCTGTCCTCGCGTCATCAGTACATGAGGACATATGCGAGCAATTCCAAGTCATTGCAGCACACTTGCTCTTCGTGAGATGAGCGGCTCACCAATGCCATCATATAGGCCTCCAGTCATCAGTACATGAGGACATATGTGAGTGATTCTAAGTGATAGCAGCATCAGCTTGACCAAGAGATGAGACAGGTCGGTTCTCTTGCATAAATTCGAGACTTGACAAGGAGCTCAGAGGGTCGTCTGCAGGTCGATATCCCTACGAATAAGGCTCAGGACAGAGGTGAAGAACTTGCGACAAATGGAGATGTCAAGAATGCAAAGGTTCTGGCACAAGAGGTTGTCAGAAGCCACAAGCAGGTGTGTGATTAGGGGACTTAGCTGTTATACCGGCACGGCGAACCCATAGACGCCGGCGATGCCGACGCTGTTGATGACGACAAGAGGTTGAGTGTGCTAAGCTGGGAATGAACTCGCTCATGTCAGTTCCTTACTCAAGCACGGCGCACGTGATGCCTGTGCATGTACATCGCGTCAAGCTCTCGCGCATGACAACTGAGCTTAGCGATCTAACCAAAGCGCGGCAGCCACACAATGCAAGTAAGCTAAGGTGAGACTTACTTCAATGAATAATATGTGAATTTGACAGGTTTCAAGCAATAGATTAATATTGTGAATTTGATATTATGCATGGGAACGAGAGGGAAGTGCTGTCATTTTTCAATATCAAATGATGCTAATATCTGCTCTTTATCTTCGCCAACCATGATGAGAGGCCGACGAGGAGTCTGTCACAAAATCAAGGTTCGCATGGTCACATATGGCCTTGGCGGACATGTTACCGGCAGGAGTGAGAGCAACAGCACCCTGACTCGTGCGCAGCGAGAGGCAACAGAAGCACAGTGGAAAGAAGAGCTCGAGAGTAAGTCTCTGTTCATAAATATTTTAAGACTTGCTTACTGTTTATTAGAACTCTGTGCACAGATCAAGCGGCGGAAAGCAGAAGATTCAATCAGAATGAATGCGCCAGGTGGTCTTGAGGAGAAGGAGACTACGGCTGATGATGATATGCTCTTCTGGGTGGAATCCAAGCTGTCTGAGACACCTTACGATGCGATGGGCGAGCCTTCATGGATCAACGACGGTGAAAATGAAGAAGAGGACATGGGTATAACCGACGATGAAGAAAATGAGGTACCAAACACGAACTCTGAGTTACAAAAACGGTGTGTACAGAATAAATAAAACTCACACTTCAATTTCTCAAGACAATATATGAAAAAAAAAGAGAATACAACCTCGCATCAAGCCATAATCGCACTCAAAGGGAAAATGAACAATGGGCGACGTTGTACCAGAGGCTTGTAGAGGTGTATTTGAAGTGGGATGGCCATGGAGCTCTGGAAGAACCAGAGAACACTGCAATGCACGTGCCCATCCTTTGTCTCAACATGCATGGTACGAACATTCCTCTTTTAATCTTATTCAGCCTGTATCTAATGCACATTTGCTACACAAAACACATCTACAAATTCACCCACACCCACTCGCCCTTCCTTCCATAGAGCGCCACGAAGCATCATTCCCTGTCGAGGTTGCAAAACCGTTCACTGAGACTATGGTCCGCCACGGGTACATGCCCTCTTCACCTCAGCACCTGGAGTTGGGGATTTCGCTCAAAGTACTCAAAGCATATCAAGTGATCAACAGTCGATGCCCAAATCTTGGAATTCAACCCTTCGTCCATAGCCTTTGCGAGATACACCTGGTGAGTAAACAGAGCTATTTTTCATTTATCGAGCTCGTTGAGTTTGACATCCATGCTGACAAGGAGTAGGTACCGTTTCGATCACATTATTCGAGAGCATTCTCTAGAGCATTCAACGTTTATCTAGAGATTCTCCATCGCATCAACTCAAGGCTTGACACTCTCTTATTTTCGTCACGAGCATTGCAATATCACGACATGTGCCCTTGTTGCACCTACGAACTTCCTGGCAAAGAAGAACTAACTCACAGATTACTCTTCACCATGGACGGGAATGAATCGCTAAAGTGGAATCAAAACCTCCAACGAAGAACGGACAGACATGGCAAGGTCCTGATTTGGAATGCTGAATGGCCAGATAACCGCACTTGAGAGGTGCTAGTCTTTGTTGAAGCATCCGCTGTTGACGTCTTCAGAAATGAAGTGAAGAAACAGGCAAGCAAGGTAAGCTCTTTAAGAGCGGCAACCTCGTGAGATGAAGATGGCTGAAAATTGTGACGCATATATCTACTTTAGAGCAAAGCTACTCCTATCGCACCAACAGCAGATGATACAGGCGAGGAAGGCTCACCTATCGACAGTTCGGAGGAAAGTACTCCATGTACCGATCGATGGTCGAATCTTGCAGAGGACTCCAAGAAAAAAATGTGGGGCACGTTTGATGAGACCGGTATCTTTGTGGCTGTATGCCGCCATGGTGTTGTCCTTTTGTTGTGCAATATGATTCACAGCGGAGAACTGTGAGTCTTTTCTTTTATTATTGTTATTAGTATTCTTATTCTTATTCTTATTCTTATTCTTATTCTTCTTTTTCGTCTTCGTCGTTTTTGTTTTCTTTTTCTTTTTCTTTTTCTTTTCTCGTTATATCTTTACTAAACAAACTCACAGTGCCAAATATCCTCTGGCTTTAACTAGCCGGCTGATTGATATCTTCAGAAAGAAACTACTGGGTGGCTATGACATTGGCTGCGGCTTCTCTGTGACTGCTAACAAGAGCGACCTCGTTGGGCCAAAGGTGAAAGTCGAGGAATGCAGTTTTTGCTGCGGCGCTTTTCATGGCCACGTGCACTGTTGTGTATGCCAACTACAATGGCATCCACTGTACACTGAAGGTGCAGGCCTAGAAGACTTTGAAGGTTGCGAGAGGGTTTTTTCAGAGTCGAATCGCGTGGCTGGCATCACTCGACATGCCTCGAAGTTCCACCGGCGGCAGGCCATACTGCAACATTTTGCACACTGGAATATGGATAAATATGCCAAACTCGGTGTGTTTCATTATCAATGATAACATACTGATTTTACTGACTTAAATCTAACTACAGCCCAATTCCTTGTCAATAACTACAAGCAAGCATTGAGAAGTATCAATGAGCACACGAAACAACTTGTGGAAGCAAAGCGTCTCCTCAACATTGAATCGGATGACGTATTCACACAATGGCATGCTGAAGAACTTGCGTACTTGAAGGCCATACAGATGCAATGCCCGTCTGAAATTGAGGCTCTCGAGATGGAATATGTTGAGGTCCTCAAGAAACTTGCAATAGCAGAGTAAGTTTTTTTTTCATAATCTTCAGCTTCATTGGAAGCTCTCTCCGAGGCATGCACGATCGTCTTTGACAAAGAGCGTGATGCATTAAATTATATCTGACAGGGAAAGATACAAAAATCGAACCACGCAATGGATGTTACTGCGGCCAAGTGACTTCGAAACAGCTCAGGCTTCGTACAATAACAGCTCAGCAGAAATGTTACGAAGCGAGACGGGAATGGTGCGAGGCCTCGATTCACTCCTTGCTCTTCAATCAGCCGCTCAAGAGCTCGAAGGAAAGCTCAAAATCATGGCAAGATGGAAGGCAGGCTGTAAAGACTGGGTTCAGGTGGACAAAGGGTTGGCTGAGCGGGAGTTTGAGAAAGCCATTGACAGGCTTGAAGGACTTGTTGTTTCGCGGCTCTTTGAGCTGACGAAAATGAATCAGGCCGGCACCGGTAAGTCATCAATTATATTCTAAACGGCCGCGCTAATATTTTAAAGGCTACAAAATGAGGAGTCAAATTGCAAAGGCATTGAAAGCTCAGTCAAAATCTGTTCGATCAGCTGTCAAGGCATACAATGATGCCACGACCTCTTTATCTCGCCGGATGCTCGAAATCTCGGAGGTCCTCGAATACGTCTTCATTGGCCAATTTGACATCCTCCGCCTTAGTTGCCATAACATTACCGACAAGCCATGGTCGTGTCAAGCAGAGCGGGAGGCATCTGTCGTGTACTACAAGCTTCAACGCTCACGAGAAGAACTAAGGCGCCTCAACATAGAAATTCGCCGCCTTCATACATACATGTTCAACTCGGACACTTGACTAGACGGTATTGTAAATAACCTCAATCTAACTGACCCAGATCTTTCATTGCAGTTGAAAAAGTGGCAAAGATTGCGTCAAGCAGTTAATTGGATACATCTGCACCGATTGCAGGATATTGAAGGGTGGAAAGGATACACAGGTGATCGAGACCCATTGGGGGTTTGCGAAATGGATGTCACGGTACATGGAGGTGTTCCTGATGTGGAAGGAGGTCAGGGAGATGACGGCGAGCAGTCTGATGAGGACTTACCCGTGCTGTCTGCTGTGTCTGCAGCCTTTGACACCTTGTCATGCACAGAGCTCGAATTTTAGTTACATATACTATTTGTAAACTTATTGTTAAATTAACTGATTTCTTGTGCCCGAACAAGAGTATGGCCCATTAATATTGTCAGCAGTGAAAAAGTGTACCGTGTCTTTGCTTGGAAGGAGTGTCTACTATAGCTTGTTCTTGATATATAATAATGGAATTAAGCGTTAAATCTAACCAATATACTACCACTGTTACACACTACTTAGTTTATGGTACTATATTCACAAATACAATTTCTTGAGGGTAATGTTTCGACTCGACATCGCTGTTGTGAGGACCTCGGCATTTTCCGGGACTGTTCTGAGCAAGCCTGTCCCGGAGCTCAATGTCTCAATTTTTCGTTTTACTGGTATTCCATTAGAGACTACGAGAATTTGTAGCCTACTCACTCTGTACATTCACATTAGTTCTAGAGATTTTTGAGCCAACCAGACTAGCCATTCAATATAATGTTGCATATACTCACATTGCCTCCTGCCAAATCTATCCAGTCAAAGTTTTTGAGAACATTTTTTTAAAGTGATCGGCTGCACAAAATGAAGTGGATGCTTTTGTAAACAGAAGAGGATTGCTAGTAGAAAAATAAAGTGCTGTTAGATTTCTTCTACCTGCCTTGTAAGTATATGCTCTCGAAAACGGTCTTCCGAAGCATGTTCTAGTTTGCACATATGGGTTTGTAAGTGTGATCAGGAGTTCAAACACATCATATGCAACATTTTTATTTGTAACTATAAAAATAATACCTGGAACAGTTAGATAAACATGTAAAGAAGATATCCCGTAAGTTTGAGGCCGAGCAGATGTCAAGAAAGTAATATATGCTGTAAACAGTACCGCAATTTGACTCACATTTGCTTCACTTCTCAAAATTACATGCAGCTTAGCTTCTACTGCACTCGTTAAGAGCTGGATTGCTATGAAACTTCGCTGGTAGGTTCAGACAAGGTGTATTGCCCTAAATTCCTTTGCCATCAGACAAATCTAGCCATACTGAGGAAAAAAACAATATATGTTTTATTATAAGAGGGTAAGTGACGCATTTACACTAGTTTACTGACAGTTCCGGCACTTTGGGTGTCGTTTCCGAGGTGGCAGAGAAGGAAAGTACTAGTGCCCGGCAAGTTCCATTCATATTGGTGCTCGCAGTAGATGTGAAAGTGCCTCGATGTCATCCAATACTGAATCACTTCATGTTGTTCTTCACGTATGTGCATTTGACTTACACCGGCCATTCAGGGATGCTCTTCCTCTCGGAGTCGAATGCGGCTGGTACATCCCTTCCTGGCCTTCCTCATCTGGCCATACCTTCACCTTCACCTCCACCTTTTCATCCGATCCTCAAGGAGGCCGGTCATGAGATCCGGCAGAAGGAGAGCAGTGGTGTCATTGGCGTGGCCAGTGCCGATGACAAGGTTAGTGGAGACGAGGACGAGTGAAAGTAAATTGGTTTATCTGCTTGCGTTATTCTATATCACCTGATTCTTGTTGTACGAGATGATTCCTTCCTGGATAGATTGAATTCTGCCTCAGTAGATGCCATCTGCCAGTGACAATATTAGTGCGTGTCCCTTCCCCTTCTGTCCCTCACTCTGCCATTCTTCCGCGACTTAGAATTCACCTTCGAGAGCGACTGCTGTTGCCGTTTGGAAGGCACTGTGGACGATGAAACAGATTCCTCGTGCAATGCTGCAAAGAAACCCATGAAATGATGTGGAACTGAATGAGCCACTCTAGTGGAAATACCTATATGGGGAGTACCTATGTGTTCCTATGATTAATTATGATGACCTTGAGAGATGAGCTGCAGATACGCCACATAAATAAAGCCTTGGGCTTTAGTTATACACTGTATGAAAATGTGAGTGTTTCAATTATCTGCACAAAAATATGTGGCTTACTGATTAGGGAGTGTACCTACTTGCATGAGAAGTGAAGTAAGTATATAAATAAAGCCAAAAGCCAGTAGTTGTGCGGCCTTGCCATGCTGCTGTTCCTCATCGTCGACACCCACCACTGGCACCTCTACTGCAAGATGGCGAGCCATGTCCAATTTCCAGAGGCATTCTTCCTGCAGCGCAAGACTGACACCCACAACAAAGTGATCAACAATTATGCTGATCTCGTCACTGCGCTTTATGACCCGCTTCCTGACAGGCCAATGATCGAAATTAACAGGGGCCAGAAAACTGATATCATTCCTTATACTCCTCTTGATCATTTGAGTGATCGTCATAAAGGTATGCGGCTCTCCTCATTTCTTCAACCAGCAAAAATAATTAAATAAATTGGACTTAATAGCTGTTCACCACGATCTTATCATGTTATACTTCGAGCTCAACCGTACCGACCCTTACCGCGATCTATCACTGCATATTGACAAAGACCTGTATATAGACAATAAGAAGCTTCGGGGACATGCCACAAAAGCAAATAGGATGGTCTACAAAGGAATGGTATGACCCTTTAATTATATATTTATGCGCTGTGACTGATTAAAACTAAGACTGTGTGCAGAGAGCATACAGAAGATGTCTTAGGCTTTTATTTTACTTTTGACATGGATAGGCTACCATACTTCCATGCTAATCGTACCGATCTTGATCTTCAACAGGCTTTTGAATATTGCTTACCTGTGTTTTTACGTGGGAATCCAACTTTTATCAAGGCGGCCGAAGACTTCATTGTGGTAGCTTCAAGGGCTCTCGTCGAGCATGCGAATGCGATGCCTGACTGTCATGGATACTCACCTAGCTGGAAGAGAAGCGTACATCCTTTCATTCTTTGGCTGTAGTTGTCCACTGTTATTGCACTGAGTGGACTTATATCCCTTTCGTGTCGCTTCATCTGTTCTCTCCACACCATTATTGTATATCTTATCTTAAATTCCTTACCTCTACTTGTTTGTTTTATAGTTCAAGCCATTTGTATTGTCCTGCGAACAAGTGACAACTCCAGTACGCATCAGTAGTGCTGAAGGTCCATTCATCTTTTACACTTATTATAATTATTTTTTCTGATACTGCTGGTATAACAGAGCATCATGTTAAAGACGACGATGAGCTCTATTGGGAAGATCAGTTTGATATCTCTGCGCAAGACATAGAGGATATTGAAGCCCAGTTGGCAAGTATGTCGAGCTTCATGGAAGTTAGCAGTGTCATCAGCGAACCGCCTCCAGAAATTGCAGCTAGTCAAATTGAAGGAGGCAGGAGAGCTAGTGACATGTCGCAGAATCAGGAGATGCATGTACAGCATTTTACCTCTCCGCAGCCACTGCTTGTTCATGAAGCGGACGGCTCGCTGTCTCAGCTCATTCCTGGCTTCATATGCGTTGCTTCACCCTCACTGGAACCTCCTTCAACTCCATTGTGATGCCAAGGCAGTGTCAATCAGATGAATGAAGGGTCGACTCGCATGCATGCATCGCCGGGACAAACCCTCCGCTTCCCAGACCCTCTCTCGTCCCGTCGGCAGCTTGGCACGGTCTATGAACAGGCATATAAGGAAGAGAAACCTGCTCACTCATCGCCTTCTCACCGTTGAGTGCAAGCTCCTCACAGTCAGGAGTATGTCGGCCGAAGGCGGACGAGCCTGGAAGTCGTGCCTTGCAGCACGAGCAATGTTCATGAGCGTGGATCACCAGCGCCTCCCCAGAGACAGCCTCAAGCTGGCGGCTCTCGGTTCAGATGCTTTGCTGCATGATTTTCACAAGGACATGTTCCTAAGAACTTGAACACTGGCTTTTTGTCACTTCATGCCTTTCTAGTCTACAGCTTCTTGGTCTATACATTGTCTCAGGCTCTTACGATCACACAATCAGAGTCTGGGATGCACCTTTGTATGTTTCGTATCTGCTCTGTCATGCTGAGCTCATTGTCTTGGGCTCCAACAATGACACGATCAGAGTCTGGGATGCATACATGTTGATGGCTGTTCTCACGCGTTTCTGTGTGTCCATTATTGTTGTCTCAAGGTTCCATCTAAGTGAGTGTCCTCAGTCTCTGATGATCAATTGTTAGCTTGTGGTCTTTTTGAAAATATAGAGCTTCGAAAGTTTGAAAAGGTATGTTCCATTGCCTGTTATATATTTGAAATCTTTTTTTTTTGTTTGACAGTTGACAGACGGCATGCAACAACACCGCCACTAGGTATAAGATAAGAGTTTTTTTTTCGCTTGCCTCCCCATCCTAATCCCCATCCCCATCACATACACCATGGCCCCTGTCCTTGCTGATATCGCGGCGAGAGTGTCCTTTGAGTTGAACAAGCCTCCAACAAGCCGCCACAGAGTTCACTCTGGAAACCTTGATGCAACACAATGTGCCGAACAGGCCCTGGAGAGGAAGAAGACTCGGACTTCAATGTGGGTAAAGCTACAAGAAGAGGAAGAACGACATCACGAGTTGCTTGAGAACATTGCCACTATGCACTCTAAAATGAAGGCATTCACAACTCGTAACTTTCTCCACCTCTCTAATTTCAAGAAGCCGCAGAAGAAAAATTCGTACAACGTGTTTCTTCATTTCAAGGCATTGGAATTAAATGACGGTAAGTCTTACTAACATTTTATGTCAAGTGTTCTCTGGCTTTGCCAGGGTTCTAATTAATTACAACTAATGCTAAATAATATTTCCAGATGTTCTGGAGGGTCTTCGATTGAAACTGTCCGATATCCAGTTGCTGCTGGCCGATGAGGGCTACAAATCATGGAAGGACATGGATGATGAAATGCAGGCCTTAATATTGCAACTCCTCAATGATTTCCGGCACAACAAGCTAATTAACGCCTGCACATCGCAGAAGGCCATCGGTCAGGATATACATCATACGCTCGAGTATATTCACAATGAGGTAAGTGCTTCACTTCAGCTCTGTAAAATATATCTAACTTCTAACTTTAGCTGGAGAGCCTGGGGTCATGCTGCCAAACGACAGCTGTATGCCTCGTTGCTCGTGCTGATACCAAAGGCTCTCACCAGCCCGTCGCATTTCTGGATGCCATATCAGAGCGGTTCATCGAACGCGGCCTCAGAATGGATATCCGAATGCTCATGGAGCATTTCAAGGGCTTCGCGATATCAGATCTAATGGGCCTTGCAAAAGCAAAGAGGGCATCTGAAATGCATAGGCTTGATATCAAGGTGCAGGTACACCTCGAGATACGCGATGGTCTTCATAAGTACAATAACATATTATTATTTTCTCTACATTATCTCTTACTTACAAGAAATCTAGGTGATATAACTGCAATTGACGACCTCGGCATGGAGTGGGTCAACTACCAGACGAAGATTGTTGACAAACACGGTGTTCTACTCATCGGTTGGCCTACGAACGTGCCGTTTGAAGTTGACGGACTCTCCGAAGACAAGCTACAGAGCATCTTGGATGCTATACATGATGGTTCGTGCATATGGGAGCGAAAGTCCCTCACCTACATCACTGCCGAGCACACTGGACCGTCAGCTCACCAGCCACCAGCAAAGAAGGCAAAGAAAACCCGGAGCGACAAGGGCACTCATCGCGGGTCATACAAGCCACGCATGAAGTCACAGTCAAAGGCGAACAGCTCTGCAGCTGTTACTGTCCCAGAAAAGCGCCACACCAATACTGATGATGAGGATGGAGATGAAAACATGTCCATCTCTGACTAGTTCATCACGGGCATCAAGCAGCACATTGACAGTGGCTACTGCGTCATCTAAATGCATCTTGGCGGTCCATTTCTTGTCATGGTATGAAGCGGCTCTTCTCTTGACTAGTTTCTTGACATTTCTTGATATTTATTCTCAATGTCGTGAATGCATATATAATATGTGTTGCTCGTCATCTTGTCGAACTCGCTTCTTGTCATTGTGCTACTTGGGTGCATTATTTTCATGTTCATTTCTTGTTGCTTCTTATTTCTTGTTGCTTCACGTGTAGTTTAGTTTTTTGTAAAGGTTCTTTGTTGCATAATAGTACTGATTGGATACTGCACAAGCAGGGCACAGTCAAATAACATAGCGAAGTGGCGAGCTCGCTGTTGTGTCTACATCACGTGAATGGAAAGTATGTTGTGCTGGCTGATTGTTGATAGACCCAAGGCGTGCCTTGCACACAGACATCTGGTCCTTCTGCTTGTGGCTTCTGACAACCTCTTGTGCCAGAACCTTTGCATTCTTGACATCTCCATTTGTCGCAAGTTCTTCACCTCTGTCCTGAGCCTTATTCGTAGGGATATCGACCTGCAGACGACCCTCTGAGCTCCTTGTCAAGTCTCGAATTTATGCAAGAGAACCGACCTGTCTCATCTCTTGGTCAAGCTGATGCTGCTATCACTTAGAATCACTCACATATGTCCTCATGTACTGATGACTGGAGGCCTATATGATGGCATTGGTGAGCCGCTCATCTCACGAAGAGCAAGTGTGCTGCAATGACTTGGAATTGCTCGCATATGTCCTCATGTACTGATGACGCGAGGACAGGCAAGGCCGATTCTAAAAGCCTGTAGGATGGCATTCCAAGCAATCTTGAGCGAGGTGGTGGACATGAAGTGTGCTGGACAGAAGCTTGGTTTGGGAGTGTTGGCATGCAGCCGAGTTGCTTTTGTCAGTAAAGTAGAACATGTAAAATTTTTATAGCTGTATTATAATAATGTACATGATTTTATATTAATTAATCAGAAGAGAGCAAGAGAAACGGGCCAGAAACAAGTGAGATCGTCGAGCTCATCGTGCGTGACAATGAGCTCGGGGTGTTCGACAATGTGGGGTAATATTTGATCGATGCACGTGGGATGCGCGTCCTCGGGGAACCGGCAGCTCATGTAGCCGGTACCTGGGATTCCTTCGTGCCTGTTCTGACGTCATATAAATATCAACCAAACTATGCTTTATATGGTATTTCTTTGATGGGCACAGTTCGAGTCAGTAAAACAATTATTTTATTCACTTTCTAATTTTTTACTTTACATATATGGCATCTACTTAATCATAGCTACACATAACAACAAAAATGACAAAAAATGGTCAGGAATTGAGTGAGTTAGTTGAGCTCACTGTGGGGAACAGTGAGCTTGGGGTGATCAATGACGCGTGTCGTCATTTGATCAACATGTCTGATGAGTAAAGACGCGGCGAGGCCTGATTTGGCAAGGTGATGTGCATCCCCGGTGACCGGTCCTCCCTAGTAACTGGTGCCCAGCTCCCTGGTAGGTAAGCTCTGTAAGCTCCAAAATTGAGCTCAGTTTTCACGCCAGTATGAGGGAACAACTGAAAAGGTACCTAACTAGGGGTGGTCATGACCCCCTTGACCACCCCTAATTAGGTACTAAACTGTACATACATTAGGTGCAATTCCTCACGATACATGTTCATTACTGCCCTTTTCAGAAGTATTGTCACACATGATTTCACTGATTTTCGTGCCACAAGAGCCTCAAAACACAAACATTTTCATATCTCAACCAAAAGTTGACCTTTTTGCGTCATCTAAGTTGATAAATTCATTTTTTAATCTCATCTTTCATATTTCAACAAGAGTGATAAGAAATAGTCAAAATTTGAGTCTGAAACAGCAAAAATGCTGTTTTTGAACCCATTTCCATTGTTCATTTTTTCCTGCACTCAGATTTCACTGTACAGTGCTCCAGACCAGCCCAGAATTCCAGTATTAGTCTATTATGAATTTACAGACTGATTTTGAGATGTATTGTGAGGTAGATGTGCTCAATTGGTGCATGCCTAAAACACACAAATCCCCTCTGTCTCTGCAAGCCCCCCAGCCCCCAGGAAAAATTCTTCTCAACTAATTTCATGCATGTAAATTCATTCAAAGTGTATTGGAACAGATTTGAGCAGCATCTATGGCTCTAGCATCAACCAGTGAGCTGAATTGAGTACCAGATTCTGACTGTATGCACTATTCTTGTGAACATATCCCTGATTCATGAAGCAAGCCTGTATCCATGGATGCTGCTCAAATCTGTTCCAATACACTTTGAATGAATTTACATGCATGAAATTAGTTGAGAAGAATTTTTCCTGGGGGCTGGGGGGCTTGCAGAAACAGAGGGGATTTGTGTGTTTTAGGCATGCACCAATTGAGCACATCTACCTCACAATACATCTCAAAATCAGTCTGTAAATTCATAATAGACTAATACTGGAATTCTGGGCTGGTCTGGAGCACTGTACAGTGAAATCTGAGTGCAGGAAAAAATGAACAATGGAAATGGGTTCAAAAACAGCATTTTTGCTGTTTCAGACTCAAATTTTGACTATTTCTTATCACTCTTGTTGAAATATGAAAGATGAGATTAAAAAATGAATTTATCAACTTAGATGACGCAAAAAGGTCAACTTTTGGTTGAGATATGAAAATGTTTGTGTTTTGAGGCTCTTGTGGCACGAAAATCAGTGAAATCATGTGTGACAATACTTCTGAAAAGGGCAGTAATGAACATGTATCGTGAGGAATTGACACAGTAAATCGACATTTACTCGAATTTCGGCAGTTATGCCGCAAGACGCGTCAAAACCACATGAATTTGATGTGGGACAATACTTCTGAAAAGGGCAGTAGTCAAATATCTGTTGTATGAAAACAAAGCGCGAACTACGGCTGTCTGTTCGGAAGTATTCTTTTTGAGTCATAACTACGCACCAAGTGTTCCTCCTTGTATCGCAGGCAGGAGTCGAACTAGATATGCATTTTCAACCAAACAAAACCAACGAAGATGCCTCGACATATTTGTACAGTGACATGTAAGAACAAATTTCATGGTACCCAGAAGTTGCTCGTAGCTAACAATGCACCTCTATTTCTGCGCATAAAATATGTGAAATTCGATCTCAGCACCCATTGTTTCGTTCCACTCTTTTTCCAGGTCATCGATGAGACGATCGAACTCTCCTTCCGTGTGGACGTAGCCCAAACCACCTGAACTCAAAATCGGTGTTTTCATGCCACGAAAGACGCCAATGAAATTGTCACGAGCATCAGCGCCGAACTGGCCTGCCCAGATCCCTAATGGAATAGACCGCGTCTGAATCCGGATGTTTTCGAACCTCGCCTGTTTCAACAGTGCAGGTAGCTCGGAGCTGACCTCGAGCAGTAGGTCGCGGGACTCGAAGAGCGCATGAAGCATGTGTGCATGCTTCTCGGTAACGGGACCAGCGTGCCAAATACCGACCTCGCCGAGCTGTATCCAACCTCCAGGACGAAGGACGCGGTACATCTGGGATAGGCCCTGCATCCACTCAGAGTGTCTAAGCGCTGCAATGAGAAGACGCTGGTGGACGAAATCAAACTTGTTCTCCCACTCTCTCGGAAGAGTCACGACTGAATTGATGGAAAACGACATGTTCACCGGCGGATAGGGTGGAAAGAGACGATTCTCGATATCTATGCCGTGTAAGATGACTGAAGGGGACAACTGCGAAGCCATATCCATCAACCAAGCCGCTGCCACCATCCAGCTTATCAGAGAAATGGGACACATAGGGCACGTTTTGTCGCACCTGATCCAACACCTGAGTCGAGGACAAAGTAGCTTCCCTGTGTCTCGAAAGGCGCTAGAAGAGTCATGCCGTCAAAAGCAGCCTTGAGAACTTCATGTTGGAGTTTCAACCTGATGAGATTCAGTAATTTGCACAATTCAAAGATGAATAAATGCGACCTTCCAATTTCTGGCTCGTCTGCTGGCAGAAGATAGTTAGCTCCAGGGTAGCTGTTAAAGATGCGTGGGACGTGGAGTATAGGAGTCGGTTTCTGTCTAGTAGTGGACTGCTCAGAAATGGCGAGAGGAGACATAGTATGGATGACTAGGGTGAGGCCAATGAAGTTCCCTCTTTTCTCAATGCCCCACTCTACTCAATGCTAATAAATGTAACACGCCAAGTACGAATACGGCCCACCGATGACCATACACAGTTGCTAACACCTAAATCTTTCTTCTTGCAGATATCAAGTTGACGGGCAACTCATCTGGACACCTGTTCACATCAAGCACCACCAGAAATCTGACTGTTTCGAGAAGTTACAGAACAGCCATATCCTGGACTAGATACTTCCTTTGCGGAAGAAATGGTAGTTCGTGTACCGTACCTCCATCAGTCGCGGTCCTAGCTCAATTCCTACCGCTCAATAAGAATAAACAGTTTCTCGGTGATTAAAGGCATCCTTTGAAATACAACATTCTCTCATGATTCATCTGAACATAGCACCCGAATATGAATAATCCAAGAAGCTGATCGCCTTTTCCGACATCGCCGTTCCATAACTTGCAGATGTTCATTGCCGGACTCGTGTAAGCCCGAGGCTTTTGATGATTTCGATCTATCTCGTTTAAACCGAGGATCACATACCTACCTACTTACCTAAGTAGGAAGCATTTCTCTATATCGTGTCCTAGATATATTAATTTTTGAAGGCAATTAAAGTCACTCGACTGACTCATTATCCGCGTCACAGCCGCTACAAAGCTTATCAGTCTTGGCTTTGGCCTTTCATGCACCCTTCTCCTATTTCCTTTCGAGCCAATCCCTTTCTTAATGGAAATTATCTCTTCCAACAAGCCACGCCATGCCCTCGGTTTATTTTTGCATTTTTAGTTTGAAATTTACAATATGATAAGTATCCTCAGATTTCAAAGCGGAGGCGAGGCGAAGGGCAAAATCACAATACGCTCTCGATCCCACTACAAAAATTATTCCGACTCAGAAGATAATCTTCCAGAACGGAAAGCAGACTTACCACGTCGCCGGTATAGTATATGTCACCTTCAACAACTTTTCTGGCCTCTTCGAGAGACGTTGTTTCAATAATCATCATCGATGCGACCATCTTATGATCAGACGTATTGAGGAGGGCCTCAGGACTGAGCAAAGCACCCCCAGTCTCTGTTGAGTAGAAGAGTTTCAATGGTCTGAAGCGATAGCTGTGCAGTAGACATGTGCCTACTGATGATTCCTTTGGCTATGAGCTGCTTAGCTTTCTCAAGATGCTCGGACCTGGTAGCGATGCGACGCTGGATACAGTCCTCGTCCAACTGATCGGGTGCGTAAACCAGGAATTGGAGCGGAGGCGGAGTCGTCAACATTAATACTTATCAATGAAGGACGCGAGTGTGCACCTGCATTCCGGTTTATGAATTTGTGGACCAGGTCTTGTATCAGGCTCTCACAACGTGGCGCACAGGACAGTTACTGCAACAGAACATCGCCAGATTATCATTTGAAGCCTAGTCTACAATAGGTTGAGGGGAACTCCGGGTACCGTCGGATTTGACTTAGGAAGCTCTGAGACCTGCAGCTCATTGGTGGGTGTACCATCGGTCATCTAAACCGTTAGACGTCTCTGATAAATTGAGATGCGTGGATAGCCGTTATTTTATGTTGGCTATAAAAAAAGGTTTCGCCATATTGATCAGGAATTACTGGGTTCTGTTTGAAGACCCACATAGTCTGTTTGTTCCTATGCATATTTTAATCGTCGAAGACACCTGACCTTCATGCACGAAGATAGTCCGAGGCGCCGAAAGGTGCACTGCGAAGATCATGCACCCGACGCAACTGACTGTAGATACGCTTCGGTGCGAAAAAGACCTATCGATTTACAATCCATCAACCGCGCTTTAGGTAAGGACACCATTCCGAAATTAAGTTCCGAGGTGCCCGCACATTATTATTATTATTATCCTTATTATTTTCACTCTGCCATTGATTTTGCTATTTTGAGACTTTCGAGAGCAAGTGTCAACGAGGAAAAGTCCTTGCCATTATACGATCAAGTAGCGAGGTCCACAGTATTTATACATTTCCGTTACTCATTTACGGTCCTGAAGGTCGATAATACTTCTCCTTCCGCATCCATGAGGCCTAACCGTCCGCGAACGAGGCGCAACCGGCGGCCATCGACAGCGTCGGAGACGAAGCTCTTGACAGTGAGAGAGTCATCCAGACGCACCGCTTTGCGTGCTGTTATAGAATCGAAGACATGTTTCTCCTCCTGTGTTAGATTCGTCCGAAACAACTGCAAGGTGGAGTCCGAAGACGTTTCATTTTCGGTTTCACCCCTTAACTTTGGGACGACAGGCTTCAAAGAGCTGTTGTATCCCGCCTCCTCTAATTTTTTAACCAGGGAATCGAAGGTGTCGGGTTGCTGTGGTGTATCAAATAGACTTGTGCAGAAGTTCAACGTCTCCGCCATTTCTTCCTGAGGTATGTGCTTCTCCACATCAAGAGTTCCTTGGATAACTACGAGAAGAAATAAACATAGGTCGTCAGGCCGTAATCAATACTGCAGATTCAGATGCAATATCATACCAGGTTTTATAAACTCGAATGCGCGATCGAAGTTGTCCTCGTCGATATCTGACAGCACTGGGTCGCTCTGTGCATTCATCTGCCTGTACGCACCCAAAACGACCATGAGAAACCAGGTATAGCTTTTACCAACTTTGTTGGAGTGCCAGCTCGCGGCCTCTTCCTCCGAACAGTCACCGCGCATCGCAGCGCAGATGGATGCCGCAGCAGACATACCACCGGTGACCGCGAGATGCACGCCCGACGAGTAGAATGGATCTATGAAAGCTCCTGCATCGCCTATGATCCGCAGTCCTGGAGCCCCGTAGAAGGTCGCGGAGTAGCTGTAATCGCTCGCACTCATAACGGATTGCCTGCCGTCGGGAGCAGAGACAAGCTCTCCGGAGCTGATGAGTTCATAGAGGTTTGGAGCTAGTTTAAGTTGTTCGAGATAAAACACTCGCGTAGACGGAGTCGGCGTTTCAGATCTCTTCTTCTTCGTAGCGCTGTGTTGGCTCATAACGAGTCCCACGGAGGTCGAATCGCGCAATGGGATCATCCACGCCCATCCAGACTCATCTTCAAGAGAGGATCTTTTTGGTTAATGTGGAAATGGTACTGGCGAGACTGGTACATACCCTTCAGTGCCTCCAAAAATGGAGCATTCTCGCGAGATGTTCCTTTTCCATATGGGGTCGTTTCTTTCCAGTATCCCCATGAGGCGACATTCTTTAGCGACTGGTTATACTTCCTGTTTTTGAAATATTTCGTACTCAATAGCCCCGCCCGTCCACTAGCATCGACGATATAGTGGAATGTGATATCGCCTGTCCTCTCATCCGCCTTATGTCTGTATGTTGCTCGGATCGGACGTTCCACTGCAGGATTGCCACAGCTGTCGAAGGTGACTGAGGTAACTTCAACGCCATCAAAAACCTTTGCGCCACTCTTTTCTGCATGCCGGAACATAATGTCGTCCGATTCGGAGCGTAAGACATTCCAAACATATTGGTCCTGACCGTATGCCGCTAGAAAGTCGGTGTCTATTATTTGAGGATCGTATTGAGCAATTAATATCGTCTGCTGAGAAAACACTGAGAGAAAACACCGCTCACATGCTTCGCGATTCTTTGTGCTCATCTTAAATGCGGCTCCGATCTAGAAGAGAGTCGTGAATTACAAGGATAGATTTTGTCTGCAATGTTTCACTCACCTTCTTGGCGAAGCCATGATCATTGAAGGTTGATTCAAGGTCAATAAAGCGAAGGAGATAGCGCAACGCTGGGAGCAGGCTTTCCCCTATATGGTATCTAATTAGATTGACAATAAGCATGTGTCGGTCTGATAGCTAAGCCAATGCGAGTAGCGAGAGCACTTACCTTGGGAACACATCAGCCTCTAGCAGCACGACATCGATTCCTTCGCGAGCAAGAACGGTTGCGGCATAAGATCCTCCAGGACCTCCGCCTACAACAAGAACCGCGCACGCCTGGGGAACTTTCTGAGCTTGATGCTGATATCATGCACGATAATAACTCAATAGGATAAAAGTGAGAGAAAGAGCAAGAAGAGCGAGCACGTACGAAGTCTTTGTTCTCCATGTCTAATAGGAGCTTGATCGTGAAATGGCGTCCAGCAGTGTCAGAGGATAATGCGGGGAGATTGGATTGTAGACAAAGTAGCGTCTCTGTACTTAGGCAATTTGCAGGTCTTGTGATGCGTAGTTTTAGCAGTGTCGTTCGGGGAGGGACAAACTTGCATTTGAAAAAAGTATGTTTAGAAACCGAAAGAATAGCAAGCAGCTCAGTTGAACAGAAGAACCGGTATCTTTAAAGAGATATCGACTCACTCTGAAGGATCCCTTTTGAAAATCAAATCGAACTCTTGCCTCCTGTATAGATCTCAGGTCTTGTGATATCTGTGTAGAACACAGTAAACTGTGTTCCATTAAATATAGGGACGGATCTGATGCTAAGGAGCATCGCAAATATAGTCATCCTAGGTGCATATGCGTGATGAGTATGCAGTAACATGAACTTGAGGTGCGAACCTGATGGTAAAACGCGTGCAGATCAATGATACGTGTACCATTACGCCGCAGCATGAGCGACCATGCTAAATGAACGTGGGATCCTGTTCTTAGTGCGGACTCGCAGCAGCTTGCAATAAATGGTGTGGATAGCAAATATGTCGCGCAAAAGAAGCATGAGGTGTAGCGATTAACCATCGCCTACGCGCCGGCCGAGTCTTTCTCCCTTCAATTACACTACTCCTTTGACTCCCTTTACCGGCCGCCGAACATTACCATTTATTCATTCATAATCGGCGGCCGACTCTTTATTATTAATTCTTGGTATGGACACGATCGGACGGATGGATGTCGCACGAACTCGATCAGCACATGGACGACCGACTCTCGTGGGCACAGGTGGAAGGATTTAGGTGAGTAGGACAAGGACGTGGGATACAGGTGTGCAGTGGTGGGAGACGAGAGAGCAGGTTGGGCACTATAACATCACTCCACGACGATCGGCTGCGTGATGTGCGCAGGCCGATCATCAACTCACCTTCACATCTGTTCACACAAACTCGGCCGAGTCTTGCACCGCTTTCTCTGCTTCAGTTTAGTATAAATTCACAGTAGTTTGTAGATAGATATACACAGACATAGAGGGACAGAGACAGGGAGATACGAGACAAGTACAGAGACAGACAGTCCCCTCTCCACCTCTAGACCGCAATCTACTACATGCATTACTACGCACTACTCGCCCAACTCTCATTCTGAAAACAGTGTACACCGACTCTGTCACCGACTCTCAGAACTCTGTCACCCAATCACCGAACGCCCTCGGCCGCTGCCTCAAGTGCTGATTCTACCCGTCCGAGTCTTGGTCCAACTGGAATCCCGCAGGTATCCATATCGCCGAGTCTTCATATCTTGAACCTTGCTCTACTTAGGTTGTCCCTCTCAGTATACCGAGTCACCGCAGTCCCCCTTGGGTCGATCACGAGCTGTAGCCCGAATTGCCCTTCAGATTAGAAGAGTCTGCACCCCTACACATTGGAGCCCACCGTGAGGGGGACAAGGTGCCTCGCCTAAGTATCAGGTCAACGTCTGAAGCTCCTCGGCGCTCTATGCGCATACAAGCAAAGGTTCAGGAAGAACCAAGCAACCCACCACCACCACCCAGAGGACAAGGCCGAGGAAGACCAAGAGGATGCCCACCAACCACAGCCACCCCTCGAATCTTACACATTCCCAGAGAAGCATCCTCGTCACCTTTTTGCTGATCTGGAACCACCAACCCAGAAAACACACTTCAAGACACCGAGCAACAACAGCCACCCTCAGTAACCGAACCAGAACTCACTCAAGAACGAGGACAACCAGTCGAACCTAGAAGGATCCTACCTGATCTCATCGAAACACCGATATCACTTCGTATCCCAGGAAGCTTTGTAACCAGCAACAGGTCGCATTTCAGCATCGCCAGTACTCCACTCAGTCAGCGGATACAAAGACCCAGGGGAACACCCGAAAGCGAGGAAAGGAACCCAGGCCTCGAAGGATACAGGAGTCCAACAAGGGAACAAAGTCGCTCCAGATCTGAAGAAGTGGTCAGGAGACTGGTATCGCCAGGACCACGAGAATCGGCAACACCATATTGAAACCAATCACTCAGATCATTGTCACCCACAAGACCAGGGTCACCACTTAATTGGGGCAGACAAGCCATCAGAAGACGGATCGACGAACCTCTGATTCAAACAGGAGGACCAATAGAAGTACCAACAGAATGAAACTCCGAACCTGAGGATCCTACCCCCGACCAAGAAGAACAATCAACCCCGGAATCACCACAGAATCAGTCCGAAACATCGGAGGAAGAACTAGTCCCGCCACCGCCGCCACCAACTCCAGAAGGATCGATACCTATTGCGATATCAATGATCACAGACCCATACCCGGAAACTTGCCCTTCGACTCCGGAACAGCCGACTCCACCCTCACACATACCCACACCGGCTCCGCCGACTCTCCATATCGTGGCGCCACCAATAGTCAGAGCAGTCATGGCTAATTCTACCACACAAGGATCGAGCCAAGGACCTTCACAAGCCCCACCAATGGCACCACCAACGCAACCCATACCCAACGTAGCCAATCCTCTTCCAGACCTCGCCGAGTCTAGAAATCTCCCGATCACCGGACCAAATCCTCCAGTTCCAGGAGCGACAATGCCAAACAGACACGACAAATGAGCACCAGCAATGAACACCGATGCAGAACCAGAAGGGATCCCACGATTCTTCGAAGAGGTTAACATCTTAGGATCGAATGCAGGAATCACCGATCTACAGAAAATCAATTGGGCACGTTACTACACACTGGTACGCGAGGAATTACTATGGTTGACTCTCCCACAGGCACGACAAAATGATTTCGCGTCATTCAAAACAGCCGCCCTAGGCTTCTATCCGGCGGCAACGATAAGATACACTTACGGAGATCTAATCAATTTCGTCGCCGAGAATTCCAACAAGGTTCTGATGAGCACGGCTGCCAGGACCCCTGGCAATACCAATTGAGGCCTGTCTGAGGAGGGGGGTCTTTTATCCAGATTTTTTCGGGCCCTAGCGGGCCTGTTTTATCTGGATTGCCCAGGCCTTCAAAAAATTTCGGTTGACTTGTCTGGATTTTTACCCAGGCCTCCCTTTTGTGGTGTTTTTATCCGGATTTAGACAGGCTTCACTAGAGCTGTAAGTAGATAGAAAATATACATTTGGGGCGAATTTGTAGTTAATTGCTTGAGGATAAAACATGAATTAATGAAACTCGGACTTTTGAGTCTTGAGATCGAAGGTTTGACAAAGTAAATGTGTGACCAAAAAGGAAGTAAAATATTGGTTTTGATAGGAGAACAGCCAATATCTTGTAAATAAGCTTTATTTTATTTTATTTTCTAATTGACATTGTTTCTGAATAAATCGAAGATTTGCGGTCTATATAAGGAGAAGCGGTCCCACAGTAACATATGCTTTCTGATATATGAGTTACCAGCTGGATTACCTCAGCCCTCACACTTGGTCATGTTATCCGGATTGATCCAGGCCTCAGGGATCCGGCGGTCTGTCTTAGCCAGATTTTTCCCCAGGCCTCCGGCCAAATTTTGACCAAAATTATCCGGATTGCCCAGGCCTCAAGGTCCAAATCTGGCCAAAATTATCTGGATTTGATTCAGGCCTCCGTGCGTATTGCCAGGGGTCCTCGGCTGCCCTGGGAGAATACCATCGAAGCTTTATGCGTATTACATCATACCTGGTTCAAGAAGGAGTCATTTCGGAGTTAGACCAAAAGCGGTTCTATCGAGAAGGTCTAAACCAGCTCACCAATCAGCATCTCGAACAACAACTTCGGTTGGTTGACTTTCGACACCCAGCTGGCGTTCCTTGGGATATACTGGTACTATACAACGAACTCGACTGACTTATAGCAGGAGGAGTCCTAGTAACTGGTCCTGGGGCGCAGCAAGGATACACAGTACCGCAGTATGGAACATTCGGGATACCTGCAGCACCTCCATATTTTACTCAGCAACATGTCGCCGCAGCATCTGGACTGTACGCACCGACCCCCATCAAATGAGAGGACTCAGAACTGAGCTTGCTCACACGCATGGTATCGGACTTACAAGTGGAAATACGGGATCTCTGGGGCAAAAGGAAGGAGGATTATCGAAGGCGAGACTACGAGGATCGGTACACTCGAGATCGGCTGTATGCCCATAATGAACCGCGGGAGTACCAGCAACCCGACGATTACGGACGGCCACGCAAAGAATACAGGGCACCACCGAGAGGCCCACCTCCAGTCAGAAATATGCAGGTAAGGAATACAGGACCCCGAACGTGTGCAATGTGCCACAGCACCGCACACCTATTCAGGGACTGTACAATCAGGGACACATTGCTGAACCGGCGACTATTGGCCTTGGATGCGCAAGGATTCATTGTGATGCCAGGAGGAACACGACTGCCGCCGGGACCTCAAGGCTCTTCCCTACTGGATCGAATGAACTTGTACTACCGAGACCACCCGATGTAGCGATTAACTATTGCCTATGCGCCGGCCGAGTCTTTCTGCCCTCACTTACACTACTCCTTTGACTCCCTTTACCGGCTGCCGAACATTACCATTTATTCATTCGTAATCGGCGGCCTACTCTTTATTATTAATTCTTGGTATGGACACGATCGGACGGACGGATGTCGTACGAACTCGATCAGCACATGGACGACCGACTCTCGTGGGCACAGGTGGAAGGACTTAGGGGAGTAGGACAAGGACGTGGGATACAGTTGTGCAGTGGTGGGAGACGAGAGAGCAGGTTGGGCACTACAATATCACTCCACGATGATCAGCTGCGTGATGTGCGCAGGCCGATCGCCGACTCACCTTCACATCTGTTCACACAGACTCGGCCGAGTCCTGCACCGCTTTCTCTGCTTCAGTTTAGTATAAATTCGCGGTAGTTTGTACACACACAGACACGGAGACACGGACACAGACACACACAGTACAGAAGACAGACAGTCCCCTCTCCACCTCTAGACCGCAATCTACTACATGCATTACTATGCACTACTTGCCCGACTCTCGTTCTGAAAACAGTATACACTGACTCTGTCGCCGACTCTCAGAACTCCGTCACCCAATCACCGAACACCCTCGGCCACTGCCTCAAGTGCCGATTTTACCCACCCGAGTCTTGGTCTAACCGGAATCCCGCAGGTATCTGTATCGCCAAGTCTTCATATCTCGAACCTCGCTCTACTTAGGTTGTCCCTCTCGGTATACTGAGTCACCGCAGTCCCCCTTGGGTCAAACACGAGCGCTAGCCTGGATCGCCCTTCGGATTGGAAGAGTCTGCACCCCTACACATTGGAGCCCACCGCAAGGGGGACAAGGTGCCTCGCCTAAGTATCAGGTCGACGTCTGAAGCTCCTCGGCGCTCTACACGCATACAGGCAAAGGTCCAAGAAGAACCGAGCAACCCACCACCACCACCCAGAGGACGAGGCCGAGGAAGACCAAGAGGATGTCCACCGACCACAGCCACCCCTCGAATCTTACACGCTCCCAGAGAAGCGTCGTCGTCACCCTTTCGCCGATCTGGAATCACCAACCCAGAAAACACACTTCAGGATACCGAGCAACAACAGCCACCCTTAGTAACCGAACCCGAACTCACACAAGAACAAGGACGACCAGTCGAACCTAGAAGGATCCTACCTGATCTCATCGAAACACCGATATCACTTCGTATCCCAGGAAGCTTTGTAACTGGCAACAGGTCACATTTCAGCATCGCCAGTACACCGCTCAGTCGGCAGACACAATGACCCAGGGGAACACCCGAAAGCGAGGAAAAGAATCCAGGCCTCGAAGGATACAGGAGTCCAACAAGGGAACAAAGTCGCTCCAGATCCGAAGAAGTGGTCAGGAGACTGGTATCGCCAGGACCACGAGGATCGGCAACACCATATCGAAACCAGTCACTCGGATCGTTGTCACCCACAAGACCAGGGTCACCACTTAATTGGGGCAGACAAGCCATCAGAAGACAGATCGACGAACCTCTGATTCAAACAGGAGGACCAATAGAAGGACCAATAAAACGAGACTCGGAACCTGAGGATCCTACCCCTGACCAAGAAGGACGACCAACCCCAGGATCACCACAAACTCGGTCCGAGACATCGGAGGAAGACCTACCTCCACCAGCACCGCCACCAACTCCAGAAGGAACGGTGCCTGTTGCAATATCAACGATCGCGGACCCATACCCGGAAACTTGCCCTTCGACTCCGGAACAGCCGACTCCACCCTCACGCATACCCACACCGGCTCCGCCGACTCTCCATATCGTGGCGCCACCAATAGTCAGAGCAGTCATGGCTAATTCTACCACACAAGGATCGAGCCAAGGACCTTCACAAGCCCCACCAACGGCACCACCGACACAACCCATACCCAACGTCGCCAATCCTCTTCCAGACCTCGCCGAGTCCAGAAATCTCCCGATCACCGGACCAAATCCTCCGGTTCCAGGAGCGACAATGCCAAACAGACATGACAAACGAGCACCAGCAATGAACACCGATGCAGAACCAGAAGGGATCCCACGATTCTTCGAAGAGGTTAACATCTTAGGATCGAATGCAGGGATCACCGACCTACAGAAAATCAATTGGGCACGTTACTATGCACCGGTACGCGAGGAATTACTATGGTCGACTCTCCCACAGGCACAACAAAACGATTTCGCGTCATTCAAAACAGCCGCCCTAGGCTTCTATCCGGCGGCAACGATAAGATACACTTATGGAGATCTAATCAACTTTGTTGCCGAGAATTCCAACAAGGTTTTAATGAGCACGGCTGCCCTGGGAGAATACCATCGAAGCTTTATGTGTATTACGTCATACCTGGTTCAAGAAGGAGTCATTTCGGAGTTAGACCAAAAACGGTTCTATCGAGAAGGCCTGAATCGGCTCACCAATCAGCATCTCAAACAACAGCTTCGGTTGGTTGACTTTCGACACCCAGCTGGCGTCCCTTGGGATATACCGGTACTATACAACAAACTCGACTGACTCATAGCAGGAGGAGTCCTAGTAACTGGCCCCGGTGCACAGCAAGGCTACGCAGTACCGCAGTATGGAACATTCGGGATACCCGCAGCACCTCCATACTTTACTCAGCAACACGTCGCCGCAGCATCTGGACCATACGCACCAAACCCCATCAAACGAGAGGACTCAGAACTGAGCCTGCTCACACGTATGGTATCGGACTTACAAGCTGAAGTAAGAGATCTCCGGGGCAAAAGGAAGGAGGAGTACCGAAGACGGGACTACGAGGATCGATACACTCGAGATTGGCCGTATGCCCCTAATGAACCACGGGAGTACCAGCGACCCGACGATTACGGACGACCACGAGAGGAGTACAGGGCACCACCGAGAGGCCCACCTCCAGCTAGAAATATGCAGGTAAGGAATACAGGACCCCGAACGTGTGCAATGTGCCACAGCACCGCACACCTATTCAGGGACTGTACGATCAGGGACACATTGCTGAACCGGCGACTATTGGCCTTGGATGCACAAGGATTCATTGTGATGCCAGGAGGAACACGACTACCTCCGGGACCTCAAGGCTCCTCTCTACTGGATCGAATGAACTTGTACTACCGAGACCACCCGAATGAAGTCCCTCCAGGTACGACTCTTCCTGTCGATATGACGGCACTACGAGATCCACCACCACATCAGACTGCAAACTTGTTTGATACGTACTATCCCGCCATATCAGGACCAAGTATGTATACGCCGACCCAGCCATGTAAGGAGGAAGCCCATATCGAAGAAATCCAGGACGAATATGTAGGGGAAGGAAGGAAGGTTTGGTTTGACGATACGGCAAATTCTCACGGCCAGCAGAGACGATCTGCGAGACTGGCAAATATAGGAAAAGTCAACCCTCCTTCACCTAAGCGTACGATGAAACCAACGAAAGAACAAGAAGGACGCAAACCAGCTACGGACTTGGGCGTACCGGAAACTGAAACAGACCAAGGAAAGGAGAAAGAATCGGTCGAGCCCAGAACAATCGAAGAAACAATACCAGACTATCTACCACCAAGCGAGCCTACGCAAGTCCATGTAGCACCACCACGAGAAAGGACGGAACCAAAGCCTGGACATCCAAACCCAACGGTAGACATACAGAGGCCTCAGTTCAAATACAGCACACCGGCTAACGACCCCGCAATGGTCGACGCAGTGTTTTGCCGATTCTTGGATTCCACGGTGTCAATATCAGGTCGAGAATTGTTGGCAACCTCGCCGGAAGTCAGGCGAAAGTGCAAGGATATGATGACGGCAAAGCGAAGTCCAATAAATCTTGAAGATGAAGGCACGGCCATGTACTCGGTAGGACCCAGGCCGGGATCGCCGGACGAGACAACGGAAAAGGAACCAGTCGTGCCAGCAACCGTACCAATTCGAGTCATCGATGTATGGCTGGACGGAAAGGTCGAGGTAGAAGGACTACTTGACACTGGAGCTTCATTTATCGGACTCTCGCGGGACGTGTGGAAACATCTAGGATCGCCAACTCTGAACAATGAACGAATCACTATCAAAACAGCAGATGCGTCTAGGACCCAGTTGCTCGAACTAATACCGCGACTCAGGATAGGACTCGGAGGATTCTTGGTACTCGTACAAGCACAAGTTGTACACCCGGCACCATTCGACATCCTACTTGGCCGACCGTTCCTCGCACACTGCAAGGCTCGGTTGGTGGATATAGACATCAACAACCAGGTACTAGAACTAATCCACCCGGTAATGGAAGAAGATGTATCAATTCCAACTCGAGAACGAACACGCCGAAAGCAACCAGCTGAGAATGAGGATTTTTGATAGTTGATGAATCGGTACAATATCGACGAGACGAACCAGAGACGCAACCATGCTATACCACGAATATCCCGGAGTCAGACGCAGTACATATTTCTTTTGACAGGCAGTCTATTGAAATCACCATCACAGAAAAGGGAGGCGTAAAATCAAAACAAAATACAAAAAACAACAAAATCCAAACGAACGGCGGAACAGGACTATTCTCCATTAATCACCCATACGACAACAAATCTCTACTTCCTCGAAAAAATCAGACCCGCCGAACGACTCAGCCATTCTACAAGTACAAAAAGGTCGCCGATCGTATAAAGCCGGTTCCAACCACACTCCCCGAAGAATATCGAATCACCAGGACACAACACCCCAATCCTCTGAAGGACCTTCCAGAACTGCCGACCCATCTGCCACCATTCTCACCTGGGAAAAGACTCACCCAGGAACGATACAACAAAATGAACATAGACCTGGCCAGATTCCTACTCCCTGAAGAAAAGGATCTCGCGTGGTGGGTCATCCGTACGCAGGAAATGGCGTTCGCATGGGACGAAACAGAAAAGGGCGCACTCGACTATGACTACTTCGCCCCAGTCCTTATCCCAATGATCGAACATATTCCATGGGTACTGAAGAATATTCCTATCCCACCGGGAATATTTGACAGGGTCGTCGCAATCATCAAAGACAAAATCATGTCCGGTGTTTACGAACCGTCAAACTCGTCGTATCGATCCAGGTGGTTCTGCATAGTAAAGAAGGATGGAAAGTCGCTGAGAATAGTCCACGATCTTCAACCACTAAATGCAGTCACAATACGAGATCCATTGGTACCGTATCCAACAGAACACATCGCCGAGTCTTTCGGTGGCCGATCCTGTTATACAACTTTGGACTTATTCATAGCGTTCGACCAAAGAAAACTCGCCATACGAAGTAGGGACATAATGACATTCCAGACACCACTAGGAGCATTCCAACTCACATCAATTCCCATGGGGTATACGAACTCCCAGCAAATCATGCACGCCGATGTCACATTCATTCTGAAGGACGAAATCCCAGACGTGGCATTCCCATACATTGATGATGTACCCATAAAAGGGCCGGCCACGCGATACGAGTTACAGGACGGATCATATGAGACCATCCCGGAAAATTCAGGAATCTGCCGATTCATATGGGAACACCTAAACGACGTCAACCGAGTCCTCCAAAGATTCAAAGTAGTTGGGGCAACTCTGTCCGGGAAGAAGTTGGTACTTGCTGCACCCGAAGCCGTGATAGTCGGCCACACCTGCAACTACTCAGGACGAGTCCCAGACGAAGCACGAGTCCAAAAGGTCATCGACTGGCCTCCTTGTGAAGACATTACCGATGTTCGATCATTCCTCGGAACTGCAGGAGTCCTCAGGCATTTTATCAATGACTTCGCCCGATTGGCATATGATCTGAACTGACTCACCGGAAAAGACGTCCCCTTCTCATTTGGAAAACTCGAACAGCGATCGATGGACCAACTTAAGAAGGCAGTTGCCGAGTCTGGAGCCATCAGGCCGATCGACTACAAATGCGGGAGACCGGTCCACCTCTGCGTAGATTCGTCGATTCGAGGATATGGAGCGATTCTCTTACAGATCGGAGAAAATGGAGAACAATTCCCAGCCCATTTTATGTCTGCAACATGGAATGAGAGGGAACAGAACTACTCACAGCCAAAAGTAGAACTGTTTGGGCTCATGAGGGCACTCCACGACACACAAATCTACCTAATAGGACTGGACCACTTCTACATTGAAGTTGACGCGAAGTACATTAAAGGCATGATCAACAACCCAGATATCCAGCCAAACGCGACAATCAATCGGTGGATCGCTGGAATCTTATTGTTCCACTTCACGATTATCCATGTACCAGGCACTTGGCATACAGGCCCAGACGGACTCAGTCGGCGAAAGCAAGCAGACGCCGACCCTCCAGATGACGAAAACTACAAAGAATGGATCGACAATCAGTATGCCTTCATATTCATAGCATACACTGGAGACATTCCTCCCGCCGCAGACCCTCCCACCATTCCTCGGACAGTTGCAGCAGAATTGGCCGATCAAGAGTTGATAAAAATCAAGGAGTTTCTCAGCGACCCAAAGAAACCAGAAGACATGTCAGACAATGAATTTCGACACTTCGTAACAAAGGCAACTCGATTTTTCATCGCAGATGGACAACTTTGGAGGAAACGATACTCGGGACCACACCAACTCATACTCACACGAGATTGCCAATTCTCGGTCATGCAGTCAGCACACGATGACCTGGGACACAAAGGATTCTTTTCAGTACAGCTACAAATCCACAATCGATTTTGGTGGCCCATGATGAGTTCTGACATACATTGGTTCCTGAAAACATGTCACTTGTGCCAGACTCAGCAATTCACTCACGTATGAATTCCACCAAACGTCCCAACACCAGCACCACTATTTGCCAGGGTACACATAGACGTGATGCTCATGCCCAAATCAGGGGGATTCAGGTATATCATCCAGGCAAGAGACTCGCTCACAGGCCACCCAGAATTCCGACTCTTACATGCTGACAACTTGAGATCAATCGCCAACTTCATCTTCCAGGACATCATATGTCAATGGGGTTATGTACACGAGATCATTTCAGACAATGGTCCATCATTCGACGGTGAAGTAATCAGGATGTTGGCAAGATACGGAGTCCACAATATCCAAATCTCCCCCTATAACTCAAGAGCGAACGGAATTGTAGAGTGGCGCCACAGGGACCTTAGGGAAACACTGATGAAACTTGCTGGGAACGATGAAACTCGATGGTCACAACATGCATACCATGCCATATGGGTGGAGAGGATCATGATTCAAAAAGCAACAGGATATTTACCATACTATATGGTCCATGGGGTCCAGCCGATCCTTCCATTCAACTTGGCTGAACAAACGTACATGTCACCAGTATATACATCAAAGGTATCCCAGTCAGAACTACTCACAGCATGAGCAAGGGCACTCCAGCGCCAACCAGAAGACTTGAAACAAGTACACTCAGCAGTCAGGCGTGCTCGCTTCAAATCAATCCAGCAATTCAAAAAACACTACCAAAACATGATCCGAGACTACGACTTTGGCCCCAGAGCCCTGGTTCTGGTTCAAAACTCACAAATTGACACAGAACTAAGCCAGAAAGCCAAACCCAAATACCTCGGACTGATGGTAGTTGTTCACTGAACAACTGGAGGATCATACATTCTTGCAGAACTCACAGGTGCAGTCTTGGCACTACGATACGCAGCCTTCAGAGTTATCCTGTACCACCCACGAGCAAACATATCAACCCCAGTCACCCAGATAGTGGAGCAAACCAACTCAGAACTCAATGATCTCACCAACAAACATTCAAAAATCAAAGGGGAGGAGCTCAGTGCCGAGGATTGGCCACAACGAACAGAAATCCTCAACACCAACTCTGGAACCGAATCTGAATCATGATACCCCTATTCTCTTTGATATTTGTTCTCATTCCATTTCCTTTCACACAACAAACCCCCACTCTCAAACTTCGAAACCATGAAATCCACGAAAAACAGTACCCTACCAAGCCTAGAAGCAAAAGCCGAGTCTTATACTTCCATCGTAAAGCGCAGTGTAACGCGGTACCAACCATAGACTAAATTCCTTTAATAAATAACAAACACCAAAACTACCCTATTTTCTACCCTTCCCTTTTCCCTTCTTCTTCTTTTCCTTTTCTTCCTTCTCCTCTTGTTCTTGAATGGTCCAATAGTTAATGAAAGATTCCTTGTCAAGGAATGGCATAGGCAGCATCCAGTCCTCAACCTCCTCATATTTGCCGAGATGACATGTAAGCTCATCGACACGAGCCTCATACGCCTCAAGATGACAACAAATGGTGGCTTGGTGCTCACGAATTGACACACAAGACTCGGCGACATTCCTAGCCAACGCCCCAACCAGGACGTTGATGGAAGCCACATCTGAGTAGTCAGGCACATCGCCAAACTGCCAGACTGCACTGCCAATACTGATCGGGTCCACCATGGAAAGTGCGAGAGGAGCGAGCTGGGTACCACCACACTGCCTGCAGAACCTCTCAAAGACACAGTGCACCTTATTCCACAAACAATGGGTGCACCACCGACTCTTGGGGACACCATCACATGATGCGCCCGCAACAATGCAAGTGTCGCAAGTGAGGGCAAACTGAACAGTCCGCCCTAGGTGTACCCCACCTCCGAGCAAATCTGGGTCCAGGCTATCAGAAACGGCCTCTTGGGGCTTCACATCTCTCTCAGAGGATGCACCCACAGCACACAGAACCTTGGATGGACCAGGACGAGAAGGCCCTTCGTCGCCGCTGGATTCAACCAGAACCAGTTTTCGCTTCATCCCAGGCTTCGTAGGAGGGATGTTGACTGCCACTGCCTCAGAACGTGTGCACAAACCACCAACCTACATGGGAACAGTCAACCATGAAGATCAGGACCGGTACAGAAAGGAATGTTCACCTTTGTCACCTCACGCAGTATCTTTGTGGATGAGGTGCTTCTGCTGACTGTCAAAGGATCAGTTTTTACAGTCCCAGCTGGCACAGCCAGGAAAGGAGAGGAGGAAGTCCTATGAGGGGGTGCAGTGGGCCCACCAATACCTCGATGAGACACAGCACTTGCATCTGAACCAGCTTGAGGCAACAATGTGGGAGAAACGACCTCCCCGCTTTCTGCTCCCAAATGCACAAGGACAGGATGAGGGTGAGGCTGACGTGTATGTGATCCACAACGGGGTGGAGGTGGAATCGAATGAGTAGGAGCAGAAGGGATCGCAGATGAAACCGGCAGAGGAGGACCAACCATACGTTGGAGTCAGCCCTGGAGCTCCTCATCGGTCACTGTAGGATACAGCGTGTGCAACGAATCACGCACGCCCCTCAGTTTTGCCATGCACTCCTCCTTTTCCCGAGCCTGTTTGGCCACTAGGAGATCTGTACACTCAAGCCAGAATTGCACCTCCTCCACAGCCTGTTTGGCACACTTGGCATCCTCATGAGCCTGACACTCTACCCTCTCCTGGGCCTCAGCAGCAGTGTGCGCATGCTCGGCAGCAACGAGCTCGCATTTGCGCTTACGCTTGGCCACCTTCTCCTCCTCCTCAGCAATAAGGGACCAGAGATGCTTGGGCAGCATCTCCTCAGTCGCATTCTCCACTGCCTCCTCAGCCTCAGTCCAGAACACATCCAAAAGGATGTCCATCACGGTAAAAGAGATATGGGTGGCTTTTGCGCACTCAGAAACACCATCCCACATGGTAGAAAGGGAGTGCTAGAAAAGGGGTATCAGAAGCAAAAACAAGAAAACAAAAACAAGTGGCACACCCAAGTAGCCTGCACATACGCCATTGCCTCCTCGCGAGCCTCTTCACTTGACTTCTTGAGATCGTCGAGAGCTGAGTTGAAGTCTTCCATACGTGATGTGAAAGGATCACGCTGGATGAGACTTGGCAGGACTGACTCAGCAGGGGGAACACCAACTTCCCTAGCAGGTTCCCCCTCTCTGCCCACTTCTCCACCCAACAAGGATGACGGTAGCTGCAATGGATGTGGGAGATCCACGCCGACGAGCATGCCTCCCACATCTCGGTTGCTGTCATCAGTTTCCTGTGAGAAACCAGGGGCTGCTGGCACATGATTGCTAGCCCCCAACTTCTCCTGTGGTGGTGTCAAAGAACCCCCCCCCCCCATCCTTGAGAGATGTGGGGGTGCATGGGATGGTATCGGGAGTTGTAGCGTTGTCCATCGAATGGGTAAGGTGAGATGGAGGAGGTGGTAGTAAAAAGTAGAGGGGGGCACATTTCAAAAACTACAATGATCTTTACCAACAGGAATCACGCCCCTGCGTTACCGGACCGGAACAAGCACCATGATCGCACTCAAGAAGCACGATATGGAACCTGGTCATTTCAAGATCACCAAAGCACCTAAAATGGTTCTTGACAATCACACACCTCAAAAGCCAATCACACATGGATCCAGACCACACCAAATACAGTATGAACCTGCCAATCACTCACAATGAACCCAGGTACACACCGAACACCAGCGTTTGACAACAAGGCTGCTCCAAATGAAAAGAAACCACGAGGCACACAACACACAGATGCTCAACCAAATGCAAACACCAAAGAAAATAACTACACTGAGCCAAGACCACCAAACAAAAATCACAACTGGCCAAACAGAGACACGGACCGGCACCAAACACACGAAATACAAAACAATGGACTAAAAGACAAAAATTTGCTGATGTAGAGTACCAACGAGTGGCCAACCACTGCAGATCCCTCTAGAGGCCATCCATTGCATGTTCGAACAGGTATTGACACATACCGGACACAGGATGATTTGCCTGACATCGCATCAGTGGATCACTAGGAAGATCCCCCTGGCAATTTGGGACATACCGGAAAGCTTACCTCATTGGAGTCAGTTGGGATGCATACCAGAGATCAGCCCGATGATGGATGACGACTCACTGATTGGAGGATCTCAGTTCCAGTGGAGCTGTGATATGACCAGATGATGGACTGAGGCAAATGGGGAAGTTGTTGCATGGACATGTTTTCTTTTGATTTTCTATATTTCTCTTATGTTCCGAGTGTTTTCTCTCCAACGCTCTATGTTTCACCTGGTATGCACATTATACTCACTTTGGAATAATTTTCCTGTAGATAGATCTCTTGCACCTTGTATTTAGGGACTTCCCTGTTGTAGGTAGCAAGAGAGGAAATACTACCACAGAGTTCCCCTCAGATAGGGCAGCTTTCGTGCGTGCAGTTAGTCTCTGCAACAATTAGTTTTGTGGCAACCTCGTCTTCAGTCTCATCTCTTGTCTTGTTCTCATTCTCGTCTCTGCTATTGCTATTGTCTCATACCAGAGTTGATATCTCGCTCGTTCCAGCTCTGTACCAACACTCACATCAGGTCCAGAGCGCCTTACAGTATTGATGTGTACTGACACATACTGACATATACTGACACGTACCGACGTGTACCGAGATTTTCCCCACACTCATACCGAACATATATTTACTGCAATACTCAACAAAAACACGTCCCCAAATGAACTGCCGATCCTAAACAACCCATACACATGATCTACACCGATCAACCAGCTGCCAACCACGAAAAGATGACACTATCGCTGTCACAAATCACCTGCCAAAGGACCCAATCGAAGCATGTGAAAGAATCACCCGAAACACGCAATGAATGCGAACTCCGCCAACTGATGGAATGACCAATACAGAGAGGTTCTCCTGAAACAGACACACAAACGACTCATGCGACACAACTGTCCTTAAAAAGACACGTCATTACTGAAAGCAACAAAAAGGAAAAAGAGACAACACCTGACCCTGCCCACAATAGAAAGTACCGACATTACGCCTCCCCATGCGATCGTCCTCAAGGGCATGGTGCGCTGTATGCCCAACCCGACTCCTGGTGACCTCACTCTAGCCAACCTCCACCCAATGGGTGTCTTGTGGATAGTTGTATATGACCCCACAACAACCTCATTCGCCAAGTTCATGGTGGAATTACTGTTCGCATTTGACAAGCTCACACCTACAGACCTGACTCTGATTTATGTGGCCTACACATTCTGCACACCCAAAATACAAGAGCAACTCTCGCAGTCACCTGCACTTGCCAGAGGTTCGTGGTCTCAATTCTGTACCGCAGTTGCCATAGCCAGCCCCAATTGCAAGGGCCTCACGCAACTTGCGTACAAAGAAGTATACCACATGGTGTTCAGATGGATCACGAGCAGGAAGGCAACCTTGTATGAATCAGCCCTGACCCTCTCTTGGTTTAATGCTGCAGCAACGGTGTCCTACGTCCAGCCAGCATACCTCAGCCAACTGTACAAAGCCCGAGAATTGCTAATTTCTGCAGAAGCCGAGCAGGTTGACTTTGCAGTGATGCTCAAAGATGCCAAGCAAGAATGCACAGCATGCAAAGCACAACAGTCGGCACTTCAGGAAACAGCGCTCAGGATGGCTCGCCTCACCGAAGTCGCTCAGGAACAAGCCATCAAAGCCCACGATCTACTCTCACAGTTAGTCGGTCAATTAAACGAGCTGCATATTGCACTGATCAACCTGGGCAAGCACATGAACCTGATCACGTCCTGGAATGACTTCAATGCAACGTTCGCAGCTGAGTATGGAAGGATTGCACAGGAAGGATCAGCCATGATGAATGGACAGGCCAAAGCCAAACACCCAGTGCATTTCTCTTGAAACCCCCCTGATTCAATCACCTCATGTTACATTAGGCAAAATAGAGTACCCCTCCATTTCCCTTAATAACAAAGAACCCCATTTTGTATGACAACAAGCACCGACCCTCTCTAATTTTACTGTCTCTCTGCCAAAAAAATTTTTTACACCGAACATCGCACTAACTAATAACCCCGAGTCTCTATAAAATACTCCCTCCTTTTCGTTCATTCAGAATCATCCGCTCTACAATATCCCCCTCTCGAATAATTCAACTTTGTTCTTCTTCACTTCTATCTCTTCACTGACCATGCACTCAGACTGAACCAGTGCCGAGTCTTTCTATGACAACCGAATCCTGTGCCTGGACGACATACGCGGGGTTCACAACTGGTCAATATCATTCACTCTTGCTGTTGCATGCCATCACTCACATCAGGCCACTCTCGAGGATGTCCTACGACACTCCGGATCTCACCAGTGCTTCTGGTGCTCAATCGCCGAGCCTGGCATGAAGGTGCATGAGTTCTTCCTGCGCCTGTACATGGTGATCGATGTCCAGTACCGACCCTGACTGACCTTGATCAACAACCACACAAAATACGTCGTCAATCAAGGCCTGGAGCTGCCAGTAAATCAGCATCTACATTCAGCAGTGACACACGACCTCATCCATATCACGATTATCCCATGGCACCTGGACCTCCAGATGAGCATACACCACCCAGCCCTGTCAGTCCAACTCAAGAACCTCCGTGACACAGTCGCACAGCAGATAGCACACATCATGAAACTCCAGGGTGTGATTTCGGCATTGATTGGTGAACCGTCAAACTCTTCCTCTTCTTCTTCACACCATTAAATACCACAGAATGCACCAAACCTCACCCATTACACTTTCTTTAATTTCCAATTCAACCACTTCTCATGTACACTGCAAACACTTTTTTCTGGCCCCCTGGGAGATGTAGTGATTAACCATCGCCTATGCACCAGCCGAGTCTTTTCCCCCTCACTTACACTACTCTGTTGACTCCCCTTACCAGCCGCCAAACATTACCATTGATACATTCACAATCGGCAGCCAACTCTTTATTATAATTCTTGGTATGGACATGGTCGGACAGATGGATGTCGTACAAACTCGTTCAGCACATGGATGACCAACTCTCGTGGGCACAGGTGGAAGGAATTAGGTGAGTCGGACAAGGACGTGGGATACAGTTGTGCAGTAGTGGGAGACGAGAGAGCAGGTTGGGCACTATAACATCACTCCGCGACGACCGGCTGCGTGATGTGCGCAGGCCGATCGTCGACTCACCTTCACATCTGTTCACACAGACTCGGCCGAGTCTTGCACCACTTTCTCTGCTTCAGTTTAGTATAAATTTGCGGTAGTTTGTAAGGAGACATGGAGAGAGATAGGGAGAGATGAGACAGAGACAGACAGTCCCCTCTCCACCTCTAGACCGCAATCTACTACATGCATTACTACGCACTACTCACCCGACTCTCACTCTGAAAACAGTATACATCAACTCTGTCACCAACTCTCAGAACTCCGTCATCCAATCACTGAACGCCCTCGGCCGCTGTCATAAGTGCCAATTCTGCCCGCCCGAGCCTTGGTCCAACCGGAATCCCGCACGTATCCGTATCGCCGAGTCTCCATATCTCGAACCTTGCTCTACTTAGGTTGTCCCTCTCGGTATACCGAGTCACCGCAGTCCCCCTTGGGTCGATCACGAGCCGTAGCCCGAATCGCCCTTCGGATTAGAAGAGTCTGCACCCTTACAATGGTCCATAGCGATGTGCTGAGGACCATGGCGAGGGGCCCATCGAGCGAACGGCTCACAACGCACTGGAGAAGGCACTGGATGCTGAGGAATGTACTTGCTCGCAGTGGGACCTCGGGGATGAAAAGCCTCTCGAAGACACCGGATAGCTGATGCGCTCCCGATTGATCCAAAACAAAAGGCAGTTATGCATGACAGTAATGATCGCAGGGATTGGATGCTGGGACGCTCGAACCTCAGCCTTTTTATCACGCCTGATGTACTGCATAAGGACGCCCAGCGCGGTGACGATGACGTGGGTTGGCTACTCAGAAGATCTCGGAGGAGCTGTTGGACAAGAAATAAGGCTCATCGAAGGGCTAATAAAATACCTCGACGATGTCTTCAAGGACAGAGTGCGGAGATGGCCCGCTTGCGTTCGCAAATTCCAGTACATGCAGCACCAGTTGATAAGCAGGAACTTTCTGAGAAGTGCAGCATCGGCTGATCAAGGGTAGAAACTCGCATTTGTATGCCTAGCGTGTCGGGATAGCTTAAGACTTTGAGAATAGGCGACTGTTAATCTCATATCGCGAGGACTGGGACACGTTAATCCAGAGCTGTAAACCACGCTTGAGATGTTCGGCTGAAGCGAGTTGGTGTACACCATTCTCTAGTGTCCGTCGTCAGAGGCTGTGTGCGACGTCGCAACGTCGCTCTCTGCCATGTTTTTCCGATCTCTTCCACAAATATTTTACTGTCCTCATCTGCACTGGGCGCAGCAACATTTGAACTGCCCGTCGCTCCCCGCGTTCGCTCGTTTGCCTGGCCGTGTAACGTGCGCGTGTTCGTCTCGCTCGCTATTTTTTGGGTCTACCGTGCAACACGACATTTCATCTTGTGTTCGTCGGTGTAATCTGGCACAGTCTTCATGCACGGTTTCAAGTGCTTGAACCACTGGAGGTTAGACCGAAGGTCGACTTTTCCCTGCGAGGACGTGTCTTGGTAGTCTGAGGCGCGTCTGTGGTTACGCGACGTCACTTACTGGCCTTATTTGAAGGATCAACATAATTGAGTCATTCTTTATCCCCGACTTCGACGCGGGATGATTTGCTTAACGCTTTGGTAACGACCGACCCACACAAGGTTTGCGAACAGATCTCATATTAGACGTACTGATAACCCCTTTACAGGTTTTTTTGCTCTTCCAAAGCGCCAGGGTCAACGACAGATCGGGAAGAATTGTAATCCTGTCTTGCAGAGCGGTGGCCATAACTAGGTCCAAGCGTTTTACTCTTGGCTGATCAATGAAGCATGCTTTGCGCTGCGCGGAGTAATGCGACAAGTGAATGGCTTTGGTCGGCTATAACATATAGGTGGCGGCAATAAGTAACCGCACGTAGACCACTGAAAGTGAGACCTCACTTAGAAGATCCGAAGATATACTCGGCAGCGGGCGGTATCTCTTTCCCTGTTTTGAAATCAAAAGGAGGTAGGATATCAAATACAGTGAGGATGTTGGCTATCGTAAGCCAAACGCTTGCATCAGCAAAAAACCGACCCGGGCATTTTCTATGCAGACGCATGAGTAGAAAATTCACTAAAATCAAGATCGTTCTTCTGCCAACCTTCGCCCAAACCCGAATACCAATGTACTTGGATCGCCAGGATTGAAGCCGTTCAACGCTGCTACAGAGCTCCTTCGCCCATTTGCAATGACATCCGTCTTCAAGAACCGTTCGGGAGAGAACTTCTCCGGGTCGGAGTAATAACGTTCATCCCGCATCATTTGCCTAGTTTATGCCTTCATCGGTATATTATCCAACAAGGCTTCTAAATATCTTACCAGATATTTGTGACAACCATAGACCCAGCTGGAATCAACTTGTCGCGATAGACGTCTTCTGCAATAGACTGGTGTGGAATGCCTGTCGAAAGGGAGTCAGCATTTTTTGCGCTGAATTGGCTGGTATTGACTTGCCCAGAGGACCCGGCGCATTAATCCTATGGTAAATGATGTCAATTGCAATGTACCATAAATCATAAAGATCACAACGTACCTCCACACTTCCTTCAGTATGCACTCGATATACGGCAGGCTAGGCCTATCGTCGAAGGTAGGCAGATGATCACTTCCGAGTACTTCATCAATTTCAGCCTGTGCTCGCTTGACGACCTCGGGATTGCGAGCCATCATGAGGAAAAATGTCGTAAGCGCAACTTCTGTCTACAAAATCGGGAAAGCTAGTCAGATGAAAGGAAGAACAAACAGGACGAGGGACATGGGAAGAGCTTACAGTTTCCACGCCGGCTGAAGCGGTAGACATGCATTAAATGTCATATTCTGCCAAAAGTAATGAAGATACAAGTAGGACGCGTACCGGCATACATGACTCCCCCGACATTCTTAACGTTTAGCTCAAGTTCCTCGTCCATGTTCTCATTATCCTCAAGAAGGTCACGTATGAGCGATGGCCGAGCCGTTCCAGATGCCTTTAACAACCGATTATGTATAGAGTTCGACAGTGACGACCGGAGTGCTCACTCTCTCTTCTTTAACTTTGCTGTACGGAATGTCGATCATCTCGTCAATCATGATACGCGTAACATTAGCGCTTCTCTTGAAGCCAGCTCCAGGAAACCACGAAGGTATGTACCGAACTGTATACACGTTTAGTATATGGAAATGCATGGTACGGTATAACACACTTACGGACGGGAAAGATATCTACCAGAGTCATTCCCGGAGTACCCGCGGATGCTGCTCGAGTAGTAGCGTCAATTGCAAGACTTATATATCTGTCCTTGTCTGACACGATGTCATGTCCATATGCGAGCTTGACCACTGTCGCCGCGCTCATGCTGCAATTTTATGTCAAATAATTTTCATTTTTTAAAAGATTTACACACCGATGAATATGCCGTATGAAATCATCAGGCGAGCTCAGAACGTTCTTCAGAAAGATCTTGATTTGCTGCGTTTGGAGAGGGTGATAGGTTGCGACGGTTTGTGAGTTCAGGTATTGCGCCATGATCCGTCTCTGAGCCCGGAAGCGTTCTCCGTAATGTAGAAGCACTAGGATATTCCCCAAGCCGATCCTACACAGAGATTTATTAGAAAGGCGTCTATTCATGGAAGACAATACCAGTTTGCTTACATCTCCCCTTGCAAAATAGAATGCGGTCGATCAGAGTAATTAGCGCCTCGCTTGTCCATGAGTTCTCTAGCAGTCTCAGCCGAGTTCACTATGACGATTGGACGCCCTAGAATTGAGACATAGATAACATCTCCTATTCGCACAGGGAGGATTTGAGTTAATTTCGAAATGATGTACACAAGCACACACTAACCAAACTTTTTCGCCCAGTCAGCAAATACAGACAAGTGGTTATCTGAGGGCATAACACGTAGGTGACCTAAGATCGGATCCGCCGGAGGACCAGGGAAAAGACCGTGACCAGAGGCCTTATCGCGCTTGATCCACGAAGCTGACAGTACACATACCGCAAGTAGGGTGAGGAAAGGGTAAAGGGAGACTAAAGAAAGTGACATATGATCGAGGCTGTCCTTAATCATGTTCGCGCTGTCATTTTCGTCTGCTCCTTTATATAGCTGTTGACGTGTCCCTGTTTGATCACAAGTTCCAACTACGCGGCGGCATACTGACAACTTATCGGCACAAAATCAACGGTAAGGCTTCAGCTTGAATGAAAAGAATGCTGAGGGTCGGTTTAAGTTAGCGCTCGCGAAGAAAAGATGGTTGTTGATCATGAGAAGAAACTGACTCCGCGTTTGACGGACTGTATTGATTTGATCTGTAACTGTAATATTTCTCAGGCCATATCCCCGAGGAACTCGGAGATACAACTCTATGCACTTAGTCGTCTCGGATCAGCGGACAAAGCCGCCGCTGGTCTTCATGTGAGAGAATTTGAGATACGTAGTGGCTTGGCAGAGCGCGGCTTGAACTTGAATCCTACATGTGAGTCATTACGACAGATAGTTGAAAAGAAAGCTGGCATAATCCGCTTCCTCACGCACTGTTTCCAATTGCAACTTGCAATAATTACTTAGATTTAGGAATGGTCGCGTACACTCGAACCTCCTCGTCTCATCGGACCTTTCTGGCAAAGTGCTGATGTGCGGGAACCACGTGCATCTTTCTCGTCGTGTGGTACAAAGGACTTCAATTAAGCTTCTCTCAGATACGGAGATCATGTGTGCACGCTCAAGATTGAATACAATTTCTTTGCAAGACGACATCATTCATAATGCACTCCACCCACAAGCGAGCCGCGCGTCTTAGCAGCTCGAGATGTTTTTGCTTTATAAAGATACCTTAAGAGAGATTCGCGTATAAGAGGTGAGTCGGGTCTATTCTCAGCATTCTTGAACATGGTTCTTCAGTACAGGTTTGATCTAGACAGTCCCTATAGCCAACGTTCCGTGATCATGGTCGCCTGAAAAACGTGCATTTTGAAACTGTTAATAAGACGATGTCTTAGTTGATTCCCTGTCCACTCCAGATGATGATATATGTAGGCGTTCATTATCAATAATATTCATTTCAGCCAGTCTCACAATTTAGTTAAGGCATCTCTCTAAACAAACTTGGCCGTCCACGCCTCGAGTGTATCCATAAAGCGTTTCATAGACTCCTCGCTCCCCCATTGACCTCCGGTGTAGACATGGAACTGCAGCTGCTCGTCGTATTGGTATACCATTGTGGTGTTCAGAGGCATAACCGTGCGATACGAGAAAGCAACATCGTGGACCGTGAGCGTCTTGTTTGCCGAGGATGGACGGAACGACTCGAGTACACCTAGTCGACCCAGATCCCCGACCGAAGACACGTACGGCATAACCATACCGAACATGCTGGTATCAAAGGGCTCCGCGAGACTGAATAGATGCATACCAAACTGACGCTTGAGATAACCTGTGCTGGACATCTGGTACAAATCACTTTCAGCACGCTGATCCTTGATCCTTGATCCAGTAAAACGCTTACATCTGCCTTCTTCCAAGCGTCAGATACGTCGGCGACCAATCCGTCCCAGAATGACTCCTGGTCAAACGTGCGATCGATCCTTTTCTCGGACTCCTCGACATTTACTAGCTTGCGAATAGGGCCCATTGGCAAGAACAGCTGGATCGAGTCTGAGCAGAAGAAGGGGGTGCCTTTCCCAAACTTGAAAGAATTGAAACCGGAGGGAAACCTCGCGCGCTAGCAGCTGGTGAGAAATGAGAAACATATTGAAATGAGGTCCACGAACCTGGTCAATAAGAGTCGAGGCTATGAGATAATGCGTCGCATTGGTAAACCCTTCAAACACGGTTTTGAAACGCTCGTCGCCTATCTCAGCCGCGTCCTTCAACATTGACTCGGAGAACGCAAGTGTCAAGATGGCCGAAGCGACCTGAGTGATCGTGCGGCCATGCGCCTTAGAGGCGGCGTGGAGCTTTGCAGTCGTTTCCTTTGAAAGCTTTACACGTCGGCTTACGTCCGCAGAACAGCTCCTGATCTTCACCGGTGGAATCATCCAAAGGACCTAATTGGACTATCTGTCAGATCAAGGTACTGATGAGGTGCGGCGAGGGACTTGCAGGAGAAGATGGTGCGGGTTCCTCTCCGTCCTTTACGTCTGATTTGGGCGGGTCTGCAAGTGAGGCTGGGTCAGGGAGTTGGGGAGGTGAACTGGTCTCCGCTATAGACCGAACGAAAGGCCCGGGTAACGGTAGTCGGGAGACTTCCTCGCCCCACTTGAGGACAGAAAGGGACTGAGAAGTACCTTCCATCACGGCTTGCAGGTTCTCCAAGAACAGATCCATGAACATGAACGCGCCCCGCCCGTCAATGCTAGTGTGCGGGGCAAGCAAACTGCGACGTCGTAGCTCTTAGTCATACGGGAAGTGGAAAAGGAAGACGTCGGAACAAACGATTCTTACCTGAGCTGCCAGCCCCGTTCCAGTGGAGAAGCATGCACTTCAACACAGTAGCGTTGCTCCGAGACCTTCCAGTGATGATTGTCCCGAAGCCGTACGTGGTTCTCGTAGAAGGACTGGACTTCATCAGAGAAAACAGTGACCTCTTTTGCCCAGGTCTTCGCGTCCTGGAGCGAATGGGGCACAGCGTATGATAGCACATGCTCCTTTTCCGGAGGAGATAATTTGGTTATTTTGCAAGCAATTCCTGGTGTAATGTGACGGAATAGGACGAGCGCAGCGTGAATGCTGCTCTCAAGATACTCGCGGGTTATGGGAGCGTCAAAACTAACAGCAGCTGTGACCACACAGAGCGTCATGCCGTCGACAAGATCTCTGGAGTGAGAAATATGGAGTTGAGCTCTGTTCGATATGAGCAACGGTCGTGTAGATGCCTCACGATAGACAGCATGCCGCAGCCTCGAACCCAAAGCACTTGCGTTCGTATATTCCGCCAGTTGTCTCGTGAAAGATGTAGTTCTGAGTGGACAACGACATAATTGCTTGAGGAGATGGGGAATCCAGCAAGGACGGCTTTCAGTCTGGGAGCTTGAAACTACATATAGAGACGAAGACAGCGGTGAGTACGGCTAGTTAATTATAAGAAGATCCGGACTCGGATCTGAGCCAGACTCCAGCTCACACAGCGGGCAGAATATTACATAAAAACATTCTGGGCCCCTCGGAATTCTGGTCAGAATGGGAAACCCCACTGGGCGATCAGATTTTATGCATTTTATTACATAAGTTTCCTAATGAAGGAAAGTTGGGTTTACCTGCTTGCTATGCCTCGCGATGTCTAAAAACACCAACACGATAAACGTAACGCCATACTCAGACTACTTCCGCCATATGCAATCGTGCACCCAAGGAAAAGGTGGCGTCGTCGCGCTGCCCCTATCGAACTCAACCATGCATTCATAATTTAAGAGACGGCTGGTTCCTACAGCTACTACGCTCTTCCATCTTGATGCGAGCCCGCCGGATCTGATGTTCCATTGTCTCTAGATTCAAGAGCTTCTTTCGAAGGGCGGGGATAATCTCACACCGGCGCTCATCTTTGATAGAAGTCGCAAGGTCCATGCTATCTATAACTTTGCCATGTCGTCCGCGTATCATAGTTGTGCTCTCAGGAGCTTTGCAGCTTCATGTAAAGTGGGGCGTTGCCAAACTGTATCAGAAAACTGTTCTCAGCTCACACAGGAGGTCAACAAAACTGTGTTCTTTCTATACGACATTCCGAGATCTCCGAGGCAGGTAACAAGACAGACTTACTCGGAGGAACTCAGTTCACCGGCTTAAACAAACATGATATCATCTATTCTAAGGACAGGACCCCATTAGAAAGACTTGGGGCCCTTTATAATTGCCGCACAGGCTGTTGATTCACACTCATCACGCTTTTCATCATGTCTTCCCCTCCCGTCAACCTCAACCTCACATTTGGCACCTTGCTGGTTGGAACATACATATCAACGAGTCTGTTTGGTTTCATGTCTCTGCAGACCTACAGTTATTACACTTCCTATCCTAAAGACAGGGGGTTTCTTAAGGCTCTGGTGAGTTTCCTGATGCTTTATTTATTGATAATCAATAAGCCCGTCCTTTTTGATGAAATCAGGTTGGGACGATTTGGTACGTACAACTCAGTTACCAGAAAATTAAAAGAATACTCTTAGCCTGATCATTCTTCCTCTCCTAGGACACTTGAGCTCTTACATACCATCTTCGTCACTCGCTCGTACTATGAGATGACTATCGTAAACTTTGGCAGCCTTGAGTCATTAGCCGTCCTTCCTTTCGTTCTCAAGTTCTCTATTATTTGGGACCATTCTGTTTCTTGCATCGTGCAGGCGAGTAGGACTCTTTCTTAAAGCCTCTCAAATTCACGTGCTGATGCTTTGATATTCCCAGGCATTTTTTGCGTACAGGATTCGCATAATGTCTGGGCGTTGGGAACTTGCCATCTTTTGTTGGTCACTTTCCGCACTGAGATACATTACCGCAGTCATCGCGGCTATAGAGGGGATCAAAATACCACAAACGGCGATTTTCTATCCGCAATGGAAGTGGATCATAGTCTTATTCCTCGCTGCTGGTGCAGTGAATGATATACTTATTGCTGGAGGCTTGGGTTTCTACCTCAGTAAGAACCGGAGTGGGATTCCTAGGTTGGTCGACCATTTTCTCGAGGAGGTCTGTCGAGCTGTTTGACGAGACTCGAAATTAGCACGGATCGAGTGATCAATTGGCTCATAAAATTCACTATCCGTAAGTGCATATTTCTTTACAACCTCGCCATCCTAACATGAATATTCCAGAGTCCGGTCTGATCTCAAGGTAAGCCATACTCTTTCTATGTTGGTCGCTCAGTGGGCCCCGGCAATAGTAAACTGATGTGATCACTCGTCAGTATCCTTGCTACTCTCATGCTGATTTTCGTAAGTAATTTAAGTATTTACCAGTCTCACGGAATCTGACTGATAAAATTTGTCTGCATCGACAGTACTTGGTTATGCCGGACAACTGTGAGAATGCAGCCCTGTGCTCACATTTTATTTTCTGTCGTACTCACATATCTATAGTCATCTGGCTCGCGGTATATGTTTGCATTGCGAAGAGTGAGTGATTCGTATTGCCAACCCTCCGCATATAAGAAAGGAAACTAAAGCTCACGAGTCGATAGCCTACTCCAATTCCTTGCTTGCGACGTAAGCTGCCACTTAGTATCATCGCCGGAAGCTTACTATTGCTCCTCTTGTTTCCTTCCATGTATCAGCCTAAATGCACGCAACAGCCTTCGTTCAAATTTTGACCGTGAAGGTGGTGTAATAGTTGGCGGTGGAAGTAGCCACACAGGCTCAGGACTCGGGCCGACGTCTCGCCAGAACGTACCGGGCATCTCGAGTATGCTGCGCCCGAAAGCTCCATCTCAGCCGATTACAATTGAGATGACGAAAGTGACGACAACGAAGATGGACGAACATTATGTGAAGGTATGTATCCGTTTGAGTGATTTCTTTCCCGCTTCACTGAGTTTGTTCTTCGCTCAACTAATTTGCTGTCAGGACGATTTCAAACCAAATACGGACTATGCGGACTATAGTGGAGAGAGTACGAGTCAGGCAAATTCCATTAACCTCGACACTGAGAAGTGAAAGGTTTGAATGGAAACGGAGCTTAAGAAGGGGGTTGGGACTGAAGAGAAGTGGAGCGACATCCTGGAGCTCGAAATTCGCGGACCTTTTTTATAGGCTCGGGCTGTCCTTGTGTGGCTGCTTGTCTCGCCCCATCGTTTATGACAGTCATTTGTTTCCGTACGGCTACCTTCTCAGGTGCTTGCTTTACTATTTTGTCCTTGTTCAAGGTACCCTTGCAACGGCTGTCCCTGTGCTGAATGAAGTTATTGCACATTAAACTTGCGGCGAAGAAGGTGGGACGTGCGGGGGCGGCAGGGAGATAGACTGTATAATGTAAATGGGAGAAAGAGCGTGAGAAGAGCCATGAGGGCACTGACAGAGAAGAGAAAATCAAAGATTAAAGTTGTCTGGCGGGTCGCCAATGTCGGGTCGCATTGGATATAGCATTACTAGGAGGTGCGAGAGACGCATCGCGGATCCATGTGCTAAGCTCTACCTCATCTTCGAGAACTACTGTTCCGCCGACTCTCCGACTCAGTATCAAAGAGACAAGAATGGCGCAATCACGAACCCCAAGAAAATAAGAAAGAAGGGGAGAGAATATATGCACTAGGCTGAACAGTAAAGCCGTTAAAAACACAGTCACCTGAGAATAGCTATATGTTTGGATCCGGATACTGATCACCACACTAAAATAGGTTAAAATAGAAAGCACGAAGCAGAATCGTGATCAGAAAATGTTGAGCTAAAGAAGCCTCGAGCCCAGCTCTGGCGTCCTTAGGATTCCACCGCATCAAACAGGGCACTTGTCTCGTTAAAAGAAGGCTGATGCTGATGGTGGGCTAAACAAAAGATCCTGAAGCGCCCAACTATAATATGCATGCCTTCTGTATCTCAAGCTCATATGAGAAATCTTTTGTTGCTGATACATACTACGTACATTCTTAGCATTGATGTACTTCTTTTTGCGGGAGTCAATCAATGTGCGTTCGCTTGCAATACAGATTGTTCACATCTAAAGTGGAATATGTTTTTTTTTTGTTATCCATCTGTTCCGTGCCAGTACTTCGAACTCGAGAAGTTGAGAATCATTGATGACGCAGGGAGTTCCGTAAGTAAGGTCGGTTGAGGCAAGCTTCACGGTCATTTTCGTTTCCCCACCCATCACCGTGTTTTGTACACACGGATTGCGAGCGGGTGAGCGAATAGGCATCCCTTGCTTCACTCGTCTCTGCTCACTGGAAGCCCGCGGCTATAGGCGTATCATATGGTTGTAAATTTAAAGTGTGATGCCTATCCGTATCATGATGGAAGAAATGTCTCAAAAACAATATTTTCACACGATTGGCTAGTTCGTGAAGCACGATTCGTAGGCAAAAGCGCGCAAGTCAACATCAATGATTTGCCTTTGACCTGTCAAGCACCTCGCCGACGTTCTCAAACCTAGGTATGATTTTGCACTTGAATGGAGCTGGCCCGCTGTGGAAGCCGATAAGAAGTGTTCCAGTTTCAGCACGCCACCGAATGCAGACCACTCACACAGTAACTCCAGCATCAATCACGTCCTGTTACGATAAATTCCATTAGTGAATCCAGCAAATTAAGCATGTCTTTCAAAGACAAACTCACTGTCAGTGATGGCATTATTTCGTTACCTTCGATATCACGAGCCTTTTCAATATTGAATGCCCAGAGTAAAATGGCAAAGCCAATGAAAAGCGACTGATTAGCAAAAGTCACTCCGACACAAGTGCTAATAGCAAAAGGAACCTCAGTGCGATGAAACAAAGGACGAACGGGACGACGAACCGCCTTCCAAATCCAAACGAACTATGACCAAGGTTATGCATATCCGGAGGAGAGGTGTCGGCTTCTCTAGTTTCATCGAGGAAACGCTCGGGACGAAATTCTTCTGGATCAGAATAGATCGAAGGGTCCCTGTCAAAGGAAGGGTCAGCATGACACTCTGGAGAAACTCTAGCCTCGGTCAAAAAATCCAACCTATTGATAGCCCTGGGCATGAAGCACGTATCAAGAGCGGTGATTAGTATTAATGCACGCTTTGTAGACATACGACGCTACCAGATATTTGAGATGACGGTCGCTCCTGTCATTCAAAAAACTGAGCTCCAAGTCAGAAGCAGCATGTCGGATGGATTTACCTTTGGGAATAAAGTAGCCGTTGTACCAATCATCCTATAGTCGCACGTTTTGTTAAGAGGACCACGAAATTTCAAGAGGCCACACTTACTTCGGCAGCCCGCCTTGGGATGCCTATATATCTGAATGAGATCTTTTGAATACTGAAAGATAAGTTGACGCACCCATTGGACCAGCAGGCCTCCAGCGCAATAGTTCTTTGACGAGAGCTCGTATATAAGGCAAGTGTGGCCTGTCGCTGAAGCTTGGAAGCCGATTGCGGCCAACAACCATGTCAATCTCTGCCTGAGCCTTACATGCTACCTCGGGATGATGTATCATCGCAATAAGAAAGTTTGCAAGCGATGCCGAAGTTGTCTCTGCACCTGCGGAGCTGTAGTAGCCCCAGGTGAGCAGAGAGGACAGACAAAGAAGGTGAGAAAGCAGAACGTACAACATGATGCCAGCCAGCCAGGCAGCTTCTTTCTTAGATATTCCGATTTTCTCCTCATTTTCGATCAAGGAGGACACGAAGCACTGACGGACCTCGCAGGATGCCTGTACGAAGTTGCGGGATTGTCAGTAAGCCAATTTAGCTAGCAGTTGTTAATAACATGGACTCTCCATCTTCTTTGCAACATCCGAGTAAAACCCTTCGAACATTTGGGATTCGCGTTTATGCCAAGCAAGTGCGTCCCTCTTCCATTTGGACATCCACGTCGGAAGGTAGTTCATAAATGGAAAGAGATCTACAAGACTATAGCCAGGTATACACGCGTTGGAAAGATGTTCGGTGTGGGCGTGGATACGGTTAACCAAAGGTATATGCGTGTCGTCAATTCGAGGCCAACCGTATGTCGCAGTCAGAATATTCGATGCAGTTGACCTATTCGAAGATAGACTCTGAGATGACGCTTCTACGTAGAAAGGGAAGTAGAGCTCACCTTTTAATACTAACTTCCCACGCGTCCGGTTTCTGCAGAATCTCGGAAGCGACCAGAACAGCCTCCCTTTCTTGAAGTGGCTGAAATTGCTCGGCCGATCGTGAGCCGAATGTCTCGTGAGACGCTCGACGATACCGTCGGAAACTGTGATAACGAGACATGAGTGATTGGACTGCTCAAAGCTTAATGAGAACTTACAGACTGCCGTAAGGAATGAAAGAGAGCATAATTCCACCTGAGAGTAGCTCGCCGGCCATAATGAACCGAGGCCGGTGGCTATAGACAGCGCTTCGTCGGTCTATTATTGATCGTGATGAGGTAATACAAACCGGAAGAGATGTTGCAGAACTTGCCCAGCAGCTCAAACGCCGACTTGTGATCATTTAAGACAACTACAGGGTGACCGGCTGCATTAAAGGAGATGACAGGACCTGAACATATACACTCAGATGAAGAGAAGCCCGAACGGTTGATGTACGTACCATACTGCTTGGCGAACTCCATAAAGCGAATCCAAGGCAGTTGCCTGGGCATTTGCAGTGCATTGCCCAAAATTGGAATGCCAGTAGGACCTGGAGGCATTTTTCTGCGCAGAAAGTAGTCTCGTATCGAGTTAGTCATGAAATATGTCAGTACGAGCAGCAAGAGGAAGGAGTATAGATTATTGCGCAGAATGGGAAGGATGGATAGTGCCATTGTCGAGAGTGGGAAGTCGGAGGGTGTTTGATGCGTTGGAAGCACACGATGAGATATATGGCGTATGTGATTCTAGCGTTGACAAAGCTGGAGTATGTGAAAGATTTTAAACATGGTAGTTCCGACATCATCGGAGCGAATCTATCATGTATCAGATAGTCGACAACTCCTCCTGGGTATGAAACGAGTCCAGTCTTGGATCTAATTTCACTGGAGACATATCACGATTTGAGATGCGAAATGATTTGAATCACATCCTGACCCAACCTGTACATGCGATGAAACCCTTGAGATTGTGATGCGAAACCAATCATGCCATGAACTCGAGAGCGTGTTTTCATTTTTGTTCCCGTTCGACATGATTTCTCATATTTCAGGGTGTAAGCGGAACGCACGTCCCACATTCTGATACGTGCCGTACTTCACGAGTCATCCGGTACATACAATAGCACCTGCATTCGATCCGTTCGAGCTATACTTCAATTCAGCTCGAATCTATGCATCTATGCGTTGCATCCCAACTCTTCTACAAGCGCTACAACTACATTCTCTCGACGAAGGGAAGGGTCCTTCTTTGCGGGAGCAACCTTCGGGAGGAGAGAGACGTGCCGCGTCTTTTGAATCTCGAGGCCTTCGTTCCCGAAGTAGCGTCCGCTCTCGAAATTCCAACAATCATTGCAGCGAGGCCAGTTCGCAAGCCCATATAGATACTTCCGAACCTGTCGATCCATTTCGATTCCCCAGGAAGGCACTCGTTTGAGACCGTCGAGGAACTTGTTCTCCAGTTCGGCATGGTACTTTACTACCCAGTCCATCGCACCCTCGAAATCGGTATTCAGATTGTGCATGACGATAGTGAGGATATTATGGCGATCGTCACCCGTGGCCTGCTCCTTGTTGTACGAAGCAATGTCCTGAAGCACAGATAGGGGTCAGCTTAATCTCTTAAATGGCGGCCGTAGAACAATAAGACCGCTGCGCTGAAACTTACGTTACCGAGTATGATCAGATCCGCAATGTACACTGACAAATCAACAATAACAGGGTGGTAAAACACCTCATCGGGCAGTTCGAGGTCGAGTTCCATGGGTACGTATGACGGCCGAGCCCCGATGTTCTCGCGGCGGTTCTCGAAGTATCCCTCAATTGTACGAATTTCATTATTGTCGCGATCGGCAGCTTGTTGAACGACAGAGCTGAGGTACGCTCCAAAGCTTTCGATCATATGCCGCTGTGAGCTTGGACTGGCCGTCTGGATGGCCAGCGCCCAGAATCTATCAAAACTCAGTCAAAGGGAGGTCATAATCACGCAGAAACGCGTCGCTCACTGCCTTGCGACCTCGCCGAGAAGAATCTCCCCTTCGGGGCGCGGTTTATGAGGATTGTTTAAGGCGTCCATGACGATCTCTATCATCTCGCGTACCACTGGCTCCGGTTCAACATCGGTGTACTCGTCAATAACAAAGAAGAGGTTCATCAGGTCGCAACCTGTGCGCAAATGCTCTGGTTCCATTCATCGTTAGGGGTGTAATGCTAACACAACAGTGAGATACAACTCATATCGCTTACCCCTCGAGACCCATGGATATGCAAGAGACGCTAGAAGAGCTAGGATTGAACAGCAAGTCAATAAAGAGGCATGTCCAAGCTAGAGGTAGCTTTAAATGCAACTCACGAAAATCACACTTGTCAAATGCGTATTGAGACCGCGGAGTAAATGCCTTGAAACTGTAAAACCAGGCGTTCGACGCAGCCTTGACTTCCTCGTAATGCGGGTTGATCGCGCGAGACCACGGCCAGTTGGCCATCGTATTAGGGAGGTACAGCATCCTGACTGACTTGACCTGCTTGATTGGCTCAACAGGCTCGATTGAATCCTCGGGAAGATGCAGTTGCATAGTGGATAGCTGAATAGAAGGCGGATTGAGAAGTTTAAACAGCGCGGAATTGAACGATGTGCTACCTTATATATCGGTGCTTCTCTGAAGAAAGCAAAGTACTGTAAGATCTCGAATGAGCGTACATCGGAACTTCTGGAGACATCACGATCCGTCCTTCCCGTGAGCGCCATCAAGAGTGTTCTAAGTGTTGATGCAGTCACTTCTCTTCTTCGGGCAATATAGATCAAGAACGAACCAGAATGTTTCCAGTGTGTGAGAGATGTGTTGTCTTCGGCACTACGAGTACGAGTACACGCACTGTGCCTTGCATATGGTTCACCGAGGAGAGGGGAATGATCACTAGACCGGTAAAAGATTAGCTGCCGGCGTTTACAACAAATTGCGAAAAGGTTGACAGTCCGGGAAGCAGCGATCGGGTAGTAGTGGAACATCCCGAACCAGTACTTTACACATCTCCCGACTGTCGGATCGGGATAAAACGATATCAATTAGCCAAAGGTCGTTCGTGAGTGTCTAGAGATATGCCATGTGCTTTAGTGATACAGAATCTTCGAAGAGGAAGTACGTACCATTAATGGCCTGAGTGTGACTATTGGGCTTTGTACACAACAGCAAGAAGGCGCTAATACCAAAGGTAAAGTTAAACATAGGGTACCACCATTGTGCGCGCTATCGGCAAGGTTACGATTCTTTCTGATCTGAGATTGATCCTTGCAGTTAGAATAAGCAGATCTAGAAAAAAACTCAAAGAGAGTTTTCAGTTCGTTACGATAAGAGATTCAGTTTACAAAATTACGAACCTTGTGCGTTCTAAAGCCGTGCTCGTCGAGTTGGGAAGAAGCACTGTAAAGCAACAAAGTAACGTCATGTCACGGCTTACAACCGCAGTGACAATGACATCTGTTCCAGCCGCGTCGACCGCCTCGCTCAAGAACACCTCCGCTGACGACGTCCTGGATCTTGCAGGTATCTCTCGAGTACATCGTATTATTAATATGGGCAGCCTAAACTTTCAATCTTGTTAGGGTCAAGCGGCTGCTCGGAGGCGGGATGAACTATTTTCCGATATCGTGACGAACTATCTTCGTCTGAACGCGACAATTGGGGGACAGCAATCCCCGGCCGTCTTTCTCTCGGCGTTAGTGCAGCACCTAAGGGCGCATCGCAAAAGCGTCTTGGTTTCGTGCGTTGATACGCGCCAGCATCAGCAGATCACGGACAAAAATACTTGCAAGGCAAATGACGGGGTGTCAGGCTGCAATGCAGCATGTTCTAATGGTAGTAATGGTGCGTCCTCCTTGCTCGTTTCTTCTATACGACACAGCTAATAAGATTCTTACCCGTCTTTACATGTATGTTACCCTTCCCTTTCCCCCGTCTTTCTTCCTCTGCCTCCTTCACGTATGGCTGGCTTTCTCTCGCGGGTTCTGTCTGTTTCTCTGGACATCCCGGGCGTTTCCTGTAGCGATCGATCATCATGTCGTCGCTCGCCTCTCTTTCACCAGGTTTTCACGCTCGGCGTTTTTTTTTTTTTCTGATTGTCTCCTCCGCAACGAGTTCTCTTAGACTCCTATTACACCGCACCCAGTTGTTAGCCTCCCTTAGGCAAACCGCCAGCGCTCTTTCGGGAGAAACGTCTTGAACGCCGAGCCACAGAATGTGTGCTCTTGGACGAGCGTCAACTCCGAGTCTTTTCGTATGGGCTCAAGTCCTCGTCTGCCGACACCTGCACCGTTCGCCTCGGCTAGGGAGTCCATAGTGTCGCCAAGTGCACGAAGCCTCGTCCATCTGATATTAGCCGGTCGACAAGGTGCAGGAGGAGCAGATCTTCCAACCGTCAGCTCGACACGAACGAGGCATTGCGGATGTTCAGGCTCAGAGTTACTTCGACGAGCGCTCAAGCTGTGGATCATTTGGCTCAGAGCCTTCAACTGCAAGACAACGTGAGTTCTTACGCAGTTTTTCCCAGACGCATAGACGAATGAACTCTCAGTATCATCTGAGTATGGATCAATGCCCCCCCCCCCCCCCGATACCTTTCTCTCGTCTTGTCCTTTCTCTATGAGTTCTTTACTGATATATTCCGGATCTCGTCTGTTGAGGATTGATGATCGACATCGTTCCGTTTCCGTTACCGTAAATCGTATGCCAGCCACCTTATTCCGATCCTATATAGAATGCCAGCCGTCCCACTAGCCACCTCAGTTTCGTACCATTACGACGAACTGAGGTGAGCTTTCCGAAACATAGTATCATACGGATCTATTCTCACATTCCACATGTAGTTCTATTATAAACAGTGCCGAAAATCGTCTACTTTCACCCCGTCAAACTCAATTCTACGATAATCAATCAGTCTTCCATTTAATTATTTCACAAGAATTCTAGCAAGCCGGTCTGTGGGTCTTTTTTCTCGATTTATGTCAGGACTCTCATCGGGCCCCTTCATCATCTCTTTCCCTCATCTCTTGCACCCAGAAAAGACCAACTCCGGCAAACTCAGAACCTCTCTTTCCCATACACGTCACGCTACATCACATTCTCCGGTTTTGTTTCCTCTGTCAACGACGCAGTCGCATCTGATCTGTCCTCCTGCCACTTGTCTAGAAAAAGGTTTGCTGCTCTCTTCACGATCATTCTTCGCTTCTTGACTGGCTCGCAGGGAGCGTGTCATAACACCGCGGGCTCATAATACACCATTTTGATGCTACCGGACCAATAGCGCGGCGCGGCGAGTTGAGTCATAGAACTTAGAAGATACCGAGCTCGCAACGTTGATCACGAACTGATTGGCCTCTCGTCCCCGGGGATGCCTGGGTGTGTCTGGCAGACACCTCGTGCCTCTCTCGTAGCACCAGACAACAACCTGGGAGCTGGAGCTTTATGCGATGGCTGGCGCCCATACCCTAAGTTCTCACTCCCTGTCCTCCTTCTCACCCTTTGCACATCATATGATTAGAGGCTACTGAATTAGAATTATTGAAATTGCATGATGTGCTGGACAGACATGTTGCGCGCTAAGATAGTAAGAAGCGCGGGGTTCTTCCGGAGATCGTTTATCGCCGTTCTGCGTCGCACCTTATTCTCTGAGATTCTCGCCCAGTACTAGTGGCGTAGAGGAGCCAAAGTTAATGATCTTCCGTCCCGCGAACGTGACTGAAGAGTGAGATCTGCCTCGGAGTAGCGTAAGGAGCCGAGAAGCTTTCCTCCCCACGTCGTACCGCGGGACGGCCTTGGTCTTATATAAGCTTACAAAATCAAATCCAGTTACATAATTATCTAATCCGTACTTTGTACAACTACAGGTACAGACGAGAAAGGAGAATGGAGAGAATAGTAAGACACAATAGCCAAAAAGAACGAGAAAGAGTGCGAGAAGCATGGGACATATCACTTCTGCCAGTCGATTTTTACAGGCCCACTATAAGATCGAATTAGAGCATCCACTGAGTGTCTTTTTATATGGTTTCCGACTTACTATCTTGTCTCTCCCTATAGTAGAAGTTGAGAAACATTAGCATCATGCTTTTTTTGTACTAGTAAAAGCACGAACATTCTCCTCCCATCTAATTGCCGCCTCGATCTCCTCTGTCGTTCCAAATTTCAACTCGATATCGAATCTTACCCTCCAATACGACTTTGACATCCCATGGGCAAGAACGTCAAGCATCGACATGGCATCGGTTGTTCCGTGGCACAACGCGGAAAGGTCTGCTTCCAACGTACATACCTTCCGATATTTGTCTAATCGAATCTCAATATAATTTCTACAAGCCAATTAGGATATGCCGTACCTTTATTTTCTTTGTACCACTGTGGCACTGGAAGGTCGCCATCATAACAGAGAAGATCGACCGTGAAATGCGCAGCGCTCTCCTTGGAAAAGAACTCCTTCGAATATGTCTCATAGAATGTTCTTCCTTCTTTGACTGTTGTGCCCTACGATAGCACATTGGTTCATACCATCGATAAGAAATTCATCTGTAGTGATACTCACCTTCTCAAGGATACAATCAAATATGGGCCCAATGAAGGCACCATCACTTCCAGGTTGTATGCTGTCAAACCTCGCACGATGGTCGGGAAGGAGTGGATTGAAGCGGATATGGCATGTCGTCCCGTATGATGTCTTACAGACTCGAGCTTTTACTAGTCCGTCAATATAATGCAAGACGGCACCATTAGCGACAGCCTTCGCCCTATCATTGAGAAGCTTCAGTAGACTTGCATTATTATTTATGGCTGTTGTATATGACCTACAAATTAGTATCCGGAGTCTGGACAACAATGCCCTCAGGTTCCAGGGCGTTTCTGAGTCCCTTAAGCAGATATGGGCTGGACCCAAATCCTCCCACTAGCCAGACGGGCTTCCGTTGAAGGAACAAGTTGAAAAAACAATAATAAGATGTCCAAAAACGGGTCTTACCGTCGTCTTTCCATCGCTGCAGCTCACTGAAAGTTGCCCTTTGACAGAACGAACGGTTTCGCGAATGGAAGTGGTGAAACATTCGGACAACTCATCGCTACCGAAGGACAGCAAACGTCAGTGGTTACGTACATCCAAGACGTTACTTGCACTCACCGACTGAGGAGAAGAAATCCGTTACGAATTCCACGTTTCTTGTCATTCTCCTTGCGTCCTCCAACTTTCACTAGACCAGTTGTTTCTCCGTCGAAGACCCTTTTTGTTTTTACTTCAAACTCATCACTGATGAACGACCTCAGTGACTGCTCGTCGTCGTAGTCAGAGTTCCTCAGTTTCCCTATTGGCCCAAACACTAGTCGTTACTGCATCAACATATCGAAAGCGATAAACTCTGTACTTTGCAAAAGCTGTAGTCCATGCTGGTCCACAAACACGGAACCAGCGAATCGACCTTGCATACGTCTTTCGGTCAAGTTCATGATATACACAGAATCGTGGAAGTTGAGCTTACAGTCTGGCGCTGCACACTCCCTCAATTCCAAGGGAGATATCTTAGACACTTCGAAGGTGGATAGATCCACTGTACCACCTCCAGCGTCAACAATGATGAATCGAAACCCTTTCTGCGTAGTAAACCATGAGAAAGCTTTCAAATAGACTGTCGAATGCTCACATCAAGAGTTGTCGGACCTAGTCCACCTGATAGACAGGCTAACGCGCTCGCTTCCCCTTCGGTGACGAATTTGATTCGCTTACGGCCGTCCTTAGTATCCGGAACGAGACCGCCAAGGACTGCACTATCCCGATAACGTTGTTGGGAATAACCAGTCCAACCATTAGGATGGCCAAGAACAAAGACAGCTTCGTCCTTGACTTCAGTCCACAATTTCTGTCCGTCCGAGTGAGCGTCCGATATGTATTTGCCAGTCTCGTCAACAAGGTAACGCAGAAAATCTCCCATGACTTGCTCAGCGGTCTTCCCGGGAGGTAGGTCTCCTAGCTTAAAACCGTTTGTCTCAAGATGGATACCGGAGGGGCGAAGCTGCATCTTGAAGCTAAGTTTAATCATAGTTAGAGTTCACAACGTATATAACGAGGGTCAGATCGAGGAAACACGCACTGCTCAGTCTTGAACCAGTCCTCCGCGACGGCATGCTCGATCGTTGTGTCCAGAGTAGCAGTTGCCCCGATGGCTTTCAAGGCAACATTATCGTTCAAGTCGTAGTATATAATTGAAGGGATCTTGCTGGCTTCGACAGCCTGACCTGAAAATCTTCAAATAACTGAGGCACCTTAGCTCCGGGTAATATGAGTTGTCCTACCTGGTTACTGGTCGAACCTCTGGAAGCCTTCCGGGATGGAGTATGGCGTATGAAACGCCACTAAACGTCGTTCCAACATCAATACCAATCACAATTCCAGTACGCGTTCCAGAATATGGCAGCTTTCGAAGAAGACGTATGCCCTTTGAAGACATAGTAGGATGTGAGGGACATGTTTAGAAAAATGAGAGTGTTTTTATGCCTCAAAGCCTCAAGGTATCCAACCGTCAGTCGAAATCTACCCTAAACGGTGTTTTGCATTGCATGAAGGCGAGCCATGGAGTCGAGGCCTGGTAAAGTAGCCTCGAGGTAAACACACCTAGGTGGTGCGTATCATGTGTCAAGCTGCAATTAATTTCCAGCTTCTATATTTCTTGCGCAGGTCATGGGAAAATCAGAGTAAAGTGCAGCGTTTCTTCCACTCTTCCTCCATCATTCCTGGTTGGTTAGGAGGTAAGGCGCAAGCTCTCTCTCACTAGAACATGATCGTAACGACAGGCTGATGAGCTAATTAGAAATGCCGAAAGGTTCACCGCACACGACGTGCAGTCAAGTAATTTTGCGTGGGGTTTCCAGAGGGCTCCAGTACTTGCTCCACATTGTGCTGGGATGCGGAAGGCGTATATTTCAGCTGCTGCGATTCGGCTCCCCGAAGGATAGGGGCAATGACAAGAAGAATGATCGAGAATCAAATGCGTCAACATCTCCGGACGAACCTTCTGACCTCGAATCACAGCGGAGGCCTTCCCGGACGAGTAACAAACCGCCAGAGGACAGTGAGGATGGAGCGAGGACAAACAGCCGTCAGTCGCGTGTAAGGAGAACATCAAACTCAAAATCTTTCTCTTAATTAACTAGCACATGCAGGATGGACAAGATGAGCATCTATCAGCGACAGTATCGGAGAGACGCAACGACACCGATCAGGCTATCGACGTCGCAAAGCACGACCTTGACAGACGTCATAATGACACAGCTCGTGCTAAAGACCTCTATAAGGAGATTGAACCTTTCTTGGGACCGGCTTACGAAGAACCTCTGCATCGCTTTGTGACGAACACTGCTCCTCTTTCAGTTCCGGAGCGCGAACAGAATATTAATGAGTCTAAAATCCGGCCGGCCAACTCTGATATTACTTACTTACAGCAAGTGCCAAATAGGCCCTTTCTGTATGAGACGGACGCTGCTCGAGTCTTCTTCCGAGACAAAGGCAATGCATGCTCAGAAGAGGAAGTCATAGAAAGCTGCTCAATCTTGAACGCACATATAGACATCTTATTGGAGTCCTTGTTGCTCGAGAAGGACCAAGTCTACGGATCAGACGCGCCTGTCATCTCTGCATCTCACCCCAAGGCGCAGGGCTCCAGAGCAGATGACGAGGCAACAGACGGACGAAAACTTGCAGAAATTGTGTGGAAAGCACTTGGAGGTCAACTTTACGAAGAAATCTCGGAATCTCGCGCGGATGGAGATGCTCCATCCGACGAAGCCGTAATAGAGGAGGGCCTGTATGCATGGACGGCGTTTTGTATGCACTTAGCGATCAAGCCTTTGCTATTCGGGCTGAAATTACGGACCGTCGAAGAAGTGGAAGAAATAGCTCATCAGATAGCTGTTCATGGTTTGTTTCTACTACTCGACGCAAGTTCGTTTATTGACGTACACTTGTGACCAGAGCCTCATGAGCTAGCACGATGCTGGAACTGTTTAAGGAAGGAAGACCCTCCTAACAGCGTCGATACGCGCATCCAAATGCTTGTCGAGGACTTGAGTCCTTTATCACAGCCTCAGACGCGAGATATTAAAGAATATTGCCTTCTCGAAGAAGCGTACCGGAGAGAGATTGCCAGAGGCAAGTGGAATTCTTTGAAAGGAGTAAGAAGACGACTAACTTCGCAAATTATATGCAGGACACGAGCAGCAAGTCGCTTTGCACTGGCGAGCCATGTTAAACGTATACGAATGGGGGCTCGATTCTTTTGAGGCCGCAGTGTCACAAACACAAGACATCCTCGGCAAGGGAATACTGAAGGTTTTCGCTATAGCAGGATACCAACTACCTCCGACGTTTTTGGACGGCTTCCATGGCTTGATGGGGAAAGTCATCAAGGATGCGTCCAAGCTGGCGGAGTATACAAAAACAGACATATTCTCAAAAAATATCGAGGTCGTCATAGTCGAACCTGGAGGCTCTTTCGACAGGCAGACAATGAAGAATGCGGATGATGAGGAGATAGAAGGAAATTCCGGCAAGGTCAAGTGCACGAGGCATCTTGGGCTGCATGCGATTGACTTCGTAGGAAAGCGCAAAGTATTAGTGTTGCCTGAAGTTGTCCTCACGTGAGTGTTGGAATATGACAAAGAATACCTAGACTGTAGCTCAGATGTTAGCACCATACGAAGTGGAGTCAGGTTCAACTCTGTCCTGGTCATTTAATGTTTTCAATAGTGAGCGGCCTTGTAAGTTGTAGGATCGGCTAACGCTGTATCGTACCTCCGGACATTCCGGAATGGATTCCTGCAGCTTGAACACTTGCTATATAGCTCTTAATTTTATGCCCGACATTCACGGCGTTGATCTGACGTGTATAGGCCAGTGTAGGTATCGGGTAAGCAATTAGCGAGTGATAGAGGATTCGAACAATATTAATGGAACGGGTTCAAATTGTCGTTGAAGAATCATTTGCTTGCATCGCTTTGCGCGATTACTCAAAGGAGGTTGTAATCACGTGCATATGTCGGATGCTATCGGACATCAACTCTGCCTTCTTCATTCTCTTCGGCATCAATTGTTGCTCGATACACAGCTAGTTTACACAGACGAGAACCAAGTGAGTATTCTGGACATGTATCAACTACAGACAACATCTCAAACAAATCGCCGCCGCCAACTTCACTCGGCTGTGTAATGCAGTGCTGTCCGGTGTCCAGAAACTTCTGTGACATTTTTTGACGCCCATGTACAACTATCTTTGGGTATACGGAATCAATGATGCCCTGGAATCGAAGATCATACTCAAGGCTATACGAAGCGATAGTTGCATCACCTGAATCTCCTCCACCAGCAGACAGGCGCAAACCTGCCCTGTCCTACCCGACCGGAAGGGCCATCCGTCTCCCCTTCTATATCTATACGAGTGCAATATGGCTTTAGATGTTGGATTAGTCACAGAGAGGCTGTCTAGGTGAGCGGTCTTTCTCACGTATATTCTGGCACGTAGTGACCATCGCAAGTAGAGTACACGAATGGCGTGCAGACGTCTTGTCGCACGCCGAAGCCTTTTCTTCTAGCTTCAAGCCTGCCCCGAAGCCAGCAAGCATTGATGAACTATTTGAAGCCTTAGCGAAGGTAGATCGGCATGACAGAGAGACGAGCTTGCGAGTTACTCGGGATTTGATTTCCACCATCCTCCTTTCTGAGCGTTCGTCATCCGAGCGCGCGAAACTGCTCGAGAACTGCTACTCCACGACGAAGGATATTTATCGTGACGCAAACGATGCAAATCCATTCGCATCACTTCTATGCGAGCCATTGAAGTCCGTTGGTGTACCAGCCCTCGCCTACGAAATACGACGCCTGTCGACTGACTCTCGTCATGCTCGTCTTAGCAGTCTTCGGGATGAAGGATGCGCCAAGTCACTAGAGCTAGCTGGCTCTCACGAACCTTGTGCTTTGAGTCAGCGCTCGGAGGAAAGTCGTAACAATTTGTCAGGATTGCATGTCTTGCTATTCCTAATTGCCAGTTGGGAAGGGACACTTATTCCCCTGTCAGACGCTGGAAGCGGTGACTTGATAAAAACAGCACGAAGAGCGTGTTTACGTCTAGGAGACCATGACAGTGGAAATGGTATATTCCAGCGACTCCGACCCTTCTTATGCAACCAACTTAATGGCTATATCCGTCCCTCGCCTAATCTAATGTACTCTATCGAGGTATTCCCGAACATATTGGAGGGCGACTTCCCTTCTCCCTCCAGGCGAAAGGCCATCCTTGCAACAGATGGAATTGGATTCACTGCTTTCATCGACATTCCGCACTTCTACGATGCTATTGTCCATACGCGATCACAGCCCAAATGTTCGCAGCATTCTCCATCCTCTGCTACGCCGTCACCATCATCTCCCCTTCCACCGGCTCCTATACTTCCGGAATTGCTCGCTATCGACTTTCTTGCCGCACGGTGCGCGTGGTCATTGGAAATCGGAAGGAACTCTCTTAGGCTTACACTTTTGGACTCGGATGGAACACTCGAAGGTGACGGCTTCGAAGTAGACGCCGCCGTAGAAATCAGTATAACGAGCGAATCTACGCACGCTGGGCATAGCCTTCCAATCTACCTTCCAAAAAGCAAGCTTCACTTCCCTAGTCATCCCCGTACCAAAGCCAATTCAATATACCTCTCTCCGTGCTTTTTCAGCGGACGTCCATCACGGTTGACCCCTGCGAACAAATGCGAAGGACTGGCTGAGTCTCCGACGTCCTACGATATAAACGGATTCGACGACAAACGTCTATGTTACAGCAGCTCTGGCCAGTTGCTTTTGAAGCTCCTTGTTAAATTCAACGCGTCTTTATCCTATCCGATGGATGTCCACCCCTCGCTCCTTATGACGCCCCCACAACATACTTCCCATCACTCCTCTCCAGCAAGTGAAGAAACTGAACCTGATAGTTCCAGTGCCGACATTGGCAAGTCGAACGCTTTCCACCATCGAACGACATCGCTTCCTCTTGTGATGATCAGTGGACCTGAGAGCGTTCAAGATGCAGAGCCGGAAACTCAACTAACTAATAACAACCAGATCCTGGAGGCGTCATCCTGTGTCCTGCCTGGAAAGCGGCCAAGAGCTCTGCCTAAGCCACCTGGCTCCGAAATCAGAATCGCGACGCCCTCCAATGATCGCGACAGCCGGCTTCCTGGTTCACGCTCGCCCAGAAGTCACTTTAAACAACGATCTCTCTCCGACATAAATCAGATCCTATCGTCTGAGTCTTATTATGCGGGCGGAGCTCATGGATCAGGCCAAAATACCCCGACTCTACGATCGACCTCGCCCGAGCCGCGAGTTACTGTTGCCACGCGACGTCCTTTACCAAAGCGACCTTCTCTAAATATCGACACAGTCAATCTTACTCCATCATCACCAGAACTCAACGGATCCTCGTCGCCGTTTCAACATCTGGATCCTCCCTCTACCATAACGCGAGACTCAACTCGGGTCGTAGACTCATTGGGCGGATTAAAGACAACCACACCCACCCTTTCAGGAAGTTACTCAAGCTTCTCGAGTAGGAGCTCCCGAGTCGAAGCGCATGGAACGCCTTCATTGCTCGCTCCTTCGAGTTCAGACTCTCAGTTTTTGTCTGTAGGGGATGGACACCTTCAAACTTCACTGCATCCGTTAACTCCAGTCAGCGATGTCAAAGATCAAACGGGATTATGTGTCCTAAATATTGACTCGGACGAGAAAAGCTGGCGAAGTGACATGATTCTGGAAATGGAGAGTTCTTTCAGCATGTACCTTCCCGCCAACCGCTTTTCAGACTGGCAAGTACCGGACGACAAGATTGTCATCTATCCGGTTGGTTACGCTCATATTTGTTGAAGGCTTTATTTAAAATACTTCTACCAGATCACGATTCGTTATCTGGCACAGTACTTGCATTGGTGGGCAGGAGAATCAAATACAACTTCTGCAAGCTCGCAGCCTACTACTAAGTATGTGGATTTCCTAATGTTCGAGGCAAAATTTGACCCAAAGTCACTCAGATCCTTCTTGTCGGAAGCCTGTGAGTTGTCGACCGGAAGTTTGCTGAAAGTCATTGGGATGCAGGCTTCGACTCGGGAGTTCTTAGTTGGAGTTCTTCGTCGCACAGAAGAATCTAGTTATCGCTGTTACCGTAATGCGAAACTAAACCACGCCTGGTCAAGCTTGCTTCGGCGGTCCCTCCAATTAGACGAACAGGACCTGGCTCTCTCAGTTTCGTACGTCCTTAAAGTCAGTTACGATAGCGCGATGCAAGAAGCAATGGCCATGGAATCTCGCGACCTTCTCAGTCTTATGGACGTATTGCAATCCGTGCGGTTTATTTACTCACTTAGTGAAATCACCTCATCTCATACACTTCCCCATATCCCGCTTCAGCTGATTGATAGACAGTATGGGACCCATCGTGTGCTAGAACGCTTTCTGCAAAGAATTGTGGATAGGACTGGTATCCTTCCCAAATATCTGTTCTTATCGAGTATTAAGAGAATTGGCGACAATCCTGTCGCAGGAGGTGGATTTGCTGATGTTTGGAAAGGCAAGGCTGGCGAGCGCACCGTTGCTCTGAAGGTTATCCGAATATTTGGGCTGGCAAACCCAAACGAGACGCAGCACCAGGTGCGAACTTGATTTGTGCTTCTTACTCAGTTTACTGGGTGCGTTTGCTGAATTAGCTGAATTGTTATCATAGGAATTTTGCAAGGAGGCAATGATTTGGCGGCAGTTTTGCCACCAGAATATCCTGCCGTTCTACGGTGTATGCACAGAAGAATTTTCTCCTCGCCTTGCACTTGTTTCTCCCTGGATGAAAAATGGCGATGTCGTATCATATCTCAAGAACTCTGTCGACGTAAACCGTATCGCTCTCGTCAGTCCCCTTTAATAACCCATTGAAATGGCTGCTCAATACACTCTCAAGATCGCCGGAATCGCCCTGGGGCTTCTTTATTTGCATACCCTTAAGCCGCTAGTAGTACACGGCGACTTACGGGCGGTAAGGCGTACAGTTTTGAGCGTTCTTGGAAGCACTACTGATTTTCACTGGTCGACGATCTGAATTAGGCCAATGTCCTCGTAGACGAACGCGGACGCCCGAAGCTCGCCGACTTCGGGCTCGCAAAAATAGTCGACTCACAAGTATCCACTATAGCAACGACATCATTCAATGGAAAGGGTGCTATGCGGTGGCAATCGCCAGAACTACTAGACTCAAGTAGGTTCGGAAGTGCTTGCGGGATTACCACCTACAGCGATGTTTATGCGTTTGCCTCTGTATGCTTGGAGGTCAGTCTCTTTATGCGCGTCAAAAACTATACATAACGATGCGATTCTCAGGTATTTACGAAAGACGTACCGTTCTCGCACTTGAGAGACGGGCAAGTGTTTTTAGAGATCGTATTCCACGACAAGCGACCTCCTCGACCTGCTGCCGATTCTCCGGCTGCACAATGCGGGCTTTCTGATGAGATCTGGGCCTTGATGGAAAGATGCTGGTCTACGCAGCCCGTGCATCGCCCAGACATGCAAACTGTTGTGCAAGGTCTTACCGCCGATTGTCCTTAGGGATTTTATATTCTTTTCACAGGAACTATCATAGTAATGTCAATTCTTGTCTGCAGATAAGTCTCGTGTTCATAGTACATCACGAATCTAGTCAGTGAAGTATTGTGATCCTTTAGACATCCTATTGTACAATAATATCGTTGTGAATGTGTCAGACTGTCGTGAGGTGAACCTCGACCACATAGAACTTGGATGAACCGCTTCTATAGATCAGCTGGCAGATACAAGCAAGTGCGGTGAAAGTAAAAGCTAATGGAAGAGGAGCAGCAAGCGGTGCAATGAATGTACGTTCGAGCCATATACTGCGCCTCGTGATCCATATTACCATCGTCCCCATCACGCATGCACTGAGCCGTCTGCACTCCTTGATAGACACTGCAGATAACAGGTCGTGAGCGCCAACGTTCCTCTCCATCATCCCAGGATCACCCCGCACGATCATCATTATCAGCGTTATTGCAGTCATCGTCTTTCTGCGCGAACATCGATTCTGACAGTGAGGCGCATGTACAATAGTAGCCTGCGGTCCGATGCGTGTGCGTTCGTAGACCTACATGCACAAGAGCACGGAGATGTGACAGTACGGTGCTCTCCGTCACGGCCACCGTCGCCGGCATCGAAGCAACTCGTCTTGGGGTATGAGGCCTTGACAGTGCTCGATTCCGATAAAGAATACCGACACTGGCACGTTGAGGAAAGCACCTAGCAGCTGAAAAGGTCGACTATTAGTCTCCACTTCCTGCGTTTGGAGACAATTTAGACTTACAGTAAATGGGGCGTCAATGACCAGCACTCGCCCGCTCATGTCTCAAACGACTCCAAAGAACCAGCTCCAGACCCTAAGAACCCTGTCAAGGTGATAGCAATGTGCCAATTTTATTTCGATCATGACAAAATTGGATCCCATGGCGGAAGGTAGATTTGAAGTTGAGACTTGTGCCTAGCCGAACGAGGTTGTGTTTGATCAGCAGAACGAGCTAAGCCCGGAAGCAGCTCGATGATTCCGCATCCATGCCTTGTATAGCTGCAAGGAAACAAGAATAACGGTATCAACCATGACATTAATAATGGTGAGGGGAGCGAACATACCATATCGATATGCTACGACCAGACAAAGAAATAAGACGATATGACCATGAAAAAAGCAAAACAGTAGCACTTATAGACTCAGGAAGAGGATCAGGGTTGAGACCGCGAAAGACAGGGAACAATGGTACCTGTCAAACGTTCGGTTGTAACCGAGCAAATCAAGGAATCAGGCCAAAGCGCTGATTATGAGAGAAATGATGGACGCACCAAAGGCACGAACACGATCGCGTGTCACCATCCTCTGCCACCCCTCCAATAGTTCAGAATCCAGTTCCATCCATGGAAGATGCGATGCGATGTATATAGCGTTTTGAATATACCAAGGCTGTGATTGGATCCGGGTGTGTCAAGGAGAGCAGAGGACGCGAGGAGTCGGGCGGAATGCCGAGCGTCACACGGAGGGCGGCAAATAAGTCGAGCGAAGGTATTCAGCAAAAGAGAACAGTCGGAAGAAGCTGAAGGAGATTCAGTGAAAATAGTGCCTGAGCACTGGCAAGAACGACGCGAGGGGGACCCGTAGTAAGCGTGTACGCGGATTTCGCTTGATTCATTTTTCCCACTCGTGGTGAGGAAGGTTTTAGTGAAGGAAGAGAGGCGGCGGAGAGACGAGCTCGTAGAAAGGCCGGATGCCAAACAAAGTGCTATATGAGCTCCCAAGGGTACATACTGCCGCAGCGTGCGCGAGGTTCTCGGTACATCTCTATATCGACAAAAGCGTAAGAGTCATTCTCTGGAAGGAAAGTCGAAAGGAGGGACGTACGATGAGACCTTCCTGAGATATGCGTGCGCGCACCAAATAACCTAGCACTGCGTACCAGTGTAGAATGCAATCGCGTCACGATATAGGCTATCATTCAAATTTTCCTTTTTTTGCACCAAAGGAGAAGGGTAAAGTAGAAAGCGCTGAAATGTGGATGCGTGCAAGAACGCTGGACATTCTGAAAGCCACGAAGACCAGTGCCATGGTCTGTATTGTGTTGGACATGATGAATGAACTGGAACGCGCGATTCAATCACAATTGGCAGTATGAGGGGTACAAGACACCCAGGTATACCGGAGACAGGCGTCTACGTGCGATGAATGGAAATGAGCAAAGGCACTGCCAAGAAGTCATTTGAACGACGTACAACTACCCGTGAATATTTTATCCTCATTCATTCGTTCTCTCCTCTGCATTTTCGGTCGAATTTGGCATGTCCGAGGTCGATTGCGTTGGCACTGCGGCCAGAGAGTACTAGTAGCGTCGTCGCGGTTGACGTTTGAGTGCATTACGTCAGGCTCACCAAACAAGAACAACCGATCGACGCAGATCGGCGGTGTAAAGTCGCAGCTTTGATCATGAACTACTCGTCATATATTCCAACCCAGAGCATAGGCGCGCGGAAACTCTAGTAAATATCCTCCACAGGCTAGTACTGAGGGCATCACTCGGCTGTTACCCGGCCATATAGACGGTGGACGTAAATGTTTTCGAATGGATTCACCGGTACCGGTACTCCCATATTGCTATTGCTATGCACTCTGCTTTCTATACTACTCAATTGTACAAGCAAACTCTGCGACATCCCGTTGTTATTTATACCGAACTTTTTCTCGTATAATTGTGGGTTTTCAGTCCGCATCACGGGCGTGCGTTCTGAATCTGCAATACGCAAAGATAAACAACAGGGCCTTCATGGGTGTATTGTACTGCACAAACAACTGAACCAACACTTATATTTAACATGCTAAACACTACGGCTCATGCTCACTTGCTAACCACGATTCGCGCAAGCTCCTGCACCGGCGATATATCCATTGAATATTCAAATACAAAGCTCGACACGACCTCGCTCGTGGGCACCCTGGTCTGGCAGAACGAATGCCGATCCGAGTTTCTGATCTGTGTTGTCTGTAAGCTACTGGAACGGGCGGGACGACTGGATAGAGACGGACAGAGGGCAGGCTAGTGCGCAATTGGGATGATGGATCCACTGCGACGCGTGAAGCGCGTCTACAAAATGTGAGAACTACAGTAACTACTAGCTGCAGCTCTGGCTCTTCTCTGTCAACCCTCCGTCGGTCTGTACCAACCCCTGCTCCGCTATGGATACGGGTGAGATGCTTTGCTTTCTTCGATCAATCGACCAATTGTGAGATGAGCCTATCGCACCCAAATTCAAAAAATTTGTCTCTATCCCCCACCGTGTTCTTGAGGACATGACCTACCAACACGTGCACTTGCGCGCGATTTCTTTGTGATTCAACTGAGAGTACTTCATATAGACTCTTTGCCCGTCCGCAGAGGATATTGAGAAACTCAGGATATTCTTGCAGATAGAGGAGGAAAAGCCGAAGTGGTACCTGTCATTTTCAGACTGGTACTGGGGACCTTGCTCGCTTGTCTACCCATACTGACACGACGGGAAGATTGATGTTAGATTCATCAGTACACATGTACTACTCTTGTTAAACGCGCTATTTTCGATTATCAGACGCTTTATACTTTGCAGCATCCCGTGATATAGGGAACCTCATAATGCTCTTGCTATGTTTGTTAATCTTGCTACTTGTGCGATGATAGTCATTGGATCAACATCGTGTTTGAATCGTCGCATTGTCCAGTCAGTTTATCGAGTCATTATTTGCTCAACGTGTGGCATCTTAGGGCGTCTCGTGTGATGTGCCTATACCTGCTGCGCTCGTTCCCTCGCAGTACTTCTCAAGGTCATACATACTCTTGTGTTGACTGATACCGACGCTCGCACTTTTTTTGGTGGCGTCGACGTTCAAGCCGAGTGTTAGAACAAATACTAAGTTTGACGCCAGCAAAAATACAAATGAAACTAGAAACACTCGATAAACGAATAAACGAATAGCATTAAAACAAGCAATTAACATGAGCTTAGCAACGTGACTAGCTTGTGCAATCAATCCAGACAGCTGCATTATCTCCGAAAGATCGGAAGTAAGCATGCAGACGCATGGGCGGTATCATATGAGATTATTAATCTGTCGTAAGCCATAAAATTGAAAGACAAGAAGGAACATCAAAACGTGCGGCATGATATGCCCATTCATCAGATCGCACGCCTTAAGCTTACACTTCTACAGCGGCTCGGAAAAGCCACAGTCTCGAACCTCCTTATGAGCGCCTAGAATATACAGCACCATTATGGGATAAGTCGATGGCCACACTTCATGGACACGCTACAGGAAGACGAGACATAGACGCGGAGGAAAACAATTACATTCACAGTACCACCCTCATGCACGGGAGCCTACACATCAGCCACGACTCCTGCTTGCCCTTCAGACAAGTTGAAGAGGGCCGCACTATGTCGATTGGCCTGGGTGTATGCGCCACGGACGAGAGAAAAGTAAAAGGGGACCTGCTCACCCTCGAGCGCATGGCGCTGGTGATCATTTTGAATCGCTAGCACTCTATAAATCTGCCCGCTCCAAGTATAAGCTGTGCAAGTTATGTGAGAAATGGTGGGGAGAGGGTGTCAAAAGGAGTTTACCTCACTGACAAACATTGGTCCAAGCGAATGCGTGCAACAGGAATGTGCAACACAGTCATCGGCAGCGACATCCACTGCTCAACTTAACAAGAGAGATCCCGGGTAGCCAACGCACATGCAAAGGTCTCAACTGCGCTAGCCATGCGAGATCCACGAAAGAAATTGAAGAGGAGAAGAAAATTTCTCTTCAAATCCTGATTGAGATCCTTGTATGGCAAGCAGCGAGCCTTAGACTGAGGAGCGTAGCAATAAGGGCGCTATTTAAAACTCACAGGTCTGGTCGTCTCCCAAGCCAATAGTCACGGCAACTGATAGTCTCTCACAGCCACCTCTGTCCTCTATAAGAAAAGGGGAGACGAGAGAGGGTAGGTACAAAGGAGAAAGGAAGGTTTACCTTCCTCTCGAGTTACATTCTCTGTGTAGCATCCGAAAGTACGAGATGACACGAGGCTTAACAAGGCATGACGAACAGTGGGAAGTGCCAAAGGTCTACCTCGCATGTTCATCCTTATTAGCGGATGTTCGAGACATGGTGCTAACGACTGAAGCCCGAGGAGACACGTACTCGTGATCGACCGCGTTGCCTCCAGGAGAGAACAGGGTAGGTCTCAGTCGACCGTCCATAGCTACACACGCTAAGAAATGGTCCTCAGTGACTGGTCCTGGGTCTCCAAGGAGGCAAGTCGCAGTGAATCCGAGTCGTGAAAAGCGTATGTATATTGTAAGTTGCGTTTCTAGTCCGATCCTGAAGTCGAAAGAGTACCCCTGAGAGCCGCTGACCAATGCCAACAGCACAGAGCTCTGCGAGACAGTATACCTCCGAGTCAGTCATTCTGCGTATGATTCTCAGTGTTTGCCAGAGAAGAGCCCAGTGTGCGGAGTTCAGAGGGGTCTATATTTCATGGGAAAGAGGCACGGGAGGAGGAAGAAGCGTGGGGGGAAGGGAGATGATGATGGGGAGCTTGGTATCCGACAAGAGGGTTTATATGAAACACATGGACAGGGGCTGACCTCGAGCCTGCATTGCACCCTGAGCACGAGCATTCTGATCTTAAAAGTTTGAATAAGCGCCGAGCGGGATCGTCCGTGCCGTGTCACGCGCTACACTCACATCTCATAATTCGTCAGTCCGACTATACCCATCTTTCGTATCATTCACGCATCTGAATATTAGAGAAAATGAGGTAATGCACGTCATATTGCTCAGCGTGTGCACCTCTGAGTGTATAACTGTATTCAGGCGAGGCGGACGACAGATATGCTTCCCCGACGTCTTCTTGACCATTCCATCTATCTGTCTGCTCGTTCTCAGGCTTGTGACCAGGCATATACAACGGTCACCCTCCGTCCGCTTCTAAACCACTCCTCAAAATCAGCTGCTTTATTGCGCCAACCGCATTCAGCATCTTTTCATCCTCGATCCACATGATCGACAGTTCCCCACGTGAAGTGAACAAATGAAACGCATACAAACAGAGTAAGACGCGCTGCCTCCAGGTCCTCCGCGCTGCCTCTCGAAGGACAGGATCAAGGCTCGAGACCTGCATTGAGCGTACAAGAGGAGAAAAAAGCCGCACGCTCGAAATGGACCTGTATCAGACTGTGGTCTCCAGAAGAGGCGGGGGTCTCTGTTGGCCTCACAATTCGGTATTCATCGGCAGTGCCACACTGTCCTGCCCACGAGCCGTGGATCAGACGGTGATGGCGAGCGCGTGCGGGATCGACCGCGACGCTTCTGTGAGAAGCGTCTGTCAGGACTCCAAGAAGCAGTCACTTCAAACCAAGGATGGAATACTCAAACCGAGCGAGTTCGGGATTTTGGAAAGGGCACAGTCGCGGACAATCTGAGTTGTACATTGTACAAGTGCGCCGTCTGCTTTCTGACGCCTTGGAGTAAGAAGAAGAGGGAAGAGAGGCACTCACCGATAAGCGGAAACCAACTACCTATTTTCCGAGAAATCCTCTGCTAGACAGTGTGCCTTGATCATTTTGTACAGAGAGTGGTGTATTGGGGGGGGGAACCCGAAATGCATATGGTCTGTGGGAAACGTGGATAACGTGCTCTAGATCATTCTGTGCGTATCCTTGCTGTGGGGTAAGCAACATCGAGACCGGCCCCGAGGGTTCAGTTGTCGGAGAATGAATGGTTGTTCCGGAGATCGCTGCACCACTCCTCCCGACTCCCGAGCCTCGAATATTTAATCTCGAAAATGGAGAGAGCTGTGTCAACGACTGTCTCGTCTCATTCTAATACCTACCATAAATGCTCACGAATGCAGAGAGTTAAACAAGGGTGCCGACGTCAAGCGCTCATTCCACCTCAAGAATGTTTTACACCTAGAACAGTTTCGCGAAATAACTGTTATTCCGAACCGTCCGAAGAGACGATTTGTCGAATATTCATTCATGTTCACCCCCGTCAACCAAGCATCATTTGATCTCTATCACATTCTAACATTGTATCTGTACCTGTATTTCTAAACATTGTCGTACTATGCTTGTCAGACTGCATATGAAGTCCGTTCGAAGGGAGGATAATGTGGAGAGGACTATGGGAAAGCGAAAGGAAGAGGGAAGTGGAGGAGGTAATGAGGTGAGCGAAAGAGAGGGAGAGAGAGGAAAGAGAACCATAACCACAAACCACAAACCAAAAGAAACCTGTGCTATTTGTTGTACAGGTAGTTAGTTGTAAACCGCAAGAATAAAAATATGAATGTTGCAAGAGAAAAGAGCGAGCGAGTGAATGAATGAACACAAAAAAAAAGGAGCGCAGAACCAGAATTGAAGCCAAAGCCGAGAATGTTCGATGTACAACCACAGCGTATCGCACGTTGGCCCAATGAGTATTAAAGCCCTATATCACAGTGTGTTGGCATGGAACGAATCGAGTTGAGTTGAGGTGGATGGACCGGACCGGACCGGACCGAGAAGGGAGTCCAGCACCGTGAATGACAGACGATATACTTCGTCTGTGGGGGCGAGGGCGCATCTCCGCGCTGGCATCGGATTGAGCACTTGGCGCACCGCAAATGCGCGTGCGCGTGCGCATCAGCGCTGAAGCGAGAGACGAGCGACCCGCGCCCTCCTCCCCGTTTGACGCGTGCCCGTCCCCCTCCACCAATCCCCGACCCTCAAGCCAAACAAAGCGCATCAGCGCTCTTAATGTCCCTTCTTCTTCTTCCCCCCAACCACCATCCGAACACCGGCTTCGCGCAACAAGCGCTCGAGCTCCCAGCCCTCCGCGAGTGCGGGGAAGTCCGCAGCACGAATAGGGCGTCCACCAATGAGGAGGAGGGGCAGGTCAAGTTGTGCTGGTTTCTCCGCATCCGAATCGGGAGACGTGTCGAAGGAAGAGACGAGTCGCTCCAGAACACCCATAACGACACTGCCATCCACCCTTTCCCCCAGTTCAAATTGCATCACCTCCTCATCGACCACGCCCAGTTTTTCAAGAGCCGCGCGCACCTCACGCGTCCCTGCATGCCTCGCCTTGCCGAAAAGCACGACGGGGTTAAGCTGCCATGTCTCGCGCCGCAGCGCGGCCAGCTCGTCGCGCGCGCGCGGGTGGGACGGATCAAAATCGAGGATGATTGTAGGGTCAAGCGGTAGGGATGGGTCGACGTTTGGGGGGAGAGCATTCCACGGAAGAGCGCCATGAAGGCTGTAAGCGCTGCGAGCTCGTCGGCAGGTGTTAGAGTCAACGTGACGGCATTCGCGTTAGAGGGTAAATTGGAATTCGACGAGGGCGGGTGTGGTCTTCGCGCGGGTCCCGTATTGGAAAGGGAAGACGCGTCCGAAGAAGCAGAGAGCACGGCTGCACGGAATGACGCGCTGCTCAGCAAGCGTCTGCGCTCCTCTGCTTCGCGGTGCTGCGCTTTGTTACGCCAGTCTTTCCACCCCCGCAGCACCCCATCCGAGTACGCATGGGCGCTAGTCTCGCGTTCTGCGAGCGAGGTGGTGAAGAGTGTCCAAGCGCAGAGGGCAATAAGCGTAAGCAGGGCGAGGAAAGTCGCACGCCGGCGTACGGGGACATGCACTCTTGTGGGCAACGACGATAGGTTGAAGGAGTGCGAGGAGGAAGGGGAGAGGTGGGGTGACTTGAGTGGAAGACCCGGTGCGCTCGAGGAAAGCGTTGCGATGAGGCGGGAGACGAACCTTCGCAAGGAGGGCTGAGCCTTCGCCAGCGGGGAGCGCGACGTGGACGAAGGGGCGGTCTGGAAGCGAGGAGGGTGCGGGACGAGCTTTGAGGGCGTGCCCGGGGAGGGCGGCATGAGCAGATCGAGGGAGGACATGGACATGGAGTCGTCGTCACTGTCAAGGCTCATGGAGGAGCGCATGCTGGGGAGGGCCTGCATGGATTTCGTCAGAGGATGAAAATAAGTATGAGGAGAGATATATGTAAAGATTGAGGAGATATGGGGGATATGGGAAGCGCAAAGGAGAACCGGGAGATATGAGATGTTAGATGGATCGGGAGGGAGGTAGGGACGCGAAGAGAAGGGTGGGGTCAAGTAACAGGGAAGAAAGATGAAAAATATATATGTACGGATGACAAAAGATCAGAAAAGGTGGAAACATACGGATGCCACGGGGGAGAGCGCGGTCGCCGCAGCGGCCACGACGGCAGCGATCCCGACGCCCGTCGCACTCAGCACCGGACTTTCTTCGTCCTTCGTCGTTGTTGTCGTTGTCGAGTGCATTGCTTGGAGAAGAGAGGGAGTACGGCGGTGGGCCATCGTCGACTAGTCTAGCTATAAGAGATAAGGAACGTGGTGTGCGCAGGCAGGCTGCGGTGAAAGAGAAAGAAGGTGAACGCAGAGAACAAGGAGAAAGAAAAGAAAAAGAAAAAGAAACGGCGAGTTCCAGGCTCGCCTGCCCCATATGGTAGTTTAGGGTCAACACAGGGACACTGCCGCTCCGATGACTCGCCTCCGACCGTCGTCGCTGAGCACACGTTGTTCATTTGCTTCACTTGTGCAACACGAACAACGCACGGCACGCCTCACTAAGGACTAGCACGCAGCCCTCTTGTCTTCGACTCGAGTTCGCGAAGTAAACGCACAACGCACGCCGCCACTCTCTGCACGGCAGCACCCTCATCGTGGCCCGTCGCTCTGGCGTCGATCTCTCGGGCAGCTCCGGCACCACGTGCCCGCAGCTGCGAAGCGCAAATCCCTCCCCGTGAAATCGCATCCCGCACCGTTCTAACTCCCGGGCCTGTATTCAATATACTCAATATGCAAACCGTGGGAGATGCGAGAAGCGTACCCGCGATCGCCGCGGGTCGCAGCTTCTCATTCTCCGATTCTCAACTCGCAGTTCTGCATTCATCAACGCTCTGTCTGCGCTGTCCCTCACTCAGAAATAAGCGTAGATTATTAGGACGCCATTGCATCGAGATATCGTCAGCGGCACATCCACTCCGAGTCTCGATCGCCAATGCCAAGTCCCCGAATCGCTTCTGTTCTCCCATCACGCATCAACTGTCATCATATATCATCACCTCATTTCGTCTCCGATAAACCTAGCGTCTCGCTTCGCGCAAACTGAAACTCAGTCCGGCCCCTTATCTGTACCCTTTCTCTTACCCACGCCACGCGCTTCTGCTCGCCCGACATGCAAGAGAAAAAAACAAGTCCTGAAACATATGGTTCTAGGCGCTATCATAATGCGCCCGCCAAATTCCTCGCGCGCGCACCGCTCGCCATCTAACGCGCGCGAAAATCGTTTCTCTACTCTCGCCTCCCATTTCTGCTGCCAAGCCGACGCATTTCCAGTTCTAAGTTTACCATCTGGTCCTTGGAGCAATCAGGGGTTGCAACGATCCGGCTGCACACTTCCCGCGACTCTATAGTGTGCCCAATTGATGTACATCATTTTACAAATGAGTGAGTCCGATCTGCCTCTCCGAGATAGAAGCCCTTTGCTAAAAATAGAATGAAATTAATCAGAATACTTCGCCTTCTTCCTCCGCTCAAAGCCAGCTTTCACCGTTCTTCACTCTTCTCTGCTGACATCCTTAACTCGCGATTCCACACTCCGCTAATTCTTGATGAATAACCATTCCGCAATCAATGGACTAATAAAAGCACCTTTGCGCACCTCTCGCAACTCAGGAGGCCGAATCTATGCAAATGAGTGGGTGCAGTTGAATCCTCCAGACACTAGATGCCTTTGATAAATAACCCAGAATGCTTCTCGCTCAGTAGAATTCCACGTTCCTCTCGCTTCTCTCTGCCAGGTAAACTGGAATGACACGCTCGTACACTCCGCAGTCCACGATATTCAACTATACCCAAGTCAGTGCAGTGCAATATCAACTTCCCGCACTTCCTGCATTACAGGAAGCAGAATATATAAAAGCTAGGCGTACATATCATGTAGAACAAGTGAGTAACGGCTGGCTCTTCCGGAGATAAGAGGTTTTTCTTTTTGCTAAACAGGTGGTCGGAAATACTTCTAGACCTCACACACGCTTCTCTCTACCAGGGAATGATGCGATCGACGCACTCGCACAGTCCACAATCCATGATGAATAACCACGCCTCAGTCAGTCGATTAATGATATCCACTTCTGCACACTCTTCGCAACTCAGGAGGCCGACTCGTAAAACTCATAATGCCACTCAACAAGTATCATGTGCAAAATCAAGACTGGTTACGCGATTACTGAGTGGCGCGGAGGTAGTACTCGCTTTCTCCGTCTACAGCCGGATATGAATATTTGTATATTCTGGATGCGTCTTCCCGTCCCGCGTCCCTTGGTCGCCGCCTTTTCTTCCTCCGACTCTTCCACATCATCTCACACCGTAAGTTACTGATCTAAGGTCCGCCGGTCGAAGAGCGCGGGTGTTCATTCATACTTATCTCTTAATGCAAATACGAAATGAATGGCGTGGTACGTCCGTTTATAGATGTGTCGTCGTCGCATTTCTAATTATACGCTCTCGGAGATTTGCGCTTCATTGATGTCGATTCATGTCTATCGGTGCGTCCATTTCCTCATACATCGTTGTGGTACATATTCATTTGTTATTGATGTTACAGGGGATCAAATCGTGAATCGTATGGCACAGGTGCGCTGGGTAGCTTATGAGAGCCCGCCAGGATGAGATGAGAGCGCGCGGGTACGCATGCAATTGATACTAGTTGTGATAATGCGGCGGGCAAGATACCGAGGCGCATGGTGAGGTGTTGCTTCCCTGCTTGCATCTTTGAATGCGCGTCGCCGAATTTTGACTGTTGACCAGCCAGCGTCCAATGGCTCTTCGTGCCCTGCCTAAGAATATAGAATCACAGAACGCACGCGCACGTACGGGTCTCTCGGTCAATGAGCGCGGGCGCTCTTACATCTCTGAAATCAAATACGAACGAAGCGTTGCCTGCATTCGTGGCTCCACTGTTTTCCATCATATTTATACCTGCACATTCTCGGAGAGTTGCGTTCGTTGGTTCCATTCCGCTCGAAGGCCTCTCTATCCGCGAGTCAGCACGTACGAACCCCGTTACGCAGCGAGCATATGGTCGACTTCCACCCTTCGCGGCTCAGGGGTTCCTGCTTATGGTGTTGACAAGCTTTTGCTAACGGACTCGGAGGTAAGCTATCTATCGAACATTCACGCCAGATTTCTGATGCAGCGTGTTTTCGCTTGATGACCACCGGCACCTTGCTCCGAGGTCATGTAAGGTGCGACCACTTTTTTTTTTTTTCACCGTAGTCAGACTGAAAAACAGAATTTGTTATCTCAAGTGTACACGCGTTCTCGAACATGGTGCGCAGCGCGTGGTCCTCCGGGACTATACGGCGAAACGAGTCGCCCGGCAGGAAATTGCTCGAATAGATGCGCGGCACCGATGCGCTCTCGAGTTCGAGCGAGTTGATAGCAAGCGCAATTCAGACAAAGCAGCTCGCTGAAAATGACTCAGAAGCGTCCTCAAGGCTCGGCTTCCGTTCTTCCTTCCGTGAGGGTTGCCTGGCTTCTTGGCTTCTGCATCGCCGTCCTTGTGCCTCAGGGCCTGAACGGAACACTGGCCTCCGAGAAATCTTATATAAAGGCCATCGAGTAAATAGAGGTGCAGGCGAGCGGGAGCGCATGTGCATGCGGTTCTGATAACATCTGGAATAAATCGGCGAGTGATCTATTTCACCATAGCCTATTGGAACTGAGCTTGGATTCCGTCCTCCTCTCTTCCACGCTTTCTTCGTTTGCTTCCGCAACACCGAACATGGCCTTTGATCTTCTTTTCGGGCGCTTAATGTTCACTTGGAATATAGGGTCCAAAAGCGGTTTGTTGCGATGAACAACCGTGAGCACTATGCCTATAACTTGTCTCTAAAACTATGGTAAGGAGCTTTGCGAACTAGACTGCTCTATCCCAGAGCCTCAAGGGGCGGAACTCTTGAAGTTAATACCTTGAAAGGTGTAAGTCAAGTCCCAGATATTTCCTATCACTACACACGATCGATCACGGAATCTTATAAATCTATGGAGACAGCATGCGGAGAGCCGCTGCCGTTACCTGCGGATGACGGATAATGTGAGCCCTTCGTTTTGCGTCTGTACCCGTCGCCCTTCGATTCTTTCCATGCGTGCTGCAGGCATAGACGCGCTTCCGACTCCTCAGTGCCTTTCAATCCCATTTCTTGGCGCTGCTAATAACATTGATCTTCTGCAGTCTGATACAACCACCCATTTCGCGAACCAAGGTTGGATTCGGCGATGGTGCTCGGAATTGATCTTTCTGGCTGTCTCTGTGTCAGTGCGCCCGTCTATTTAATTTACATTCTGCTGGCTTCCTCTAGGAATCGGTGACTGATGTGTCCTGGAACTCGAGCTCATGTTCGTCTACTACCGAAATTGAACCGATGGACTTAATTCGGTGGATCAGGAATCCGGTTGGGAAGGCGTGCGCGGGTGCACATCAAGGCGATAAAAGGAAGCGAAATAGGCAACAAGTCAATGACTACCAAAATATCCGACGTCTCGACGCTTCTTCTGTTCCTTTCCTTCCCCGCCATCAACTTCCACTCGACCTTCGGGGCCTGGCAACGTAGCGAAGGATCGCTAAAACGGACGTTCCCTGAGCTCCGTCTTCTGATAATTCACAGAACAGATAGCTGTATGGTAGATTATGCGGCACGCTTCGCGCGCAGCCACAGATACAATCTTCGTCTATTGTAGGTCAATATATGTTCAGACGTTATGCCCGAGTTACGAACAACGCAGACGTGCTTTTTTGCTATCGTTGGCCCGGGTCCGAGCGAACGTCTTCTCGGTGATAGCGATGTCTGTTTATACATATGTTCAGAGGGAGGAAGACCCACGACAGTTCTCCCTCTCATTTTTCCAGCTTCAACACAGCACTAGACATAATCTTGATTCGCGTACAGAGACTTCTGCTTCGATTTATAAGATGGTACCCCTAGGCATGTAACTGATCGATGGTGGATATATACACTCCTGCCTTGTCTATCTGTTGATCAGCCATCTGATGTTCACTGCCGGTATGTCGCCGCATATCTCCCTAATAAGAACGTTAGAAACAGCCTCAGCTATCACAAAGTAGTACGACTTAGAATGTACTTACAAAGGAAGAAATCAAGTATTTGGAAGAGCCGCAAGTGAACGCATTTGCCCTAAGCTTTCCATTCTGACTATTACTTTCTTGCTACATAGATACCAACCTCTGCCGCACAGATGGCAAAGACTATGTTGAGGTCCGTAGCACATCTCTTTTAATATCGTTGTGTGTTTATTCGTTTATCGTGTGTTTCTAGTTTCGCTTGTGTTCTGCTGGCGTCAAACTTAGCGTTTTGTCGAACACTCGGCTTGAACATCGACCCCGCGACAAAGCTTCGAGTCTCGGTGTGAGTCAACACGAGAAATGCCTATGGCCTTGGGAATTATTTCGAAGAAAATCAGCGAGGCAGGTACAGGCGCGTCTCACGAGACTCCAAGATGGCTCGAAAAGCTAACTGGATAATGCGACAACTCAAATGTGATGTCAGTCCAAGGACTACCATCGCACGTAGAGCAAAATTTCATAGCGAGAGCATTATGAAGTTCCTGTATTACAGGATGTTGCGGTGCGTTATTCGTACAAAACATCTGACAGTCGAAAACAGCGTGCATAGCAAAAGCAGTACGTGCGTTCTGACAAATTCATTCCGCATCATTCAGCCGCGTGTCAATATGGGTAGACAAGCGAGTGAGGTCCCCACACGGCAGGAAAATCCGGGGTTTTCCGTGAAGAAGGAGTATATCACAGAGTGTTTAGTGGGGCTCATATAATTTCGGCTGGAAAAGCCTTACATGGATTGTAAATTCTCAATCAATCAAAATGTGCAGAAATTATGCTTTATGTATCTAAAATTGATGGCCATCAAGAAAAGTACTTTTGAACTCAGTGTCTACAATCTACTTTGCCAAAGGATAAGATAATTCTGGGATTCTGAATGTCCATTGTCCATAAATAAAGAGAATGGTGGTTATTAGATCTACAATCTGTAAAGTCTTGGACACAAAGGACAGAGGCTCATTGGATTTAAAATCCACATAGACTCCTTGCATGAATGGAAGATCTCTCTTTAATTTGGTATCTATGCTGAGTTGATTATATGCTAATCATGTGATCCATAGATCCCAAATCTAAGAGAGATCTTCCATTCATGCAAGGAGTCTATGTGGATTTTAAATCCAATGAGCCTCTGTCCTTTGTGTCCAAGACTTTACAGATTGTAGATCTAATAACCACCATTCTCTTTATTTATGGACAATGGACATTCAGAATCCCAGAATTCTCTTGTCCTTTGGCAAAGTAGATTGCAGACACTGAGTTCAGAAATACTTTTCTTGATGGCCATCAATTTTAGATACATAAAGCATAATTTCTGCACATTTTGATTGATTGAGAATTTACAATCCATATAAGTCTTTTCCGGCCGAAATTATATGAGCCCCACTAAACACTCTGTGATATACTCCTTCCTCATGGAAAACCCCAGATTTTCCTGCTGTGCCAGTACCAATCCGTGGACGATAAGTACCACTTCGGCTTTTCCTCCCTCTTTAGAAATATACGCAATTTCTCGATATCCTCTGAGGTTGGGATGCCAAGTCTGTTAGGCGGGAGTCCGGGAGACGACTCGGACTGGGCAGGCCTCGGCTGACTGTCATCTGGGACGTGCTATACTTGAGCGTAGACTCGGGACACACTTACTCAGGCTAGGTTGTCGCGGAGGTAAGAGGAATAATACAAGTCTAAACTAATACAAGGGGGACGAGTCTCACCTAGGTTGTCGCGGAGGTAAGAGGAAAAGCAGAACAAGGAGTTCATGCGATTCCTGAGACCTTATATAGTGACGACCGTGAGACTATATTACCTAACATTACATAACGAGCGGGAATGGAACAATTGAAGGTCATGTGAAGGGAGCATGGGAAGTGATTGGAAAGATGATTAAAGATAATAAGAAAGAGCGGTTAAAAGGAAAGGAAAAGGGGAAAGGGGAAATAAAGAAAGGGTGAAAGTTCAAGTTCTGACATTACCCCCCCCTCAAGGTTGGGCGTCCCGACCAACCAAGATTGTGGTCATCTGACTCAGTGTCGATGAAGCGTGGGCGAAGTCGTTGGCGAGGAATTTCGAGTTTTCGAGGGGCGCCGGGGTGTTTTCGATAGAATTCAGTGATCGCCTCCTTTGCGTTCTCGCCGAAGTCCATCTCGGGCTGCCACGTCGGTTCGTTGTAGCCAACCCACTTGACGAGGTATTGTAGCTTTCCTCGGTGCAGACGCGAGTCTATGACTTCCTCGATCTCGTACTCTTCCTCGTTGTCGACGATGTCCAGTGGCGGCGGCGGCTGTTGTTTCTGACTTTCGAAGGACGGTTCAACTGCGGGTTTCAGCAGGGCCTCATTGAAGACCGGGTGGACCTTTTTCCATCGCTTTGGGAGCTTGAGCTTGTACGCGCTCGCTCCCACCTTGTCGATGATCTCGAAGGGACCATACCACTTGTCCGCTAGCTTCTTCGTCGGTGAGTCTGTGCTGATGTTTCGCCCATCGAGGAAAATCTTGTCTCCAGCCTTGTACTCCACTGAAGCCCCTGCTGTCCGGTCATGGTAGCGCTTCATGTCCTCTGCCGCCTTGACCAGATTGTCCTTTGCTACACGGTGAGTCTCCTTGATGTGCTTCGCAAATTCTTCCGCCGACATGTTGGCAGAGGAAGTTCTTACGGTGTCGAAGCTCTTAGGGTGACGTCCGGTGTTCACGTAGAAGGGTGACATTTTCGTCACTGAGTGTTCGCGGTTATTGTAAGCGAACTCTGCAAGAGGGAGCCAGTCTTTCCAGTCTGATTGCCGATGGTTAACGAAGAGTCGGAGATACTGTTCGAGCTCTTGGTTGACACATTCCATCTGACCATCCGTTTGTGGGTGGTACGCGGTTGATGGGTTGCCTTCGATGTGTAGGAGATTGTACAGCTCCTTCATCATCGACGCATCGAACTGCGTGCCTCGGTCATGGATGATCTTCCTTGGTAGGCCATGAAGACGGAAGACGTGGTCGCGGTATAACCGAGCCATACCTTCCGCTGACAATTTCGTTGTTGTCGGGATCGCATGCATCTGCTTCGAGAACCTGTCTACAAAGACGCAGATCGCGTTGTGTCCCTTGGAGTCCGGGAGCTCTCCGATTAGGTCGACCGTGACGATTTCCCAAGGACCTTCAGGGACTGTGTTTGGGTGAAGCGGCCTCGACCTCGACGTTCTTAAGGCTTTCGTCCGTTGACAGCGGTCGCATCCTCGGACGTACGCTCGGACATCGGAGAACATTGATGCCCACCAGAAATCACGACGGACGAGCTCTACTGTCTTCGATGCTCCTGGATGACCGGCGAGTACCGAGTCGTGGTACTCTCGTAACACGGCCTCCTTCATTGTCGATGGAACGTATATCTTGCCTTTCATCTGCCACAACCCGTCGACTTCTGTCATGTTCGTCGGCCTCTCCGATTCGTCCTGCGCCCTCTGTGCTTCACCCACTTGTTCCACCACCTCATCGCATGACATTCGCACTACCCCACGGTTCAGCCACTTGTCCTTGATGAACACGACGCTGTCATTGTCATCCTTGCCCTGATCATAGCCCGCCTTGCGTGACAGCAAGTCGGCCTTGCCCATCGTCTTCCCCGACTTGTGTTCGAGGTGGAAGTCGAATTCTTCGAGTTCAGTTCGCCAGCGAGCTTGACGATAGCTCAGCTTCTGCGCTGACCTGAAGTAGGTGAGGTTGGCGTGGTCGGACCAGATTTCGATTTTGTGGCGAGCGCCAAGGAGGTACTGCTGCCACTCCTTGAGCGCTGAAACGATTGCGAGCATCTCTTTGTCGTAGATCTCGTAGTTTCGTTCTGCCGGTTCGAGCGCCTCTGATCTGTAGGCGATCACCCTCCACTTCCCTTCCTGCTTCTGTAACAACACGCCGCCGAGTGCAAAGTTTGACGAGTCTGCCTCTACGCGGAAAGGGCCTTCATCATTGGCGATGGCTAGGACTGGAGGTGAGCAGAGACGTCGTCTCAGCTCCTCGAACACTTCCTGCTGTTCGGTCTCCCATACCCAGTCCTTCTTGCCTGTTAGCGACGTCAACGGTCGGACCACCTTGCTGTAGTCCTTAATAAACCGTCTCAGCCAGTTTCCCATGCCGAGGAACTGTTGCAGCTCCTTGAGATTTCGTGGGACAGGCCAGTTCGCTATCGCGTCCGTCTTTGCCGGGTCAGCCCTGATTTCGCCGTTGCCAATGATATGACCGAGGTACTTGACGACCTTGGCATCGAATTCGCACTTCTCCGGCTTCAGGTACAGGCCATTTTCTCGGAGGATCTGGAGTACGCGCCTCGACATGTCGATATGCTCCTCTATGGTTTCTGAGAGGATTAGGATGTCGTCGAGGTATACAATGATCAGGTTGGCATAGATCAGGTCCTTGAAGATATGGTTGACAAAAGCCTGGAACGTGGCCGGCGCATTGCAAAGGCCAAAGAACATGACCGTTGGTTCGAAGAGGCCCATGTTTGTGTGAAACGCTGCCTTCCATTCGTCACCTTCGCGGATCCGGATATTGTAGTACCCCCAGCGAAGGTCAAGCTTAGTGATGTACTTCGCTTTCTTGACCTTGTCGACGAGTTTGTCGATGAGAGGAAGGGGATACTTGTTCTTGATCATACCGTCATTGAGTTTGCGGTAATCCTGGATCGGGCGTAACGATTTGTCAGCTTTCTTAATCAAGAAGAAAGGTGACGCCATGGGTGATATCGATCGTCGGATGCGACCAGACTTCAAGTTTTCATCAAGGAAGTCCTTGAGTGACTGTTGCTCCGTCGGCGTGAGCGGGTAGATCTTACAGTCGCTCGGTTTGAAGTCGGGCTTCAAGTCGATGACGTGATCCCAGGGTCGGTGTTCAGGCAGCTTTTTGAAGCCTTTTTCGCTGAAAACGTCGGCATAGTCATTGAGGTACGCAGGCCAGGACACCTTGTCCATTCGCGTCTCACTCACCCTCCTCATCTGTTCCACCACCTCCTTTACCTTGCCTAGGTCTTCCACCGGCTCCTCCTCGATCGCACATTCCTCTGGACAACGAGTGAATTCAATCGAACCCGTTTTCCAGTCGACCTCAGGGTTATGACGTCGAAGCCAGTCGTGTCCCAAGAATATGTTTGACGACGCTAGAGACGTTACCGCAAGGACAATCCTTTCCTTGTGGTGGCCGATCATGAGCTCGACTTCGACGTACTCTTCAATCAACCCAGCCTCGTTGTGCGTGCCGTCGGCATTGAGTACTGCGAGGGGTCGGATGTAACATTTCGTTTCCAACCCATACCGTTTGACGAACCTCACGTCGGTGCACGATCCTGTACACCCTGAGTCCACAAGAGCGTGTGTGTCCACCTCTCTCACTTCGCCCGCTACGCTTTGTCTGACGTTCAGGAGAAGGTCCAGCTGGCGTCCACCAGTTCCTCTCATGAACAGCCGTTCGTACTCCTTGTCTTTATTCACACCGGTGGGGACTTCGTAATTGGAAAAACCATCGACATCATTTGCATCTACGTATTGTACAGACGGTTGGTTATACTTTAGCGAATCCAGATTCGAAGTCCCTTGTTCTTCTTGGTCAGTCGCCCCGATGACTACGCCTGACCCTTCGCAAAACCCTGCGAGTCGACGACCTCTTCGTCAATGTCTTCTTCCTCCACATAGTCCTCCACAGTCGACCTTCGAGTGTCTACGACTTCCTCGAATGCCGATTCCTTCATTGCGCCGAGCTCATCGGCGAGGATACGACGTTCGCCTGGCGCCATCAGTTCCAGCATGCGCTGGATGATCGGTTTCCCCTGCGGGCACTTGCTCTTAAAGTGGTCCAGCCCGCCGCAAATCCAGCACGCGCGTCGACGTTGCGCCTCGTTCATCAAGATGTCCATTGGCTGACCCGCACCTCCAAAGGTAATGCCAGTCGCATCACGCTTGTCGACGTGGGGGGCTGCGAACGAGCGGCGGATGGGCGGCGCCTGCTGGACCTGTGGGCGCGCGGGAGGTAGTGCACGGCCTCGTTGGATGGCGTGAATCTGCTGTTTGCCACGATCAATTTCGACGGCCTTCTTTTTCCAGTCTTCGTACTTCGTTGGGACTGGCGTCGACCTCAGTACTCCATGGACTACTTCGATGTTCATTGCGCGCTTTAGGCGATCGCAGATGACACCCTCGTCCGTTAGCTCCGCTGCTTTGATGACTACGTCGAGGTCTTGGAAGAATTCGTCGGCTGAGAGGTCCTTCTGGGTCTTTTCTCGGAACTTCTTCAACGCCTTCTCCTTTCTGTTCGGGTCGTCGAAGGATGCATCCAGTCGTTCCTGGAACCTCGTCCAGCTATCCGTGAAGCTCACAACGCCATTCGTCGTGAACTCCTGAACGTAATTCTGCGCCCACGTCGACGCGTTGCTGCCCTTGAGATAGGAGAGCGTGACGTAGATCTTGCTCGACGACGAGGGGTACCTCGTGGGGTTTGCCGATACAAAGAGTAGAACTTCGCGCTTGAAGTCGAGGTAATCGTCACTGCCAGCGAATTCGCGTGGCCAGGCAACGTCAATGTTGGGGGGCGGAGCATTCGAGGTTTGCGCAGCGGGGGCATTCGCCGCTTGTTGAGTGAAGGCCGCAGCGATTAACGCTGCAAGCTCTCGTTGTTGTTGTTGAGTAAAACCCATAGATGTTGACATTGTTGGTGCGGGCGTGCGGGACAAATGTTCGGGAGGTGTCGGTGGCGATGAGTCTCTACGGGGCGTACGATAACCTCCTGGTTCGCTTGGGAGGATGACCGACGATGTTGTGACCGTTGGTGATGATGGCGCACGTTGAGTTCTAGGCGCCCACCGAACTCGTTGAGCTTGTTCATTAGTCGAGTACCAAGCGTGTCTGAGGTCGCTCCACCAGAGGTCGTGGGTGACGTTCTCGCTGTCGGTTATGACGTACAAAGCGCGGTCAGGGTCAAACTGCGACGATGAGGGTAGCGCCCGCTGTTGTTCCTCTGTGAGATCTATTTTGACTAGACCAGGGGGGGAACAGGGATGGGTTGCGAGTTAGATACAGGGTTACGCCAACGTTGAATGGGTTCGTCGGCGAAGTTGATGACGAGGCGGTAGGAGTTGAGCGAGATCACGAACGAGATTGTTGTTGAGGCTTGTACTCGTCTGGTCACCCACGTCCACATCAGGTGCGTGCTCCACCAGAGGCTAATCCGGAGAGCCAGGGTTGGGAAAGGTCGGGTGTAGGTTTATATAATACACGAACATCCGAAAATGTCCGGGCAGGGTCGAGGGTTGTCGTTTAGGGGGTTTACATGTCAGGTCCTTCAAGGGGAGTGCTCCTCTAGACCGAGTGAGGGCGAGTCGACAGCGACGACGTACGCTGGGGATGAGCCTGGGTGGGGTTCTGCTTTTATGTTAGGCGGGAGTCCGGGAGACGACTCGGACTGGGCAGGCCTCGGCTGACTGTCGTCTGGGACGTGCTATACTCGAGCGTAGACTCGGGACACGCTTACTCAGGCTAGGTTGTCGTGGAGGTAAGAGGAATAATACAAGTCTAAACTAATACAAGGGGGACGAGTCTCACCTAGGTTGTCGCGGAGGTAAGAGGAAAAGCAGAACAAGGAGTTCATGCGATTCCTGAGACCTTATATAGCGACGACCGTGAGACTATATTACCTAACATTACATAACGAGCGGGAATGGAACAATTGAAGGTCATGTGAAGGGAGCGTGGGAAGTGATTGGAAAGATGATTAAAGATAATAAGAAAGAGCGGTTAAAAGGAAAGGAAAAGGGGAAAGGGGAAATAAAGAAAGGGTGAAAGTTCAAGTTCTGACAAAGTCGTTCTAGGTGGCAATAATTTGAGTAGATGGTCAAGAGCCACCCCCCTTGAATCATGCCCGGAAAGGTGGCAATCGCCATGTACTTGGGAAAGAACGATGTAATCCCTGTCTTCTTGACGATGAACTCTAATACTTTGTCAAGGTTGTTAAGATCGTCCCAAACCTCCTTGCCGTCGAGTTTAACCGACTTGTAGAAGTTATTCTCCTTTGCGATCTTGATGCACCATGCATTGTTGACGACGTATCCGAGGTGAAAGACGGGTGGCCTGTAGGCCTGCTTCAACTTCGGATAGAGCCCACGGGGAAGCTTATTGAGTGGACAGCTCTCAAAGGCCGCCTCACGATCCTACAAAGCCGGTGAATGATTATTTTTTTTGATGAGAAAAGGCACTCATACTTGAAGATCCCTCCCACGGCTGAACGGAGGGCCAAAGCAATCGTACTTGTTATGCAGTCTGGCGGTGCGAGTCAATCGATCTGGGTCAGTAGACATGGTGAATTGTGCTGGGTGTAGAATACTAGAAAGGAAGCAGCGACAAATTTTATGTAACTCAACCCATTGGCACGTGACCGTTAACTGTCCACACGCACGTGAATAACCCAAATTTATCCTTAAACTCTTGTACCTTTCATCCCGATTTGGATTTGGATACATCAGCTCATTTGTGATGGAGGGCCATTGGAGGCCACAAATGCGCATTTTCCTCACGACCATTGCTGTCATGACAGGAAAATCTGGGGTTTTCCGTGAGGGAGGAGTATATCACAGAGTGTTTAGTGGGGCTCATATAATTTCGGCCGAAAAAGCTGTATATGGACAATGAAACTAATTATAGTCATAAGCGAGAGGATGGAGTGTGAAAAGATTTGGAACCTAAGTGCACATGACACAATAAGATCATGTGACTACCATTTATGGAAATTAAAAATCACGTGCTATTAGGTTCTAAATCTTTTCACACTCCATCCTCTCGCTTATGACTATAATTAGTTTCATTGTCCATATACAGCTTTTTCGGCCGAAATTATATGAGCCCCACTAAACACTCTGTGATATACTCCTCCCTCACGGAAAACCCCGGATTTTCCTGCCGTGTGTGAAGGGTGTAAGTTTCGTGGCTGGTTTTTCTGTCATGAACTTGAAAGAGGATAAAATGCACTATCTTCTGTCCCAGAACTTCGTCAAACCTGACCCACTATGCCAGACGATCACGAGGAGTCCTCGCCTCCCTCCTCTCCGCCGTCTTCACCTTCATCCTCTCTTTCATCTGGCTATATTGACGATCTCCCGCTTCCTTCACATCTCTATGAGCCTTCCCCGCCATCCTTGATCTACGAAAACCATTTCGAAGACGTCAAATGTGCTGTCCACGAAGCCTTCCAGAGCGACAATCGTGAATCAAAGTGGTACACACCATGGCTAGAGTCATTCTACTATCGATGCAAGATATATTCGACACCAGGCCGAAGGGCCATACTAGGTTCTCAGATTGAGCTACTCTTCCTAGCCATGAATCCACAGAGTTCGTTTAATTTTCAGCCAGGTCCTGAAGAATATTAATACTCATTTATATCCTGTTAGGTTCAGATACTCTCTCGGAGACTAAAGAACACCGAGATGAAGAATCCAAGCCTGGCTTGCCATTAGAATTATTCTAAGGCATCCCGGACGACTACGACGAGCCTGAAATTTCTTTCGATACGAATGTGACAGAGGACTCAGACGATGAAAGCAAGCCACAAGACGCAGCACAATATCGGATTCCAGATTTTGTCGGATTCCTGTCATGGGAGTTTGCATCAGAAAATAACCCATACGTTCTTGACACTGTGTATCGTCCGTTCTTCATCGGAGAACTGAAGGCCATAGGGACAGGGAAAGGTGCACTATTAGGGTCTGATTGTGGAGCGGCAGCCAAGGATCGAGCCGCGTCGGTAATTCGTCAAGCCGTGAAGCAAGCGAGGGTTCAGGCAAGATACGCATTTTCCGAATACTCGCAAGGGGAAAATAGAATTCAGTTTCTTCCCGCGTTCGTCGTCAGCGGTGTTTTCTTTCGTCTGGTCTTGTTTCTTCGCAAGAATATAAGGAACCCTAACTCCGAGGACGACCTAAGCAAGGAAACGGGATTCCTGACAGATGTATCCTGCTTGTTCGAATACGACGTAGAAGAAAGGGAACCGCTTCGATTTAGTCAGGATTGCAATTGGATGGATCAAGGGATGAACTATAGGCATTGAAGTGTCTGTTTTAAGTACAGGGTCTTAATTTCTTTTTGAACATGCGTGTATAGCGTGAAACTGCGCAAATACATCATTCCAGGCAAGCTGCTTTACCTGACGTGTCTTCTGTTTTTTCATGGAGATTGTAGATTCAACTACAGTATTTTATTGTGGCGTCTCGTGCAGTCTTCGATCGCGACCTGTATCGAAACATATAGTATTATCGTGCGTGGTGCTCTGTGGTCCTGCCCCCCTCTGTTGTTTTATAACTGGAGCAACAACTGGTGGTCAAGTCGTGTCCTATCTCAGCGCCAGGGTGTAATCAAAACCTATCAGTTTCTCGGGTGGAATATGAGTGACAATACTCACGACAGAAGGAATGCATTTATGACTCACCCAAACAACGAGCAAGAGTATAATTGGGAAGGAGGGTAGTTATAGCCATTTTCATAATCATATGCACACGCGTCGTCATCCGCCCTTGATCTTCAACCACCACCGTCTACGCGTGGGAACCGCGCGATGTGGGCCGCTCCCCACCAACCGTCCTCTAGCATGACATGGCACTCGACCTATTCATAGGCTTTAGTGTCCCCGCTGCCTGGGCAGGCGTCCAATAGGACATCCGTGCTGCTATTGTGCCACCCTGAGCCCTGGACATCCCGCCACCTGGACAAGTGCCAGAAACTGTCCACCCCCTCACCCGCATCAACTGCCCGGGGTTAAGCAACGACCCAGGCGAACAGACGGCCAACCCCCTCTCAGTACCCTGCAGACGATGCCCCCATCCCTCCTTGACTACGCGGCCCCCGCTGACCTGACCCCCAACTTCATTGCAGTTACAAGAGCAACGGACCTTCGGCCCGGTGACAAAAACTGCTGTATATACAGTAGCAGTAAAAAGCCATTACTAGTCTCAGACATGGCAACCATTACACGTTACACATGTAGCCCAGATTTAGCAACGCAACCACTCTCGCGTTACATGTTACGGTTACGTTAGTACATTCGAATACGGTGATCAAGTATAACACTGTCTTAATACTTATCTATTCAGCCGTCCGATTTTCACTGCAGTTCTGTTGTCGTATATCTCATAAGAATGTCGGAAACCGCTTCTAGCTATGATATAGTAGCAATAGCACATGGGTATTGACAAAGCATTCAACAATCTTTCCGCCGACTGTCAGTACGGGTAGACAAGTGAGCGAGGTCCCCAGTACCAATCCGTGGACGATAAGTACCACTTCGGCTTTTCCTCCCTCCGCAAGAATATCCGTAGTTTCTCGATATCTTCTGCGGACGGGACGCGAAGTCGCTCCAAATGGCGATAATTCGAATAGATAGTCAAGAGCCACCCGTCGAAGATCATGCCTGGATGCGGGGCTATCGCCATCAACTTGGGGAAGAACGACGAAATCCCCGCTTTTTTTATGACAAACTCGAATACTTCATCGCGGTTGTTGACGCTGTCCCAAAGCTCCTTGCCATCGATGACAACCAACTTGTATAGGTTGTTCTCCTTGGCAATCTTGATGCACCACGCGTTGTTGACGACGTATCCGAGATGGATTACGGGAGGTCTGTAGGCTTGGTTTTTCTTCGGATAGAGGCCATGCGGGAGCTTGTCGAGTGGGCAGCTCTCAAAGGCCGCCTTCCGATCCTACATAAGCAATGAATGATAACGTTTTATGAGAAAAGTGATGCGTACCCGAAGATCCTTCCTCCGATCCGACGGAGGACCAAAACAGTCGTACTTGCTCTTCACTTTGGCAGTATGAGTTGAGCTTTCTGAGTTTGAAGACATAGTGAGCGTGAAAGTGCGTTCGGAGTGATGATCAAAAGTGTGGGCCAGTGGACGACGTTCACAGATTGACGTGATGAGTCATGTATCCTTTTTGAGCCACCAAACAGTATCATAAAAACAGTCCTAACTAGTCATGTATTTGGTCGGTTGCTGTGGGCCGAGTACTAGTGCTCTGGGCTGGAAGACATAACAAGTGGCTCTCCGAGAGTGGTAGCTGCGCTGATCCGCGTGCTAAGGCCTGAGGTTTTGTTGTTATTTGGTGCACCTGACGTAATGGTAATAGAGTTCGATGACACGTCAGATGACGCAGACCAGACTCGGCCAATGCAGAGGAGCAAAGTGCGAGAGAACGAACGACGAGGCTCAAAATGAACGAGTGAATGTGCGTTTTTGCTTCACAACAACGCCTTTGTTCATTTCCATCCGTACCTGACAGCACATCCTGGCCGAGCCCTTTGTCTTCAATTTGTCTGGACATAATGCCGATTGAGACTGACTCGCGCGCTCGATCGCTTGCCGTTTCCCGTCGCTTTGCTGTCCATGGCGCAGTGGTCATTGTGATTTTCCGAATGTCCAGCATGATCGCACGTACTTACTCTTCAGCGTTTTCCACATCATTTTTCTCGCCTTTGATTCGCAAGTGGAAATTTTTGAAGGGCAGCCTGCATCGCGGTCCGACTCCTCCGAGTGCACTCTACAAGGACCCCTGGCAATACCAATTGAGGCCTGTCTGAGTGGGGATCGGCATTGCTCGAGTGAAAAGCGTGCATTCCCACGGCCTGCGGCATCCAATGCCGCGGTCGGAGCTGGGAAAAAAGTTGACCGAAGAAATGCTCGCTTTTCCGCCACTTCCGTTGCTGCATCCGCAGCTCTGAAATAAATCAGTAAAAATGTCTATATAACAATAAATGAATATATCTTTGATTTGTCTTGAGGGATTTTTAATAAATACAATATTCATTGAAATTCAACTGACTTAATAAGAGAATCAAGCATTTCACAATGAATTATTTTTTTAAATAAAATTCCTCAAGACAAAGTCAAGTTTAGCTTTAAAAAAATGAGATTCATTAGAAAAGTTAGCGGGATTCTGAGTGAGTTGCTGGTGATGAATTTTGCAGAAGTAGGGGTCGACAGGCCAGAGAGAGCGCTCACGTGATAGCATATAGGGAATCGCGTCGACACGCTTCAGCTCGAATTTCATGCCTGGCACACCAGCAGAAACAGCTTGTTAGCGTATGTATAGAATGTATATATGCATACAAGTAACTTACAACTTGTTTTAAGTCCTTAGATGTCAAAACGAGCGGCTCAGCAGCAGTCGGCACTGCGGGTGGCACGCTTGCTTTGACATTCACCTCCTGATGCAGATGTACCTGCCAGAATCGATAGCGATGCATGGGATGTTGACAGACAGATAAATAATACAATACCTAGACATACCCGGTCAGCCACGGAGAGGATCAAGAGCCTTATGGCTCAATTACAAGAGAAACAGCAGGAACTCACCAAACTTCACGATGTAGATCCTGTGAATGGGTTGTTTAGGATCAGTAGTTCGTTTGGGGACGTGTTTCGGTTGAGTTATGAAGTAAATATAAGCTCAGTATGAGCGTGGGAAAAATCTCGGTACACGTCGGTACGCATCGGTACGTGTCGGTATGTGTCGGTATGCGTCAATATTGAAAGGTGCTCTGGACGCGATGTGAGTGTCGGTACAGAGCCGGAATGAGCGAGATATCAAATCCAGTACGAGACAATAGCAATAGCAGAGACGAGAATGAAAACAAGACAAGAGATGAGACTGAAGACGAGGTTGCCACGAAACTAACTGTTGCGGAGACTAACTGCACGCACAGAAGCTGCCCTATCTGAGGGGAACTCTGCGGTAGTATTTCCTCCCTTGCTACCTACGACAGGGAAGTCCCTAAATACAAGGTGCAAGAGATTTATCTACAGGAAAATTATTCCAAAGTGAGTATAATGTGCATACCGGGTGAAACATAGAGCGTCGGAGAGAAAACATTCAGAATGTAAGAGAAACATAGAAATTCAAAAGAAAACCTGTCCATGCGACAACTTCCCCATTTGCATCAGTCCATCATCCAGTCATATCGCAGCTCCACCGGAACTGAGATCCTCCAATCGGTGAGTCGTCACCCATCATTGGGCAGATCTCCGGTACGCATCCCAACTGACTCCGATGACATAAGCTTTCCGGTACATCCCGAATTGCCAGGGGGATCTTCCTAGTGATCCGCTGATGTGATGTCGGGCAAATTGTTAGGCGGGAGTCCGGGAGATGACTCAGACTGGGCAGGCCTCGGCTGACTGTTGTCTGGGACGTGTTATACTCGAGCGGGGACTCGGGACACGCTATACTCAGGCTAGGTCATCACGGAGGTAAGAGGATTAATACAGTGTACTCTACTACAGGAGGGGGGGACGCGGTCTCACCTAGGTCATCACGGAGGTAAGAGGAAAAGCAGAACAGGTGTTCAGATGCGATTCCTCTTCCTTATATACAGTGATCACCTCGTGAGAACCGGTTGCCCAATTGTCTAAGATTACATAAAGGGAGCGGAATGGAACGAATGAAGGTCGCGTGAAAGGAGTGTGGGAAATGATTGGAAGGATGATTAAATATAATGAAAAGGAGTGATTAAAAGAAAGGAAATGGTCAAAGGAAAATAAAAGAAAAGATGAAAGTTCGAGTTCTGACATTACCCCCCCTTCAAGGTTGGGCGTCCCAACCAACCAAGATCGCGGTCGTCTGGCTCGGTGTCGATGAAGAGTGGGCGGAGTCGTGAGCGAGGGATGTCGAGTTTGCGAGGAGCACCGGGGTGTTTGAGGTAAAACTCAGCGATCGCCTCCTTTGCGTTCTCGCCAAAGTCCTTCTCTGGTTGCCAGGTCGGTTCGATGTACCCGACCCACTTGACGAGGTATTGTAGTTTACCTCAGTGCAGCCATGAGTCAATGACCTCCTTGACCTCGTACTCTTCCTCGTCGTCGACGATTTCCGGTGGAGGTGGTGGCGGCTGTTTCTGGCTCTCGAAGGTCGGTTCGATGGCAGGTTTGAGTAGTGCCTCGTTGAAGACGGGGTGGACCTTCTTCCATCGCTTTGGGAGTTTGAGCTTGTACGCGCTCGCTCCAATCTTGTCAATGATGTCGAAGGGACCATACCATTTGTCGGCAAGTTTTTTCGTGGGCGAATCTGTACTGATGTTTCACCCATCGAGGAAAACCTTGTCTCCTGCCTTGTACTCCACTGATGCTCCTGCCGTCCGGTCATGATAGCGTTTCATGTCCTCAGCCGCCTTAACTAGATTGTCCTTCGCCACGCGATGAGTCTCCTTGATGTGCTTCGCGAATTCTTCCGCCGACATATTGGCAGAGGAAGTTCGTATGGTGTCGAAGCTCATAGGGTGACATCCGGTGTTTGCATAGAAGGGTGACATCTTTGTCGCTGAATGTTCGCGGTTATTGTAGGCGAACTCTGTGAGGGGGAGCCAGTCCTTCCAATCCAATTGCCGATGATCAATGAAGAGCCGGAGGTACTGTTTGAGCTCTTGGTTGACGCGTTCCGTTTGACCGTCCGTTTGCAGGTGGTACGCCGTTGACGGGTTGCCTTCGATGTGTAGGAGTTTGTACAGCTCCTTCATCATCGACGCATCGAACTGTGTGCATCGGTCGTGGATGATCTTCTTCGGTAAGCCATGGAGGCGGAAGACGTGGTCGCGGTACAACTGAGCCATGCCTTCCGCTGACAGTTTCGTCGTCGTCGGGATTGCATGCATCTGTTTCGAGAATCTGTCCACGAAGACACAGATCGCATTGTGTCCCTTAGAGTCTGGGAGTTCTCCGATTAGGTCGACCGTGACGATCTCCCAGGGACCTTCAGGGATCGCGTTTGGATGAAGCGGTCTCGACCTCGACGTTCTTAAGGCTTTCATCCGTTGGCAACGGTTGCATCCTCGGACGTATGTTTGGACATCGGAGAACATCGACACCCACCAGAAGTCTCGACGTACCAGTTCGACCGTCTTCGACGATCCAGGATGTCCTGCCAGGGTCGAGTCGTGGCACTCCCGCAATACCACTTCCTTCATCGTCGACAGCACGTACACCTTGCCTTTCATCCGCCACAACCCGTCGACTTTCACCATGTTCGTCGGCCTCTCCGACTCGTCCTGCACTCTCTGCGCTTCACCCACTCATTCCAACACTTCATCACGCGACGTCCTCACCACTCCACGGTTCAGCCATTTCTCCTTGATGAATACAACATCATCGTTGTCACCCTTGCCCTGATCATAACCTGTCTTGTGCGACAGCAGGTCGGCCTTGCCCATCGTCTTCCCCGGTTTGTGTTCGAGGTGGAAGTCGAATTCTTCAAGTTCAGTTCGCCAGCGAGCTTGTCGGTAGCTCAGCTTCTGTGCCGACTTGAAGTAGGTCAGGTTGGCGTGGTCGGACCAGATCTCGATCTTGTGTCGGGCACCAAGGAGGTATTGTCACCACTCCTTGAGCGCCGAAACAATGGCAAGCATCTCCTTGTCATAGATTTCGTAGTTTCATTCTGCCGGCAGGAGCACTTCCGATCGGTAGGCGATCACCCTCCACTTCCCTTCTTGCTTCTGCAACAGCACACCTCCGAGCGCGTAGTTCGACGAGTCTGCCTCTAGGCGGAAAGGGCCCTCGTCGTTGGCGATCGCAAGGACTGGAGGTGAGCAGAGACGTCGTCTCAGCTCCTCGAACGCTTCCTGCTGTTCGGTCTCCCATGCCCAGTCCTTCTTGCCTGTTAACGACGTTAACGGTCGGACCACCTTGCTGTAGTCCTTAATAAACCGTCTCAGCCAGTTTCCCATACCGAGGAACTGTTGTAGCTCCTTGAGGTTTCGCGGGATAGGCCAGTTCGCAATCGCCTCCGTCTTCGCCGGGTCGGCCCTGATCTCACCATTGCCGATGATGTGACCGAGGTATTTGACGACCTTGGCATCGAACTCACACTTCTCCGGTTTCAGGTATAGGCCATTCTCTCGAAGGATCTGGAGGACGCGCCTCGACGTGTCTATATGTTCCTCAATGGTTTCTGAGAGGATCAATATGTTGTCGAGGTATACAATGATCAGGTTAGCATAAATCAGGTCCTTGAAGATGTGATTGACAAAAGCCTGGAACATCGCCGGGGCGTTGCAGAGACCGAAGAACATTACTGTCGGTTCGAAGAGACCCATGTTTGTGCGGAACGCTGCCTTCCACTCGTCGCCTTCGTGGATCCGGATGTTGTAGTATCCCCAGCGAAGGTCAAGCTTAGTGATGTATTTCGCTTTCTTGACCTTGTCGACGAGTTCGTCGATGAGGGGAAGGGGATACTTGTTCTTGACTGTACCGTCATTAAGCTTTCGGTAGTCCTGGATCGGGCGTAGGGACTTGTCGGCTTTCTTGATAAAAAAGAAAGGCGAAGCCATCGGGGATATTGACCTGCATATACGACCAGACTTCAAGTTCTCCTCGAGGAAATCCTTCAGCGACTCCTGCTCCGTTGGTGTCAGTGGATAGATCTTGCAGTCACTAGGTTTGAAGTCGGGTTTCAAGTCGATGACATGGTCCCATGGGCGGTGTTCCGGCAGTTTCTCGAATCCCTTCTCCGAGAAGATGTCGGCGTAATCGTCGAGGTATGCGGGCCAGGACGCCTTGTCCATTCGCATCCCACTCACCCTCCTCATCTGCTCCACCACCTCCTTCACTTCACCTAGGTCCTCCACTGGCTCCCTTTCGATCGCACATTCGCTCGGGCAGCGAGTAAAGTCGAGTGTACCCGTCTTCCAGTCGACCTCCGGGTTGTGCCGTCGAAGCCAGTCGTACCCCAGGAAGATGTTAGATGACGCCAGTGAGGTTACCGCCAGGACGATCCGTTCCTTATGGTGACCGATCGTAAGTTCAATGTCAACGTACTCCTCGATCAACCCGGCTTTGTTGTGTGTGCCGTCGGCATTGAGTACCGCAAGGGGTTGGATATAACGCTTCGTCTCTAGCCCGTACCATTCGACGAATCTCACGTCAATGCATGATCCCATACATCCCGAATCTACGAGCGCGTGTGCATCCACCTCCCTCACTTCACCTTCCACGCTGTGCCCGACGTTCAGGAGAAGGTCCAGCTGGCGTCCGCCAGTCCCTCTCATGAACAGCTGCTTGTATTCTTCACTTCCTTTCACATCAGTGGGGGCTTCATACTTGGAAAAACCATCGACGTCGTTTGCATCTACGTATTGTACAGATGGTTGGTTATATTTTAACGAGTCCGGATTTGAAGTCCCTTGTTCTTCTCGGTCAGTCGCCCCGATGGCTACGCCTGACCACTCGCAAAACCCTGCGAGTCGACAACCTCTTCGTCGTTTTCTCCCTCCTCAACGTATTCTTCCACCGTCGACCTTCGAGTGTCTACGACTTCCTCGAATGCCGATTCCTTCATCGCTCCGAGCTCATCGGCGAGGACGCGACGTTCACCTGGTGCCATCAGTTCCAGCATACGCTGGATGATCGGTTTCGCCTGCGGGCACTTGTCCTTAAAGTGGCCCAAACCGCCGCAGATCCAGCACGCGCGTCGGCGTTGTGCCTCGTTCATCGAAACGTCCATTGGCTGGCCAGCGCCTCTGAAGGTGATTCCAGTCGCGTCGCATTTGTCGATGTGCAGGGCCACTACCTGTCGACGCGCGGGGGGCGCTTGTTGGGGCGTCGGGCAGGGCGTGAATTGGAGCGTCCTACCTCGTTGGATCATGCGAATCTGTTGTTCACCCCGGTCGATTTCGACGGCTTTCTTCTTCCATGCCTCGTACGTCGTCGGTACTGGCGTCGACCTCAACACCCCGCGGACCACCTCGATGTTCATTGCGCGCTTCAGGCGGTCACAAATGACGCTATCATCCTTCAGCTCCGCTGCCTTGATGATCACGTCGAGATCCTGGAAGAACTCGTCGGCAGAGAGGTCCTTCTGGACCTTGTCTCGGAACTTCTTCAACGCCTTCTCCTTCCTGTTCGGGTTGTCGAAGGAAGCATCCAGTCGTTCCTGAAACTTGGTCCAGTCATCCGTGAAGCTCACGACGCCGCCCGCTGTGAATTCCTGGACGTAGTTTTGCGCCCACGTCGACGCGTTGCCACCCTTGAGGTAGGAGAGGGCGACATAGATTTTGCTCGACGACGAGGGGTACTTAGTGGGGTTTGCCGAGACAAAGAGAAGGACTTCACGCTTGAAGTCGAGGTAGTCATCGCCGCCAGCGAATTCGCGTGGCCGGGCGACGTCAATCGAGGGAGCTGGGGCTTGGGCTGCAGGGGCATTCGTTGCAGCGCGGGTAAAGGCAGCCGCTACGATCGCTGCGATTTCCTGTTGCTGCCTTTGGGTAAAGCCTTCCGACATCACTGGTACGGGCGTGTGCGTTAGGCGTTCCGGGGGTGTCGGCGGTGACGAGTCTCTCCGGGGTGTTCGGTATCCTCCTGGTTTGCTGGGAAGGACGACCGATGATGTCGAAACGGTAGGGGATGCTGGGGCGCGAGGGGTTCGAGGCGCCCACCGAGTTCTTTCGCCTGATGGGTCAGTTGAGTACCAGGCGTGTCTAATGTCACTCCACCAGAGGTTATGGGTGACGTGGTTTCTATCGTCGGCTACATACGACTGTCGTTCGGTGTCGTAGCGCGACGAATGAGGGAGAGCCCGCTGTTGTTCCTCGGTAAGATCTATGTTGACTAGACTGGGGGGGGAACTGGGAGGGGCTGGTTGTCCGGATGAACGTTACGCTGGCAAAGGACAGGTTCGTCGGCAAATTTGATGACCAAACGGAAGGAGGCGGCCGAGAGCACAATCGACAATGACGTCGAGGACTGTACATGGTGTGTTACCCACGTCCAGGTCAGATGGTTCCTCCACCAGAGGGAGAGGCGGAGAGCCAGGGTCGGGAAAGGTTGGGTGTAGGTTTACGTAATACACAAACGTCCGAAAACGTCCGGGCAGGGTTGAGGGTTTGTCGTTTAGGGGTTCTACATGTCAAGTCCGTCGAGGGGAGCGCTCCTCTAGACTGAGTGAAGGTGAGTCGACAGCAACGACGTACGCTGGGGATGAGCCTGGGTGGGGTTCTGCTTTTATGTTAGGCGGGACTCCGGGAGATGACTCGGACTGGGCAGGCCTCGGCTGACTGTTGTCTGGGACGTGTTATACTCGAGCGGGGACTCGGGACACGCTATACTCAGGCTAGGTCATCACGGAGGTAAGAGGATTAATACAGTGTACTCTACTACAGGAGGGGGGGACGCGGTCTCACCTAGGTCGTCACAGAGGAAAGAGGAAAAGCAGAACAGGTGTTCAGATGCGATTCCTCTTCCTTATATACAGTGATCACCTCGTGAGAACCAGTTGCCCAATTGTCTAAGATTACATAAAGGGAGCGGAATGGAACGAATGAAGGTCACGTGAAAGGAGTGTGGGAAATGATTGGAAGGATGATTAAATATAATGAAAAGGAGTGATTAAAAGAAAGGAAATGGTCAAAGGAAAATAAAAGAAAAGATGAAAGTTCGAGTTCTGACACAAATCATCCTGTGTCCGGTACGCATCGGGCAAATCATTCTGAGTCCGGTACGTGTCAATAGCTGTTGGAATGTGCAACGGATGGCCTCTAGAGGGATCTGCAGTGGTTGGCCACTCACCGGAACTCTACAACGATCTCACTAACTCACAAACCGAACTCAATAACAACCTTTGAATCACCGTTGAAAACCTACAAGCGAACATCGCAGCTAATGAACTGGAGCTTAAATCAACAAAAGACTCACTTATTTCCACCTCCAAACGCCTTGACAGAGCTCGAACTCGAGCTTCTCGTTCTTCATCTGGCCTTTATAATGAGCGAAAGGCCGTCAGATGCTTACAAGCCATCATCTCGAACCTGCGATCCAAGAACAAGTTATTAGAATCTCATATCAGCGAAAATCAAAACAAACTTACAAGATCTGAAGCTGAACTTACTGCCGCTCATACCCAAGCCAAATACATCCAATCTGTAGCACATTCCCACCTCCACTCACTCAATCTAGCAAGCTCCGAGCTTCAGGATGCTCGCTATCATCTGGAACTGCAAGAGAAATCGCTGAGCAAACTGCAAACAGAAAAGCAGCAATTTATTTCGAACTCACAGAAGCGCCACTTGACTTCACAAAAGAAAAGCCGCATGCTTCTTATGTGGCTCTCTCGAGCTCAAGGACGTATACAACACCTAAAACGGTTCAGATCAGATGCTCATAGGACGATTCGACTCACAGAGAAGGGTGTTTATACTTCACCGGTTCGCTCGCTTGTTTGTCGGCTCGTCTTACTTGGATGTCCTACCTTGAATGCCGGCAAGATCGTCGAGGCTTTCGTCCAGTTTACAGGCATCTTTCTTGGGACGAAAGCCTCGAAGTCTAAAAAAAGGAAGTGTTCACCAAGTCAGCGAACAGTTGGCCGGATTCTGGGTGAAGGAGACGTAGCTGTCGACGTACAGCTGGGCTATGAACTCCTTCAGACTCCAGGTAAGTTAATTTAAAAATACAAAGCCAAATGCATATACTCACCTTCCTAGGTTTTACGACCGGAGGAGATGGAACGAGTAACAAGAACCAAAACTTTGAATCGTTCCATATCAATCTTCAAGCGTCGAAAACATACCTGAATCTGACCTCCGTATCCACCGAACATTCCTCGGATTCTGCTCCTCTCGAGGCTGTCGAGCACAAGGTTCGATTCGCTGGTGTCCGAATGTCAGCGAATCATCGCTCCGAAACTCAGAAACAAGGTGATATTACTTGCCTTGATGACATTATCGATACCTTCAAGAAAAGCCCCCTGGCTTCGATGACCGAGCTGCCGGCACAGCCATTTGATGAGGCGTTCCTGGCCATGAAGTACGCAGGCTCGCATGGGGACCACGCCAAAGACCAGAAGTCGAAGCATCGTCTGCTTGCCGCTTGGAAGGAAGAATTGTCTATGCAGGGACTTGGCGTGCTCTGTCTCTTTTCCAAACGGCCGGAGGAGCGTGATGTCCTCATTTTGGAGGCTAAGGTGGCCCTGATCGCTGAGCTTGGCGGCAAGTCTGTATGGGAAAACCTGAGTGCACAAGATCAAGCAGAGAAGGAGTTAGAAATGATGAATAGGTTGTTGGAATCTTTTTCTGGGGAGGCTTACCTTGCGCTCTCGGAGGAGGAAAGACGACAGCTGAAGCTCTTCGTCTGGACTGGGTGCGATATGCACAAGGATCTGAATGCCGTCAAGGGAGGCAATTCAGGGATGCGCAAACAATGGAAAAAACTCGGGATCTCACCTGTTGGGCTCGCGAATCGAGATAACGCGGCCGTCCTTGAGCTCGTGGAAGGCCAGGGAGAGGGGGAGAGTGCAGCCGAGAAACGAGCGCGTGACGTAACAATAGGGGGTGCCGTCAAGCTGGCTAGTCTGATAGGTGCACTACTGAATCACAAAGATGACAAAAAAGGTCAGCAACACACGTTTCGAGACTACGCATTAATGATCCTTGGACGTATCTTCACTTTCCCTGACACTTCCAACACTCGTTATTCCTCGTACCTCGAAGCGGCAGCTGAGATTATAGCAAACCTGGACTTTTATGTTGAGTATATGCACTTTATTCGAGACTCAAAAGAAAAGCGAACCCTCAATCACCTTGAGTCGAATGTCTTGAAGGGTCTCGAGGATCTCCTGATGCTCACAGAGCTCGCAACGCTTGCGCTTTACCAAGAGGCTGTCTCGTTTTCGTATATTTCGTCTGTTCACGGCACTGGACTCACACACATGAATGCGCTCAAGCTTGGTCCCTTGCAGCAAAGAGTCAAGACCCACATAAAAAAGCTCATAGATGAACCTCATCTCATCCTTTCTCCTGACTCGGATCCGCGCGTTGCGACCTTGAACGGGTACGAGAGCTGGAAACGTGCCGATGCAGTCAATGCAATCCACAAGATTTCGTCAGAGCTGCCGCACCTCGAGGAAATCTTCCGAGTGTTTCTTTCTGGGGCACTGGAGACTTGGGAGAGGTTTACATCAGAGTTTTCAGATGACGGAACAATCGCAGCACTTACCGAAGGAGAAAAAGAGCTTGCATGGATGCCGCCGATGAATGACGCAAATGAGGGTGCTCTTTGCGCCTATCGAATCTTTGCGCGAAAAAATCCATCGGGAACAATAAAGCTATTCAATTCAATTTTTAGGTTTCGACGAAACGACACGCAAGATTTCATGGATACAATGCTTACCGGTCACGAGCACGAGGTCTTTCTGAGAAAAGAAGCGCATGAAAGGGATGCCATGGGACTCGATAGGAAGCGGCGGTGAGAAATTCACGAGGAACACATGGAGGATATAGCCAGCAAACGACAGAAAGACAAAGCTCGAGCCCAGAAGAAGTCAGAAAAGCAAGAGTGTCTTGATGCGATCGATATCCAGCACGATCGTGAACTTGTGACAAAGATGACTGTGCCGCAGCTGAAGGATCAATTGGACAAGCTTAGGATTATAGATACCCAGATACCCATAGACAGCAAGATGAAGAAAAAAGCAGATAAATTAATGGAACTACTTAATGCATTAGATAGGTATGATAATTTGGCTTGTACTAGTAATTCTGTAGATAATTCTTAGTGCCACTGCCGGGCAAATAAGCGGCGGCAGAAGCATATAATCAACTGATCAACCTCGAAAACATTCCCTTGGGGCTTCTCATTACACACCCCACAACTTAATCTCGACAGATTCTGTCCGGGGAACCGCCAGCAGAATTTCTAGCATTTCTATGCGTGCTAACGAAACTTTCGCCAAGCGCATTGCCACAAATTTCTATTCTAAGTAGGTATTTACACTCCGACTGAAAAAAAGTGTTCACACTTTTCTAATGGGCAATGCCGATCCCCAGTCTGAGGAGGGGAGTCTTTTATCTGGATTTTTTCAGGCCCTAGCGGGCCCGTTTTATCCGGATTGCCCAGGCCTTCAAAAAATTTCAGTTGACTTGTCCATCTTACCCAGGCCTCCCTTTTGTGGTGTTTTTATCTGGATTTAGACAGGCCTCACCAGAGCTGTAAGTAGATAGAAAATATACATTTGGGGCAAATTTGTAGTTAATTGCTTGAGGATAAAACATGAATTAATGAAACTCGGACTTTTGAGTCTTGAGATCGAAGGTTTGACAAAGTAAATGTACAACCAAAAAGGAAGTAAAATATTGGTTTTGATAGGAGAACAGCCAATATCTTGTAAATAAGCTTTAATTTAATTTATTATCTAATTCACATTGTTTCTGAATAAATCGAAGATTTGAGGTCTATATAAGGAGAAGCAGTCCCACAGTAACATATGCTTTCTGTTATATGAGTTACCAGCTGGATTACCTCAGCCCTCACACTTGGTCATGTTATCCGGATTGATCCAGGCCTCAGGGATCCGGCGGTCTGTCTTAGCCGGATTTTTCCCCAGGCCTCCGGCCAAATTTTGACCAAAATTATCCGGATTGCCCAGGCCTCAAGGTCCAAATCCGGCCAAAATTATCCGGATTTGATTCAGGCCTCCGTGCGTATTGCCAGGGGTCCTACTCTACACTGATTCGACGTGCTAGGCTGTTTGGCGCGTGCACACATCTCAGGAAGGTCTCAGTCTCCCTTCGACTTTCCTTCCTAAGAACGACTCTTACGCTTTTGTCGATATAGAGATGTGCTGAGAACCTCGCGCACGCTACGGCGGTATTTACCTTTGGGAGCTCGTACAGCACTCTGTTTGACATCCAGCCTTTCTACGATCTCATCTCTCGGCTATATCTATTTTTCTTTCAACAAACCCTTCACAACCACGAGCAGGACACGAGACGTGACGTACGACACCGAGCAAAAACTGTACAAGCTTCTACTCCTCGCATCGCTCCTGCACTAATCGACTGAATTCCCTTCAGTACCTTCGACCGCATATTCTCCGCCATGCCGAATACCTGTGCTCGACTTATTTACTTCTCCCTTGTGGGGCGTTCGTCATACACCTCGGATTCCTCACGTCCCTTATACTCCTCGACCCACACGGATCCAATCCCAACTCTGGTACCCATGACGGTAGATACGTCGCATCACATGGATGGAACTGGACGTTGAACTACTGGAGGGGTGTGAGAGGATGGTGCATCCTGCAGTACGTGGCGCGCGATCAGGTCTGTCTCTTCGGTATGTCCATCGTTCCGCTTATGATCAACGCTTTGGCCTGATTTGTTTATTTGCTCTACTATAAACGAACGCTTGACAGGTACCATCATTTATTATCCTTCACACTCCCGACTCTGTTCCTCTTCCTGCGTCTGTAAGCACTACTGTCTTGCTTTTCTCGTGGCCCTATAATCTCATTTCTTTGCCTGGTCGTAGCATATCGATACTGTATGTGCGCTCTCTCTCACCATCATCAATGTCGTGCTTGATACCGTTATTCTTTGCACCTTCTAGCTATAACAGGGAGGGATGCAGAAGCAGCTCGCTGCTTCTGAGCCTATAGCATTCTGCTGATGAAACGCAGGCGCATTCGTGTCGGTACAAACCTCAACTTCAAGCCTGCCTTCCGACATGAGGCAATTTTATCATGGTCAAAATGAAACGCTTGCTTCGTTATGCCCTGATCACTTTGACCAGGCTCGTCGGGTCTGAAGCTGGATTTGGATTGTTTGGACACAAGCGGGTAAAGACTGGTCGGTGGCACCCCGTTTACTGTAAGCTTAAGTTGTCTGCAAAGTTAGAAGTGGAGGCTAAGAGCCGTCTTTCTATGCGGCTAGGTGTGCTTTGGGGTATGTTGTCGTTGGCGTTTCGCATTGTCAGGAATCGCTGTTGATGCTTCGGACGCATTCCGATCGGCGTCGACCTCTCCGCTGTAGTAGTGTAACGAAGAGCACTAATACTTTGCCGCCTCGGCGTCCTTGTGCGTACAATTCTAGAGACTCATGTGTACCAGACCATAGGTACTGATGTACATGTGCTTCGTTGTCAGAGATGTTGTTTGTGCGGAAGAGCGACAGCTGCAATCACGAAGACGATAATGACGACGCGGAGAGATCCGTGGAGGGCGATGGCGAGAAGACTGTCGTTGCACACGGGTCATGGTCTGTATCCATATGAAACAGCGCAGAATTGCTCGTTTCATGCGTTATGAGACCGATAGTGATACAGGTCTGGAAGCGCAAGCTACAGATGAATCGAAGAAAGAGATGATCCAGGAGGAAAGGGGAGAGGAGTGGTCGTGGAGTAGGCGAGGGAAAACATGGGCGAGGTAGAGAACAAGGCGAGTCATGGCGCGAAAAGCCAAGCAGGACGGAGAAAATCGAAGGCAGTAGTACGGTTCCACGCATAGCGGCAGAGGCTTCTGTGGGCTATGCCGATCGTGCTGATGAATGTCGGAGCAGCAGGACTGGGGCCGCGTACTAGAGATTGAGGAGAATTAGGCTGCTGTGCGACAAGCTGATCGAAGCCCAACCTCATCTTTTCAGGGAAGTGTGTCTCAGTGTCTCTGCCCCCTCATCTGTATGTTCCATTGAATGAATGTCGCAATGTTGGAGCATAATCTCATGAATGCGACCTATAGGATAATAGTACACTGAGTACACTCTGGGAACCCTTATTACTTACTCTCAGTGGCCGGTGTTCAGGTACGCGTATGATGACAACACAATATTGCTAGCCACTGAGGAAGTCTAATATGTCCTCCAGCCTGTTCACAAGGACAGTGTCCCCGTCTCCCCCTCCCCCTCCATCTCCATCTCCATCTCCATCTCCATCTCCATCTCATCGCTCACCAAATCACAAGCTGTACGCTCACATTTAAAAGACAACTGAAATCTTCCCTTCCTTCTCCTCATTGAGACAAAGCAGTGACTGGAGTTACGTTTTCCAGCTCACAGTCGTTGGCTCTGGCAGTGCGCTGTCAGATGGATCATTCGGTCACAATTGATGCGTTGATGCACATTCTAATTAGTTTTCCATAGGTATCACCGGAGGTATATGGCTGACGAGAACTCCATCCGAGGCTCCGCTGGTATACTTAAGTTATATAGTTATAACTCATACAGAATGTCAAAATTTGGCATCTTAGGGCCAGAGGGATCGCTTCGCTGCAGAAGGATTTGCCCATAAATGTATCATCATCATTCAAGCTCAGCACGGTAGAAGCTTGCCCGGTGCCCCCATCCTTTCGTGACCATCACCATCTTGATCCGGTACGGTTTTAGAACAACGTACAGTACAGACGCATGCCATGCTCCAGGCATCCTTATATTATGTTGCTTCTCAGCCTCATTTCTAACTCTAAGTGCTTTCTCCCCTCACTCTTCCCGACTGTAGCCCCGTCATGCCCTCTTTCCTTTTGTTCAACAAGATGTCTCCTCAGCCGCATTCAACCGACGGCATCAGACTTCTGTACAAAGCGATAACTCTCATATGCCAGACATTATTCTACGGTAAGCGAACAGTAAATCCTCTATCTTCAGATGAACTGACACATTTATGATTATAAAATATCAGGTATTTACGCCGCATTGATCCCGTTTTCTACTCATTTTTTGATGTGCGTGCAATCTAGTCCGGGCTCCATTATTTCTGAGCGTTAAGATACGGACTGGTTAGCAAAAAGAGAGCCAAGACAAGAGCAAATATAGTCATGTTCTGCATGACAATTTTCATGTTCATGTTATCTACAAGCTTCTGGGCAGCTTCGGTTGCTGACCTTGTTGTAACAATAAACACGAAGTTCATATATCTTGATCCCAACCAGCCATCTATCGTGGTTACTATTTTCCCTCTTTTCAATGCAATTCTACTTATCAATGTTTGCATATTTTCATACTCTTCGCATGATGGAATGTCACTGACATTTCGTTTGCTTATCCAGTACGTTTTGACAGACAGTGTCGTCGTTTGGCGCGCGTGGGTTTTATGTAGAGATGGAAGCAAGAAGATGTTGATGATTCCTTTGTCTTTTCTTGTATTTACTTCGCGTAGGTGTCTCATATCTGGAAGTGTATGCATTCTTTCATACTGATACGATTTCGATTTCAAATTTCAAGTGTCCGTCCTAGCTACCGTTGCGATCAGAATTTCAATGACTGCTTCAGGCGACAAGCCTCGCTTAGATAGCATAATAAACATCAGCCAGATGATGAATCTGGTTCTTTCGCTGCTCACGAATATATCTGCGACCTCGATTATTGCACTCAGAGCCTGGTAAGCTTTTCACATTCGCAATTTTGATACCGGGATAATTAACTGTGACTTGTAGGCAACATCGCCGGTCAATTCAGATAACACTTAGTAGAGCGCGCGATACAAGCACCAAGGTTGAGAGGATCCTGATCCTTCTCGTTGAATCAGGTCTGATTTACTGTATATCAGGGGTAAGAATTTAGCTTCTATCACTATTTCTAGACTTTGTTTTCAACAGTCGTTTCAGATTGTGGTCCTGGTCGCTTCTGTAATCCACCTTCCTCAGGCTGTTGGTACTGTTGGTGATATTTATACCCCGGTACACGTTCAAGTCGCTGTAAGTACATCTTGTCCGAGGTAAAGGCAAGACAGATACATATCTTTCGTACTTCAAGGGCATATATCCAACAGTCATTCTCGTGCTTGTGAGCCAGGAGCGATCGTTGAAGGAAGGTGCCTTCTCCACTGCTGGGAATGTCACTGGCATGACATCCACTCCAATCTCCATAAACTTCACATCCAATCCTGCATTGACGGTTTCAACGATCTTCTATGAAGAAATGTCTCAAAACGACTCCGAGGAAAATGACTCCGAGGAAAACATTGCTTCAGAAGCCCAGCCAGATTTTAAAACGCGCATGGGAAAACGGCTGGAACATGACCAGTCCGATTGAGCACATCCTCATTGTATGTATTAAGCACCCAACTGAAGTATTTGAAGAGCTAATATCAATTTCAGAACTGCGATGATTGGGAGTGATGTTAGTTCAAAGAGGACACAAGCCTAACGGGTTGTTCTTAGTGTCTGAAAGGTTCGTCAACTGAATCATGCGGGTGAAAATGAACACGTAGAACCTGTGCTGCCGGCATCACGAATATCTGCGGATGACTGTTTCGCAGTATACCTGGGTGGCTCGTCCACATCAGAGTCTCCTCTCCCATATAATTTCTCCCATGGTTGTAAGATGTCCGTTTGTACTTTCATGATATAACCCGTTAACTGAGGCTGGTGATCACGGGGCAGAGATTGATGTCAACGTAGAATGTGACATTACGATCGCATACAACACTGCATGATGCTACCGTATCTGTTATTTTATAACTGGACCAAGTACTAGTAGTCATGTCATGTCCTATCTCGCCACCAGAGTGAATTCGAAAGCGATGTGATTTTCGGATGGAGCATGAGTGGCGATACTCATGGCTGATAACAGAAGGAATGCCTCTATGATTCGCCCAGACGAGGGAGCAAGACCGAAATTGGGAAGGAGGGTAATTATCCAAGCTTTCAAAACTCATTTTAGCGCAACGATGGAGGATATGAGCCTGCGGTTGTTGTTGGCGTTGAGGCGCCATTCGTGATCCTATTTACTACCAAAAAGCTACAATTGTGTTAGACTAAAATTGAAGTGCATCTGCTGAATTACTATATTTTATTCTACTCAGCCAATTGCCATTTCCTTCAGCCTCAGCTACCCAGTATGAGCTCAACTTTATCAGACACAATCTTCAGACTATTGTCCAGGATGCAACGAACTGGATCGACATAGATCGCATACGAATCAGGCGTCGGATTCCTGATGTTCCAAACACGAATGATCACATAGACATCTTTAGGGTGATCGTTTTCTTCATTGCGATGGGTACATTTTAAGGCCTGCGGCGTACTCGTTAGTAATACTGCACATAATGGACAACGCATACTCACAGTATCAAGTTGCCGCTTGCTCAGATAGAATGGTTCATGAGAACCATTCGATGTGGACTTCACCTCGATATGGTATGTCGGATACCTTCCTCCCCGTTTTTTTAGTTTCTCTCGGTCCTCTTTGCACAGCTTTGTCGTCAGAATCCCCTCTTTGTCTTCAAAGGTGAAATCGGCCAGGCTATCTCCTTTGAAGTCATCGAACTTGGGATTGAACCCACGAAGTTCGCTAGTCCAGTTCTCAGGGCCAAAAGTAGGGCCAATTATCGTTGTGAGCAATTCGTAGACCTACAGAAAGATGTTGTCAGCCATGCCCAGAGAAGTATGATATTAGTAAAGTAATGTACATATCGTTCACCAAGGATTCCATTGATTTTCTTGTACGGCGATGACTGTGGGGATGCAACTCCATGGCTGAACGGCGGGTCTGATCCACGGACGGGAGTAGTAATCATGGTAGCAGGCGTATTCAATGGAAAGTCGAACATCATCGCATCTGGAAGCACAGTCCTGCGGAATGCCTCAGTGGGGACGATGTCTTCGATAGATGCCTCATCCCTTCCAGCTCGCGTATTTGCCGTCATCGACTCTAGATCGTTCGCCAAGATAGTACGGGAGAGGCTCTGAAATGTCGGTGGAGTGAAGCGTTGTAAGCTGAAGACACGAAGTGGTGACTTTGAGAAGTCGGAAAGGCTGTCCATGATACGGTCCAGTTCATCTTGTAGTTCTTCCATGGAGCAGTTGCTTTGTGGACGAGCACCGCTAGTGTGTGTTCCATAAGATCTTCCCCAATGATTATTAGTTCGCTGAGAAGTTATAGCAACTCTGGGCGAGGCAACCAAAGATGGGGCACAGACTGCACTTGAATACATCCATGAGTCATCGTCTGCTAGATGGACGCCTACATCGTCTATCCCTTGCATTTGGAATAAAATGTCAAGTGCATTCCGGTCCAAAGTCACGGACAACAAGAGCTTCTGGACATCACAGTCAAGCATATCACCCAGGCACTTACATATGTCTATATGTACCCGAGCGGTAGCTCCAGGCACAGAATAAGCCTTTCTGCTGACGAAGACCGTAATGGCAGATTCTCCTTCGTCCAGATGCATCAACTCTGTTTCGGTACAGATTGGAGGGACGTCGGCCAAAGAGAGTGTCGAAGAAATGTTGTCAACCGTATAAATGATGACCTCTTTCAACTTCGAAAGCACCCTTAGTTGTCTGTCGGAAGGCTTTGAATTGTAATGAATAAGCCTTGTCAGGGCAGAAGGTAAGTTTAGAGGTTTAATAGGAGATGAGGGATCGCAGAACTAACCTCTCGATGAACTCGTACCTACCAGCGTAAGTTCCAGTTAGCTCGTCCTCAAGCTCCTGTTGTCCGCGAGGTTCCATTTGGTGATCAACCGAAGTCTCTAGATAATGCGCTAGGCCCTTGGACACGGCAAAAAGCAGTAAGTGATTAATACTTGACAGCCTATTGCCTGTGTCTGAAAACTCCAACATCGGGACGTCGTCTTGGAAAACTTTGGCGTAGCGGCCAGTGCGATCGGGGATGTATATTTCCGTAAGTTTGAACAGACGTAGTCCAGTTGGGGAGTGCCGTGCAGGGAAGATCGAATGCTCTTCTATAAGAGTTCGAACATCCACATCGTTCAATTGCTTCTTTTCAACCAGCCTTGTAAGATCAATCAACATATCCGTCACTTTCTGGTGTACATCACCCCTGATGGTCTGACCTATCCACTCTTTGGAAAGACTCTTGAGTTCGTCAATGAGTATGGTAGGTGGAGCGTTTGACATTCCCAGTTTTTCGTGGAAAAATTCTCTGAGGTTGGGATATAAAGAGCGAACAGTGACCTTTGAAGTCATAGACGAAGGACCATCCCAATAAACATCAGATAACCGAGTCCAGAACATGGACTTCGTGGTTTTCGACGCAACGAATACGAGCGGATAAGCGTTGAAGGCGTCACTGAAAATTAACATGAAACAAATGAGCTGCAGTGAATGTAGTGCGTTGAACAAAAGCTTGCTTACCGTATCCGTGTGGCGTCTTCATCGAAGCGAGCATCAAGCTGCTTATACATATTCACCACAGCATTTTCGTCGTCCATGGCCTGACTTTGGTAATGGGTAAGCAGCTTGACGAAGAAGGCGGCATCTACTTCTATGGTTACTCCGAACCGGCGAAGAAAATTCCACTCTTTGGATTCGGGATTTTTCACAGGAAGGAAGGCGATCCCGGAATACCGAGCCAAAATACTCCTCTTTAAGAACGTCGAACTAAGGATGTACTGCGAGCCATCGTCCAAAGTGACAGACAAATGTGCTAGCTCGTCATGCCAAGGAGCGGAATTATGAGACGGCCAGCGAGGCCAGAAGTACTTGAGAACGTCAAGAAGTTCACGGAGGCTTAACCTCTGCGTCATTTCCTTGAACTCCAAAGAGAGTTTCCTGTTGACGAGGCGAGGTGCCGTATTCAGATGGAGACAATCATGGAGCCATCGAAACCAATCGTCGCGCTCTCTGTCCGGGAGTTGACGCACGTACGCATCGTGGATAAATCGGGAGGAGCTAGGTAGTGCGCTGCGCAACTTGCCTTCGTCGCTTGGCAAATCGAGGTACAGATTTTCGCCAGTGTCAGGGTTTCCTTGCTCGTCAACGAGCTGAAGTCTCCCAGCCGGAGAAGGCAATTCGAACTGGGAAAGACGATGACGGAAGAAAAACATAGCATTTGCAATATGCGACGGCAGCGGCAAGTGCCCTTTGAAATCGAGTATTTTGTCGGCGATAAAAGCTGGGTCCGCCTGAGGCACACCCAGAGCGCGGAATAAAGCGTATTGTTGAGGGGTTGAGGATGGACTGATACGCCAGTGAATCCGACGGAAATCAATATGATCTGGAACTCCGCCAATTTCCGAGTCAAACACGAAATTGTTGGCGTTACATGCCTGCGCCCACGATCCGTTGTCTAGAGGTAAAATTCCGAGTTTAAGAATCCGGTTGTCGAATCGAGATTGGTTTCGCTTTAGAACGTGTGATAACTGGGAGCATACGGTTTCATGCCATTCTTCGTCACATGACTTCAAGGATGCTGAACTCATCGCCGCAAGACCAACCAAAAAGTCATCCAGAGTCATGTCGCGTACTCCTAACCGCCGAAGTGAAGGACCATCTGCTGATGCATCATAGTCATCGGATAGGTAGTAATGCTTCATGTATTCTCCCGGGATCAATGGACCCTCTTTGTAGCGGAGATGGGATGGGATGGAAAGGATCTGGTTGGGACGGCGAAGAATCCCGTTATTGTCTCGCACAACTTCCATTTTCTGAAGCCCTTTGAACAAGTCGCGTTCGATGACACTGAAGAAGGTGCTGACGATTCCGCCAGGTAGGTATCGGATCCACGTGTCCCGCAACGTGGGTTGCTTTCGAAAAGCCTGGACTGCTGCAATAAAAGCGTCGACAATAGCAACACGTATTTTTAGATTCCAGGGCGAGTCGTGAAGAATATCTTCTCTGCTTGAAGACGTAAGGAAGTCTCCATGGATAACGAACTATTCATGAGTCGTCAGTACTGAGGCCCGCTGCTGTAGAACGATGTCACTTACGTTGAAACCAAAGTTCCGTACAGGTAAGAATGCGTGGACATCTTGCGGGAGTATTTTGGGCCTACGGCTCTCGTCGACAGGAAACGCAAGCACAACTTCGGTCTTGTTGACGTCCTTCCTTTTAGGATCGCGCACATCAGACGTGACAACAGTGTGCTTAAGAACGATATACGTGTCCTTCGACCTGACGGCGCCATTATCGATGCGAATAAGCTGGATGAAATCGGAGTCCAGTTTTTTGCGTTCGATCTGGACCAATCTTGAATGTTTTTTATTGCTGACTTTGATGTCAAGCTTTATCGAGCAAAGTTTCTTGAGAAAAAGCAGCAAAGAAGGTTTGATCTCGTTAAGCTTCTCGCTGATTGTAATGCCAGGAGCCGTGCGCTCGTCCCGAGAACGTGAAAGGTCCAAATGGAAAGTTGTCCACCCTGGAGTTGCAGGAATTGAAGGGTCCCAGATAGGTGCTATCATACCGAGCCGACTTCTCCGATCAAACTTGAAAGTGTAGGGGCCGGAGGCGACATGTACAATGTCTGCAACTTTGAAGACAGACTTGAAGCCTAAAATATTCATCAGTCATTCTCTACGATCGTCGTGAATGATGGGGACGATACCCACCTATCCCTTTTTCTCCTGATGAAAAATGCAATTTCGCGTGAGTACTGGAATTGGTGGAAGCAATGTGGAAGCAATGAGGCATACCGATGAACCCTGCATTGTTCTTCTTTGTGCTTCCGCCAATCTTACAGATGGCACGAACGTTCTTCTCTTTAAATCCTATTTCATTGCAGCTTAGGATCATCCTCGAGCCTTCGACGAGTATATGGAGGGTAGGCAGCACATTTGGCGAGTACACGTTGTCTTCAGCGTTCTGAATGAACTCCATGACAAAATGTGTGTCCGTGCTATATAACTGATCTGCCAGACTAGGTACACGTCGTCAGAACGGAAGCAACGGAGGAAAGAAACAAGCTCACAGCTCCAGTGCCTGCTCCGTAACATCCAGAAGGTCTGATTGCGTTTCTCTGTCAACTTCATACCTGCGCCTCACATCGTGAATAACGTCCATGTTGTGCGAGGACTAAATGTAGCGGGTCAGGACACGAACTCTGAGCGCTTTGTATTTATGAAAGGCAGCCGACGATCTCACGCTTTATGCGAACAACCGAAATGACCGAGAGACCGTCGAACAATAGCATCTTTCGAGCCAGGCGGTAGCATGAATTGATGAAAGGGAGGCAGTTGCGAGACGAATTAAGCAAAATCACCTCGTGTTCTGGCTCCTCTGGGATAAGCGTGTCAATAAAGACAGCTATGCGATGCTAGTAGTCAGTGTTCAGCTGTGCTGGAAAATGGGAAAATGGGGCGATGTCTGAGCGCTTACCAGAACCCGGGAGGCCAATGTCCTGTAGCATGTCGTACGGCCGTGTGTACCTATGCTCACTGGCAGCTAATGAGTCCGGGTGTTTGTCGCCCCATATCAAGCTATACAGTAATTTTTTGCTGTCCAGTCCGGTTTCACATCTTTTTCGTGCCTCGCCGTCCACGGGGTAATAGTAGTAGTACACAGCAGCACTGCCTGCAGAAATACCGTACGGTCATCGGAGTCAATATCGTGGGCATCTTGTTGTACCGTGCTTTTAAGGTTCTGATGAGGTAATAAGCACTGCTTTGCAAGCATTCAGGCGCCTCATGCCAGCATCTCACCCTTCACATTCTCGTGCTGCTAATGCCATCTCACGGCTTAATCGCACCGCGGCACTCGACGCGCTCCCGACAAGCTCGTCTATTTTGCATTCGACCTTGTTCCTGTCTCCCGTTCAAAGCCCGACAAATCCCGGCCCACAGATTGATGCATGTGCTCTACATTCAATTCTAGGTCTTGCGGTTCTCATAGCTGAGCATGGCGAACTCCCAGACGATATTTCGCATTCGCTCGGTGAGGTGGAAGTGCTACATTGGCATGTACTGACTGGAGCGTGCTGGAGCAGCGTTCGGACCCTCCATCTGCGGGAGGCGTGGCAGGCAGGCAGCGGTCCGGCAACCTCCATCCCGCTGTTCGCACTGCCATCATCATGAAGTAGCGAGAACGTCACACTGTTAACGATGGGTGTCGGCATGGGTACGAGGCTCACGAGGCATGACGTCCGGCGGTCTGAAACTTGGCGTGATGTAGAGCTTGGTCTAACGACGCTTAACGGGCACACCCGCCTCTATACGCTTTTCTCTCATTGTAACATTCACCTCGGAGGCTGGATAGGAGATCCACACACCCGAACTTGACTTTGGCGAATCGGCATCGCTAAGGGTGTGTGTTTGCTTGAGCTGAGTCTATGCGAGAGGATACGTAGTGCTAGATAGAGTTTTGGTAGGAGCAGCCGGAGATGGTCCCGAGGATGGGTGAGGCTCTTCCGTCTGTATTTTTTTGTCTAATGCGTAACTAATACAGGGGTTTCAGCTTTCATCATTGCAGATGGCTTCGCTTTAGTGTATAAACAATGTTTTGGTAGTTTATCCTATACAGTTTCAAACCTGAATCCATCATCCGGGCCCGTGTTCGTGTTTTCCCTTCCTAGCCTCCTAGACAAGCTGATATTTCATCTGTATGTCCTCCAGTGGTTCTGGCCAGCAAAATCGAATAATGCGCGACCCTCATTGCTGCGCTACCTCGTTCTATATGTTGAACAAACTCGGGCGTAAAGTCTCTGAGATTGTCCTTTCGCTCTGCTAGCTGGCTTTTGAATTTCATCTCAAAATTGAGACTGAAGGGCTTGAGCGTATGATCCACGCGACACGGCACAGGCAGTTCTGCCGGTGCCGGCCGGATCACTCTTTGCAGCGCGTGGGCTGGGGCACCTAGACAGATGCGCATCTTCTCGACGGAAATGCATAATGCGCAGCAAATGTGCCTTGTCAGCCATGCATACGAAGCCGTGCCCAGGTTGGTAGACCACATTCTACTGCGCGGTGGCGGAGAGGCTGGACATTGGGAGCCATATGCGACGTGCTTCGCGCAGGCGTCTGTTTTCTGTTCAACAACTACTCAGCATTCGAACAGCATTTGTAGCTTATGACCGGTGCGGTCTCACTCTTAACTACTATCGTCGAGACCTGGTACGTCGCCTAGCTCCCGGATGTACTGTTCATGGTGTTCCCGCAGGCACAAGGCGTGCTGACGGCGCTCCACCTTTCATGCTTTACTATCTCGTCACCGCAGCTCCCGAGCACGCTCATTGCCGCGGATATGGGACGAGTCATTTGTCGTTAGTTCTGCTGTCGGTCGGAAATTCAATGACACTTCGCAGCTCTTTTGTTTGATGAGTCTCCGGTGCAATCTTCATCTGCGAGGCTAACTTGTCGAGCAAATAGTTGCCGATGACTCTCCTACATAGCCTTGCTCTGCATCTGGCAGCTCCTTTTCCCCTACATTGTTTTCGAGCCCAACTTTCATCTATTGATGAAGGCGCAATTTGGGGGAAGCACTTCACCGATCTCACAGGTATGTGATTCTATACTCTCGATTATAAGCTGCAAATAATGTTTTGCCCCAGCTCCGCTTCCATTGTCATGCGGCGGATTGTATCTTTCTCGAGCGGAGCACCTCGGAGTGCACGTTCATCTACCCCGCAGCGCTCTTCACCCCTTCGAGTAGCTCCTCGGACGAGAACAAGCTCGTCCTCGACGACTATGACGACCAGTGTGGTGCTATTATCAATTCTTCCTTACGGAGATAGGGACGACACGAGACGGGAAACGGTATTAGGACGCTTGGTGCAAGGAGTGACAGAGCCGTTGGCGGAAGCCGAGTCGCCTGACGGATAGCGTGGACATTCTGGACATATGGAGGTGGACGATTTAATAGAGTAGGAATCTTCTTGTCTGAATTGCTAATTTTGCTCTGTTTCATGGGATCTATTTACCTCTCGTCTCAGACGTGAGCTTCCCATTTAGCAGTGTCTCTAACTCCGCGCAACGCTGTGCAAATGCGGACGGAGCCTTTCCTGGGCGTGTGCAGTCGGTTTTGAGAGCTTCGGGCTATGCGAACGATGTCCTCGCGTTCATAGGCGCTGCTGTACGTGTATGCACTGTCAACTTCTGAATCCAGCAAGGCGTGACTTCATTTGTATTATTTATAAGTGTATAAGCTCCGAGTCTATGCCACAGTAATCCACAAAACATGGAGCCTGGTGCCTCGCAATGAGTGTCGGTTGTTTCTTCCTTGGCGCCAAAGTAATGAACACTTGGTATATTTGAATGTCATGGTTCATTTCGACCGTCCGAGCGTTCTATGCACGGACTCACGACTATTCGTAATGTCTTAAAATGAGTACCCCCGTTTCACTTGTACTCGTGGCGTAACTTCCCTTCATTTAACAGACGCCGCTGTAGAGGCCCATAGTCACAAGCTCTGTGGCATTCTTTTTACGTCTTCCGTCTATCGTTCGCCCGTCGATTGCTATTGCATTTTCCATCCGAGCCTTGATCATTGCTTCTCTGGGAACGCAAACTCATCATGCTACACTGTTCATGGCTGTTGGGAGCCAAAGATCACGCGAGCTTTGGTTTACCCGCCATAAGCATGGTTCCTCGGACCATAGCACAAACAAGTGAGCAACCTTCGAACTTACCGCAACAGCATATTCACGTCCCCAAAATGCTCGCTATTACTCGCTGGTGGAACCTACCAGATCTCGCAAACAGAATTACTCTCATGAAGTAACCACACGTAGGGGAATAGACGATACGACGTAAAATTCTCTTATACGTCCTGGATAAATGTACCTCGATAGCAAGGCACAGCGTTGCTTTGAAGTTTCACGAAGAAACCTGTTGCTGTAATGTAACGAGGAGTTCCGTAAGTTTAGTAACGTCGCTATCGACGGTGTCAAGTGTCTTAAGGAAATCCTTCAAGACACAAGTCACATTAGCAACACGCACCATGCACGAGCATCCAATTACTCACCGCGTCTTGGCTCTCATTTCCCGCAGACATTGCCGTGTCCAGGTTCTTTATTAGAGTCTTGAACTGAAAGGAAAACATGAATTTTGTTCCCTTTGTCAATCGTAAAAGGCACATACCGCCGCTAAGAACTTTTCAGGTTCGCAGTCTTTGAGTGTCGATAGTAGACGCGTGATGGATGCAAGCTTCTGCTCCTGGGAACGGAGATCTTCACGAGCAGTCTGCTGTTGTCGGATAGCTGTATATAAATTGAGTAAGAATTCGACGACCCTTGTCACTGTTAGGGGCATACATTGTTGCTGGTTTGTTAGCCATTCCAGAATGTCATATATTGGAAACCCCACTGCGCAAATGGTATAGAAAGGAGCTTGTATGAGAGACAGTGAGGCAGAAGCCAATTCACTCAACTCACCTGCGAAGAAAGGTCCAGCTACCAGTTTCACGACCTGAAATGCCGATTACAGGTCATTAACTGAACGTCCAACTTCCGCGATTTAGGCCGAGAGACTGACTTTATAAAGCAGACTGCAGGCAGGTGTATTTTTTTGAGAAGCATAGTAAGACAGAAGGCGGTAGCTCACATCAGCATAGTCCCTTGTATAAGGTTAACTTGCATTTCCCTTCTTTCGCTCGTGAGCTGCGTGAGAGAGTCGATGTACGCTTCTAGCTTTCGTCTAGCTGCCTCAAGATCAGCAGCTTTCCGTTCACGATTGTGCTCGTTTTCTAGTATCTGCAACTTGTCTTCAGTAACTGTGCTCCACTCCACGCAGTACGAAGTTGGACGAACCATAAGAAATTTGGCGAGTTCCATGTGTTTTTCGGTAAAGCCGGCGTGTCCACTCCTCAAGAAAGTACAGCAGTTGTCAGAGAAGTCTGGAAAACGAGAGTTAATGGCAGTAATGCGGTCAGATACCATCGTACCTCTGAATAGAGTCAACAGGCTTGACACTTCTCTATGGAAGTCGAACATGAAATCGTCAAAGTCCTGTGCTTAAAAGTTAGTTTTGCGTTCAACGTTCGTAAGAAAGTATGGGCTGAACACACCTTCCGAAACTCATCCCACCGAGCCGATTCCGTGACTGGAACATTTCTTTTCGCATTGAGTTCTGAAATCTGATACAGAGACTCTTGTGCTTGACGAGCCTGGAGTGAGGCTGATGAAACGATTTTGAAGAGGCCAGCCGCATCTCCTGTCTGCCTGGCGGTGCTGCTAAACATGTATAGAGACGCGGGAGCTTGGAAAAGAGGAGGCGGGGGACCCTTAGCTACGAATCGCCAAGCGCTTGTGATGTATGCTTTATGAGTTAGAATAAACGCTAATCAGAGTTCATCGTTCCATTGTTTCGTGCTGTCTTTTGTCCTAATGCCGTTCGAGCAACGTTGAAAAGGCGTGTGCACTAGAAGGCAAACAAGGCAAACATAAGACCTTGCTTAAATGAATACCCTTAAACCCCATTTAGCTGTAGTAATCACAGCATTCCCGACTTTGGGTGCAATGCTACCGATGAGGTGTGCTATTGATAAGGACGTCGTCACGAGCTGTAAGCCTGTTGCCTTCTTACGTTGCAAGCCCAAGAATCTCGGGCGACAGTGAAACAAATTGCGTATCTTTAGGCCGTCCAGAAAACGGTTTCCCTGTCCCAAGAGCGGTAACCGCCATAGAATTTTTATGCCGACAGTTTTGCAATTGAGAATTACCTACGTATACCAGCGCACTTGTTGTCAGATCTAGAGAAGTTGCGAAGAGGACAAAGTTAGCTAACCGGCGGTTTGGCTGCCGAATTGAGTTTTCCCGTCAGGCACAAGCTAGCCAGCCGAGCGGGCTACCGGACGCGCTGATCGTTTTTGTGCTTTCAGCCCAAGCTCCCGATCCTGAGCTCGACTCATAATTTCCGGCCTTCTTATTGACGCTCCAATAATCACAAAGGAGGAACGTGGGATTCGTTTGTATCAAGTTATTCTTTATGTTAAAGTTACTAACCTCGTTTGCAATATTGCTGGTCATGCTGATTTCGTATAAGCCAAGTACACCTCTCCATTTTATATATTAAGCATCTGACTATGGCTGGGGAGATAGCCCACAGCCTTGTAGGACATGCTGCAAAAGTGGCTGCACTCCAAATTGCTACCTCGCTTTTCACAGAATTCGAAGCTAGTGCAATTAGATACAGCAAGTCATACATCAAACGATCCCATATTCTTATACAACCATTATATGCTAACGAGAAGAGCGGGGCGTTGTTGCAGTAGGAGGTTCCTTTCTTGTTACCGGGCTAAGGGCTTGGCTGGAAAAAGAAGTTAAGCGGTCCCAGCCAAGCTTTCTGCGCGTGCATCTCCGGCTGAGGCTGTGGAGAACGATGCACGATGGGCTCGTTGTGCGTGAACTTGTAGAACTCATCGAAGACCTTTTTATACTGTACTTGAAGGGTTTCAAGCCTCAGATTGAACATCTGGTCACAAGTTTCAATCCATAATAAATCAAGAGCCTGATCGGTTGCAACTCACTTGAGTTTGCTCGTCTTCTGTAACGAGCTTCAACTGAATAAGAAGTGCCTGTGAATCTGCACGTAGCTAGAAAGTATACGATTATCCTTTCATATTGCTCTAATAACTTGAAGAGCAAGTACGCACCGCCAACCAAACATGTTGTATAGCTAGGAGCTGATTCTTAATGGATCGAATCTTCTCGCAGCATTCACCGGTCATACTGAACCACTTTTTCCACTGCCCGCGCAGCTCGTTCTCTAAGGATTTCTTGTCCTTTAATTGTATTTTTAAATCCATCAGCTCGGGTCCTCTTGAGGATGTCACCTGTAATACTCTAAGTTTATACTTTGTAGCTAGTGTGTAGAGAGTTATTACATACCGATGGGTCAGATCCGGCTAAGTGTCCGTTATCGACTGGCTCGCTGCCCAGAAGGAACGCCACGAAGGAAACTGAAATGAATCCCCAGTAGCGGTCACCGAGTCTAGAGGAGCTGATCTATTGCTACATGTTAGAACCAAGATAGACTTATTAGATCATAGCTTACTAACAGTTGCCCCGATTCTAAAATACGGAAGGGCTCGTTAGAATAAGAACTAGGGATTGATAAATGTACACGGGCCTGTTGATCTCGTTCTGCAACCTTGCAATGTCGGCCTCTAGCTCCTTCCTCACATTCGGCGGATGAACGGATAAATTGATGCCAAAGGCCTCGACATTCCTTTTGAGTGTCATGACTCGCGTCGCAAACCTAGATAAGTCCTTGGCGTCCTCCCCAAAGACTACAAGCAGTTTCTGATTACGGTTGTTATACCATCCACACCACTCACTAAACGCCTAAAAACTGACCTGTTCAAAGCCTTTCAGCTTTTCAATCTTGGTGGAGATCAGAACTGTTTGATCGGTAAGGACTCCACAGTATGTCCTTATGAAATCTACGCAAGGTGAATCAGTGATTGTATAATAAAGTACGCATTTAGTCCAAAACGGTACCCACCATTGATGTGCGCCGCGCCCTTAGTGGTAATGTCATGCATATTTAGCACGATTTCATCGAATTCCTTAAGCCCCCAACTCAGCCTTCATCGAGAATTCATGGAAATGCATGACTCACTTGCACGTAGGTAGTCCAATCCTCGCGGTACCTGTTTACCTTTGTCTCGTCAACCCCACGAGTTTCAGCCATTGTTGCTAAGTCCCCAGAAACTGCGTCGAACATCGCAGAAGCATCCTGGATACTGGCAGGCAGATTCTGGGAATAATTCTCTTGCACGATTCCACCGGGAGCAGCCCCATCCTCAGGTAACATGTCGGCGAGTGGATATGAAATGTAGGGCAGAGCAACGATGATGTTCAGGGGGGTCTTCTGCGGGTTACCTCAACTCGAGTTGCAGATTTTAATATACTTGCGTTGGCTCCATTGATTGACGCCCTCTTCACGTAGTCTATTTTTGCAATCGTCTTCTAGCACTTGCCACTGAGACCGGAACCTTATCCCATAGGTGTCTTCCAGAAGACAAGTAAGTTCAAGTTTGGTATAAGGACCAACGTCCAGAGTAGCAATGCGATGCCGTTACATCAAGAAAAGGATGTTATCGGATTGCCGCTGAGCGTTGGCGCTGACACACGAGGAGTTGAAGCAAAGCAAACGCCCATGCGTGGCATTTCACGAATCACTAAGTCCGGTTATTTCCTATTGCATTTTGGCTGATCTTGAGAGGAAGCGCGCTTAGAGCTGCAGCCTCACTTTCAATGTATACGGCGCGGAACTAGAGGCTGATCAAATCTGGACTATTTGCCAATAAAGCAAAGGCTTAGCTCTACCTCCGTAGTCACGGACTGCGAGCAAGTAAACTACTTCTCAGACCAGTATCAGATGACCAGCACAGATTAACGATCTCAGGAAAAGCCTGTAGTCCGAATAGAGTGCGTCTCATGTGAAGCAACGCATACCCGTGCTGTTTTTGCGCACTTGCGCACACTGACACGACATAATATAAGCCAAGGCTGGTAGCGAGCTGGTACACATGCATGGTGTGACGCATATACTGAACACATAATATCCAAAGGTGTATCCCTCTCATTATGCTGATATTTCTAAACATCGAAAGAATCCATACCCCTCCCGTACTGATAGAACGCCTCCTGGACGGGTTTGTAGAATGCAACTGTTGCATGGATCTGAAAATTGAATTCCTAACATGACAGAGTTATGAGTAGGCTTATATCCTGGCTTTGAATTTTGGAACGTACTATTTCATCTTTCGCATCTTGGACCGTCTTCAAAAGTGTCTGTAGTGTATCTAGATCCGCGATCATCTATGTGATTCAATGCCATGAAATCAGAAGGCATCAGTGAACTCGACCATCGAGATTCGAGAAAGAGACCCTTGGATTTAAAACCAGATAAAGGAATGGAAGTTGCACAACTTCTTGGGAAGCTTCGATCGTTGAAGAAACATAATTGGAAGATGGAAGCAATTGGAAGGAGAGGTGAGCGGGGAATACGCACAGCAGACCAAAATCTCGGAAATATGTCCAAGCTCAATCGCAAAGACACCAAATGCATGCCGCAGCGCTTCAGCGCGTTTTGTCCATTGATTATGTTTTCTTGTCCTTCATTCCGATGGTTGATTGCTGTGCGTACCCTCTTCCTCAGACCTGACGGAAATAAAAACATATGAGAGAAGTTCACTCGTACTAAAAGCACTCGCCTGTGGTCCTTGTATAAGTAAATACTCACAGCGTATATCTTTAAATGCCCTACATGTACGAACTGCATCGCAACACAATCCTTTCGCAATCTAAGCGCGGGATCATGAATTGAGTGAGAATATATGCTAAGACACAAGTAAAAGAAAGGAGGTACAACAGATACGTACAGGCAAGGAAGTCATGATGATCTGAAGCACGTTGTGCGTCGCGATCCCCGAAGCAATAAGGATAGATCCGACCCCTACATCGAGCGCAGTTTGAGCGAGAAGGTTGAGAAACTTCATAAACCAGGTAAGCTTAGACTGCAGATAGACATAGTTGATGACGAACTAGTTTCTTCATCCTAGATGGACAGGAAACAATTCAGGATAACAAAAAAAAGGTGCGAGGTAAGGGAATCTATACATCTACGCACTCTTTCAGATTTGATTGCATTTCGATGATCAAGGTTTTGAGAGCAAGAGACTGCTGCGATTGTAATTGTTCGAATTCGCACCACTCTCGTTCAAACAATATAAAGTCGTCAGAAAGGCCGTGCAGCTCGTAATGAAGAGATTCGGATTCGATGTGGTCCCGCATGTTCATAACAATCTGACATAAAAAAGATATATATAAGCTGCGCGACTATAAACTAGGAAGGCATCTGGTACCTCTCGATACCTTGCGAGCCCCTCGATCTTGGCACTCGTAGAAGTTCCTGGAAACTCTAAAAATGTGCAAACATTGTCTAGAAAGTCTGCGGATAAATCAGCACATGCAGCGTTCAAGATTATATAGAAAGAAACCTTCGATCGTATGAGCGCCCGATGTAGCAACCTCTTTTGTTCTTAAGTCCAACTTCGAAAATCGCTATAGACGTTAAGATTGTAAGCACGACGCTCTGGAAATTTCTCAAGGGATACCCACAATGCACAATTGCGACCAAAGGTCCAACAACTTCTCTGAGTTATCGCAGTCGTTCAGTGTCACCAGGACGTATAAGACTTTATCGAGTAACTTTTGCACGTCGAAGACGCGGTTTGACAACTCGCATACGTGTGTGAGAAGTACCGAGGAAAACTCCTTCCCCATGCCAGCTACATCCATATCGAAATCTGCATCCAGGGTGCTTTCTATGTCCTTGGAATTGATCGAAGAAGTCGGTACGGAGGGATAATTTCCGAACGCGGGGAAGTTGCCAGACATTGACATTGTTTCCATTTCTTTTGAATAGCGCATAGCGAGTGTTACGGACGAGAGGCAGCGAGTGCCTACAGTGAAAGCGGCTTGACAAGACCTGCGAGGTGAGGTGAAGTGAGAGTAATCGATATATGAAGATTCGGGGAGATTCGAAAATTGCATTTGTTCTTGCTGGTTCTTCGGGTAAATTATACTCGCATGCACTATGCTTTGTTATTGGGTCAGAAGTGAACTTGTAGGTCGTCTGATTTGCGAAAGCTTCGAGCCTCACGTCCTGCGTGCAGGTGTTTCGCATGCACCCTTCACTTCGTGCGCGCTCCAGACCAGAACTTCCTTCGTCGCTCCGGCATTGAACCCTGATCGTGCTTCGAGTAATGCATGTTCTTGAAGGGGGGTTATAACCTTGATTTTCATCTCCGTGTTATGTCTCTCAGTTTACCAAAAAAAAAATTGATGCTAGAATGTTTCCGAATCTTCGTATTCATGAAGTACCGGAGTAGAGGAGAGTCCGTAGGGCAAGGGAAGTCGAATGGACTAAGTTGCAAACCGAAGCACCGCAAGTCTCCGATATTGAAAATCAGGTTGTGCTGTTAATGAATGCTTAGTTCATGCCTCGCCGATAGAGCTTTGCGCAGCTGACACCCTCACACTGGATGAGGCACTGTGCGGGCAGGTTTTTATATCCGTCGCGGCGACTACAACTGCCGATAGGCACGAAGTTCAGAATATTGTTAGCATCGGACCGACAGTCACAAAGAGCTACTGGAGTAGTGTGCATATGAGAGAACAGAATGCCACCCACCACTCCTCGTGATTAGACAGTCCAGAAAGACCGCCTCCTGATGTATCAGAGGGTACCATACAGTAATGCACTGCGACGTACCTCAAAGAAGATCAGTCTATGAAGAAAAGGTAGCTGTAGGCAGCCTTTAGCTGGGTCCATATAGCTTGTCAAGGACATTCGACACCAGAAGATCCGTTCAACTCTTCGTTCAGGCTTTTTCACGCTGAACGCCATATTTTGCTCAACATCAGTGAGAGCACTCTTCCCATCACAGAGTTCAAATTCTTGTCCGTCTGTCACAGCGAGGCGCAGACGATTGGCAGCGCACGAGGTGCTTCATCTTGCTGCGGCTAAGCAGATGAGGGAGATGATGGACCATTTAGCGTAGGCCATCTCTATAAGCAACTACACCAGACGATGGATTAGATTTGCAGCGGCGCCTAAGAAAGCTTTCTTGCTATCGAGGGGCTTAAAGGACTGGTTAATTCCGTTCATATTAGATTTTGGAAATTGTTTTTGTTAACTTAGGCATTTTGGACGAGCTCAATGACGAGGACATATATGTACGTACATGTATTTGTAGAGCTTTTACTCACTGAGTGTCGGCCGCGAAAGCACTTGCGACTGCTAGGGGGGGAGGAGGGGCAAGGACTGAGCTCTCCTCGAGATTATCCTTACTTTCTATGTCTGAGAGTGTTCGAGGTTCCTCTGAAGTTAGTCTGGGAACGAGTGGTGTGAAAGAGCGCTGATATCGGAGCTTGACTGTATTTGAGATGCACATGTACCGTAATTACGGTTACGGTGTTTCCGTTCACGGCGCCGGTCCGATTTGTAACAAGCTTTTGAGGTTCAAAAATTGAAATCTAAACCGTTTGCGGTGGCAAAAAGAAGTTACATAATACAGTGCTTTGAAAGTCCGTTCCCGAACATTGCCGAGCCCGGACCAACGTTGGAACTTGGAGGTGTACGACAGGACCCATGTCGTCCCCACCGCCCTGCGACCAGCGTGCTGTCCCCGAGTTCGCTGTCCATACTGTTGCGTAAGTGATCACTGGCCACAAGCTACATCATGCGCTCGTTCAAGAAGTCGCTCTACTTGTCATGACCGACCCGCGTGTTGACCTGCAGGCAATCCACGAGTGCCGTATGAATATCCCCGTCATCGCACTGTGCGACGCCGACGCCCCGTTGCAGCTCATCGATGATGTTGCCATTCCGGCAAACAGCGAAGCTCGTCACACCGTGGGACTCATCTGGTGCTGCTCGGCCATGGGGTCTTCCGCCTCCGCAGCACGTCCACGCATGAAGGACGGCTGAGACGCCATGTTCTGTTTCTACCACGATTCGGATGAGGTCGAGAAGCAGAAGGAGAGGAAGGTGCAGAGAAATGTGCTTGCGGTTGGCGAGCACAGAGAGACTACTATCCAGGACATCCAGATCCATGAACCGTCCTCAAAATCGGTATTTGCTCTTCATCTAGTATCTGCAATGTCCTTTGTCTTACTTACAGATTTCCTTGACTGATCTTCCGAGCCCGCTTCCATTATCTGATTATCGTCTTCTCTAATTCCTGACCTTCATCTTAATTGCACCATATCCCCTGCTTTACATTCCAGGATTCGTCGCGCCCCAAGTTTAAGAACGGACACCTTTTGTTTAGTATGTCTATATTCCTAATCATCTTGGGTCTGACGAACGCCGTATCTAGTGAAGCGCGAGGCTGAGACAGAGCATGTTCGTCAAAGGTATTCCGACAGGATACCCGTACGTCTTCAGTGACCTATTTCCTCCATGGCCTCCTCATCTTGTGAGGTGTCTGGGTAGGTGATTTGTGAGGAGGCAGACAAGAAGGACTGGCCGTCGATTGATAAGTCCGTTGAAGCGATTGACATGATTATCTCTTCGAAGTCATGACTTATGTCAATGCATTTGTTCGTCTGGGATTTGATCATCGTTTAGTTTCTGTACATTACCTTGATGTGGGTTAAGCTTTCACCGGAAAGGCTCTAAACGTATGCAGGTGAAATATGATAGAAATGTGGCAGAAATGTTAGAACAGAGATCCAATTGTGAGTAGTAATTAATATGATGACCAGATGCATGAGCACGCCTAACGACCCACACTTGAAGAAGCATTTTCGTCTCATTCTGTCGCCATTTCAGAGTCAAGGCGATTCACCTTGACATGGGCCACTTGGATCATCTGTGGAAAGCCCTGAGAGACCTTGGCCTATTCATCTGCTTGCTTCTATTTCTCCTTGGTTGCGTTGTGCTTGGTTGGCTGAGCAAGGCTGAGCAGCAGTATCTGGCTCGGCAGTGGAAGGACAGCAATGCGAAGGTCATATAACTATCCACTTGTTTGTTCGACGCCTACAATGCTGAGCGCAAACCAGACGAGGATACAGAATGCCAGTTAGCCTACCACAATTCTTTCCTCTAGACGCCGCCATTCAGCAACCACCTTGTGCCCTCCTTGGCATCTTCTTCGAACTTCTGCGAGGCCTTTAGTTTCGGAAACATCAAATTGAACCCATGAGGGACACCAGGGTATCTATGACGAAGTAAAATGCGTGTCAGACGTACATGCGTTGGTGAAGCAACATACATGCAAAGCCCGGTCTTCACGACTGCTTCACACAGGAGTTCCTCATACAAGATACCTTCGTCTAGCAACAGGTCGAGTCCAACGACTTGTATGAATGTCTGTGCTAGGCCCGCGTGAGATGGGTAGAGAAGAGGCGATACCTCGGATACGGAGGGAGGTACACGAAGATCATCTAAAGTTTGTCTCGTGAAGAGGGAATGGTGATGGCGGGGAGTGGACGTGGCGATACGCACCATGCATGTCAAATATCATCTCTCTGCTTAAGATTGTCGTGTCTTTGTATTGCTCAATATTCATGGAAAGAAGTTCCCACTTGTACCTGTCTGCCATATCAGTATCGCTCTTACATCATGAATAATATATAAATTTGAAGTTAAGTTGCACATTTCATACTCGTTTCTGGCTCGGAATTTGAATAGCTATGGATATGTCATAAGATCAGATGCTTTTCACGTATCGACCAGGACGGGATAATGTAGATGAGACGCTGATCATTCACTTGGGACGAGAGCTGCGGTCATGGAATCATGGCAGAAGGACGGGTAACGGCCACAGAAGTAAAAGCAGACATCCCTTCTGTTACGTATACAGTCAAAAACCGGTCCTTTGAACAGTAACTTCGACTCCGTCTGCAAAATGTTTACAGAAACATTTTTATAAAAATTTTGATACCTATGAGAAGTCCCCAATTAAGTGCATCTTCCGGATTTTTTTTGAGCCTTCAAGTGTGCATGTAAAATTAATATGGTGGCAAGAAAAAGGCGGGGTGTTTGTCACGGAAACCATTCCTTTGAACAGCACTTGTGACAGAGTCACATAGTCCAGTTCAAATGCTACCGTAAGACTCGGATCAACAGAGTAAGGTTTTGACAGCACTTACATCATACAGATGGCTCACTCTGTTCGTCACATTTCGGGACCTCAGCATACTGTCTGCCCTCCATAAAATTCAATTTTGACCTTACTAACATAAAACAAACTCTAATGTGCAGATAATGCAGTATTTGTTTCAACATTCTAACAGCTTATCCATTTGTTAAGTGAGAAATAATAAGAAAAAAAGTTGTCGAAGAAGGTTGTGCATAAATTGCTTAATTTCTGTGGATTTCGATTTCTCTGAATTTAACCACTGCGTCCTTTCTTCTGAAACTTTGATGCAGTGTACATGACATTTATACAGACCTATGCTAATTTTTAGGGGAAGAGAAATAAAGAATTGCAGCAGAAAACGCAAGGTGTTCAAAGGACTGGTTTTTGACTGTACGGTAAACTTTATTTGAAGCTCCGCCATTTGTGAATATTAATGCCGCGGCGTGACGAGGATTGGTGTATGCTCTCCCGAAAGTTCTTAAGGCTTTGTGACATGATGATGATGCGCTTTTCCCTGCACCACTAGTACTAGTACTGGTGTCGCACAGAGAAAACAAAACGATGCCCAAGAGCGGTGCTATATTCCTGGTGGGTCTTGGGAGATCCCAATAACCCATCTCAATTCTTGTATTTAGCAAATATCTGATCCGGCAGAGATAAGAGACCATTGATCTGGGTCACCCGGTAATTCGGTAGTGTGAGTGCCTTAAAGATTGTAGATACACCTCGCTCGGTGTATCTGAGGACCCCTGTTAATACCTGTTGAGGCCTCTACTGAATCCGGATAATTTTTGCCCAAACTTTTGCCCGATGCCTCTATAAATCTGGATAAGTTCAGGTCAAAATGGTCAAAATGGCTCTATAAAAATCTGGATAAGTGATTCTCGGTGATCGCCGAGGCCTCTTCCAATCCGGATAATCACCAATCATGACAAATCTTATTTATTACAAAATCTCACATGGTGTGTGAAAATATATGCCTATGTATATACTTTGTTATCTCAAATCTACGATTTAGTTCTGAGAAAGGCATGAATTAAGACAAAAAATCAGTACAAAAAGTTAACATGTTTCCAAGCCTGAAACAGTCCACTACAATGCGTAGCTCTCCACTATTAGCCCAGCTCATGACTTGTGCACATATCTTCTTTCAAGTTGTTGTGCATTCTTCCCGACCAGCTGCTCATCCATCATGAACGGCACTCTATTGAGCTTATGGACTGTTCATTTAAATTTTGGTCAGATATTAAATTTCTTCCTCATATTCTTTCAGCCGTCATGCAGGTGTTCAGGAGGAGAAATTAGATGTCATTTATTTTATTTTATTGTCTTTAGCACGTAGTATACTAGTTACAAGGACAAATAGTGCAAAAATTGAGATTTTTAGATAAAAAACTTGAAATTTTTGTCTTTTTTTACGAGGCCTCTGCAAAATCCGGACAAAAATGAGCTCCGAACCCATGATGCCTCTATAAATCCAGATAAAACGGGCTCTCCCCATAAAACTCAATCCGGATAAAACACCCCAAATCTGATAGAGGCCTCAAAAGGTATTAACAGGGGTCCTTGTATCTGCAGGTCGGAGTTCCAAAAAAGCTCACCGGCATCAACGGCAAAAAATGATTGTTCTTGCTCAGTGTCACGAGCACGTCGTTGTTGGCCAAACACATCGCCTTCATGGCACGCACTCATCAGCGAAATGGTGCTAAAACACGTATATTGCTCAGAAAAATTGCTCTTCTGTTCCTGTCTGATGCTGAAGATGAAGATGTAGAATTTATTGGGCTTGCTTTCCTTATTCTTGCCAGACTTGTAAACTGTGTCCATAGGCAAAAGCTGGGTGCATATAGCCAGGATGCATCGGCTGCACTGACTGTACAGGCATCTGCGGAGCTTCCTTTGTGTATTTCTCTTGAATTTCAGGCTCTGTGTGTTGCTCTGCTGCTTGCTGGTCAGCCATAGCACTGATGTGAGACAGAAAAAAATCTACATATATTCACAGTTTTTTTTTCAAGTGCAATTTGCGCAGTCAAGGGTATTCAAACTCCGAACTGACAGCAAGCGGTGTGATAAGGAGGTCTCATTTCTCGCAGCTGTATTTACTCCGGTTAGTTGTCCGTCCGGTTACCGGTCTCCATGCCGGGATCAGAGAAACTTGGGTCAGACTTAAGAATTGAGATGGACTATTAATTACTTGTGAAATGTATATGGTCTTTGGTTCGACAAAGTAGCGAGTGCGTAGGCTAGCACTGGCACGACAAAGGTCCTGACAATTGACCGTATTTACTACCCCGGTAAGGTGCACCACTTCTGAGTTCTTGATGGGCTTCTATTCCGATATCGCCGTTGTGAGCACATTTCGCCGTTCCTTTCTGTCACCTTTTATGGTAAGCACTTACAATTCAAACCGCGGGATTTTCGCCATTCCTCAGATAAAGTGGGCGGTACCGAAAGGTATTCGTTCCTTCAAGCCAGGATCATTGGTCACGGACTCAGCGGTGTCCGATTAGTATATCAACCCTTCGCACCCTTCCCCGCTCCTCTCTTCCTCCTACAGTTTTAGACGGAATGTCGAACTTGTCTACAGCAGAAGCTTCCTCCAAGCTCAATTTGAACGTTGTCCGCAAGGCTCCCAAGTTCTCAGGCTTCCTGCTCTTCGCTGCTGCTTTTGAAACACTCGGTGAGTCTCTCGTCTTCTTGAGTCTGTTCTTCCGCGGCCTGTCTTAATAAGAGCACCGACGTGCTGACCACGAATATCATCTGTGTAGGCATCATATACAGCGACATCGGTACCTCTCCGTTGTATGTCTTGAACGGGATATGGCCGTCTAGTGGTCCTGTTCCGTCGAAGGAGGATGTCATCGGTGGTCTGAGCGCAATCGTGTGGAGTTTGACGCTTGTTCCGCTTCTAAAATATGTGAGGTTCCTCCTTAATTGCTGCTCGTGTTCTCTGCTAAGATCGAATTTTCCGCGCATTAGGTTTTCATTTGTTTGCGGTTTGGAACGAAAGAGGGCATGTAATTCGTCCTTTGCGTATCGCGCCCGGTAGAATGAATTCTTCTTTCTCTTAAAAATCAGGCGAAGGCGGCACCTTCGCGCTTTATCACGGACTTTACCCGCCGAAGGATCGCGACATCGATGCTGACCGCACCCTCACCGGTGACACTTTTACCGGGCAGGAAGGCAAGTCAGCCTTTCAAAAGTCGTTCATGGCGAAGATTAGATGGCCATTGATGGTCTGCGTAAGTCGCACCCCACATTCTCATTGTGTTTCGCTTATCGATTCGTGGCTGGCGACGTGGACAGGCGCTTTTTGGAACGAGTCTGACGATGGCGGATGGCATCCTGACACCAGCAGTCTCTGTGACGAGCGCTGTTTCGGGCATCGCCGTGGCAAAGCCGTCGGTCACCAGTGATGTCGTCCCGATTTCCATCGTACGTTGACTCCTCGCTTTCTGACGTTCAGTGGATATCAATTCCAGCGTCGGATAGGCTTTTCTAGTTGCCCTATTCCTGGTGCAACACTTCGGCACGTCTCGGATCGCGTTCTTTTTTGCTCCAAGTGCATGTTATATTTTATATCTTCGATATTACACTGACATTGTACTTTTGCTAGTCACCTTCCTCTGGCTCGCTCTTATAGGAACTACAGGAATTGTCAACATCGTTTCGTTTCCTGGCATCTTTCGCGCTTTTGATCCGTCTCGCGCCGTACTTCGTGGGTCATTCTGCTTATTGCTTGACGATGCTTTTGCATTAATGGGATGTAATCCCGGTCAGTTTTTACGCGCACGCATGACTACGACCTACTTGCAGGCGTGTTGCTTGCCCTGACGGGATCGGAAGCTCTCTTCGCTAAGTGAGCAATACGATGCCCTTCGAGGCAACCGTTCAAACTTTGACACGTATGCTCGTAGTCTTGGTCAATTTAATGCGGCGTCTATCCAGGTTCGCTTTCTTCGCTCTTCGGTGTCTTCGCTATGAACGCGTACAGACTTGTCGGTTCCGCAGATCGCATTCGGCGGCTTCGTCTACCCTTGCCTCGTTCTTGCCTACCTTGGTCAGGGTGCCCGTCTTATAAAGGACGGTGAAGCCGTCCTTGGCAATGTCTTCTACCTCACCATTCCCGGAAAGCCTAATGGCCCGCTCTTCTGGTATTACTTCAGCTTTCCCTCTGTTCTCTGAAAATCACTCTCATAACTACCTCGCAGGATTATCTACGTAGTCGCCATTCTCGCTACAGTAATTATTGCATCTCCATCATGATTGCTGTGTCCTAACTGTAGTCCTAGATAACCGCGTCTCAAGCTATGATCTCCGCGACTTTCAGTCTTGCATGTTTAGTTATTTCGTGCGTCACGGTCTGAGCTGACAAGCAATTTAGGTCCAGCAAGTTGTGAATATGAGGAGCTTACCCCAGTAGCTATCTTTTTATGGCACGCTACCCTTTTCGACTCTCATACGTTTTTATAGTATCCCGATGGTTCACACGTCAGATACCATCCAGGGGCAAATATACTTCCCATTGATCAACTATGCCTGTGAGTGGATTGGCCGTTGTTCGGGGCGGTGACAGCTCATGGATTATCGTAGTAATGGTCGCTACTATTGTTATCGTTGCTGTGTTCAAAACCTCGACATCGCTGACAAATGCCTATGGGTAAGTACACTTCCTTACGTTTCGTTTCGTTTTCCGAGTCGTACTTGATGAGAACGTGAAGCTTCGCTGTCGCCACTGTCATGATTACGACGAGTGCGCTCCTCTCATTCCAAATTCGCGTCGTCAAGAAGAAACCAGTTATCTTCTCCCTCGCGTTTTTCTTATTCTTCGGCTTCATCGATGGCCTGTTCTGGGGTGCTTCCCTGAAAAAAATTCCACATGGCGCTTGGGTACCACTCATGATCGGCTTGATTTTGTGAGTTTACAATTAGCTTCCAACGTTCTACGCCTTACATTCCCTGAAGGGTCGGTTTGATGGTGTTCTGGACTTGGGCGAAGGTGTGATTTGGATATTTCCTTCGCTCTTTCATTGCTAGATGTAAACGTCGTTTCTTCTAGGGTCTCGAGGATTCGTTTGACGGCGCAAATCGGAAAAATTTGCGTCATTTCATCATGAAAGAAGCTGATGACAGGATTCATCTCACATCGACCACGGCGTACAACGATGATGCCCCAGGTGACGAGCAAGGCATTGAAGCGTACGACGATGCGCATGCCGCCGCGCTTTATTACACCGCACATGTGATCCGGAAGTCAAGATCCAAGGATGGCGTCGAATCGGTAGAGTCTGTTGACAAGAAGAGGGAACTCGTCCGCATACCTAGTTGCGCCGTGTTCCACAAGTTGACCCCTGGCCAAGGCGTTCCCCACTCTTTCATTGAATTTATCAGGCAGTGGCCGGCACTTCCTCGCGTCGTCGTACGTCTTGTTGCCTGTACACTGTTCCGTCATATTTCCTAATTTCGTCATAGATATTCCTGTCCGTCCATGTGCTTCCCATTCCTCGCGTTGGGCTCGGTGACAGGTACCAAATTACAAAAGTACACACCATACAAGGTCGGTTTCACTTCGAGGTATTCCATGGCTCTGTTAACCAGTAGGGTGTTCTCTTGCAGGCTTTTACGGTGTTACCTACTGTCTTGGGTTTAGGGACGGTTTTGAAGTAAAGGTGTGCGTTCATCTTATTTGAGCGTATACATATATGTTTGATGCGACGTTCATGTAGGTCGATGAAGTGATTAATCACATCTGCAATCTCGAAATGTCTCTTGATCCTCGTACATCTCGATCTATATTGAATGAAATTCGCTATGCGTCTGAGATCTCGACTCACATGTGAGTATTAAGACTCATCTACCCACTATTTTATTTAGATCACCATTCATTAACGTCACTTTGATCTAAGTGTCCCCCACTATCACGTTGTGAGTAAAGGCGTGAAGGCTGGTATATTAAGTGCAACGCTATCGTGGGTACGAGCACTTCTAATACAAGGAATTTATCGACGCATCGGTGAGTCCGAGCGGTTAATTCGAAGATTGTCACTCCTCATGCGCTTCCTTCAGCGGCTATGTTTCCGGAAACGGAAAACTGGTTAGGATCTGCAGATGAGTGAGTAACTCTGGTTATACTATGTGTTAGGCCGTTAACGGGTTCTCGATTCCGAACAGAATTATTCACGTCGGGGTCAACGCAGTTATCTGATAGACTATATTTTCATTCCATCAATACGAGAATGGAATTTATGCTTAACGAGACGCACCTTATTGCTTGTATACAGTGTAGTACGGGTACTTTGTACACCTACTTGTAAACTGTTTATTGTGGATCTGTCACTTCTCCCCCTCCCCTAAAGATTTGTACACATGTACACATGTATAACAAGAATGCTCTATAAAAATTTGAAGGCAATCCATGCAACAGAAAGTGTTCTAAAAAATAAATGAGAAATCAAGGGATTTGTCACAGAGGACAGTACTTTGTACACCCCGTGACACAGCTGCACTTGTTCTCGGGCATCGTGGAAAAATGTCACACTTTCATGCCTTCATGTACAATTTGCCACTTTGGAGGCACTTTACACACCAGTTTCACATCGATTTCATCAGAAAAAAGATGATTTTGGAGTGCCCTTGATAGCAGCTACAATAATATATACTTTTATTTGAGGAATAGTTAAGTAAAATTTTTACATGAAGCAATTACCATGGGCTGCTAAGTAGGAAAAGGTCAAATTTTGGCATGTTTGATGTCCTCAAAATTAAATACTTCAGTTGAGGCTCTCAAATTTGGAACGAGCATTCCTTAGTATACAAGAAATGTATATAAACTTTTTGAAGTATTTAGGAGTAGAGTTGAGCAAGGTATTGCTGGTGTACATAGTACCCGCGGTGTACAAAGTACCCGTACTACACTGTATACAGTCGAAAATGTCATAACGCATATCGTCGGGATAAGACCTAGAGTGATGCACAATGAGATATATAGTATTAATATTTAGGGAGTATATATCCATCTTAGGTATTGTCATTTAAAATGTATTTTTCTCACTAGCAAGCCAGTACAGTCAATGAAGTTCATAAAATAAGACTGATGAGCAAGAAAGGAGCGAGACAGAAGTGAGGGTCGGGCATATGGACGGAGTCAAAGCTACCCGCACGCATATATGATGCTTACATAATACCTACCGTTGCATATTAACACCAGTACAGGAATGTCAAATGTAAGCACCTAGCTTAAAATCGGAGACACTGCTTGAGGTGCAAAGTACTAGTGGTGTGCGGTCGAAGTACAGTTGATTATCTCATAAGGAATATGCAAAATCCGGAATTTCATATTCCATGTGAGATAATATTCCTCAGTAGAATGTCACTTTTGTGTGACATATGTGTGACTTGCAAAAACAAATTGATATTTTGCTACTTTTTCTTTTTTTGAAGTGCATTTTTAGGCCAAACCTGTTGCACAGAGCAAGTTTTGAGCTAACAAGGCAAATTTACATCTGATAGAGGTGCTGGTTCACTTGGTTTGGCTTTGGCACATCCTAATTTCCCACATGTTTTTAGTGCAAAACCTTATCTGGTAAGGAATATTCACAAAAAAATTATTCCCTATTAGGTATGAGGTTTTTGTGGAATATTCCATAGAAATGTGGTCAATTCTGGGAAATTTTATTTCTTATGAGAAATATTCCCCATGAGCTAATTTGCTATGAGATAATCAACTGTAAACCTAAAAGCTAACGAAAGTAGTGTACGAGGGGAAACTCTCTAGGGTCAGTGGGAAACTAGTTTCCCATGGAAAACTCCAGAAGGATGCCTATGGGAGTGGTAAACCTCGCAAGGGAAAGTATTAGCCACAATGTATAAGCATACTTAAAAGGAAATTTTGTCATGTGATTAGTGACGGATATTTGCTCAGGCAGGTATCTGTCAGTTATTTATAGCTCAAAATGTACCGAATTTTAATCCTAGATATGCTGTTGAAAGCAACTTGATTGTAAGTTATATACTATGAGTGTCGAAACTCACATGAAATCTACTTAAACAATCTCTAAGTTGTAAAGATAAATATTAGTGAGGATGAAGGTATCACATTGTCCACATATCCTCATTGTTCATGTCCACCATCACTTCGTCAGATGTAGTATCATGATGCTCCAAATGTTTTGTTTCTAATTCTGGCTGTAACTCTGTGTTGGCCTGATTGCTGTCTGAAAGAAGATCAAGTAGAATAGGAGCAGAAAAGTTGATGACTAATACTAATTACATTTGAGTTTCCCACTTTTACTTTTCACTCGACCCTTGTGGGAATGAGGTTAACCTCGTGGTTAACCTCAGTACTAGTGGTTAACCTCAGTGTGGGAAACTGCGGAGTTTCCCCTCGTACACTAAGTTACGAAAGGGAGCGCCGACGTAATGGTAGGCTTACATTATCTATATAGCACCTACAGCAGAGCTTCGAAGTCATGAAATCGGAATGCGTCGCAGGACGGGATGATGCGGCTTCGTCGCGAGCGCTATAGAATAGACGCCGACCATTCACTAGATGCGGGAGCGGCGCCTCGTGAAATCTTGGTAATAGAATAAGTGACGGCCGCAGAGTTGCCACAGGAATGGAGGAAAGACTTCCATTTCGCTGAACTCCTGTATCAGGTCAGCGTCTACTTGCTATCTCTGTACCAGGTATTCAATGCAGAGCACGGCAATCGCTCAGCGGTGATGGCATAAGTTTTGGGAGTTTCATACAATGTATCTAGCGCTGTTCGGATGTTTTCAGTCAGCTCCTTTTTCTTCACGGCTTTAAGGTATCAACAAAAATTTTACTGCTATAAATCCCATGGCTTTCTGGAAGGCGTTGAATCATTACTCCACACACTCACTGCACAATGAGTTCTGTACGTTTTATTGATGCCCTCTGTTCCATGCAACATCTTATTGAATCCCTCATTTCCTCAGGAAACCCGTACTTCATCAGTCACAGGGCGGATCGCAGACACATGTACCGTGCTCGTGGTGGGCGGTGGGCCCGGTGGCTCCTATGCTGCAGCTGCGCTTGCCCGTGAGGGTATTGACGTTGTCCTCCTCGAGGCAGACGTCTTTCCGAGGCGAGTGGTGATGATTATTCTGAATACAGAGCAAGATATGCTTACTATCGAATGCTATTTGTTTCACTCACGATTTAGATATCATATTGGCGAAAGCATGCTTGCATCCTTACGCCATTTGCTGCGTTTCATCGACCTAGACTCGACATTTGACGAGTACGGGTTCACCAAGAAGGTTCGTCGAACTGTTTCTTAGATTTTCATTAGGGTGTTCCCTACACTATTAAAACAGTTTCACCTCATGACTTGTTTTCTCAGAAGATATTCTGACTATCGCATTCCTCAGGTTGGGGCGGCTTTCAAGATGAACGGTCATAAGCGCCATGGATGTGCGTACATCATCCTGAGCTGTCTAGACATTGACATGGACTGGACTTTTTCTCTAATATAGATACAGACTTCCTAGCTGCAGGAGGACCAGACAACTATGCGTGGAACGTCGTACGCGCAGATGCGGATGATCTCATGTTTCGGCACGCGGGCAAGTGCGGCGCAAAAATATTTGACGGCGTCAAGGTTTCGTCTGTTGCTTTCTCCACTGACGCCGAGCCCCCCGACTCCAACGCACGACCCATCAGTGCAAGATGGACGCGCTCGTCAGACGCAACGTCTGGAGAGATCAAGTTTAGATATATCATCGATGCGAGCGGACGAGCAGGATTGCTCTGCACCAAATATCTGAAGAATCGTATGTACAATCAAGGTCTTAAGAACGTTGCAAGTTGGGCCTACTGGAAGGGAGCGGGAGCCTATGCTGCGGGCACGGCACGTGCAAATTCGCCATTCTTTGAGGCTCTTGTCGGTATGTCTTCTTTATTTGTTTCAGCAACAATGAACGGAGAACATTATATGCATCTTTGTGTTCTAGATGAGTCAGGCTGGGCTTGGCTGATCCCGCTGCATAACGGGAAGACATCCGTCGGTATCGTGATGAACCAAGAGATCTCCTCAACAAAGCGAAACAGTCGATCGCCTGTGCCATCCGCACGTGAATTCTATCTCGAACAACTGAAGCTCGCACCTGAGCTATTAGAACTGCTCGGTGACGCCGAGTTGGTGAGTCCTCCCGATGATGGACCACAGGTCAAGAGCGCAAGCGACTACAGCTATAGTGCGAGCTCTTATGCTGCGCCTGGACTACGCGTTGTTGGTGATGCGGGATGCTTCATAGACCCTTTCTTTTCCTCAGGGGTGCACCTCGCTCTTACAGGCGCTTTATCTGCAGCCGCGACGATCTGTGCCGTCCTGCGTGGAGAATGCTCCGAGGGTCAGGCGGTCAAGTGGCACTCAAATAAAGTTGGCACAAGTTACACGCGATTCCTTGTGGTAGTCCTGAGCGCTTATAAGCAAATGCGAGCACAAGACGCACCAGTGCTTGCGGATTTCGACGAGGACAACTTTGATCGTGCATTTGCCTTCTTTAGACCAAGTGAGCTCTTAAATAAATCAACTTCTCCGCAGGACCATCTTTGAATTGAGATTCAAATTCTTGTTTCGTCTAGTCATCCAGGGCACAGCAGACGTTAACTTGGGTGAGCGCCTATCTCAGGCTGAGCTTGCTAAGACGCTCGACTTCTGCAGTCACGCCTTCGAACCAACGCTTCCAGAAGAACACGAGGCTGTTTTCAGCAAACTCAACGGCACAGGTCATGAAGGCGTCCCACTCTCCGGAACTTTGGCCTCCAATCACCAGACCACATCCGAACCTCCTGCTAACACGCACTTGATAGCAGCGAAGAGTAGTAGGATGGACACTCGTGGTGCGATGACTGCATATAATACGAACCTTACAGCAGCGGAGCAGGCTGTGCTTACCACAATCAATGCACGCAAAGTGCTGCGCTTCGAGGACACAATAACCGCCGAGAGCTTCGAGACAGACACGATAGATGGTCTGCGTCCACGCTTGGAGTGCGGGCACCTTGGTCTCATTTCTGCTTAAATAAATGGATATCTTGGTTACAAACTCTTGGGTTTTGGAAGCGGCCGTGCATTTGTATCCATCCCAACATACATGTATAGTTCAACTCCTGTTTAGGTGTGCATCCTGTGCTTCGAAGTTTCTAGACCACCTGAGCTTGATCAGGAACGATTATAAATGGTCCACGAGTTTGCGGTGCTCTAGTACTATTAGAAGAGATGTAAACGATTATATTTGGGTTTAGGAGTCATTACATTCTCATGTACCCATTACTTCGTTTTGCATAGGTCTTCATATCAGATTCGAGGCGATGCTTCTTTAGCGAGATCATTATAGTCTGTGCATGCTCCAGATAAAGAGCTTCGCCTAAATTGTAGTATAGATTATTGACAAAAAGATGTGCTGAAAAGCATGGAAGGATGACTTTCTTCGCTTCACAGCAATACTTCCGAGAAGTCCCGGGAGAACTTATAAGCACTCAACCAGCGCCAATCACACCGATTCGAACCAACTACATCGGCATGCAGCAAACACACCGCTTGCGAAGCTACTCAGATGGACCCTTCCAAACCCTCTTATCGCTGGTCATAGGCGCATAGAACTTAGATGACCAGCACCTTCAGCGGCTCAGCAATGCGCGTATAAAGTGGCGAAGGGTGCGGCTGATCTCTTCAGACCGTTCCAAGTCAACTCTCTAGATTCGGTTTCAGATCCTTCAAGATGGAGTCTTCCTCACAAGGAAACATCCCGTCGACGCGCTCGTATCAGCAGGAGATGCTCGATGCCAGCTTAAAGCAAAATGTTGTTATCGCTCTTGACACAGGTAAGTGGTATATATTTCTCGGAGCGGTGCAATGACTGAACACCGACAGGATCGGGGAAAACGCACATTGCTATTCTGCGTATGAAGATCGAATGCGACCGCGAGGCCAAAAAGGTATGCAGATTTGTATGTTCCTCAGAACAAACAAGCCAAGAACTTTAAACAGATATCTTGGTTCATTGCACCAACCGTTGGACTCTGCGAGCAGCAGCGCGATGTCATAAGCGCGTGCCTCCCTGTTCCCATTGGCCTCATCTCTGGTGCACTTCAGCCTGACCAATGGACAGACGGAAATCTTTGGAGGCAGGCACTTTCGACACATCGGGTTATCGTCTCCACTCCACAGGTCCTGCTCGACGCACTGCGTCATGGATATGTCAACTTGGGCTGCGATATAGGTCTCCTGGTGTTCGACGAGGCGCATCATGCTGCTGATAAACACCCGTACAATTTAATTATGCGCGAGTTCTATGACTCGTGTACCCCCAGGACGGCTTCTGGTACAGCATCTGACGGCGTGCGACCCTTTATCCTTGGACTTACCGCAAGCCCTGCTTTCGGAGGCAATAATAACAAAGCTTTCCAGTGCGCCTTTTGAAGCAGCCTCTTCATGTCTTCTTGACTGATGTAGCTACCTAGGAAAATTGAGCAGAACTTGGATAGTACCATCCTTGCGCCGCGCCAGAACCGTGATGAGCTCGCGAAGCACGTTCATAGGCCTGTCTTCAAGAGAATTGTCTACCAGCCTCTTTCTTACAAGTCCGATTGGCAGCAGTCTGCAAACGTCTTGGCTCTCTCTGAGGTCGTTGATTCGCTCGATATCCAGCTAGATCCTTCCGTCATTTCGCTTCGCCAGCAGTTGTCTAGCACGACGGACCCCGTCAAAGTCAAGCGGATCGACCAGCGTCTTTCACAGGCAATCGATAAAGGTGACACCTTCGTTCATAAAGGCATGCGCGACTTTTTGCGCACTGCGAAAGAACTTTGCATCGATGTTGGCCCCTGGGCTGCAGACTGGTACGTGTGCAGCGTCATTGACAAGGCACTCAAAGCGGACGCGGATGCGGTACATCAATTGTTTGCTGAGCGTCACCATAATGAAAAGGCATATCTGATTAAAATCTTGCGGCGCGTCAAAGTAACCAACGTCGAATACGACGCGAAATCGATTGTCCGCGGTTGCTCTCCCAAGACGAACGACTTTATCGCATACATTTTACACGAGAAGCGTGAGTGGGAGGCCCGAGGGGAGGGTTTCAGTAGCATCGTCTTTATCACACGAAGAGATGGTGCTCTCGCTCTTTCCGAGCTTCTAAATAATCACCCATGTACTTCGGGTTTCTTTTCTGTCGGCACTCTTCTAGGCAGCTCGGAAAGCAGCAAGCGCAATGCTTTCCTCGACATCACACGTACGTTGTTACCCGAGAAGCAGAGCGCGGTTCTCGCTGGATTCCGTATCAGCGAGAAGAACCTGGTTGTGTCTACCGCCGTAGCAGAGGAAGGTATCGACATACAAGCTTGCTGCAGCGTTTTCCGTTGGGACCTGCCGCAGAATATGGTGAGCTGGGCACAGAGTCGTGGACGCGCGCGTCGGAAGCAAAGCAGTTTCATTCTAATGTTCGAGGACGGGGGCTCTCATAGTCAAGAAATTAAACGGTGGGAAGCGTTAGAACAACAGATGATTCAGAAGTATAATGAGGACCGACGGCGTCTGGATATACAGCTTCAGGCAGACGGGAAGGAGGATGCCGACGACGAAAATATTGAGTTTAGGGTCGATTCGACTGGGTGAGCAAAGAACTTGGCATATGCCATGCTAGGACTGACATAGGGGACACAGAGCAAAGGTTACGTTGCACTCTGCGGTTTCTCACGTCGCTCATTTCTGCAATACACTTCGTAGTGTCGTTCGGAGCGATATTCAACCCGCATACGACATCAGTCCTCCTGACTACCCGCAGGGCTACCATTCACTTGTGGAGTCGCAGATGCCGAAGGATCCTTTAGCAAAGAATCTCGGACCTTACGGTGCAACTCTTACACTTCCGAGACTCATTCCGCCTAACCAGCGCATCTACACCACGGAAGAGAAGCATAACACGAAACAAGCAGCACGACGACACGTTGCATTTAAGGCGTATGTCGCGCTATATAAAGCAGGTCTGCTGAATGACAACCTCCTTCCTCTCAATTCGTCTATCACGCCTTTACAAGAGATGGAAGTTCGAACCCTGCTGAAAAACGTTGAGAAGAGGGAAGGAGTAGCGAACGTGAGGAAAGAGATAGATCCCTGGACGATGATGTTATTTGGGAATGGCGAAGGTCCTAAGGCCGGGGACTGGTGGCTGAACGAACTTATGGTGGAAGGAGTCGGTGCATTCAGGATGTTCACACGTTGGAAGATACCAAAGTTGGACTTCTCCTCTGACATGCTTCATGATCCTGAGAGTGGTCTTCGCACGTTTTCCATTCGGCCCACTGGTCCAGCGTCTCTCACTGTATACGAGATTACAGCTGCGAAACACTATACACGGATGCTCTTCTCAGTATTCTATGGCAGCAGGCTCAGTTGGGACAACCTCGATTATGCATACCTTTTCCTCCCATCACCAGACGTTGTGGATCCAGATGATATCTGGGAGGAGCGTCGAGCGTGGGCAGAAAGTGTACGGTCACAAGATCACAAGCTGAGCGCCCGCGATCACGTAACAATCCAAGCTAGCCAGTTCTCTTCTCGGTACAACTGCCCCTCAGACATATTCCTGGTCGCAAACGGGCACTCATTTTACAAGTTCAAACGGTGGAGGTATGAGAAACTTGGATCAGAGGAGGAAGAAGCTATTCGCAAGAAATACGCACGTTTAAACGACCTCGAAATTCCATATCCTCTGATTGAGGCGCAGCCCTTCCAGACGCGCGTCAACTTTCTTCTTCCGTCTCAGAAGATTAAGCCTTTAAGCAGGAGCTCTATTCTTCTTCCGCAATTCACGGCAGTTGTTTTAGACAACAGGCGAAACACTATGTTGGGACTGTTTCTGCCCTCCATACTCCGCGCGATGTTCATCAAGTTAATTGCGTTCCATTTCCGGGATTCACTAGTAGAGCTGACTCCTGCCCTCCGGCAAATTCCGCTTGACCTGATCCAGATAGCACTAATGACACCAGCAGCGAATGCGCAAGTCAGTTACGAGCGTCTTGAATCGCTTGGAGATGCAGTGCTGAAGTTAATCACGAGCGTGCAGTTGCTTGCCGAACACCCTACTTGGCCAGAGGGCTTCCTGGCGAAACGCAAGGACCATGCCGTGTCAAATGTGCACCTTGCCAAGACTGCGATAGAAAAGCGGCTTTATAGGTGGATCATCCGACGTGCGTTCGTTGTACGGAAATGGAGACCCGACTACGCGAACTCGGTTGGAGAGCAGTCTTTTTCGGACATCACAGATGAGAGCATTATTGATAGTGATGAAGATATTGGACAAGAAGATGCTGCCGTAGACAACGAGGAAGGGCCTGAGGGAGACGGTAATAACGGAGATAATATTTTTGTCAAGTTGTCAACGAAGACACTTGCCGACGTCGTAGAATCTCTCATTGGCGCGGCTTTTCTGACTGGTGGATATGACAGCAGTATAACTTGCGTACAGTCCTTCTCTGTGGACATTGGATGTCCTTGGAAACCACTCTCTGAACGTATAAATGAAATTCTGGGATCTGTATCGCTTCTCGCCAGCCCGGCCTCGCAGCTAGCATATCCGGAGACCATTCTGGGGTATACGTTCACGCATAAGATGCTCCTCGTTGAAGCGCTCATGCATGCAAGTTCGCAGAGTGACATTCAGAGCGTTTCGTATGAGCGCATGGAATTCCTCGGGGATGCGCTGCTGGACGCTATCATTATCGAGACGCTATACCGTGCGGAAGAGCAAGGCAAGGTCTTCAACCCCGGAGAGATGCACTTCCGTAAGGCCGCTTTAGTGAACATGCACTTCCTAGGTTTCGTGTGCCTGCGAGCGCAGGCCATTCTTGATTCGTCTCTCCCACGTTGGGACGCTACGCTGAAGCAAGCTCTCCCGGCCGCAGAGCAGCATACGGTGCACCTCGCGAATTGCCTCCTGCATTCGAGTGGCACGATTCTTGATGAGCTACGCGATGCTTTCACGAGATACGAACGCGGGCGCACAGAGATCGAGTCGGGGTTGGAACACGGGCAGACGTTCCCTTGGGCTGCATTAGCACGCCTCCAAGTGCCCAAGTTCCTCAGCGACGTCGTGGAGAGCACCATTGGAGCCGTCTATATCGATAGCAGAGGTGATATGAACGCAGTGAAAGACGTACTGGAGCGCCTGGGGGTGCTGAGGGTGCTACGACGCTTAGTGCACGAGGACATCGAGATGTCACATCCAGTGTCTCGTGTCGCGGAGTGGGCAGCGAAGAACCAGAAGACAGAGGGGCTCGAATATAAGATGGTTCAGAGGCACGGAAACATATCGTGTACTCTGGTGGTCGAGGGAGTCGAGGTCGCGTCCGTGAAAGAGCGTTACAACGGTAAGGCGAGCGAAGATGATGTACGCTTTCGGGTGGCAGAGGAAAGCATGCCGCTCCTACTTGAGAGGTACAAAGCTATGCGCTGAGCTATGAATGCATGTTGCAAGATATAGGGTAAACGTACCAGTTTGTCTATTCAAGTAAAAAATATTTCCTCTTTCCGTAAACGTATAAATCCAACGTAGACGTCATGTATCAACTCCCGCGCTCATCCAGTCGTATAACTCTCATATGTCACTTCAGTAGACGACGGTCGTCAATTTGCCACGTGTAGCATGTTTCACCGTGTAGGTGCAGTCTGTGCTCCCGTGATCCTCCCATCGACACTGACAAAATCCTAACAGTTAACAGTCGACGACCTTGTGTTCCGGAACGAAGCAAAAACGGCTCATTGGCCATCTCGCAGATCAGGATGACCCGTGCATCTACAAACCAGGAGGAAAGGAATTTAGTGGATAATATGGTATATTGGCGTGCTCGAAAATACAGAGGAAATGCTGCTGCTTGCAAAAAATGCAAAGAGTGTACTATTAGAGTCAAGGTCCATCCGCAAAGCCGAAAAGAAAAAAAAACGCAGACCACTACGAGACTCGGGCGCCAATGCAAGCTGAAAACTCCAAGTCCAGCAGCTACGTGAAAGATACGAAAAAAAAGCAGAGTTCAACGACATAGACCTTTTAAAGAGCCGAAAAGAAAGAGCTCACCCGAGATAACTACCTCCCGTGCCATAAAGAATATTTACCACCCCTGCAGCTACCCAGTCATCAGTCATTTCCCGTTTTTTGCCGTTTTCTGCTTGCTCGACCTCCGCTTTCTCGATTTCGACTTTGACTTCGATTTCTCCTGGACTGGAGGCACAGCGCGTTCGGTGGGTTCTGCCCCACGTATGCGCGTTCGCCCGTCTTGAAGACGCTCGGTAAGAATAGGACTTGCAGCAGGCCTAAATTTATAGTCTTCCGAGTATCTGCGCACAGCATCAGACCCAGTTCACAAAGTAAATTAAAGCAAGAACGAGACGAGCCTGTTCGCATAGATGACCTTCGAGGGCCGTTCACTGTTCGTCGCGCGTAGAAAGGTCATCGCAAGCCAGAAGGCTGCAAATATAAGCAACACATTCCGCAGTCGCCGCCAGAAGCTGGACATAGCTACGACTTCCGCGCTCGGCTCTTCCCCATCCCGACCAATGTCGTCTTCTTCCTCGTGTTGTTTGCCTTCCAAGATTTCTCCTGTCGGTGGTTCCTCTTCCGACGAACTTCGACTCGAAGTGCCGTCCGGCTCGTTGCTAGGCTGCGTCCCTTGCATCAAGGATATATAGGAGCAATCAAGCTGAGAGATGAAAGAAGCCTAGCTGCAGAATTTATGGGAAGAGTCGGTCGAGTGGTTGATCATGAACAAGACTCGTTTCTCGAACAACGTCAGTCACGTGCGTGAGCCATAAGTTCGCTCTGTAATTTAGTATGTAATTGGACACACGGCTTATCTAGATTCTGGTGGCTGCGTCTGGTCCCCACCTACAAAAACAAAACACGGTATATAAGGTCGTCATCTCGCGACACTTCCACGCGGAGACGACCATCTCAGCCTCAAGTCCAAAACGCTAGTTCCTTCTTTCATAAACATCGTAACTTCTAATCGTCTTCTTGCTAATTAACCAGAAGGCAAGCCTCGCTCCTCTTTCTATTCGCTTTTGTACTTTCAGCACCGATTCTTGATTGTTTTCTTACAGTTTTACTGTCTATAAACATGCCTGAGCAAGTTCCTTTTACTACGCTTTCCTCTCCATTTACCATTTGGAGTCTCAATGCCGTCGCCAAGAATCTTCACAATCCCAACTTGGATGAAAGTGACCGCAATCGGAGTCCAACAGCCATTGAAACCAAGCACGGGACATTTATCCATGTAGTACGTGAGAAGGCCTTCCGCACGCGTCGAATATGATAAAGAACTTGCAAAGCAGATTGAGGGGAACATGGTACATCATAAGAGAAGGCGTGGTCGGAGTCCTGCCCCTCGTGTGCTCGCTATCTCTATGAGGCCACTGATGCGACACACGTCAACGACCTTTTTGTGGCCCGAGAAGCGACTTGCTCATTTGTCTGCGAAGCACTCGCATCCTAGCGAGCTTGGAGCATACCAATACCCAGCCATGCGCTCGCCTTCGCCTTCTACACATTCCTCGTCCCCTAGCCCCGAACGTAACGAAACCGAGAACTGTCCCAGCAATGCGCATTTTTTCAATACTTCATTCAGAGGTTTCAAGTCTGAGATCGGCTGCTCCGACCATCTCGTCAAGAACACCTCATTCGAATATAAAGATTCCGATATAGCCTGCGCGATACATTCAGAACCACGAGACCCCATAGACTACCACACAACAGAGCCTCTGATAAACGAGACTACCAAAACCCACTATCGTACAGTGCAACTGCGGAACCAACAGTATCACAGGGGGCGCTCTAAGCTCTCCAGCTCAGAAGAGCCTAACATGTCGAGCGAAGAGTACAAGGAAGTTCGGGAGCGGAGAACGCAGGAGTCATTGAACAGGAAAGCTGTCCTCCCGATGCGAGAGAAACAGCATCTCAATGAGATAGTGGAGCGTCGTGGACGGAGGGATTGGTTGCGGGAGCAGTCTTACCTGGCTCGAGAAAAGGAGGTTCAATTCGAAGTGGACGTGGATATCGACGCCGGCTATGCTGAACAGAATCGGGGTACCTATTCTCACTCTATCGGCCACAGCGTTCCCGACCGTACCTCAGGAAGGAGAGTCATTTACCGCATTTGTCTTCATTCGCATCTTGCGACCGGACTTAAGCCCAGTCACTTGCACAGTGCCGAGCATTCCACCTATAGTTCCATCCATGTTGACGATAACTCTGGTGTAGAACCCAAACCCGGGTTCGATCCGCCTGGTGCATCTAGATTACTTGAAGACCCACTGGGAGTCTTTCCACACTACGATGCGCGATGGAACCGTCTCTCCGCTCGTCCAACCAAGTTCCCCCTGAACTTTGCGAACGTCCCGTGGCCTATGCTCGTCACACCACGCTCGCAGGCCGACATCACCGCCGATGCTGTCGCTGAGTTTATATTTCACCCCGCGCGCATCTGCGCCGCTCCGCAGGCGAGGAAGCTTGCGCTAGAGAATGAATTGAAACGCTGGCATCCGGACCATATAGAGCGCGTTATACTAGTGGCCATCCGCGCCCCTTCCGAACGCAGATGTATTAAGGATGCGGCAGAACTCGTTTACGAGGCTATGGCGGATTTGGTGTGATAAGCGTTCCTTGCACAAGATGCGTGACAAAAATGAGCTATTTGTCTATTGCTCATTATGAACTAGACATTCATTTCTTGCTCTTTGTGCAACACTTAACTTCATTTTACTTTGATTTCAACCTTAATACACGCATGCTTGATGGCACATCTGCATTTCTGTTTTTGTTTTACTGGATAGGTACGATTGGAGACGGAGTTATTTTGCACACACATACAGTACGTAGCGCATCCCAACATACAACTGGACCACGAAAAAAAAAAATACGTGGTGCATTTGTTTTTATCGAATCTGCTTAGAACAACAAGAAAAATACGAGTACTACACAGGCTACATTGCAAAACTAGCAGAGTTATTCAACTTAAAGTTGATCGCCTCAAGCCTCTTCCGATTTTGTTCAAGTATCACCCTCCTAATCGTGATATCGGGATCCTCGCTCAAATATGTTTTCGCTTTTTCCTTGCTTTCCGCATCGTCCAGCCGTAGACCCTTTATAAGAGCATCATGGATGTGGCTCTCCAAGCCCACCAGAAAGTCGTGATCAATGATGCGCGGCAGGTTGTCGATGACACGCTAGAAAAATAGGATTTCAATTATGTTGCATTTGATACAGACGAAAAAAAAAAAAAGCATAGGATATGAGTAGAGGTACGCACCTTGTATGAGACTCGGAAGTACGCTTCGACTTCAGCCATAACAATGAGTTCCTGTTCATACGGGTCCGGGCCTCGGAGCCGGGTCAAGTCTTCTTCACGAACGTTCTTGTAGCCTGCATCAATGAGACCCTTCAGGACGACCTGAATGGGGTTCATGTCTTCCTCTACCTGTGAATGCTGCGCTTTTTTGAGTGACTTCGCTGAAGGAGGGGAAGGAGGATAAGAGTTAGAGCCGAACCCCATTGCTCTCGGCGATGCATAAATTGAACCCGATCGGAAGTGGGGAGATGTTGCCTTTTTCGTGAAAGACATGGCCTCACGTTGCGCGCGGAAAAACGTCAGGTACTTTTCACGATACGAAGAAAAGTAATGATCGTTCTGGGTGAATGGAGGATTCTCCAACTCAAGCAACCACGAAATACGGTCCAGCGTGGCCTGCTTCGTGCGCTCAATCTCGGCTTCGACAATGTCCCTTGAAAGGCAACCCAGAATGTCAGTTTGATGCACGGAAGATCCTAAAGTTCATGTGTACCTTACGCGGTCATGGAGACCCCCGGGGAAAAATCTTTGAAAATGGCACTTGATCAAGTTGGAAAGGCAATTTTGGTAGGCTTCAAGCACTTTGTGGAAGCACGTCTGGGTATGCATGGGCCAGGACTGGAAACACTCTTCAATGAGCCGTAATTTTGCTGAGAAGGGCGTATTGTATGGAAGTTCGCGGCTAACACATCTGTACAGAACACAATTAACTAAACTCCTGCAGCGCTGTATAGGAGTGAAAAAGACATACACGTTGACGAGCTTACGTACATCATCAAGATGCCTTATTTCCTGCGCAGAGGCCACTTTCTTCTCAAGCGCATCGTCATCAATGGCAAGAGGAGACTCGTCGGACTTTTGCTCCTCTCGATCCTCGTCATCAGCATCAATAGGAGTAGCAGGAACTTCAGCCAGCTTCTCAAAAGCCTCGGCATACGAACGCTTGTTGACCTTCCTAGGAAATGGTTCGAAGTTTGGTCGTGTTGAGAGGATGTCCATCTTGAACTCGGAATATGCTGATCGACACTTTTGAATGAGAGTTTCGTGCCCAGGATGGCCAATTACATGGCTGGATAAATCAGACGCGAAGGTTGCAATAAGTTTGAGAAGTTCAGCCATCGGTTCCCTTGACGTTTCGGGAGGAAGGTCGTTCAACTCCTTCATCGTTATCGATAATAGCTGTCGTGAATCTTGCCTCAGCTTCGGAAGGCTAAATACGAGGATAAAATCAAGTAGACGTTATTCCACCAACAGCCGGAGACGACACCAGAAAAGATGAGCGACTCACGTTTTCTCAATGAGCTGGCTCAGAAGCTTGCTAAGTTGTTTCGTTAGATTTGGAACGCCCATACGACTACGGATCTTCGTGTCCTGTTCCTTCCAGGGCATTCCACTCCCGAAAAACTTATGCTCCCGGTTTCGACTTTCCTCGTAGCTCAGCTCTTCCTCCAGCTCGGAAATCGCAGCTTGCTTCGTGACATAATACCCGTGCTTAAGAGGGTTAGTTTTACCTGCAAGGATGTCGAGCCACGGAGCATGTTCACCCTCTTGCAATGTATCAGGCTTGGTCAAGACACCTTGGTGAAGTAAAACGTGAATTTTACGATCAAGGATCAACAAGGATAAGAATGAGAGAAACCAATCACCGATTGTCCGCAATCCATTTGGATCCGCGGTCTTTGCAAGGAGCGCCGCACTTTGGTTCTGAATATCATCTGAAGCAATTTATATAATAGAATCGCGACCGATGGCAAGTTGATTCACCTCGCATGGTAATGGTTAACAGTATAAGGGCATTGCCCGCTATATGTTCCTGAACGAGGTTCTTGATGAGATCAATGTTATCTGGATCCTCGCCATCGGCTACATTCGAGATAATACCTGAAATGTGAAGTTACGACGATAAGCAACACGAACTTTATTCTGGATATGTGCAAGTACCAGGAAGGTCAATAAACGACAAGTCTGCTGAATCGGGACTTGAGAGGTCCAGACAGACGACATTCGCAGAAAATTGAAGTTGTCGACTGGAACCCAGGAGTCGTTCGAGGGCCTCCGAGCTCTGCAAATCGAGACTGACAAAACTCTCGGCTGCCACGCTTGGATTCAGGATTGCAAGCTGTGCCCTCTTCAACATATCCTCGAGATCGCTGCGGACAAGCCACGTGTAAATCGAAGTTTGAGTGCCTTTACTGATTTACTTACTTTCTATTACGCAGAAGAGGCCCAAACTTCGTTTCTTTGACCTTCTCGACGCGGTTTGCATTGCTGTCTTTCTCAATCCGAAGGTAGACCTGACATGTCCAAGGCTCTGACGAGTACGAGAGTCTGCATTCCATGGGACATCTTGTACATGTCCCAGAGGCCCTAGGAACCGTAATCTTTGTTTGATAGATGTCAGGACTGAGAGTGTGAGCTATGGATGCAACTCACACCACTAATGGCTTCAACCAACGAGCTTTTGCCAGCTGATTGGTTACCGATAACGGCAATTCGTGGCAAGTCGACATCTGCCTGAGCTCTTGAAACAGTTGCGATATTGGTCGCATTACTCTCATGGCTTGTCATATTGCAAGATGACATACCCAAGTGCTCTCAGGTCCGTTATGAGCCTGATTAAAGCTTGAGCTTTCTTCATGTATGCTTGTGATGCAATGGCCGCAGGTTTAGGGTCTGATAACGGAAGCTCTGCTGATAAGTCTGTCGAAGACATGTCGAAGTATGGACCACAACTATGCAGCGGGCAGACGGAGTGAGGTCGGATAGGGAAGAAGAGGGGGGTTGAGTTGAAGTCTCCTTCTCCTAATGACTGGATGGATGCTGGTTCGACTGCCTCGCGGCGCGGGCATCGTGTTGAACAAGAAGATGGAAGACACGTCAGTCAGAAACGTGTGGATGCAGAAGCAGACTCAGAGCTTCAACAACAAATGTCGCATTTTTGACGGACATCGGCTGCATTTATTCAGTATGCTTTATGATTTCGGATACGTCTGATCCGTGGCTGAGACTCGCTGGTTCATGCGTGCATTCGTGATAATCTTGTCAGTACTATGTAGTGTGGATTTCGAAAAAAAAAAGTTGTGCGCAATTGTCGTGAGTCACGCGTGCGTTCCCACGCGCCTCGCCAGTGATGCCAAGTGTCGGAGTGTCAAAAAAATGGTCCTCAAAATCTTCCCCTTTTGCCAGCTAGAACATACGCCGCGTAGGGACTGCAGTGGTATCCGCAAGAGGTTTAAGCGATCCGTGGGTGTGGGAATTTCGACCGCGGATTGAGTGGTACCGCGGTTTTCCTATTCAATCCGCGGTTGAAATTCCCACTCCCACGGATCGGTTAACCCTCTTGCGGATACCACTATGGTGCGTAAAGGCACCTCGCGGCAACTCTGCCCAGCCCGTAAATTTTAGAATTTTTATGTACCAATTGAAATCTATCATGAAAGTGGCCAAAAGCTGCAATTTCTCGCATTTTCAGAAAAACCCAAGAAATGTTTCAACTTTTTTGAGAAAAAAAAATTGAATAAATTCAGGAAAAATTCCCCACATGTCCGGCATGGTTTTTTTTGCACACCACACGAAAAAAAAAACATGCCACTCAGGCATGTGAAGGGCAGAATCACCCTTGAGAAAAGGAAAACCAGGGAAACAGGCCTTAAATTTGCCCTGCTCATATTTCCCTCTTATTTTTCGAGTTTTTTTTATCATTCAATTAATATTTTCAATAGAAGGGAACTTGATTTTATTCCGGCTGCGGCTGCCATGAAGAAATACAAATCACATAGACATATTCCGGACAGTGCAATAACTCAGGAGGTCCTCAAACAACGAAAATGGTAGTTATGATCGATATTTTGTTATGTAATTACCAAATGCGGATGGATTTGTAATACCTTAGCCGACATGTTTCAAATCTTGTCTCAAAAAAAAACATAACCTCACAAATTTTTTTTTTGAGGTACATACTATCTTCATATTGACTCCCTGTATCTACTGTAATTTTTTCCAGGCCTATTTATTATGATGTGGTGGAGGAGTAGGATGTTGAAGTTGATGCGACTTGAGTTGCCGCGAGGTGCCTTTACGCACCATAGTACTGCAGTCCCTACGTACGCGTGTTCTTCAAAATAAAACAAGTGACACAAATTACTGTAGAATAAAATTGTTTACAGTACCCTGATGCGATGAAGGTAGGTAACTTCGCGCAGGACCACTTCCGGAAAGGGAATATTAATGTCCCCAGTCGCGCTCACATTAATATTGAGATGTACTTGATTTAGCCCAAGCAACCCTGAATAATACAGCTATGAAAAATTTCCTCAAATAAATCTGTGACATGCACGACGCTCCTTTTTCCTTTCGACACGCATACTGACAGCGTTCACCGAAAGCGCTGCAACAGTCTTGCAGCGCTTCTCGGAGATTGACAGGAAACGGAGTGATACAGGAACTCAGCCTTGCTCCCGGCAAAAGGTCGGCGTGCGTGACTCGATAGAGATCGTGAACTAGGTGCCAAACCAAAAACGATCCAACGTGGAATCCAGATATCATCCGAGGGCATGAGTCAAAGCAAGGAAAAGGCGAGGGTCACCGGATACTGGATCTAGACGTTCTGCGAAGGCATTGTCGAGCTACGGTACGTGATGTAGCGAAAGTCCAAGCTCCACTCATTGATATCTCTGAATTTAGAGTACTATAGTTCTCTAAATAGTTATGGCATTTCGTTAGAGAGCCTTGATATCCCCGTGCTTCTCGAATGCCGAACAATTGGACGTGCGGACTTTGGGAGACAGCAATCTTATGTTGGCTTCCCTTTATCACTTTTTTTCATCGCACCACTGGTGCGGACCCGCAGCAAAGCGAGAAACTACTTCCATGACAATGATCCGGAACAGCGTAGGGGCTGAGCGCAAATGAACGGCGTATGTCTATGTGAATGGACGGTGCTGAAATGTCGACGACGAAAAGGACTTGGAGAGGATGAGCTTAAGCTTGACATCTTAGGCAGATCCAATTGCGTCTTTGTATTCATTGTGGATCGCATGTATAAACGTGCTTGTAGCATATGCCTTTGTCAAACCGTTCTCGTGATAAATCTGTGTTGTATTTTTTCTCTACAAAACATCTCTGTCGCCTATCTCTGTTGAATGCAGCTGTTCTGCGATCAGGAGCAGTCATGGATCCAACAGACTGTTTGCGATGCAGTGAAGTCAGCCATTATGCGGCGAGCGGGTAGTCAGTGTAACCCTTCGCGCCCGACGCAGCGCCGTACAATGTGTGGACGTCGACGTTGTAATTCAGCTCCTTGCCAGCCTCCAGGCGATGTACAACATCAGGGTTTCCGATCCAGATCCATCCAAACACCGCTGCATCAATTTTCTTCGCCGCAATGAGCTGCTCCGCCTCCTGCGGGGAAACGTCCGCATTCAGCAAGACTTTAGCACGCGTGATGAGCGGGCCATACGTCGCGAGAACATCGTGCTGCGTGGCACGCTTCTTTCCTGGAAAGGGCAGTCAGATATGGTTACAGAAGAGAAAGAGTTGAGTCGTTTACCATCGATTTCCGGATCCATCTTGGCGGCATAGCGCGAAAGGCAGATATACGCAAGACCCATTGCATCCGCTTCTTTAATGAGATGGGAGTGCGTCTCGATCGTATCCTCAAGCGTCATTCTGCCCGAAACGATAAACATTTGTCTCAAGCTAGCGACCGTAGAACGTACCCGGCATCGTTGTATCCACCAGCAGGGTTCAGCTTCACGCCAACCTTGTCCGCTCCCCAGACGTCTACGAGAACCTTCAAAGTCTCCAGCGCAAAACGAGTGCGATTCTCCATCGAGCCACCCCATTTATCCTTGCGGAAGTTTATTGTGTTGTCAAGGAATTGCTGGACGAGATACCCGTTCGCTCCGTGGACTATTGATAGAGACAGTATCAGTCCTGAAGATGTTGAGAAGAGTTAGATGCGTACGCTCAACGCCGTCAAAACCTGCTTCTTTCGCATTTAAGGCGGCTTTCTTGTATTGCTCGATGAGGATAGCGGGGTCGGGCACTTCAGTAGGCTGATTGAGAAGGTGAGTACTCTGATAGGAGACCTCCCATTGAACTGCCTACAGTCACATATCCCGGTGAGCCGGGCAAGAATCGGAATTGGCCTCCTCGGGCTGCGACAGCAGACGGAGCATACACGGGCTAAGATACAAATAATTTGTTAAGCAAGCAAACAAGCAGCAGAACGACCATCTACACACCAAACCACTGGCTTTCTGCTCCGGGGCATCCGGATGCGAGACGCGTCCAAGATGCCAAAGCTATATATCATAGGGAAATTGGTAGACGTGTCGTGAAAGACAAGTCAGACGACAAGTCAAAAAGACATGTTTAAGTAGCGGTTACGCACCTGACAAAAGATTTTGCCGTCCTGGGCATGGACAGCATCGGTGATCTTCCTCCACGCACTTACTTGCTCCTTCGACCAGATTCCGGGAGCATTGGGCCACTCAGTGCTGAAGTCAGATCTGTCAGCCATGGTCACGAATATCGGGTAGCAGGACAAACCCTTGTTGAGAGATCAATGTTGCCTCGGTTATAATGAGACCCGCGCCTCCTTTGGCACGTTGCTCATAGTACTCGAGGTTGAGCTGCAAGTGATCCCGTCAGAGTGATTCATGCCACGCAGGAACTCGGATACGAGACCCACCTTGTTGGGAATGTTCGTGGGTGCGCTCCGGTCACGTGTCAAGGCACTCATTACGACACGGTTGCGTAACGGTACAGAGCCCAACGAGATGGATGAGAGAAGGTGAGGAAAGCCTGTCATTTTTCGACGTGCTTGAGTGGATGTGTGACGAGAGAGATGAAGCGATATGCCAGGCAAGGACGTCCTTTTAGAGCATACGAATGCGAGCACGGTTGTCATTGAAATGGGCCTTCAGAACTGATACGCGCGCAGACCACGGTCGCCTGTCTTAGCCCGGGGATGAAAATTACGAAGCTGATGTCACTGATACCCTTTATGAATATGAGGGCTTTAAGCTTTAAGCGCATGATCAAGCTAAAGTCTAGGTTATGACGCATGCCGACTCGGAACCCTTTTTTTGGAGCTGATGACCCTTGCTCAGCTTTGTCACAGATCATCACACCTGTGAGTAAACCCGAGTCGGGCATTTCGAGTGAGCAAAGAAATTGAGCCTTTCCATTAATTGTCAAATGTTCTACATTTTCCGGAGGCCAATAAGTCCGCAATGCTCCTCCCAAATCACGCAGAACATCACACGGAACCGGGGACTGTGGCACTGGCAAGAATGATCAAGTGGCAGAGAGTAACTGCCAATTGTAACCCCAGCCGGTGCCCCGGTACAGCAGAAGACTTTGTAGGAAAAGCAGCAACGGCGGCGCTTGACGACTCGGACGTTGTGCCTACGCTGCTCTGGTTGGCTGCTGAAGTACAGACGCTCTAGTCGTCTCTGTCTCGGGTTCGATGACGGTGGTAATTGTCGATATCGCAGAGTTCCGAGTCAGCGTCGCCGTAAGCGTCAAAGTGACAGGACCGTCACTAACCCCTGGTCCTACGGCAGAGTCGGACGAGCTCAAGGTCGGGCCTGGACCCGTCTCCGTCAGGACAGTATCTGATCCATTCGCTTAGTGACTAACTATAAGCCATTGACCAGCGAAAACTGAGCTTACATGAACAACAGCCCTGATCATAGGCATCGACTCCTTCCTGCTGCTCCGGGGAAATGCACTCGATTTCGACACAACCAGAAACGAGCTCGTTATATTCAAACGAGTAGCATATGCATGGTATGGCTGATCTAGTGCATTTTCACTCTGTCAGAAAAATCGTCGCATATCGAAGATATTGAGCGATACGCACGATCCAACCCACGCTCTCAGCAGCAACCACCGCGCAATTCAGAATGCATGGCGGGACGCTTGCCTGAGCCAAAACTTGTATTACTCGAAGGCTCAGAGGAGCGAAAGGTAAGAAGCCGACCTGTGAGCCAGACGACATTATTCAATATCTGGTCACTGCGTCTGTACTACGCCCAAGCACTTTGCGACGGGCGGGGGAGGGTGCAGTCGCGATCAGGCTATCCATATAAATTTGTACCTTGCATCCGATGATTTTAGGACAGAAGGCCGCTCTATTCGGGAACTGAGCGAGCAAGGCGATCGCGCGGTACGTTCCGCATATACTTCGGTCTCAACCAAAGACATGGATAGACTGGTGCCCGTGCATTGCCTACAACTGAGAAAAATAACTCTATCTTGGCAAGCTGTCGGTCCAAATCAACGCCATCAGCACAATTAATCATCTTAGAAAGGCAGACTTACATTCACCATCACCCTTGTTTGAATTTCCACAAACCAACGTGCCTGGCCAAATGTTCACTTGAACTCGCATTCATTCATTCTTTCGGCGCGTTAGGTACATTATTTGATGAAATTCTGCCTAGCGAAAGACGAGCACAACCATCAGCATGTAGAATCAACTCCGCAAAGTCATCTATCAGTTAGGATCGGCATTGCGCGTTAGAAAAGCGTGCCTCGTTTTTTTTAGTCGGAGTGTAAATACACACCTAATATAGAAATTTGTGGCAATGCGTTTGTCGAAAGTTTCGTGAGACCGACTAGAAATTCTACCGGCGGTTCCCCGGACAGATTATGTTGAAATTAAGTTGTGAGATTTAAGATAAGATATCAAGAAGCCTCGGGAGAAAGTCCTCAGGGTCAATCAGTTGATTATTGCGCTTCTGCCGATGCTTATTCATGTGGCAGCGGCACTAAGAATTATCTACAGGATTACTAGTAATACTAGTACAAACCGAGTTATCATACCTATCTAATGCATTAAATAGTTCCATTAATTTATCTGCCTTTTTCTTTAGTTTGCTGTCTATGGGTATCTGGGTATCCGATGTCCTAAGTTTGTCCAATTGATCCTTCAGCTGCGGCACAGTCATTTTTTTCACGAGCTCTCGATCGCGCTGAATAATGATTGCATCGAGTCGTTCTTGTCATTCTGACTTCTTCTGGGCTTGAACTTTGTCCTTCTGTCATTTGCTGGCAATATCCTCCATGTGCTCCTTGAAAATCTCTTGGCAGCACTTTTTCTCGAGTCCCATGGCATCCCTATCCTGCACTTCCTTCCGGAGGAACACCTCATGCTTGTGTCCAGTAAGTTTCACATCTATAAATTCCTGGGTATCATTTCATCGAAACCTAAAGATTGAGTTAAATAATTTAATAGTTCCTATCAGATTTTTTCAAGCAAAAACTCTGTATGCACTAAGGGTGCCTTCGTTCGCATCATTAGTCGGTGGCATCTATGCAATCTCTCGTTCACCTTCATTAAGTGCCACTATCATTCTATCATCAGCAAACTCTGATGTGAACTGTTCCCAGGTCTTCAGTGCCCCAGAAAGGAAAGCCAGGAAGATTGGTTCAAGGTGCGGAAGTTTTGAAGACATCTTGTAAATTGCATTGACCATGTTGGCCTGTTTCCAGCTGTCATACCCATTCAAGGTTGCCACACGTGGGTCTGAGTCGGGAGAGAGAATAAGGTGAGGCTCGTTGATGAGCTTTTTTATGTGGGTCTTGACTTTTTGCTGTAGCGGGCCAAGATCCAGCGCATTTGTGTGCGTAAGCCCAGTGCTGTGAACAGATGAAATATATGAAAATGAAACGGCTTCTTGGTAAAGTGCAAGGGCAGCAAGCTCTGTGATAGTTGGAATGTCCTCAAGACCCTTCAGAACATTTGATTCAAGGTGATTCAAGGTATGCTTCTCTTTTCCATCTCGAATATAGTGCATATAGTGTTAGGGTCAGGCGAATATTCCAATTCTTTAACCACGAAGGTGTTGCCTTCCAGACTGTATGGTCCTCTGAGTGGTGTATTACCGAGACGACTTTACTTATCTTCGACCGATCCCGTAACCAGCTTCTCCTTCGCTGCCCTTATCAGGTGGAACCTGAGGTTGGTATTGAAAGCACTTAGTTACAGCAGATAGGGGAGGTAATGCCCTAGAGGGTCGAGAGACGTTTGGTTATGCTGCGATGTTGTCTAGGAGGCAAACTGCAAGGCTTGGCGTAGCCGAGATGCACTCAACCAGACTTGGTTCTGTGGACAATGAGAGGAACCTTCTAAGCGTGGCGTAGCTGAGGGTCTACTCAATCAAAGTCAATCCTTATTCAACTTGGGACAAATCCTCAACCCAGTATGGAGCGGACTCGTTATTCAACCAAGGAGGATATTACACAGTGGTAGTTATAGATGTAGAGGTAGGGGTAAGAAGATAGCTATGCAGGTAGCTAAAACTGTACTGTAAAAGCGATAGAGAATGGGGATCTGGGGTGCTAGTTACTCGGCCTTATATAGCCTACTGAATTTCTAATTTCTTTACGTTCTGTCCAACCAGATGCCCTTCCGTCTCCTTCCTATGTTTCAGGTGGCCGCAGCACTTGGCTGCTGCAGTGGGGATGTATGCACATGTACTCCATCCAATGGTTTTCTTGCATTATCACTGATTTAGTAGTCGGGCTCCCACATTCTCCACATGCTTCGGTTTAATTAACTTCCTGCTTCTCCCATGTGCTTCTATATTGGGGCTTTACTTCCCTGCTTCTCGAAGCGTCTTCCTTGGTTGTGGCACTGCATAGCCTATTGGGTTGCATTGCTGCACTTCGGGTGGTCATTCTTCCCATTCAAATCCATTGGGGATAACCATGTGGACCCATGGGTTATTCTTGGCTCGCCATTCAGTGTCCGGTCCGTTCGGTGTTAAGGCTGCTCTGCCGAGACATGTCTCCATTGTGAATGGTGGGTCATGTGGTCCTAGGGCTAGAGTGATCTTGAATGTTCGTCTTCATGACACGTGCTCGAATTCGTATAGCATAATCGTGCCTAGATGCTTTATGTCCCTGAGGTATGCCCAACAGTGCTTGAGTGCTGTCGTTATGTGTATTGGTACATCATTCCCTTGTACTGGACTCGGGGTAGGTATTCGTATCATCATCTTGCAGTTCCTGCATTCTTCATGTGGCTCCTTATTGTATTGGATGACTGTATCCCATTTGTAGTTCTCCATGCCATGTTCTTCCTTACTGATGTGGACTTTATATGTCTTGGCATCTCGATAGTAGATTGCCTGTCCTGTTTCAAAGTATGGGGATTGGCCTTCCCACTTGTGTGCTCGTAATGTGATGTCCTGGTCCATTAATCCTATTGTCTTCAGGAGTTCTGGGACCTTCTGTGCTATGTTCTGTAGTAGCATGCACTTGGTGCATTGGGGATCAACCTCCATTGGTTGTCCTTTGCTTTCTTGATGTTTGTGTGCCATGTCACAAGATGTGACAGTGTAGCGTGACTGTGACTGACGGATTTTTGCCTAGGCAAGTATCCGTCAAGATCAGGTGACTGCGTAATCACGTGTATGATCGATGATGATCTGCTTTGATCGACGTTTCCAAATGTGTGAAAATTTCCTTTCATATAGTCAACATAGAAGTCCAGATCTGCCAGGAGATCAGCTGCCACTTGGAGAAACAAGCTGTACCAAGTGTTGGATGTATCAGAGAATGTAAAAATGCGTCTAGTGGTGAATCTTGCATTGTCTCTGAACGTATGTTGCTGACCTTTCTTGTCATCTTTGTGGTTAAACAGTGCACTGGTGAGGCTAGCAAGCTTGACAGCACCTCCCGTAGTAACTTCTCAAGCTCATTTCTCCACCGCACTCTCCTCTTCTCCCTGGCCTTCTGCAAGCTCAAGGATGGCTGTGTTATCTCGATTTGCGAGGCCGACAGGTGAAGTACCAAGCTCCTTCCATTTCTCCTGTGTCCCTTGATCGCCTCCCTTCACCATGTTCAGATCCTTGTGCATATCGCACCCGGTCCAAACAAAAGGCTTCAAAAGATGCCTCTCCTCCTCTAAAAGCACGAGGTAAGCTTCTCCTGCACAAGTTTCAGCCAGATTATTTGTAAATTCTAACCCTTTCTCCTCCTTTTTGTGCACACTCAGGCCTTCCCAGATAGATTCTCTGCCAAGCCCAGTAATCAGGGCCATCTTAGCCTCTGAAATGAGGGTGCTACGTTCATCTGGCCTTTTGGAAAAGAAACATTGCACACCAAGTCCCCACATTGACAACTCCTCTTTCCATTCGCCGAGCAACCGATGCTTTGCCTTCTGATCTTCTGCATGGTCCCCATGCAAGCTGGCAAATTTCATGGCCAGGAACACCTCATCAAATGGCTGCTCCAGTAGCTTGGCCGTCGAAGTGAGCGGACTTTTTTTGAAGGTCTTGATGATATCACCTAGGCAATTAATATCGCCTTCTTTCTGCATTTCTGAGCGGTGATTCGCTGACATTCGAACTCCAGCGAACCGGACCTTGTGCTCGACTACCTCGGGAGTAACAGATTCAGAGGAATGTTTGGTGGAGACAGAGGTCAAAGAAGATGGGGAGTCTCCACTGTTCAGGTACGTCTTTGAAGCTTGAAGGTTGATGTGAAATGATTTGAAATTCTGATTCCTATTGCTTGTTCCATCCCTCTCAGTTGTAAAACCTATAAAGATGAGTATATGCATCTATCTTTGCATTTTTAAATTAACTTACCTGGCATTTGAAGGAGTTCGTATCCCAGCTGTACCTCAACAGCTACATCTCCTTCACCTAAAATACGACCGACGGTTCGTGGACTCAGTGTGTGTAATTTTTTCTTAGATTTTGAGGCTTTCATCCTAAGGAAAGAGGATGTGAACTGGACGAAAGCCTTGACGACTTTCCCAGCATTTGAGGTAGGACATCCAAGAAGGATGAGACAACGGACTAGCAAATGAACAAGTGAAGTATAAATCCCTTTTTCTGTGAGTTTTATTGTCTTTCAAGCAGTTGACCTGAGGCATTTTAGATTTTGAATGCATCTCCAGGCTCGTGCAAGATGCATATGAATGGCCCAGCTGTATTTTTGAGAGCGTAAGAGTCGTTTCTGTAAGTTATCGTTCTGTCGACTATATGCATCTGTTTCTAACATCTTTTCAGCTTGTAGCTTTCCTAGACGATCCTCAGCATCCCGAAGCTTGTTCTTGGTGAAATTGAGCAACCGATGAACAGCAGCAGTCTGCGCTTCCAACAAAGTGAGTTTTGTCTGGTATTCTTCTGCCTGAGCCCCTAACAGCTTATTCTTGCATCTCAGGCTTGAGATAACAGCTCCAAAGCACTTGGCAGACCTCTGAGCAGCATAAAGGCCAGAAGAAGTGGAAGAAAGTCGATTCTGAGCTCTGTCAAGGCGGCCGGTGGTCAAAATAAGTGAGTTTTGAATCGATTGAAGCTCCAGGTCTTTAGTACTGATGTCTTCCTGTAGGTGTTCAATTGTTGAGTGAAGGTCATTGATGAGTTCAGCTTGTGAGATGGTGAGGTTTTGATGTTTGGTGAGTTGCTAGTTTGTTTCCTTCAATTCAGCCGTCAGGCCTTTGATTTGTTCTGTGGCTGACTGGGTGTATCTAGGCATTGAACCTGTTCTATGCACACCACTACGTGTACCAGAATCGCAGTGAGTCACTTCCGTGCCAGGAGGCGAACATCAATTCTGGCGGGCTTTCTGCAGCGCCGCCACCCGCTGCTGGGCTGCTAATTTTGACATCTTGTTAGGCGGGAGTCCGGGAGACAACTCGGACTGGGCAGGCCTCGGCTAACTGTCGTCTGGGACGTGCTATACTCGAGCGGGAACTCGGGACACGCTATACTCAGGCTAGGTCGTCGCGGAGGTAAGAGGATTAATACAATATACACTACTACAGGAGGGGACGCGGTCTCACCTAGGTCGTCGCGGAGGTAAGAGGAAAAGCAGAACAAGTGTTCATGCGAGTTCCTCAAACCTCTTATTCACGCCGATTGTGAGACCGGATTATCTAAGTACTGTATAGTTTATGTAACTTGGAATGGAACGAATGAAGGTCATGTGAAAGGAGTGTGGGAAATGATTGAAAAGATGATTAAATATAATGAAAAGGAGTGATTAAAAGAAAAGGAAAAGGAAAAGGGAAAATAAAGAAAAGGGGAAGTTCGAGTTCTAACATTACCCCCCCTTCAAGGCTGGGCGTCCCGACCAGCCAAGATCGTGGTCGTTTGGCTCGGTGTCGACGAAGAGCGGACGGAGTCGTTGATGAGGGATGTCGAGTTTCCGAGGTGCACCGGGATGTTTGAGGTAGAACTCAGCGATTGCCTCCTTCGCGTTCTCGCCGAAGTCCGTCTCAGGCTGCCAAGTAGGTTCATTGTAGCCGACCCACTTGACAAGGTACTGTAGTTTCCCTCGGTGCAGACGTGAGTCTAAGACTTCCTCGAGTTCGTACTCCTCCTCGTTGTTGACAATGTCTGGCGGCGGCGGCGGTTGCTTCTGGCTTTCAAAGGACGGTTCGATGGCGGGTTTCAATAGGGCTTCGTTGAAGACAGGGTGGACCTTTTTCCATCGCTTCGGGAGTTTGAGCTTGTACGCGCTCGCTCCTATCTTGTCGACGACGTCAAAGGGGCCGTACCATTTGTCTGCGAGTTTCTTTGTCAGCGAGTCCGTACTGATGTTTCGCCCATCAAGGAAGACCTTGTCTCCAGTCTTGTACTCCACCAAAGCTCCTGCTGTCCGGTCATGGTAGTGCTTCATGTCCTCTGCTGCCTTGACTAGGTTGTCCTTAGCAACGCGATGAGTCTCCTTGATGTGCTTTGCGAATTCTTCCGCTGACATGTTAGCGGATGAGGTTCGCGTCGTGTCGAAGCTCAAGGGGTGACGTCCTGTGTTCGCGTAGAAGGGGGACATCTTTGTTGCTGAGTGTTCACGGTTGTTGTATGCGAACTCTGCGAGGGGGAGCCAGTCCTTCCAGTCCGATTGCCGATGGTTAACGAAGAGTCGAAGGTACTGTTTGAGCTCTTGGTTAACGCGTTCCGTTTGACCATCCGTCTGTGGATGGTACGCTGTCGACGGGTTGCCTTCAATGTGCAGAAGTTTGTACAGCTCCTTCATCATCGACGCATCAAACTGCGTGCCTCGGTCGTGGATGATCTTCTTCGGTAGGCCATGGAGGCGGAAGACGTGGTCGCGGTACAGCTGGGCCATGCCTTCTGCTGACAGCCTCGTCGTCATCGGGATCGCGTGCATCTGCTTCGAGAACCTATCCACGAAGACGCAGATCGCATTGTGTCCCTTGGAGTCTGGGAGCTCTCCGATTAGGTCGACTGTAACAATTTCCCAGGGTCCTTCAGGGACAGCGTTTGGATGAAGTGGTCTAGACCTCGACATTCTTAAGGCTTTCGTCCATTGACAACGGTCGCATCCTCAGACGTATGCTCGGACGTCGGAGAACATCGATGCCCACCAGAAATCGCGACAGACGAGTTCTACTGTCTTCGATGCTCCCGGATGACCAGCCAGAACCGAGTCGTGGCACTCCCGCAACACGGCCTCCTTTATTGTCGATGGAACATACACCTTGCCTTTCATCCGCCACAACTCGTCGACCTCCACCAAACCCGTAGGCCTCTCCGACTCGTCCTGCGCCCTCTGCGCTTCACCCACTCGTTCCACCACCTCGTCGCGCGATGTCCGCACCACTCCACGGTTCAACCACTTATCCTTGATGAACACGACCCCATCGTTGTCATCCTTGCCCTGATCATAGCCCGCCATGCGCGATAGCAGGTCGGCCTTGCCCATCGTCTTGCCCGACTTGTGTTCGAGGTGGAAGTCGAATTCTTCAAGTTCGGTCCGCCAGCGAGCTTGGCGATAGCTCAGCTTCTGCGCCGACCTGAAGTAGGTGAGGTTGGCGTGGTCAGACCAGATTTCAATCTTGTGGCGAGCACCAAGGAGGTATTGCCGCCACTCCTTGAGCGCCAAAACGATCGTGAGCATCTCCTTGTTGTAGATCTCGTAGTTTCGTTCCGCCGGTTCAAGTGCCTCTGACCTGTAGGCGATCACCCTCCACTTCCCTTCCTGCTTCTGCAACAACACACCACCGAGCGCAAAGTTCGACGAGTCCGCTTCTACGCGGAAAGGGCCCTCGTCATTGGCGATGGCTAGGACTGGAGGTGAGCAGAGACGTCGTCTCAGCTCCTCGAACGCTTCCTGCTGTTCGGTCTCCCATACCCAGTCCTTCTTGCCCGTTAACGACGTCAACAGTCGGACCACCTTGCTGTAGTCCTTAATAAACCGTCTCAGCCAGTTTCCCATACCGAGGAACTGTTGTAGCTCCTTGAGGTTCCGTGGGACTGGCCAGTTCGCAATCGCCTCCGTCTTTGCCGGGTCAGCCCTGATCTCGCCATTGCCGATGATGTGGCCGAGGTATTTGACGACCTTGGCGTCAAACTCGCACTTCTCCGGCTTCAGGTACAGGCCATTTTCTCGGAGGATCTGGAGTATGCGCCTCGACGTGTTGATATGCTCCTCAATGGTTTCCGAGAGGATCAGGATGTCGTCGAGGTATACGATGATCAAGTTCGCGTAGATTAGGTCCTTAAAGATGTGGTTGACAAAGGCCTGGAAAGTGGCCGGCGCGTTGCAAAGGCCAAAAAACATGACCGTCGGTTCGAAGAGGCCCATGTTTGTGCGAAATGCTGCCTTCCATTCATCACCCTCGTGGATCCGGATATTGTAGTACCCCCAGCGAAGGTCAAGCTTAGTGATGTACTTCGCTTTCTTGACCTTGTCGACGAGTTCGTCAATGAGAGGGAGGGGATACTTGTTCTTGATCGTGCCGTCATTGAGCTTACGGTAATCCTGGATCGGGCGTAGTGATTTGTCGGCCTTCTTAATGAAGAAGAAGGGCGACGCCATGGGCGATATCGACCGTCGAATGCGACCCGACTTCAGATTTTCATCAAGGAAGTCCTTGAGTGACTGCTGCTCAGTTGGCGTGAGCGGGTAGATCTTACAGTCGCTCGGTTTGAAGTCGGGCTTCAAGTCGATGACATGGTCCCAGGGTCGGTGTTCCGGCAGCTTCTCGAAACCTTTTTCGCTGAAAACGTCGGCGTAGTCGTTGAGGTACACGGGCCAGGACGCCTTGTCCATTCGCATCTCACTCACCCTCCTCATCTGTTCCACCACCTTCTTCACCTTGCCTAGGTCCTCCACCGGCTCCCTCTTGATCGCACATTCTTCTGGACAGCGGGTGAATTCGATCGAACCCGTTTTCCAGTCGACCTCCGGATTGTGATGTCGAAGCCAGTCGTACCCCAGGAAGATGTTTGACGACGCTAGGGACGTTACTGCGAGGACGATCCTCTCCTGGTGACGGCCGATCATGAGCTCGACGTCAACGTACTCCTCGATCAATCCGGCCTCATTGTGCGTGCCATCGGCGTTGAGCACCGCGAGGGGTCGAATGTAGCGTTTCGTTTCCAACCCGTACCTCTTGACGAACCTGACATCGATGCAGGATCCTGTGCATCCCGAATCCACAAGGGCATGCGCATCTACCTCTCTCGCCTCACCCGCTATTTCATGCTCGACGGTCAGGAGAAGGTCCAGCTGGCGTCCGCCAGTTCCTCTCATGAACAGTTGCTCGTACTCTTCATCTTTGTTCACACCGGTGGGGACTTCATAATCGGGAAAACCATCGACGTCGTTTGCATCTATGTATTGTACAGACGGTTGGTTATATTTTAGCGAATCCGGATTCGAAGTCCCTTGTTCTTCTCGGTCAGTCGCCCCGATGGCTACGCCTGACCACTCGCAAAACCCTGCGAGTCGACGTGTTAGGCGGGAATCCGGGAGACGACTCGGATTGGGCAGGCCTCGGCTGACTGTTGTCTGGGACGTGCTATACTCGAACAGGGACTCGGGACACGCGGTACTCAGACTAGGTCGTCGCGGAGGTAAGAGGATTAATACAATGTACTCTACTACAGGAGGGGGACGCGGTCTCACCTAGGTCGTCGCGGAGGTAAGAGGAAAAGCAGAACGGGTGTTCGTTTGCAATTCCTCTTCCTTATAAATGCAGCGCCTGTGGGACCGTATTATCTAAGTACTGTATAGTTTATGTAATTAGGAATGGAACGAATGAAGGTTGCGTGAAAGGAGTGTGGGAATGATTGTGTAAGATGGGTAAATATAATGAAAAGGACGAATATAATAAAGGAAATGGTAAAAGGGAAAATAAAGGAAAGGAAGTGGAAGTGAAAGTTCAGGTTCTAACATTACCCCCCCTTCAAGGTTGGGCGTCCCGACCAACCATGATCGCGGTCGTCAGGCTCGGTGTCGACGAAGAGCGGACGGAGTCGTTGACGAGGGATGTCGAGTTTCCGAGGTGCACCGGGATGTTTGAGGTAGAACTCAGCGATCGCCTCCTTCGCGTTCTTGCCGAAGTCCGTCTCAGGCTGCCAAGTAGGTTCGTTGTAGCCGACCCACTTGATAAGGTACTGTAGTTTCCCTCGGTGCAGACGTGAGTCTAAGACTTCCTCGAGTTCGTATTCCTCCTCGTTGTCGATGATGTCTGGCGGCGGCGGCGGCGGTTGCTTCTGGCTTTCAAAGGACGGTTCGACGGCGGGTTTCAACAGGGCTTCGTTGAAGACAGGGTGGACCTTTTTCCATCGCTTCGGGAGTTTGAGCTTGTACGCGCTCGCTCCTACCTTGTCGACGATGTCAAAGGGGCCGTACCATTTGTCTGCGAGTTTCTTCGTCGGCGAGTCCATACTGATGTTTCGCCCGTCAAGGAAGACTTTGTCTCCAGCCTTGTACTCCACCGAAGCTCCTGCTGTCCGGTCATGGTAGCGCTTCATGTCCTCTGCTGCCTTGACTAGATTGTCCTTAGCAACGCGATGAGTCTCCTTGATGTGCTTGGCGAATTCTTCCGCCGACATGTTGGCAGAGGAAGTTCGTACGGTGTCGAAGCTCATAGGGTGACGTCCGGTGTTTGCGTAGAAGGGTGACATCCTTGTCGCTGAATGTTCACGGTTGTTGTAGGCGAACTCTGCGAGGGGGAGCCAGTCCTTCCAGTCCGATTGCCGATGATTGACGAAGAGCCGGAGGTACTGTTCGAGCTCTTGATTGACGCGTTCCGTCTGACCGTCTGTTTGTGGGTGGTATGCCGTTGACGGGTTGCCTTCGATGTGTAGGAGTTTGTATAGCTCCTTCATCATCGACGCATCGAACTGTGTGCCTCGGTCGTGGATGATCTTCTTCGGTAGGCCATGGAGGCGGAAGACGTGGTCTCGGTATAACTGAGCCATGCCTTCCGCTGACAGTTTCGTCGTCGTCGGGATGGCATGCATCTGTTTCGAGAATCTGTCCATGAAGACGCAGATTGCGTTGTGCCCCTTGGAGTCCGGGAGTTCTCTGATGAGGTCGACCGTGACAATTTCCCATGGGCCTTCCGGGATCGTGTTCGGGTGAAGTGGCCTTGATCTCGATGTTCTCAGAGCCTTTGTCCGCTGGCAACGGTCGCATCCTCGGACGTATGCTCGAACGTCGGAGAACATCGACGCCCACCAGAAGTCTCGACGTACCAGTTCGACCATTTTTGACGATCCGGGATGTCCTGCCAGGGTCGAGTCGTGGCATTCCCGTAAAACCGCTTCCTTCATCGTTGACGGCACGTACACTTTTCCCTTCATCCGCCACAACCCGTCGGCCTTCACCATTCCTGTCGGTCTCTCCGACTCGTCCTGCGCCCTCTGCGCGTCACCCACTCGTTCCAACACTTCCTCACGCGACGTCCTCACCACTCCACGATTCAGCCACTTGTCCTTGATGAACACGACGTCATCGTTGTCGTCCTTTCCCTCATCATAGCCTGCTTTGCGCGACAGTAAGTCCGCCTTGCCCATCGTCTTCCCCGACTTGTGCTCGAGGTGGAAGTCGAATTCTTCGAGTTCGGTCCGCCAGCGAGCTTGTCGATAGCTCAGTTTCTGTGCCGACCTGAAGTAGGTGAGGTTGGCATGGTCGGACCAGATCTCGATCTTGTGGCGAGCGCCCAGGAGGTATTGACGCCATTCCTTGAGTGCCGAGACGATTGCGAGCATCTCCTTGTCGTAGATCTCGTAGTTTCGTTCGGCCGGTAGGAGCGCTTCTGACCTATAGGCGACTACCCTCCACTTGCCTTCCTGTTTCTGCAATAGCACGCCTCCGAGTGCGAAGTTTGACGAGTCCGCCTCAACGCGGAAAGGGCCCTCGTCGTTAGCGATGACCAGGACTGGAGGTGAGCAGAGACGTCATCTCAGCTCCTCGAACGCCTCCTGCTGTTCGGTCTCCCATACCCAGTCCTTCTTGCCCGTCAGCGATGTCAGCGGATGGACCACCTTGCTGTAGTCCTTGATGAACCGTCGTAGCCAATTACCCATGCCGAGGAACTGTTGTAGCTCCTTGAGGTTTCGTGGGACTGGCCAGTTCGCAATCGCCTCCGTCTTTGCCGGGTCCGCCTTGATCTCGCCGTTGCCGATGATGTGACCGAGATACTTAACGACCTTGGCATCGAATTCGCACTTTTCCGGCTTCAAGTACAAGCCGTTTTCTCGGAGGATCTGAAGTACGCGCCTCGACGTGTCGATGTGCTCCTCAATGGTTTCTGAGAGGATCAGTATGTCGTCGAGGTATACGATGATCAAGTTCGCGTAGATCAGCTCCTTGAAGATGTGGTTGACGAACGCTTGAAACGTTGCCGGCGCATTGCAAAGACCGAAGAACATGACCGTTGGCTCGAATAGGCCCATGTTCGTGCGAAATGCCGCCTTCCACTCGTCGCCTTCGCGGATCCGGACGTTGTAGTACCCCCAGCGAAGGTCAAGCTTAGTGATGTACTTCGCCTTCTTGACCTTATCAACAAGTTCGTCGATGAGAGGGAGGGGGTACTTATTCTTGATTGTGCCGTCGTTGAGTTTACGGTAATCCTGGATCGGGCGTAGCGATTTGTCGGCCTTCTTTATGAAGAAGAAAGGTGACGCCATGGGCGATATCGACCGTCGAATGCGACCTGACTTCAGATTTTCATCGAGGAAGTCCTTGAGCGACTGCTGCTCAGTTGGCGTGAGCGGGTAGATCTTACAGTCGCTCGGTTTGAAGTCGGGCTTCAAGTCGATGACGTGGTCCCATGGGCGATGTTCCAGTAGCTTCTCGAAACCTTTTTCGCTGAAGACGTCGGCGTAGTCGTTGAGGTATGTGGGCCAGGACGTCTTGTCCATTCGCACCTCTCTCACCCCCTTCGTCTCTTCCACCGCTCTCCACACCTTCCGCATGCCTTCCTCCACGTTCCTCTCCACTACACATTCACTCGGGCAACGCGTAAAGTCGAGTGTTCCCGTCTTCCAGTCGACTTCCGGGTTGTGTTTACGAAGCCAGTCGTACCCTAGAAAGATGTTTGACGATGCCAATGAGGTTACCGCCAGGACGATCCGTTCTTTATGATGACCGATCGTAAGTTCGATGTCGACGTATTCCTCGATCAATCCGGCTTCGTTGTGTGTGCCGTCGGCATTGAGTACCGCAAGGGGTCGGATATAACGCTTCGTCTCCAGTCCGTACCGTTCGACGAACCTTACATCAATGCACGATCCTGTACATCCCGAATCCACGAGTGCGTGTGCGTCCACCTCCCTCACTTCACCTTCCACGCTGTGTCCGACGTTCAGGAGAAGGTCCAGCTGGCGTCCGCCAGTTCCTCTCATGAACAGCTGCTCATATTCTTCTCTCTCTTTCACACCGGTGGGGACTTCATACTCAGGAAAACCATCGACGTCGTTTGCATCTACGTGTTGTACAGACGGTTGGTTATATTTTAACGAGTACGGATTCGAAGTCCCTTGTTCTTCTCGGTCAGTCGTCCCGATGGTTACGCCTGACCACTCGCAAAACCCTGCGAGTCGACGACCTCTTCGTCATTCTCTCCTTCCTCCACATAGTCCTCCACCGTCGACCTCCGAGTGTCTACGACTTCCTCGAAGGCCGATTCCTTCATCGCGCCGAGCTCGTCCGCAAGGATACGGCGTTCGCCTGGTGCCATTAGTTCCAGCATGCGCTGGATGATCGGCTTCCCCTGCGGACACTTGTCCTTGAAATGGCCCAGCCCGCCGCAGATCCAGCACGCGCGTCGTCGTTGCGCCTCGTTCATGGAGACGTCCATCGGTTGTCCCGCGCCTCCGAAAGTGACGCCGGTCGCGTCGCGTCTGTCGACGTGAGGGGCCGCTACCTGACGGCGAGCCGGGGGTCCTTGTTGTTGCTGTGGGCGAGGCTGGGGTATAAATGGGCGGCCTCGTTGGATTGCGCGGATCTGTTGCTCGCCGCGATCGATCTCGATAGCCTTGTTTTTCCAGTCCTCGTATTTCGTCGGGACCGGCGTCAATCTCAGGACTCCACGCACTACTTCGATGTTCATCGCGCGTTTGAGACGATCACAGATGATACCGTCGTCCTTCAGTTCCGCACGCTTGATGATGACGTCGAGCTGCTGGAAGAACTTGTCTGCGGTGAGGTCCTTCTGAACCTTCTCCCGGAATTCCTTTAGCGCCGCCTCCTTGCGATTCGGGTCATCAAACGAGGCGTCGAGTCGTTCCTGGAATCTTTCCCAGCTGTCGGTGAAGGTAACGATCCCCGATGTTGTCGACTCCTCGACGTAGTTTTGCGCCCACGTTGCCACATTACCACCCTTCAGGTAGGAGAGAGCTACATAGATCTTACTCTCCGACGTAGGGTATCGGTTCGGGTTCGCGGATACAAAAAGAAGGACTTCACGTCTGAAGTCGAGGTAGTCGTCGCCACCAGTGAATTCACGTGGTCGGGCGACATCTATGTTGAGGGTCGGGGGGTTAGCGGCCGCGACCGGTGCTGGGGCGTTGTTCGCCTGATGGGCGAAGGCATTCGCAACGATGGCCGCGATCTGCGCCATTTGCTGTGGGCTGAAACCTTCTGTTGACATCGCAGGTTCGGGTGCGGGTGTCGAAGGTTCTGGAGGAGTCGGCGGTGAGGGGTCTCTGTTGGTTTCGCGGTAAGGACCTGGGGTCGGTGGTAGGTTGACCGTAGACGTTGACGGTGCAGGTGACGACGGAGCGGCTGGGGGCCACCTTGCTCTCCTTCCTCGTTCGTCTGATGAATACCAGCTGCGCCGGATTTCACTCCACCAGATGTCGTGAGTGACGCCGCTATTATTGGTTGTGACGTAGCCTGGTCGGTCTGGATCCCAACGGGCTGAAGCAGGAAGGGCCCGTTGCTGTTCGTCGGTGAGATCTATCTTGACGTTGGCGGAGGGACAGGGATCGGTTGCGCGTTCGATCCGGGGTTACGCCAACGTTGAGCGGGTTCGTCAGCGAAGTTGATGACCAAACGGAAGGAGGCGGCCGAGATCACAATCGACAACGACGTCGACGACTGCACACGGTGTGTTACCCACGTCCAGGTCAGATGGTTCCTCCACCAGAGGGAGAGGCGGAGAGCCAGGGTCGGGAAGAGTCGGTTGATATATTTTCGTGATACACGAACGTCCGAAAACGTCCGGGCAGGGTTGAGGGTTGTCGTTTAGGGGGTTTACACGTCAAGTCCGTCGAGGGGAGTGCTCCTCTAGACTGAGTGAAGGCGAGTCGACAGCGACGACGTACGCTGGGGATGAGCCTGGGTGCGGTTCTGCTTTTATGTTAGGCGGGAATCCGGGAGACGACTCGGATTGGGCAGGCCTCAGCTGACTGTTGTCTGGGACGTGCTATACTCGAACAGGGACTCGGGACACGCGGTACTCAGACTAGGTCGTCGCGGAGGTAAGAGGATTAATACAATGTACTCTACTACAGGAGGGGGACGCGGTCTCACCTAGGTCGTCGCGGAGGTAAGAGGAAAAGCAGAACGGGTGTTCGTTTGCAATTCCTCTTCCTTATAAATGCAGCGCCTGTGGGACCGTATTATCTAAGTACTGTATAGTTTATGTAATTAGGAATGGAACGAATGAAGGTTGCGTGAAAGGAGTGTGGGAATGATTGTGTAAGATGGGTAAATATAATGAAAAGGACGAATATAATAAAGGAAATGGTAAAAGGGAAAATAAAGGAAAGGAAGTGGAAGTGAAAGTTCAGGTTCTAACACGACGACCTCTTCGTCATTGTCTTCTTCCTCCACATAGTCCTCCACCGTCGACCTTCTAGTGTCCACGACTTCCTCGAATGCCGACTCCTTCATCGTGCCGAGCTCGTCGGCGATGAGGCGGCGCTCGCCCAGTGCCATCAGCTCCAACATACGCTGGATGATCGGCTTCGCCTGCAGACATTTGTCCTTAAAGTGTCCCAGTCCGCCGCAAATCCAGCACGTGCGCTTTCGTTGCGCCTCATTCATCGAGACGTCCATCGGTTGGCCGGCACCTCCGAAAGTGATGCCCGTCACGTCACGCTTATCGGCGTGCGGGGCTGCTACCTGTCGGCGTGCAGGAGGCCCTTGTTGGGGTGTCGGACGGGGCGTGAACGGCAATGTACGACCTCGTTGGATGGCGCGAATCTGCTGTTCGCCCCGATCGATCTCAATGGCCTTCTTTTTCCATGCCTCATACGTTGTTGGCATGGGCGTCGACCTCAACACGCCGTGGACCACCTCGATGTTCATCGCGCATTGCAGGCGGTCACAAATGACGCTTTCGTCCTTCAGCTCCGCTGCCTTGATGATCACGTCGAGGTCCTGGAAGAACTGGTCGGCGGAGAGGTCCTTCTGGATCTTGTCTCGGAACTTCTTCAGTGCCTTCTCCTTCCTGTTCGGATCATCGAAGGAGGCATCCAGTCGTTCCTGGAACTTGGCCCAGTCGTCCGTAAAGCCCACGACGCCATTCGTTGTGAATTCCTGGACGTAATTTTGCGCCCACGTCGATGCGTTGCCACCCTTGAGGTAAGAGAGGGTGACATAGATCTTGCTCGACGACGAGGGATACCTCGTGGGGTTCGCCGAGACGAAGAGTAGGACTTCGCGCTTGAAGTCGAGGTAGTCATCGCCGCCAGCGAATTCGCATGGCCGGGCGACGTCAATCGAGGGAGCTGGAGCTTGGGCTGCAGGGGCGTTTGTTGCTGCTCGGGTGAAGGCAGCAGCTACGATCGCTGCGATCTCTTGTTGCTGCCTTTGAGTGAAACCTTCAGCCATTGCTGATACGGGCGTATGTGTCAGGCGCTCAGGGGGTGTTGGCGGTGACGAGTCTCTATGGGGTGTACGATAGCCTCCTGGTTCGTTTGGGAGGACGACCGACGATGTTGAGACTGTCGGTGATGATGGTGCACGGGGAGGTCGAGGCGCCCAACGAGTTCGCTCGCCAGAAGACGGGTCAGTTGAGTACCAGGCATGCCTAGTGTCACTCCACCAGAGATTATGAGTGACGTGGTTTCTGTCATCCGCTACGTACGATTGGCGTTCCGCGTCGTAGCGTGAAGAAGAGGGGAAAGCCCGCTGTTGTTCCTCGGTGAGATCTATCTTGACTATGTCGGGAGGGGAACAGGTAGGGGCTGGTTGTCCGGATGTACGTTACGCTGACGAAGGACAGGTTCATCGGCGAGTTTGATGACCAAACGGAAGGAGGCGGCCGAGATCACAATCGACAATGACGTCGACGACTGTACACGGTGTGTTACCCACGTCCAGGTCAGATGGTTCCTCCACCAAAGGGAGAAGCGAAGAGCCAGGGTCGGGAAATTGTTAGGCGGGAGTCCGGGAGACGACTCGGACTGGGCAGGCCTCGGCTGACTGTCGTCTGGGACGTGCTATACTCGAGCGTAGACTCGGGGCACGCTTACTCAGGCTAGGTCGTCGCGGAGGTAAGAGGATTAATACAAGTCTAAACTAATACAGGGGGGACGAGTCTCACCTAGGTCGTCGCGGAGGTAAGAGGAAAAGCAGAACAAGGAGTTCATGCGATTCCTGAGACCTTGTATAGCGACGACCATGGGACTCTATTATCTAATATTACATAAAGGGTCAGAATGGAACGAATGAAGGTCGCGTGAATGAAGTGTGGGAAATGATTGGTCCGATGATTAAATATAATGAAAAGGAGCGGTTAGAATAAAAGGAAATGGTAAAAGGGAAAAATAAAGAAAGGGTGAAAGTTCGAGTCCTGACATTACCCCCTCCTCAAGGTTGGGCGTCCCGACCAACCAAGATCGCGGTCGTCTGGCTCGGTGTCGACGAAGAGTGGGCGGAGTCGTGAGCGAGGGATATCGAGTTTGCGAGGAGCACCGGGGTGTTTGAGGTAGAATTCAGCAATCGCCTCCTTAGCGTTCTCGCCGAAGTCCGTCTCTGGTTGCCAGGTTGGTTCGTTGTAACCGACCCACTTGACGAGGTACTGTAGTTTACCTCGGTGCAGACGTGAGTCAATGACCTCTTCAACCTCGTATTCCTCTTCGTTGTTGACGATTTCCGGTGGCGGCGGTGGCGGTAGCTTCTGGCTCTCAAAGGACGGTTCAACGGCGGGTTTCAGTAGGGCTTCATTGAAGACAGGGTGGACCTTTTTCCATCGTTTGGGGAGTTTGAGCTTGTAGGCACTCGCTCCTACCTTGTCGACAATGTCGAAGGGACCGTACCATTTGTCGGCAAGCTTCTTCGTGGGTGAATCCGTGCTGATATTTCGTCCGTCGAGGAAGACCTTATCACCAGCCTTGTACTCCACCGATGCTCCTGCCGTCCGGTCATGGTAGCGTTTCATGTCTTCTGCTGCCTTGACCAGATTGTCCTTTGCCGCGCGATGGGTCTCCTTGATGTGCTTTGCGAATTCTTCTGCCGACATGTTGGCAGAGGACGTTCGTACGGTGTCGAAGCTCCTGGGGTGACGTCCAGTGTTCGCGTAGAAGGGTGACATCTTTGTCGCCGAATGTTCGCGGTTGTTGTACGCGAACTCTGCGAGAGGAAGCCAGTCCTTCCAGTCCGATTGCCGATGGTCAACGAAGAGTCGGAGGTATTGTTCGAGCTCTTGGTTGACGCGTTCCGTCTGACCGTCCGTTTGCGGGTGGTATGCCGTTGACGGGTTGCCCTCGATGTGTAGGAGTTTGTACAGTTCCTTCATCATCGATGCGTCGAACTGCGTGCCGCGGTCATGGATGATCTTCTTCGGCAAACCGTGGAGGCGGAAGATATGATCGCGGTATAGCTGGGCCATGCCTTCTGCTGACAGTCTTGTCGTCGTCGGAATCGCATGCATCTGCTTCGAGAACCTATCCACGAAGACGCAGATCGCGTTGTGTCCCTTGGAGTCTGGGAGCTCTCCGATTAGGTCGACCGTGACGATCTCCCAGGGACCTTCAGGGATTGCGTTAGGATGAAGTGGCCTCGACCTCGATGTCCTCAGAGCCTTCGTCCGTTGGCAACGGTCGCATCCTCGGACGTATGCTCGGACATCGGAGAACATCGACGCCCACCAGAAGTCTCGACGTACCAGTTCGACCGTTTTCGACGATCCGGGATGTCCTGCCAGGGTCGAGTCGTGGCACTCCCGCAACACCGCTTCCTTCATCGTCGACGGCACGTACACCTTGCCTTTCATCCGCCACAACCCGTCGACCTCTACCATATTCGTCGGCCTTTCCGACTCGTCCTGCGCCCTCTGCGCGTCACCCACTCGTTCCAACACTTCCTCCCGAGACGTTCTGACCACTCCACGATTTAGCCACTTGTCCTTGATGAACACGACGTCGTCGTTGTCATCCCTTCCCTCATCATAGCCGGCTTTGCGCGACAGTAAGTCCGCCTTGCCCATCGTCTTCCCCGACTTGTGTTCGAGGTGGAAGTCAAACTCCTCGAGTTCGGTTCGCCAACGGGCTTGACGGTAGCTCAGCTTCTGCGCTGATCTGAAGTAGGTGAGGTTAGCGTGGTCGGACCAGATTTCGACCTTGTGGCGAGCGCCGAGGAGGTATTGTCGCCATTCCTTGAGCGCCGAAACGATCGCGAGCATCTCCTTGTCGTAGATCTCGTAGTTTCGTTCAGCGGGTAGGAGTGCTTCTGACCTATAGGCAATCACCCTCCACTTCCCTTCCTGCTTCTGTAACAACACACCGCCGAGCGCAAAGTTTGACGAGTCCGCTTCTACGCGGAAAGGACATTCGTCGTTGGCGATGGCTAGGACTGGAGGTGAGCAGAGACGTCGTCTCAGCTCCTCGAACGCCTCTTGCTGTTCGGTCTCCCATACCCAGTCCTTCTTGCCCGTTAACGACGTCAGCGGATGGACCACCTTGCTGTAGTCCTTGATGAACCGTCGCAGCCAGTTACCCATGCCGAGGAACTGTTGTAGCTGCTTCAGGTTTCGTGGGACCGGCCAGTTCGCAATTGCCTCCGTCTTTGCTGGGTCAGCCTTGATCTCGCCATTACCGATGATGTGGCCGAGGTATTTGACGACCTTGGCGTCAAACTCGCACTTCTCCGGCTTCAGGTACAGGCCATTCTCTCGAAGGATCTGAAGGACGCGCCTCGACGTGTCTATATGTTCCTCAATGGTTTCCGAGAGGATCAATATGTCGTCGAGGTATACAATGATCAGGTTAGCGTAAATCAGTTCCTTGAAGATGTGATTGACAAAAGCCTGGAACGTTGCCGGGGCGTTGCAGAGACCAAAGAACATGACCGTCGGTTCAAAGAGGCCCATGTTCGTGCGAAACGCTGCCTTCCATTCGTCACCTTCGCGGATCCGGACGTTGTAGTACCCCCAACGAAGGTCAAGCTTAGTGATGTACTTCGCCTTCTTGACCTTGTCAACAAGTTCGTCGATGAGAGGGAGGGGATACTTATTCTTGATCGTGCCGTCATTGAGTTTACGGTAGTCCTGGATCGGGCGTAGTGACTTGTCGGCCTTCTTGATGAAGAAGAAGGGCGACGCCATTGGCGATATCGACCGTCGAATGCGACCCGACTTCAGATTTTCGTCGAGGAAGTCCTTGAGCGACTGTTGCTCAGTTGGCGTGAGCGGATAGATTTTACAGTCGCTTGGTTTGAAGTCAGGCTTCAAGTCGATAACATGGTCCCAGGGTCGGTGTTCCGGCAGTTTCTCGAATCCCTTCTCCGAGAAGACGTCGGCGTAATCGTTGAGGTATGCGGGCCAGGACGCCTTGTCCATTCGCACCTCTCTCATCCTCCCCGTCTCTTCCGCCACCTCTAACACCTTCCGCATGCCGTCCTCTACAGCCTTCTCCACCACACATTCGCTCGGACAGCGAGTGAAGTCAAGCGTCCCCGTTTTCCAGTCGACCTCTGGGTTGTGCCGTCGAAGCCAGTCGTATCCCAGGAAGATGTTGGACGATGCCAGCGAGGTTACTGCCAGGACGATTTGTTCCTTGTGATGACCGATCGTAAGTTCAACGTCGACGTATTCCTCGATCAACCCGGCCTCGTTGTGCGTGCCGTCGGCATTGAGTACCGCAAGGGGTCGAATGTAGCGTTTCGTTTCCAACCCGTACCTCTCGACGAACCTGATGTCGATGCAGGATCCCGTGCATCCCGAATCCACAAGGGCATGCGCGTCTACCTCCCTCACTTCACCTTCCACGCTGTGTCCGACGTTCAGGAGAAGGTCCAGCTGGCGTCCGCCAGTTCCTCTCATGAACAGCTGCTCGTACTCCTTACTTTCTTTTACACCGGTGGGGACTTCGTACTCGGGAAAACCATCGACGTCGTTTGTATTTATGTATCGTACAGACGGTTGGTTATATTTTAGTGAGTCCGGATTCAAAGTCCCTTGTTCCTCTCGGTCAGTCGTCCCGATGGCTACGCCTGACCACTCGCAAAACCCTGCGAGTCGACGACCTCTTCGTTATTCTCTTCTTCTTCCACATAGTCCTCCACCGTCGACCTCCGAGTGTCTACGACTTCCTCGAAGGCCGATTCCTTCATCGCGCCGAGCTCGTCCGCGAGGATGCGACGTTCGCCCGGTGCCATTAGCTCCAGCATGCGCTGGATGATCGGCTTCCCCTGCGGGCACTTGTCCTTGAAATGGCCCAGCCCACCGCAGATCCAGCACGCGCGTCGTCGTTGCGCCTCGTTCATTGAGACGTCCATCGGTTGACCAGCGCCTCCGAACGTGACGCCGGTCGCATCGCGTTTGTCGACGTGCGGGGCTGCAACTTGGCGCCGAGCGGGGGGTGCCTGTTGTTGTTGACGGGGTTGAGGTATGAACGGACGGCCTCGTTGGATCGCTCGGATCTGCTGTTCGCCACGATCGATCTCGATAGCCTTGTTCTTCCATGCCTCATATGTTGTTGGCACGGGCGTCGACCTCAGCACGCCGCGGACTACCTCGATGTTCATTGCTCGCTTGAGACGATCGCAGATGACGCTGTCGTCCTTCAGTTCCGCCCGCTTGATGATGACGTCGAGTTGTTGGAAGAACTTATCCGCGGTGAGGTCCTTCTGAACCTTCTCCCGGAAATCCTTCAGCGCCGCTTCTTTTCGGTTCGGGTCGTCGAACGAGGCGTCGAGTCGTTCCTGGAATCTATCCCAGCTGTCCGTGAAGGTGACAACTCCCGACGTTGTCGATTCTTCGACGTAGTTCTGCGCCCACGTTGCCGCATTACCACCCTTCAGGTAGGAGAGAGCTACGTAAATCTTGCTTTCCGATGTAGGGTATCGGTTTGGGTTCGCGGACACGAAAAGGAGGACTTCTCGTCTGAAGTCGAGGTAATCATCGCCGCCAGTGAATTCACGTGGCCGGGCGACGTCTATGTTGGGGGTCGGGGGGTTAGCGGCTGCGACCGGTGCTGGGGCGTTGTTCGCCTGATGGGCGAAGGCATTCGCAACGATGGCCGCGATCTGCGCCATTTGCTGTTGGCTGAAACCTTCTGCCGACATCGCGGGTTCGGGTGTCGAAGGTTCTGGGGGAGTCGGCGGTGAGGGGTCTCTGTTGGTCTCGCGGTAAGGACCTGGGGTTGGTGGTAGGTTGACCGTAGATGTTGACGGTGCGGGTGACGACGGAGCGGCTGGGGGCCACCTTGCTCTCCTTCCTCGTTCGTCTGATGAATACCAGCTGCGCCGGATTTCACTCCACCAGATGTCGTGAGTGACGCCGCTATTATTGGTCGCGACGTAGCCTGGTCGGTCTGGATCCCAACGGGCTGAAGCAGGAAGGGCCCGTTGCTGTTCGTCGGTGAGATCTATCTTGACGTTGGCGGAGGGACAGGGATCGGTTGCGCGTTCGATCCGGGGTTACGCCAACGTTGAGCGGGTTCGTCAGCGAAGTTGATGACGAGGCGGTAGGATCCGAGTGATATTACAAACGAGATCGTCGTCGAAGTTTGGACTCGTCTAGTTACCCACGTCCACGTCAGGTGCGTGCTCCACCAGAGGCTAATCCGGAGAGCCAGGGTGGGAGGGAGTTTCCCGATTGGGGCGTCCGGTCCTCCAAGGTCAAGTAGGTGCCCAAATGCGATAATAGTCGGGGAAAGTCGGATTACTTAATACACGAACGTTCGAAAACGCCCGGGCGGGGTTGAGGGTTGTCGTTCAGGGGTTCTTTTTACACGTCAAGTCCGTCGAGGGGAATGCTCCTCTAGACCGAGTGAAGGCGAGTCGACAGCGACGACGTACGCTGGGGATGAGCCTGGGTGTGGTTCTGCTTTTATGTTAGGCGGGAGTCCGGGAGACGACTCGGACTGGGCAGGCCTCGGCTGACTGTCGTCTGGGACGTGCTATACTCGAGCGTAGACTCGGGGCACGCTTACTCAGGCTAGGTCGTCGCGGAGGTAAGAGGATTAATACAAGTCTAAACTAATACAGGGGGGACGAGTCTCACCTAGGTCGTCGCGGAGGTAAGAGGAAAAGCAGAACAAGGAGTTCATGCGATTCCTGAGACCTTGTATAGCGACGACCATGGGACTCTATTATCTAATATTACATAAAGGGTCAGAATGGAACGAATGAAGGTCGCGTGAATGAAGTGTGGGAAATGATTGGTCCGATGATTAAATATAATGAAAAGGAGCGGTTAGAATAAAAGGAAATGGTAAAAGGGAAAAATAAAGAAAGGGTGAAAGTTCGAGTCCTGACAGAAATGTCAGGTGTAGGTTTACGTAATACACGAACGTCCGAAAACGTCCGGGCAGGGTTGAGGGTTGTCGTTCAGGGAGTTTACACGTCAAATCCGTCGAGGGGAGTGCTCCTCTAGACTGGGTGAAGGCGAGTCGACAGCGACAACGTACGCTGGGGATGAGCCTGGGTGGGGTTCTGCTTTTATGTTAGGCGGGAGTCCGGGAGACAACTCGGACTGGGCAGGCCTCGGCTAACTGTCGTCTGGGACGTGCTATACTCGAGCGGGAACTCGGGACACGCTATACTCAGGCTAGGTCGTTGCGGAGGTAAGAGGATTAATACAATATACACTACTACAGGAGGGGACGCGGTCTCACCTAGGTCGTCGCGGAGGTAAGAGGAAAAGCAGAACAAGTGTTCATGCGAGTTCCTCAAACCTCTTATTCGCGCCGATTGTGAGACCGGATTATCTAAGTACTGTATAGTTTATGTAACTTGGAATGGAACGAATGAAGGTCATGTGAAAGGAGTGTGGGAAATGATTGAAAAGATGATTAAATATAATGAAAAGGAGTGATTAAAAGAAAAGGAAAAGGAAAAGGGAAAATAAAGAAAAGGGGAAGTTCAAGTTCTAACACATCTCTGGATTAAAAATTGCACAGTAAGTAGTCTGTACGCATTTTTATACTGTATACTCACAATAATATGCATATTCTGTGGTCCATTGGCTCATGTTGCGGAGCTGAAATGAGATGATGTGATGACAACACGATGAAGCGATGCCTATATGCTATCACATGAGCGCTATTTTCTATCTTTCAGCCCTTGTCTTTCAGAATCCATCAACAATACATCATCTCAAAAGTTGTTATTTTTTCTATTGCAATATATTTCTTTCATGATAAACATGAATTGTCCATAAGGAATTTTTCTAAAAAAAATTATTCACTGAGAAACAAGTGATTCTCCCAGCAAGTTAACAATATCTTGATTAATTTTTCACTTATTAAAAATCTGTCTTGGACAATTCAAGATATATTCCGAATATATTATTTACACCTTTTTACTTATTTATTTTTGAGCTGAGGAAGGAGGAAGTGTAGCTACAGAAACGAAGGAAAAATTTTGACACAAATTGATGTGTGGCATGATGCGCCAGGGGCCATGGGAATGCACACCTTTACAGCCTTTTTCATAAGTCCTGCGACACGTGCATGTCACGTGAAGTGAGCCGCATCAGAGCCAAAGTGTCAAAAAATTAGAATGAATGCCTATTTTCTCTGTGAATTCTGCACAGGACCTGCTCATTAAGTACTCAAAAAAAAGGCACGGTTCTCAGGAGAAGAAATATGTAAAATATGGAGCAATAAATTGACTGTGTAGGTGGGTGGAGATCAAACAAGTGCAGCTGGTCTGTTCTCTCACCCATTTCCACTGAGATTCAAAAATTATGGCTCCCCTACATCTAACTATAAAATTCTTTCCTGTGTCTGTAAATTAAGTATATGACTATATCAACATCTCTTGCAAGTTTGAAGCCAATCCATTCAGTATTCATGGTGCAGCAGCAAGATTTGTGTTCTACTCTGCAAGACCTGTTGTGAGAAAAGGAGGGTGGAAAGAGCTTGAAGTGGAACACAAATTTTGCTGCTGCACCATGAATACTGAATGGATTGGCTTCAAACTTGCAAGAGATGTTGATATAGTCATATACTTAATTTACAGACACAGGAAAGAATTTTATAGTTAGATGTAGGGGAGCCATAATTTTTGAATCTCAGTGGAAATGGGTGAGAGAACAGACCAGCTGCACTTGTTTGATCTCCACCCACCTACACAGTCAATTTATTGCTCCATATTTTACATATTTCTGCTCCTGAGAACCGTGCCTTTTTTTTGAGTACTTAATGAGCAGGCCCTGTGCAGAATTCACAGAGAAAATAGGCATTCATTCTAATTTTTCGACACTTTGGCTCTGATGCGGCTCATTTCACGTGACATGCACGTGTCGCAGGACTTATGAAAAAGGCTGTAATGGCTGCGATCGCGTGCGCATTTTTTTTCGCTCTCTCCCCTTGTTTCATTTAACGACCTGGTGCATGTCGTGGTCATGATGGGTTTTACTCCGCCAGCTGATTGGGAGGACGGAGATGATTGTATCGCTCTGACATCGCTTGACTGAGCGAATTATGAGAACATGCTCTATGAAGTTCCGCCTTTCGGCCTCCTACCATCAGAGTCCTTCTGCGACATTATTTGCTATGCTGAAGACGATGTACCGTCACCTTGCAAACAAGCTCTTCTCGAGCTCGCTCGTCTGAAGCACGATGAAGGGAATGGCTAGAGTATTCTAGAGCTTTATCTTTCCTCACTCCCGTCGGTAGAGATCATCGACGAATAGGCGGTTCCTCTCTTTGGCCGAATTACGCGCCGTCCGATCAGAGAGGCTCCTCTAGCACACTACCAGATGAGGTGGATGTGTCAATAGTGTCTATGGATGTACATCAGCCTTCTCCTGATCGGTTTGCCTTTTGTGGGAGTTCTGCTCGTTCAAGATGACCAACGGTGATCGAGCAGTTGCCTCATGAATATGAGCAGGAGTATGTCTCACTCAAGCCAATTCGAAACGCCCCGTAGTCATTGGCGTTTGATGTCAATTACTTCTTCCGTAGCATCGACGCCTACCTCCCGCGTAAACAAAGGCAAAAATGCACAGTATGCAGTCTGACGAAACGGAGGACTCGTCTTCGCCGTATTCCGCCACTTTCCGATTTGATCTCTGCTCATCAGCATGTGTCGGCTGTCTTGGAATTCGAGTTTAAGGAGGTGTCGCACTTGGATTGGACTTGGATTGGACTTTGATAGCCCAGAATTGTCGGAGTCCTATTCGTGTGAGCGCTCTCTATCCAAGTCGCCTTTGCGGCGTACGCCATCTACGTTCTTCGACACTTTTGATGTTGCCAATGCCAATCCAAGTTCGGCCGATGTTTCGAGTTCGGGCATGAAGAGCATATGGAAGCAATCGAGACGAGGATAGCGAGAGACTCGACGAGCAACGATGGAAGCGAAGTGGTTTTAGAGAATATACGCGCTTGCATCCGCTTCATGCTGACATCTGCATGCTGGCGGACTGACTTCAGGAGTTTGAGGATGAAGAGGAAGTTGCGTGAATACGTAGCGTTCCAAAATTGAATATATTCCGTTCGCTGCTCTGAAGAATGTGCTGCTTGCTTAAGCATTGGCGAACATTGTTCCTGAAGTTCGCATTGGTTTAGTTTCAGCGAAACCACTGAACTGGAACGTCTTTGAACAATTTAGGGAAGTTCGCATGTGTCGAGCACACGTTCGGTCGCATTCAAGTTTTCGGTCGCCAAACACACGCTAGCTTTATTCCTACCGAAAGAGACCGCTTTATGAACACAAAGTGACATTTTGAAATGGGTGCATATTGCTTATACAGGTCGCGTCAACTATGTCTGCCTTCTTCCTGCAATACTGTAACGAGTCCTCGCCCACAAGATTCTCTGTGCCCTAAGCAGAGCCGTCGATCTTATATTGAAACATCAATCGGCCAACCTTCCGACTTCTGCAGAGCTAGGCGAACTCCATTTCGCTCATGGACTTCGTCCTGTAGCTCGTTCCTTCGTTGAGTCCCAGCTCTCCCGCTTCCTTCAGATTGACCAACATCCGGCTGCCTAGGATACAAAGGAAGGACGGGTTCCCAAGCGCCTCTAGGACCTCTGCCAGAAATTGATTTTCAATGTCTACCTTATGCTGCACGATGTTAAAAATGCAACAGGAAATAGCACTGGGTAAAGTTGTCAACCTGATTTCTAACTCGTGAACGTGAGCTTACAGAATGAAATAGATAATCTGGTCCTGGATAAGGACTTGCATGAGATTGAATCCCTTGAAGCCCTCAGAGATCCGCCAGAATTCTGCAGCCTTGTAGAGAGCGAAGGCCATGAGTACGAATCCATACACCATCGGAATAGACCTTTTCTAGTATAAGCGATGGGGCCAATCTGGATCATGTCACTCACCAGTCTATAATACCCCATTTCAATGGAACCGCTCTGTTTTCGCCGCAAACCGTGACACTTGTTGTCAGACCGAAAACAGCTACTACTTTGGAAGTCAACTTTGATACCGAGAGTAAAAGCACAAGCTTACGGCCATTGTACAATCCGGTATAAACCATAATTCCCAGTCTGAGAGCTGCTTCCAAAGCGAGGAGTACGCGAAGGTATACCGATAGCCTCTTGTCTGTCGGCAATAAGTGGCTGTTTGTTCCGGGATCTGCTGGTATGTTGCTCACCTTGGGAGTATAGTGCGAGGACCCGAATCATGAGGATATCTGCAGAGGCAAGTTGCGGTTAGTCGTCTTAGTACCATGCGCTGGACCACTTGCAGTCAATCAGGATAATAGTGCACAAATCTGAAAGGGCTTTCAGCGATGCTTTCTATCCAGCAATGAGCTAAAAGCTCACTGCAGATATTCCGTGTCCAAGAAGAAAATCTACCTAGCATATCTCAATAACCTTCCTGCGTCTTCTAAGTTTTGTTTGCTACTCACATCTATAGTATATGTATACAACGATCATCAGTTCGATAGACAGCAACTGGGGTTGTTAACGTACATTGCAAGATTGACTTCGTAGAAGTTCCCTTTATTCAGCATATAAGCATGAGAAACCAATGACAGAACACGCTCTCGCACAGAACAAGTAGGCGACTGCCCCTAGGAGTCCAATATATCGATTCTGATAAAATACACAGATTATAAATCAAGATTATAATAACCTAGCTATGCATACGTACGGCAAAGTAAACCATGGTGACAAGTTTTCGCGGATATCTCTTCAAGTTGGTCGTAAGAAGCAATTTGATCCAGCGCTTGTATAGGTTGGGCCTCAAAAACACATACCCAAAAATACTTGACCTGACCAACAAATAGTCAGCTATCTTCCATGATCCATTGCACAACATGATAGTAACTCACCTCTTTATCCATTGTAATCACTGACATAGCGTAAGTCCGAACGCTGCCCAGCCTCCAGTAATGATTATACGTACAGGTGTCATAGGCCAAAATAGCGACAACCGACAGCTGGAAGTATTGACCGGTAGTTATTTCTGAGACCCACAACGGTACTTCGTTAGGGTCGATGAGCTCGATATCAGATCGTACGGAGAAAGCCATTTGTTAGACGAGATTGTCCTTCCGGATATTAATCAGTGAACGAGTGAGGGCAGGTGCGTCTCAGCTTTCGGCGGACAGGCCAGAGTTTTTTTATTTCAGATCCCTGAGAGATCTCAGATAGAACGGACAATAGCTGGATAGTGCTTCAGTTGAGAAGATTTCGAGAAGCCGTAACACAGACAGTAGAAAACAGGTACGCGTTTTTTTTAAGTTCATCAATGAAACTATCATATTTGCGAGCGCTCTGTTCTCCTTCATGGCTTCTTCCATCAAAATATCTTATGCGGAACAAAGCGGTATTTTTTAAAATGGAAGTTGTATCATTGCTTCTCTTTGTTTAGATTTCCCTTGTATTGCATGTCACGCATAATACATAGTAAAGCTGAAACGTCACTAAAATAAGAGGTTGAACAGTCAGTAATGTTGCAGAACATGAACACTCGCAATAAAATACAAAAGTACTAGTGCTAACTCAGATGCTTTCCTGCAGTTTCGGAAGTTGATTGCAGTGATCTTTCTCTATCTATTGAATGCCCGTTGATGACCTTCCTGGAATCAAGATTGGAATTAAAAAGAGCCAAAATCTGCGGGCGCTTTCAGCCTAGTCCGGACGAGAATAAGAATTGATCATTTAAAGATCAGAGATAGGCTTTGCAACGTGACGAACTCCGGCTCTCGAATAATCACCGAGTTCAGAGTCTAATGAGAGAAGGTGATGAGAGCCAATGCAGCGATTCAATGACAACAATGGAAGTTCTTTCATGTTGAGTCGTGTCCACCACATCGGAGCATTGCAGCGCGAGTCAGGAACTCGATGGTGTTAAGATGTACCAGCGTAGTTTACAAGATGAATCCCAGGTTTGGTTCCCACGTGTCTCCGGAACTTGGTTCAAACAGAGCCGCGGTCCTTCTTTGAATAAAGATCCAACTTGATATCGGTGGCAATTCAGTCCTTCTGTCAGTGTGATGGGAGAGTTGAAGTCAGACTAGCAAACGGAAATACATAAGGGAGCACCTGACCGCGTAGGACCCACCGGAGACGCGGCGTATAGAGCAGTCATTTCTACAGTGTTAATAGAAGACGACCCGGACTTAAAGCTATTTCTTGAGACTCCGGACATGATTGGATGGTTCCAGAGGGCACCTCGTCGGTTACTGTATCGTAAGATATATTAGCTACTGTTTTCGTGGAGTTGTACTTACAACGTTTTTTTAAGAGAGCGGAGCGTGCATACAACCTGGTGATGATGCATCCCGATGACGGCTCTGTGGAATCATAGACCGCCGTAAGTTGCGCCGAAGAGCTTCGCACGGACTTTGCCGATCTTGAGTTACGGCAAGCACCTTCACACTCAATCTTCTTTGACGTGCACCGGAATATCGGCGCTAACATCAGGAAAAACCTCCTAGCCGGAATCCCTGGAATCCCTGGAATCAGCTGGAATATTTGAGCAATTCCAGCCAATTCGGAGGTATTCCAATTCCGCACGATTTCCAAGCATCGTTCCAGATTTGAGTAATTTGACTAGTTTCCAATACCTTTCTACACATTTTTATTCACATTCTTACTGCATTCCAAACTTTTCAATCATTTTCTTACAGATTCTTGTGGCAATTGAGTGTATTTAAACAAATTCTAAACTAAAAGGATGTCACGGCCAGTCGTCGGAATGAAGCCTTTCACGGTCATCATGTACAGACCACCGGCGAACTTCTTCTCAGACTTGATGCCCAGGATGACGGGTACGGCAAGCAGCTCCTTTTGTACATGCGACGACGTAAGGCGCGCCGCAGCATCGGTCTTGAGTTCCACAAAATCTACCTTGTGAAGCTTGGTCTCGCCGGTTTTGAGAGCACCCAAGTATGAAGCAATGTCAGCACGACATCGTCCCATTGTCACGACGCGCAGGCAAGACATGTACCTTGCCTTCGCGTGCTCAAACATCTCCTGTTGGATAGTCTTGAGAAGTGCAGGTATGTGGTTGTCGCCGCGAATCACGACCATGATTTCGACCATGCGTGTGCTAAGGCTCCACGTGTTCTGCCACAGAATAATTTGCCACCGTTCGGACTCGTGCCCTGCAGATCGTCCAGGTCTGAGACCACGACGTTGAACATCTCTGGCCATGAGAAGTCTTGGCCAAGGCAATGCGACGTCGCAGCTTGGATGCCACGGCCGGTCATCGTGTTAAGACCACCGGCAAGCTTCTTCTTGTCCGACTTGATGCCTGTGATGACGAGTACGGTAAGCAGCACCTCGTACACGCGACGATGTAAATTGAGAATTTCCCGTACTTCAGTGTCGGCCTCCTTCGTGAAATGCGCAGTGTGACCTTCCTGTCATAGGAACTCGCGCGTACGGAGGAACGGCTGGGGGCTCTTGGACTCCCAGCGCGCAACACTGATCCACTGGTTGGGTAGATCACGATAGTTCTTGATACATTTGGTGTAGTAGGGATACATAGCCGTTTCTGTAGTCGGACAGATTGCTATGGGCTCCTCAAGCTCGGAGCTCCCTCTGAAGACGCATGTCATATCGACCTTAATCAGCGCCTATAATACTTGTCAGCACTAAGTGAGGGATTACAGAACAATCAGCACACGTTCGTATACGACACCGGAAAGCCGACCTCTTTCTTCACGCCAAACGCAGCCTTCACGGCGCCGTCGTTTCTCCCTTCCTCTTTCGCTGCCTTTTCCTGGATGGCAATTGCAGACGTGGGCGGAGCAGGCGCCGCAGCATCGGTCTTGAGTGTCGCGAAGTCTACTTCGTGAAGCTTGATCTCCCCAGTTCCGAGAATGCGCAAGTATGAAGCAATGTTGGTTCCAGAGAGGAAGACAGTATAATTGGAGGCGAGTGCACGTACGGCGAAGGGGGAAGTCGATGATGCGAGCGATGCATCAAGGACCGTGACAACCTTCGGGGACGTGTTGGCATCGGTTTCGACGACGAAGCGACATTCGCATTGAACGGGCTGGTAGCAGCGCTGATACGGTGCACGCTCAAACAGGTCGGCAACGAGTTTGGCATCAGCCTCCTTCGCCTCAATAGCAGACATGACAAGCTTCTCGACGAGAAGATGTTGATGCTCCGAGGGAAGTACAGAGAAATACTCTTCCGCATCGTCGAGATCGCGGATAGCGAAGAACTCCTTGCGTTCCTGGTCAATCTTCTTTTCCGCTTGCTCCTTCGACATCGACAATTTTCCCAGAGTCCTTCTCGATCATCTCGTCCTCCTCGCCCTCCTCGCCGTCATGAGTCTCAGCGGGACTATTCTCCGACTTCTCCTGTAAGGGTCGAACGCGGAAGCAGGTTAAGTCTGGGAAGCTGAGCAGGCTGGGCAGGTTCCACAGGTGCATTGTGGGTCAAGTCGACGCTCGTTGTACGGCTTGACAGGCGACTTGGACGAGACGAGGATGTAGTAGGAGCCTCATTAGCGGCCTCAGCGGCCTGCAGCATCTGGAACATGTTCGTGTTCGAATTTGTCCTTGAAAGGCTCGCACTGTTGCGCTTGCTGTCTCCCTTCTTCGTGAAGACGCTAGCTGGTCCGAAGTTCATGATTCCACTGCCATTCTGAATTCTGCCAAAGTTCGTCAGATCGCCTGCCTTGTTTGCAGGCCTCGAAGGACCAGAGGCGACAGCCCATCCGTCGGGACCCACTTGAGCATTTCCGTCACGATCATGACCACGGCGTGAACCACCACGAAACATGGCCGACCGTGCCAAGTTATGTTGCTCCTGTCGTGCCTTCTCTTTCGCAGCCTGTATATTGGTAAGCACAAGTGAAATTGAGTAACAAAGCAAGAGCGCGTACAGCCTCATAAATCTGGGCGATTGTCGACGGAGCAGCGACCAAGTTGCGAGTAGTCCGTTTCCTTTCCCGCAATTCAATCACATCCTGTCCAAGAAAGTCAGCTCAACGAAAGGCTATGAAACAGAAGGTACACACTTGTAACATGAACTACATACGAGACGACACGTTACTGCTCTTCGCAAGCTCCTTCATCCGACTGAAATAGACATCCATGTGTCCGCGAGCCTTAGAGGTATCGAGCGCCTGACAAACACTTGTCAGTAGTTTACATAAACTTTCGATCTCTTCCTCCTCGGGATTGTCGACGTTGCTGAGCAGCTTCTTGATACAGTCATACATGATACGTTCCATGAGCATCTGAAGATTGAAGAGCTCACCGATGAACTTGACGAGTCCGAGACCTTGACGCTTGGCCTTCTGAGCAGTGTGGTATTCATCCAAGTACAGCGCACTCTCGCCAGCCTCCTTGTTTTCTTCCTTTCGTTGGCATCCTTAACAGCCTGATCCTCTGTCGCCTTCACGAGAGCCGCTGCCGCCATCGACTCCTTCTGCGTCCAGCCGCGCTCGAAGTCTTCCTGACAGCGATTCCGAAGGTACTTACGGAAAAGTTGATCACCTGTAATCGGCTTGCCCTCAGCATTGCGGATACCATCATCCTGCACGTTCGGACTGATCTGCTCCATCATCTTATAGCACAAGCGAGCATACATCTCACTCCAGGCCGCCTCATCCGTTGCCTTCTCGAACACAAGCCGAATGAGCTGAATGAGCGTACGCCCATCCTTCTCACTCTCACTCTAGTTTGCCCACGCAATGATCTGGTTTGAGATGGACTCCAACTTCTCCATAGTGGGCTTGTTGAGCAGCAAATGGACTTTCTTGTCCACAATCTCAGGTGAGTCTGTGTCAATTGAGGCCCCACACCTGGACGTGTTGCCCGCGGCCCAGCGGTTCGCAGACTGCTTCGAGCGGCGCAACGTGTTCGGAGGAAGTAGCGTTCACTTTGAACTGATTGGCAGAAGCGCTGATACGGTCCGACTCGTTGCGTGTTGAGCCGCCACATTTCCTACGCGTACGCTTGTTGCCCACAGCGCCCGCGCCACCTGACTGGAAGAGCGAACCATAGGCGATGGACACCCGCCTGCGAATGGAAGGCCACCGTGCTCACCACTCATTGACGTCGAGCGCATGAAGCGCTCTTCACTTGACAGTTTGTTCAGTGCAGAGAAGTTCAGACTTTACGGTCTTCGGCTTGAAGATGAGCAAGTTGAAAGTCGGAAGTCGGACGGCATGTTGCCTGCAGCAGTGAGTGCATCCCACCAGGCGGCCGGCGAAGCTACCACTTCGTGTGTGATGGTTGTGGTGGATGTGATCGAGGGTTTTTTCAGACGTTCTGTAAGGACGTCGGCACCAGACATATTGGAGTGGCAGCGTCAAAACCAACATACATGTGATCAAGTTCCCACACTCTTCTGTGGACGACGCATCCAGGTGTGGGAAATTGGACTTAGCAGTTTTTGAAAGTGCCTCCAAATACAAAATACATCATATCTCACTCAATTCTTAACAAAAACTCGTCAAAAAAGTTGCTAAATTTATGTTTCAATAGTTTCTAAACTTTATGTGAGGTTAGAGGACAAAAGGTGAAATATTGAGGCTGCAGTAGTGAGAATGGGTGTTTTTCTAGAAAAACTCCTTCCCTGATTTTTCCTGAGCTCAATTTTGAAGCTAATGACATGAAACTTGTTGGAGAATGGTATCTATATCTTATATTAAATTATAGATGGCTTATAACAATGCAGGCACTTTTTGACAACTGTCTGAGTCAAGCAAATTTAGGTGAGTTTGAGAGTTTCAGCACAACAGTCAAACAGGACAAGAGACATTCACCCTAGTTCATCCCTGATAACATCAACAGTATAATATATAGACCATTCTCCAACAAGTTTCATGTCATTGGCTTCAAAATTGAGCTCAGGAAAAATCAGGGAAGGAGTTTTTCTAGAAAAACACCCATTCTCACTACTGCAGCCTCAATGTTCTAGTTTCTGTCTACTACACTCACAAACATTTAGAAGCTGTTGAAAAATAAATTTGGCAACATTTTTGAAATGATTCTGTGAAGAATTGACAGAGATATGGATTTTACAAGTTTTTGAGGTGCTGAAATGCTCAGATTTTGTGATCTTCACATGTCTCAAGACTTATGAAAAACACTGTAACCTGCAGATAGTTCATGGGTCCCAGTATAGGTCCAAGAAGTTAATCTAGTATCTGCACCTGTGTCAAGCCATGGCAGAATCTAATGAATTCCACAATCAGTTTTTTATTCTACAAAATTCCATAGGATCTATGAGGTGTGTCATTTTCCTATCCATATTCTAAATTTCAAGCTGCCGATTCTGTTCAATTCCAAAACTTGGACAATTTTCTATGAAATTCTACAAGTTTTCTAAACTTCAGACTGCATTCTCATGACATTCCAAAGATTCTACAATTAACTACAATTCTAATAACTTTCTAAGGGTTTCTGAGCAGGAGGTTTTTCCTGATGAACCCTTAGACACTCCAGAGTCAGGGAACTAATCTCCTACATCAAGACAGCCTTGAGATGGAGACTCATGGACCATGAACCACCTGGGACTTGGACATATCCTGGAGGGCAGCTTGTGCTCCTTGGTGATGCATGTCATCCCATGCTTGTAAGATCTATCTCAATTCTAACTGCAAGATAGTATCTAACTCTATCTGCTATCTTTATCATTATCTGTATCAAGCAAAAGGGGTGGTAATGGCAATAGAAGATGCTGCAGTCCTTAGATTACTTCTTTCCCACATCTCAAGTCTCTCTACACTCCCAAGACTTTTGTGTGGTTATGAACATACATCAAAGACACAGGCAAGCAGTTGGAACAACCAGTGTGTTTTCCTATCTACCAGATGGCCCTGAATAACAGGTGCATGATGCGAAGATGCATGAAAGAAGGGACATTGAACTCTGTCAGATGCATGCAAAAACTTAGTAGGGATATAATATAGTAGAGACAAGGCTGAACAGCTCTGCTAAATGTATAGTTGAGACAGATGCCTACTATTCTGACCAGTACATATACAACACTGATGAAATTGTGAAGCAGTAGTTTGCTGAGGAAGGTGATGAGCTGGAGTACTTTAACTCAAAATTTTGACATGGAAAGCTTTTTTTCTTACTATATGATAACATCATGCATTTGCAGAGTCAGATGTTATCCTGAATGATCACACATCATTGCATTTGGTTCTATGATAGTTCTACATAATGCGCAATCTTGAACTTACTATCTTTGTCCAGAGACTGATTTTTCTTTTCTCAAAAAAAGAAAGTTCATTAACCTATCCATACCTTTCATTTAATTCACTTACTATCTGGAACCTGGATATCATATCTATAGGTCTAATTATAGATCTCTTCAGCGCACCAGATTGATATCAGAGATAACTATGAGCATACACTTCATCACTGGCAAGGAGCAGGTGATTCTTGATTCTAATCTTTTAACTATTTATCATAACTAAACTCTGATTCTCAGTACATAGATAGCACCAAAGGCCAATGGACCACAGACATTCTGTCATTGCTCACTTAATGCTGCAGGACCTATGACTATATACTATTTTTGCTTTCCATTCAGATGGAATTCAATCTTGGTGTGATGGATATCAAGCATGCTCACAAAATTTGAGTTGCCTCTCTTTTCTGCTCCATGGTAGGCTGAATGTGCCTGCTGACTCCATTTTATGACTTTAATGTGATGCTACCACCCTAGAGCAATACTTGGTATTAGTCAAGTATTCCCATCTAATTTCATGATCTCTAGACTTTTCCTACCTATCTTGATATTCAAAATATGCCATTCATTCTCTTACACAGTGTAACACTGCACTCATCTACATCTTCCATATCTTCATGGCCCAACACTAGCTGCATTGCTTCATATGGACAAGGCTTCATGTAGGAAAGGCTATAGACATACTGCTTGGCTCAAATAGGACTAGAGACATGATGGGCAGTACAATACACAATTCTAGCTCCTCCTACATGAAGATTGTAATTATGAAGATGATGGAGTGAGCAGATGCATCACTTAATATCAACTTGTCAGTTCTTCAGCACTGTCATAATTCTGTTTTTATGATTGATGTCTATCTACAGACTCATCAGATGAGCAAAGCATCTCACTCTCATCTGTTCTACTGATGAGCTCTCAGACAAGTATATATAAATGCACAGCCCTGTGTGCGAGATCAAGATATCTACCTATGTCTAACTCTCATTGTCTTGTCTTGAAGAAGCTTGTCTAGCAAATAACACTTCTGACTAGATCTGATGTCAAGTCTATTGATCCAAGTGAAGTACCAATATAGGTCTCAGACCTGACTATGGCACAGTATTTCTTGTAGCAATTATTGCTGTCTTGGTCTACGATACTGGTACATACACTCACTTCATGCTCTAGGGTTTCAAGAGGAGCTCATAGCAATGTTAGTCATCACAATGGATAAGAAGGTACATTCTCCATTGTGTTTCCTGAAAGAATATGTCTGATATGCTGTCTTCTAGATTAAATACTTTTGGGTATACATTTCAGTTTAGATTCTGAAATAGAATGCTTATCTTGAAGTTCATGAAGGGAACCCAGCACAACAATATCAATATTGCTTTTATTGTGGTATGTGATGCAATTAGTGTCCATTTGAGTCACTATTCAAGGAATTTATCAGAATCAATACATCAGAATCCTAGGTGCTGTGATATATTTGTTTGGTAAGGAAGTCAAGCTAACTCTATTAGTTGTGTTGAAAGACTCTTGACATTCTGCCTTCAAAGTAAATACATATAAGGCAACACTTCTGCTGTACGTTCAATAGATTTAAGTCATGCATAGTGAAAAGCTGATCTCTGTTCATAGGTATAAGCTGCAAATTGAAAGTTATTACCAAGCTCTCTGATGCTTTTTAGGCAATTTTTCTATATGGACTTCCCACCTAGCTGGTGAGTGCCTCAACTCAAAGTATGGTTAAATGACACAAGTCACTGACATTGAGATCAGGATGTATAAATATCATCTTGATTGACTGCAAGCTGTTATGCTTTCACATTATACTTGATCTATAACAACCTTATGTCCATAGATATTCTAATAATCTGAGTTCTTGCACTTTACTCTCAAAGTAAGTGTCACGGAGCTAGAGAATTTATTTATTTACTATTTTATAGATAAGACACTATCATTGTGCCTCAAAGTCATGCTTGTAACAGGGACAGCTTTTGTATTTGGAAGTATGATATATGTCATGATATTTGAAGATGATAGTGTCATGGACGCTTTTTAAATTATCTTATCTTATCATTTTCTCTTATCTTATCTTATCATATCTTATCCATCCATCACTAATCACGCTTATTCCTGCTTACTCATTATTCATTACGCTCCTTCTCACACTATCCTTACTCGCTGACCGATCCTATGATTTCATTATTCTATGAAGTTCCACGACGTTCTATCATCTATCCTTATGTAGTAGTTAATTCCCTGGTCCGTGCGCAGCCGCTGAAGGGTATATAAGTAGGTAGTCCTCCTGTACTTATCCCCTAGTTTCGACCTGGTCAATTCTACCTGGCTACGTCCAGAAGCTATTCCTTATCTCTGCGCTGTGTCAGTTCCCCCTGGCTCACTGCTCTCTCTCTTGTCTCCCTCCTCCTCTGACTGAGTTCTGCGCGACCCGGCTATCATTTGTGTACCCGTAGTCCGTCGCTGACACAAGGTCGAAACTTACCCCTACCGCCTTGCGCATTCTCAGTCACCAACGCCACGCTGGCTCTAAACATTCGCATCTCCTACCAACAACGATCTCTCTACCGCGCTACCATCTACACCTTCACCTGTACCCCACAAATCACTCTCACCATTGAACTATTCCTACTATCTATCATCATCACTCTCAACCCTCATCTCATCCAACAACCTCAAAACCGACCACTACCTGTCCGTAACCCCGAACTCTAGACCAACATTCTCATCCGACGCGTCCGACGACTTGGACTGCGACCCCGACTACGATCGCTTCGACCCACACCTATTCTTAGATCGATCTCACGTGCATCGATCAGGCCGATACGTCGTTAATTCCTTACCTTCATTATTAAACTCACTCGTTTCACAACCCGCCGTCCTCTTTCTATTTGATCAACTAGCGCTCGTTTGAGAGGGGGTAACGTTGAGTCCGACCCACTCGAGAGTAGCTACCAGGCCTTGGGGGTGATCTTCGGAAAGGTCCCTTGGCGCCCGTTGGAGTCTTCACAGAGGAAGATCCGGGTTTGATCAGCAAGTGAAAGTCGACCACCACATCAGGAGTTTTGTTACAGCGCTCAATCAGATCCGCAGGCGTCCGCACCACCTGTCGGCTGGCAGTGTTGTCTCTGATTTGAGCTGGCTCCACACCCGTACGCTCGACTGCCTGGATCAGCAGCACAGCGGTGGAATACACCACCAGAAGACACTGCCGACGCTGTCCTCGCACAACTACCACCCCTGACCGACGACGACCTGGTACGCCTAGACGACGAGCTAGGAGCCCACCAACCACCCCACCCATCACCAACACCACCGCCTATCATGGCAGAACCCCAAGCCCCAGCTGCGCCAGCAGCCGCAACTCCGACGATCTCAAACGACATGATGCAGGAGATCATCAACGCGCTACACGGCCTGGGATTACTCGCAACCCCCACGCCAGCAGCCGCAGCCGCACCTGTCCCTCCACCAACAAGCCGCAGTGGAGGAAGACATATCGCCAAACCCGAGACGTTCAACGGACGAGACTACAAGAAGTTCGAACGTGCCATCACCCTTTACGTTGAAGCTAACGCAGAGGACTTCATGAACGACAAGGACTACTTCCTTTTCGTGTTGTCGTTCATGACGGAAGGCTCGGCCGCACTCTGGGCACAGAACTTCCTGGAAAGCATCAAGATGGACGGCTATCTGATCTTTTCGCTCGTCAGTCGCCAGAAGTTTAACGAACAGCTGGAGAAAGCGTTCGGAGATCCGAACGAACGCATGAACGCCATGCAAAAATTGGATAGCTGGAAGCACACCCGAGACATCACAGCCGACCAATTCTTCCAGCAGTTCGACATCTATCGCCGTGCGGCAGGATACAACGATGACGCAAAGAATGACGACACCCTCATCCACAAACTGACGAAAGCCTTGGATAGAGAGATCGTATACCGAATCGAAATGAGTGACACGGTCCCAACCACGTACAAAGGCTGGCAAGAAAAAGCCATTCGATTCGACAACGCTAGACGTCAGATGAAGGCCATCGAACAAATGCGCGCTGCCCCGTCCAGACCTCAGGTGCTCCCACCAAAACCTACCCAGACGTTCACACCGAGAATCCCCGAAAGACGCGATGCCACCGGAGTCACATACGGAGGCATGGGGAAGCCGATGGACGTCTCACTCGAAGAGCTGAGGAAAGCCGGACTCTGCTACTACTGCAAGGAATCTGGACATCTACAGAGGAATTGCCCGATGCAGAAGAAGGTGATAAGGGCTGTGTTGATGGGGATGGAACCCCGAGAGAGAAAAGTCTGGGCAGACGAGACCGCAACGCTCAAGGAGTCAGACTTTGCGGAGGAAGAAGAGGAGGCGCTCTTTGAGCGGGAGTTGGATTTTGCAGAACCCCAGCAGTGAACACGGCACTGACTGGGATAGGTTCAGTTTCGGTTTTTCAAACGGCCATTTTTGATAATTCTATGGACTCTGTAGACAATTTAGATAAAATACAAAAAAATGTAAAAAGCAATGTCACTCGCAAAAATATTCCTTCTGTCCCTGTACCAGTAGCTAGTAGTATAGATATGCCTATATGTAACAACACGTCTGCCTCATCATCTCGTCCTACTCCTGTGTCAAAAAATCATGTAAAACCCTGTTCTGAATCTTTTAATTCTATTTCTTCCTTGGCCGGAACTGAACCGAAATCCGTGAAAAATGAAAACTCGTCGAAACAAGCTGAGAGGAAGTCCTGGAGAGATCACCCTGTCCCCTTTACGGCCCCATGGGTAGTACGGCGTCTCAAAGAGGATAAACTCGAAAGTGCTTTAACGACTCTCCGAGTGTGGATGAAACAGCAGAGGCATGCTGAAGCGAATGAAGAGACGGTGCGTCAAATCATTGCGCTAGAAGAACCAGATGCCGTGGCAGCTGTTAGGGACCTGAGGGGTCCGAAACGGTTCGTAAGAGGGTCTCGGGGGCAACAGCTCATGGTACCGATTCTCCTTCAAACGACCGACACCGGTAACCAGTTCAAGGTAGACGCCCTACTGGACAGTGGCTGCACTGGCTCATGTATCAACCGATCCTTCGTCGAAAAGCATCAGATCCGGACAAAAAAGACACCCATCCCAATCCGAGTCTATAATGCTGACGGCACGCTCAACAAGGACGGCTCGATCACAGAGTTTGTGGAAATGCGCATGACGATTAAAGATCATTCGGAGCGCATCCACTTCGCGGTCACAGATCTAGGGAAAACAGATGTGTTCATCGGACATGAATGGTTAAAGCTGCACAATCCCAACATCGACTGGCAAAAATCAACGATCGAATTTGATCGATGCCCCGATGTATGCGGCTATATCCGTAGTCTAGAGGACATTGATGCAGACCCCGACAAAAACCTTGATTTGGTGGAACTTGAAGACGGCGATCAGCTCTTCCTCTTCGATTGGGACAGGTACATTAAGTCCGATCCGAGAAAAGCGCTGAAGGTCAGACAACAGGTGCTCGAGGAAGTCCCGAACTATGTCAAAGAGTTCGCGGACGTCTTCAGTGAACAGGAATTCGATCAGTTACCAGAGAGACGCCCTTGGGATCATGCTATTGAACTCAAGCCGGGATCAAAGCTCTCTGACTGTAAAATCTACCCGCTCAGCCCATCCGAACAGGTGGCACTGGACGAATTCCTCACCGAAAACTTGAGAACTGGCCGTATTCGTAACTCTCAATCTGAGATGGCATCCCCCTTCTTCTTCATAAAAAAGAAGGATGGCAAGCTTCGCCCCGTACAGGACTATCGCCGGCTCAACGAGATGACGGTTAAGAACAAATACCCGTTACCTCTAATCCAAGAGCTCATTGACAAAACGAAACAGGCGAAATTCTTCACGAAGCTTGACATACGCTGGGGTTACAATAACATTCGGATTCGAGAGGGCGACGAGCATAAAGCCGCCTTCAGGACAAACCGCGGTCTATTCGAACCAACGGTCATGTTTTTCGGTCTCACAAACTCACCGGCAACCTTCCAAGGATTCATGAACGAGATCTTCCGAGAACTCGTCAATGATGGACACGTCATAGTCTACATGGACGACATCTTGATCTTCGCACGAACTCGCGAACATCATGACAAACTCGTCCGACAAGTCCTGGAAGTGTTGCGAGCAAACAAGTTGTTCTTAAAGCCAGAAAAGTGCAGCTTTGCTCAAGAGACCGTGAACTATCTTGGGCATATCCTCGGCAACGGACAGATTCGCATGGATCCAGCCAAAGTGGCAGGTGTAAAAGATTGGCCAGTGCCTAAGAACAAGAAAGAACTACAGTCTTTCCTTGGGTTCTGCAACTATTACCGCCGCTTCATCCTAGCATTCAGTCACTATGCGAAGCCCTTGACAGCATTGACCGGAGATGTAGAGTGGAAGTGGGAGGTGGAGCAACAGGAGGCCTTTGAACGTCTGAAACAGAAGCTCTGTGAAGAACCTGTACTCACAGTGCCTACTGATGACGGTCAATTTCGGGTGGAGGCTGATTCGTCGCATTTCGCTAACGGCGCCATTCTGTCCCAATTCGTTGACGGAAAGTGGCATCCAATCGCATACCGATCGCAAGCGCTTAGCCAAGCAGAGCGCAATTATGAAATCTATGACAAAGAGATGTTCGCGATCATGTGCGCACTGGATGACTGGCGACAATATCTTCTAGGGGCAACGCAAACCTTCGAAATTTGGTCGGATCACCTCAACCTCCAGTATTTCCGAAAACCCCAGAAGATTAACCACCAACAAGCGAGATGGCTACAGGAGTTAGCGGACTACGACTTCAAACTGTTCCATAAACCAGGTGCCCTGATGACTAAGGCTGACCTCCTCTCGAGACGAGCAGATCATGAGAGGGGGGAGAACGACAATATCGACATTGTTTTGCTCAAGCCGGACTTATTTGTAAACGAAACACTGCTAGAAGCGCTGGATGCAGACTTCGTTAAACGAATTAAAAGGGTACGAAACAACAGGGACAGAGCAGTTGTGAAGGCGTTAGAGCGGAAGGAACGAGAGTGGGAGGAAGAAGAAGGGTTGTTGATGTGGAAGGGCAGGATCTACGTGCCGAAAGACCATAAACTCCGAGAAGACATCATTCGAAACCATCACGACAGCACGCTCGCAGGACACCCAGGACGCTACAAGACCCATGAGTTGATCACACGCAACTACTGGTGGCCGGGAATCCAACGAGATGTTCGAATGTATGTCGAGGGATGTGATGCGTGCCAACGTACGAAGGCACACAGAGCGAAACCGCACAATCCTCTGAACCCAAACGAGATCCCGAAAGGTCCTTGGGAAATCGTCACAGCAGACCTGATCGGCGAACTACCCGAGTCCAATGGGCATAACGCAATCTGTGTCTTCGTTGACAGGTTCAGTAAACAGGTGCATGCGATCCCTACCTCTGTGAGCATAACGTCGGAAGGAATGGCGAGGCTCTACCGGGATCATGTCTTCAGGCTACACGGCATACCGCGCAAGTTTATTCATGACAGAGGATCACAGTTCGAGTCCAAATTCATGAACGAACTATACCGGTTACTGGGCATCGAGGGAAACCCGTCAACGGCATATCACCCACAGACAGATGGTCAGACAGAACGGATAAACCAAGAGATTGAACAGTACCTTCGTCTCTTTGTTAACCACCATCAGTCGGACTGGGCGGAATGGCTTGCACTAGCGGAATTCGCGTACAACGACAAAGAACAAACGTCGACAGGAGCATCACCCTTTTTCGTCAACCATGGGAGACACCCATATAAGGGCACGAATCCTAGACGCGAATCGACCAATGAGTCCGCTAAGCAGTTTGCCGACCGGATGGCCAAGATCAGGGAGGAAACCGAATCGGCATTAAAGCATGCGGCCGAAACCATGAAGCGCTTCTATGACAGGACGAAGGGAGAATCCATCGAGTATAAACCTGGGGAAAAGGTCATGCTCGAAGGAACTCACTTAAAGACAGATCGTCCTATGAAGAAGCTGGGAGATAAACGTTATGGGCCTTTCATTGTCGAAAAGAAAATCGGCACGTCAGCATATAGACTTAAACTTCCACGTACATGGAAAAAAGTCTATCCGGTTTTCAATGAAGTGCTCCTCTCCCCATACCACGAGCCACAGTATACGTCGCAAAAGCAGGATCTTCCACCCCCGCCTGAAATCATTGACGATGTGCCGGAATATGAGGTCGAAAAGGTTGTCGACTCCAAACTTGTGCGAGGGAAGCTCAAATACCTCGTACATTGGAAAGGGTATCCGAACGAAGAACACACCTGGGAGCCAATTGAGAATTTGACGAACTCTCAAGAGGCCATTGATGAATTTCATAAATCAACTCCCAGTGCTCCTCGCGCCCTCAACACCCTAGAGATGTCGCAGCTGAAGTTCCGACCCGTGTTTGAAATGACGGAGCCTGAGAGACAGAAAGGAGTGGCACAGTGGTGGGCCGGTAAGTTCCAGGGTAGGGAACAAGGGCGATCGGGACGCTCGCCTTGAAGGGGAGGGTCATGTCATGGACGCTTTTTAAATTATCTTATCTTATCATTTTCTCTTATCTTATCTTATCATATCTTATCCATCCATCACTAATCACGCTTATTCCTGCTTACTCATTATTCATTACGCTCCTTCTCACACTATCCTTACTCGCTGACCGATCCTATGATTTCATTATTCTATGAAGTTCCACGACGTTCTATCATCTATCCTTATGTAGTAGTTAATTCCCTGGTCCATGCGCAGCCGCTGAAGGGTATATAAGTAGGTAGTCCTCCTGTACTTATCCCCTAGTTTCGACCTGGTCAATTCTACCTGGCTACGTCCAGAAGCTATTCCTTATCTCCGCGCTGTGTCAGTTCCCCCTGGCTCACTGCTCTCTCTCTTGTCTCCCTCCTCCTCTGACTGAGTTCCGCGCGACCCGGCTATCATTTGTGTACCCGTAGTCCGTCGCTGACAGATAGGACCTACATATAACTATTCAAGCAATGTAAAGATTGACTTTCACCATAGTCATTATTGGAGAACTCACAGAAGATGTAATGATTTGCACTGAAAAAAATGACATGCTATTGGCATAGGGCATTGTAGACTGGTGAGTAATCCAAGATTGACTTAGTCACAACTGACCTCGGTATAAGTCTCTTCCAATGGTATATGCAGTTATAGTTATTGCCTTGATGTTGTACAAAGCTGTTGAGTTCTGGAGAATGTCTACAGGATTCAAGGGTTTTGCTCTTGTGAAGATCATTATCCAAGACCAACCAGGTCATGTACTTCATTTTGTGAGTCTACCTGGACACTTTTTGATGCCAAGTTGATGACTTTGCCCAGCGTTATCCTCTTCCATGTTTTTAACATAGTAGAGTTCAACATAATTGTGTCAAATAGCTTCATGGCTTGTCTCTTGGGGGCTCTTGGAAGTCCATCTTTCCTTAGTGTCCTCAGCAGTCAGATGCTTATTAATTTGAAGGAGGCAGGAGAGCAAGGATTCAACAAGGGGACAAGCTATAGGATTATGTCCATGAGTATTATGGAGTTCTCCTGAGGCTGTTGAGAGTGGCATATAGGTTTCTACTATTTTACTGGTTAGCAAAATAACTGAGATTAAAGCACAGGCCTAGGCTGCATACTGGCTGGTCTTGACATTATTTATTCTCTATTTTGGCAGTGCTTCTCTGTCTGGAGGCTATGTACATTTTCCCATTCTGTGCATCTCCATTCATAAGTATCTGTCACTGGCTTCTTCATGGTCAGGCATATGTGTAATAAACAGATGGTCCTCTCTATGTTTTGATTTGTAGTAAGTAATACAAGCTTATAGCAGACCTGACAGTATGATCATTTTCGATGACAATGTGTAGGAAGTTTGTATATATTAGATGAGTTATGAGAGCACAAGATAAATGGTCAATCCTGTCCATTCAACAATTTTCTTGCCTAATTAATATGGATAAACAAGCTCCCCAGGCCTTCAATACTAGACTTTGGATGATAAGTACCATATGCCAGGATTTGGGACCATGATCATCAGCTTTGGAGAAAAGAACATAATCCCCACAGACCTCAGAATGAACTTTGAATACATACTTCATCACAGTCATTGATGCTAACCCAATTCTCCTTGCCGTTGATTTTGACCAGGATGTAGAAGTTAGTATCCTTACCAATCTTCATGTGCCATGCAGTATTGATGGCATATCTAAGATAGAATGCGGGTGGTCTGTAATATTAGTTCTTTCCAGAAAGAGATCATGCTAGAGTCTATTGAGTAGGTCAGCTTTCAAAGGCGGCCTCCTTGCCCCGAACAGAGAATGAATGACAAAATCTCAGCAGGATATTTTACTCATACCAAAGACTATTTCTGCAGACTGCTGCAGGGCCAAGACAATCATACATTTCATTTTGGCAGTATGGATCCAATTCTCTGAGATAGAAGACATACTACTACTATGTCGTAATGTGGAATTTCCAAGCCGAACAGACTTTGGGTCAGTGTTGTCATCCTGGCAGGAATTGATGGTTCCCATTCCCGCTGGGATTGATGGCATCCCCAGGGGACAAGGGAATGAACCCAGAGTTTTAGTCAGAATTTGCTGAAGTAATGGTGGGATGGCAAGGCAGCCGGCGTCTGCTCTACCCATACCAAAATTACGTATTTTTTGTTTCCATCCCATCCATCCCGGCGGGATTGCTTTGGGCGCTTAAAGTGAGAACTAGACTCCATATATAGAAATTGAGTTTTGCACGTGGGAGTCTAGCCTTTCCAGTCCGCCTCAACCATACAGCTTGCACGACGTCGGAAAGACGTCAATAGGATACTTCACCCAGACTTCCGTCATTTCCGGCTGCGGTCTCAGACTCGGTCAACGATGTTAAGTGTTGAGGTGGAGATGGAGATGACAGACAAAGAGGGGGAACGCCGACAAAGCTTGTTTCAGATGTAATGGGCAGCTGCATTCGTACGTAGAATTGACTTTCCTGCAACGTCTGAGCTCATTTGGGTCCAGTCTACGTGAATGTCTTGACAGTAGTGATCGAACCGCGCGACTCGATCGCGTACGGCTGACCAACGGCAGTGCATGATGACCCAATGGCCGTCGATCGTGTTGTCAAACGTCCAACGCACACGTCCTCATATGTACTTCAACAGCGATATATACCGCTCGCTTTGCTGCTGTTGAATGCCGCCGCAGCGGACGCCTTCGACTGGCCTGCAAGAAAGAGGACTTGGATGACGGCCTACATCGCGAATACAAGCGCACTCTACACCGGTACGCTACGCGAGGCCATCCGGCTCGCGCACGGGCACCTATCAGGAGGGTCTCTGCGTGTGTTTATCCTTCCTAATTTCCTTCCCGGTGCTCATTGCGACTCTTGTCGATACGCAGACGTAGCCCGGAACGTGGCTTACGCCGCAGCGGGGGTGTACCTCTGGGAGGCCGTGCAGTACGCTATGTACGATGTCCAGTTCATCTACGCGTTCGCAGCTCGTCTGTGGCTGTTTCTTCAAAGTTTCTGTGGCTTGCAAGCACAACAGGACGAGACGAAACCTGTCAAGGAAAATTTGGGCTCTACTCCAGCTTTCTCGCCCATGTCTCCCGAGACTGCTCCACCCATTCCTCAAATGCCATCTCGACTGAATTCGAATATGCTACCATCACTCTTCGCGCTCCTCAACACTCTCGCCCAATTCACTTACCTTTTCCTCCGCCTTTCCACATCTCTTGCGCTCCTCGCGCTCCTTGCATCTTTCAATCCACGCGGATCTAAACTCAGCCTTTGTATCTATGGCGGTACATACGTTGCGCCTCCGATGGACGCGACGGCGGAGTGCGCTATCGGAAAGGTGAGAGAGGGTGATGCATATTGCAGTGTATGGCGTGCGATCAGGCTCATTTCTTCGGTGTGCCATTGTTTCGTTCATAATCAGCACTTTGATCTCGATTCTGACCCGACGTCTCACAGGTAACGCCACTCCTATCTTTCGCGTTCTCAAATTTGTTCCTTTTCCTACGTGTGTGAGCACTGCTCCTTTTGGCTATACTAATGGTCGTAACCTCTAATTTCTTCGTCTTCCGTGATACTTTGTCTGGTCCTAGTATATCAATATGGTATGTATCTATCCGTCTCTCTATTATGAGTGTTATGACTAAACCAATTGTGTCTTTCTTGCTCCTCAAATCTACTACTTAGGAGCGGATGTAGAAAAGACGAGTTACCTCCTAGTCCGGGCCGCTCTATCAGTGAATCACAACTACGTTCGGTTCAACAAGAACGTCAGTCCAAAATACCCGTTCACCATAAACTCCGGCTATATCATTATGGTCGAAGTAGAGCCCTTTTGTTGTTATGTCTGCTGCTGCACATCGTGCAGTATGTTGTCATCGTTTTGATTGGGCTCATCGAATCTGGAAGTGGTATCGGAGTTGGTGGGGACTTACGCGGGCGGAAGCTGGTCCTCGGGGCTTTCGTTTATTGTGAGTCTGAGTGGTCTCAAGTGCAAGAAGTGGAGACTAATATACTTCTTTTGATGCCGTCAGTTGCATTCCTCGATGTGCTGGCATTGGTATTTATCGTTGTTGGGATTATCCGCTGTCGAGGCGTCAGAGCTGATCTGATTGGCATCGACTCGTCCGACGTCGGCGGCAGTGGCTGCGACAGAGAGCACCAATACTCTGTCGTATCTCCGCGCTCTTGTGTATGCATGTCTAGGAATGCACATACATCAGACCATGCGTACTGCTGTGCATGCATGTCGCTGTCAGAGATGTCTTTTGCGCCGAAGAGCGACAGCTGCACCTGTGAAGGCGATGAACACGATGCAGAGAGTTCCGTGGAAGGCGATGTCGCGATGCGTGTCTGTGCTCATAGGACAGGTTCTGGATTACGTATCGAGGAGCGTAGATGGCTGGAAACAGTGAGTGGTGTTGGCGAAAACGATGCGGATCACGGAGCGAAGGCAGTGGTATGGGTCCACATATGCACTGAAGGAGGGCGTCAGGGCTTTCTATGGGCTACGCCGGTCGTTCTGATGAAGGTCGGAGTGCTCGTGAGTTTGATGTGCTTTCTCATTCGCTCCATTTTCGTCTTCCTGCTTGTTACCCCCTCACTGTGCTCTTCTGATAAATTTCAACTTTCCACTTCCTCAAAAAACTGTTTCGCTGTCTTTTGATGTATCCGACTTGGGTAGAGACTGACGATTCTACACAGGTCTGTGTTCTGTTCGACGCTTCGCGTGCGTATAAAGAGCTTCTCTCCCCCCTTTTTCGTCTTGTTTTTGGAGGGAATGCTTACTCTTGCGGTTCGTAATGGCAGCCGACGGCCGACCTACTGCTCTCAACTTCGTGAGGACCCACTTGGCTGTAAGCCAACTCTACATCACAGCTGACGAGTCGCCCTTTTCATCCGATTCCAGCAACAGATGTGCTTCTTCACACCGGCGCGTAAGTGCACCGGTTTACCTTCCTTGCACTTATCTTCGCTGGGAGTTCATAGCTCATTCTTTGATATCCTCTTATCCGACTGCTTTTCCCTTGAGCACAGTCGTGATTATGTGAGTACTACCTCTTTCTCTTCCATGGTGCCTGCATATCTCATCTATAGACTTGCTTGGGACGATTTACAGCGCGATTGCGTCAGGGCGCCTCTTCCTGCAGATTACGCAGGCGTCGCCTGTCGGAGATGGGTACATGGAAGCGTATGTTCTATGTCATTATCGAAGCGTCTTCCTCTTTCCTCATTGCTACGTATTTCGTTTCTCTCTCAATAGAGTCCCGCCGCCACCGTTGTCTCCTTCCACCTCTCTCTTTGACATCACCGTTCCACCGGCTGCGCATGACCAGAATCGAAGGAGTCACTCTAGGCAGGCAAAGTTGACCACATATAGCCATGTGGACGCACTGCCATCCTATATTGACCGCGCGGTGTACACGCGACGCGTGCGGCATGAGATGGAGGCTGCGGCAGGTGGCGCAGTGCGCACGGTTGGCGGGTCGGTAGTTCTTCCCGCGCCGGTTCCGGCCTCTGCTCGACCTAGGAGCGGGAAAAGTAAGCAGCAGAGAGACGGAGGGGAAAGGGCGTTGCAAAGGCTTGTTGCTGAGAATGGTGAGACTGGGGCCTGGCGGAGGATGCAGGGTAGAGTAGAGATTGTGGCGATGAGGAGGGTCGGAAAGTGGAGAGCTAGTAGTCAATGCGTTGATGCTAGCGCTGGAGACAGGAGTTAGGGGCCAGGTAACGAGAAAAGACCTCTTACCCTTTATCTTGACGGTATTGTGCAGTGGAGCTGCGACTACATCCTGAATGTTATCCTTGGATCTATTAACAATCTTGCGCAGACGGACAGCGGTGTATAATAATATAGTGGACGTGTTTACTGCAAGCACATACATATGAGCGAGAGGCGCGGATCTGAGTGTCGAGAAATTGTGATGCTGAACTAGATTGATAGATACAAGAAAAGATGTGCATAGCCAGTCTCCGTCTGGCCAGTCTCTACACAGAAGAACATCAGTTCCACTCTACGTCTCTGCTAACCATAATGGCTCTCCGCCTCCGGTCTTCTTCGTCATCCTCTGTCACGAGTAAGTCTCCGATCACGATTTCCGTCTTAGAAGATTCTGGACGAACTCTCTTCCAAACCCATTCCCGTTCTTTCTCCCTACACGAGCGACCAAAGCAGAATCTGACGACCTCCAGCGACGGACTACCTTGCATCAAGTCGGACATGAGCTGTGAGGCATGGGCATATCGCTTCTTCTCAAACAAGTCCCACTCCTCTTGAGCGAGCAATACAATTGGATTCGAGGAAGGAGACGAGGGGAAGACAAATGAAGCAGTCTCGGGGAGCGCGGGGAGTGCAACAGTAGGCAAGAGAGTTGAGCGGCCCGACGAATCGGGGTAAAGCCGCGGTGACCCACTCAGATCTGGAGATGAGGGTGCGGACGATAGTAGTGTACTTGTTAGATAGAGAACGAAAGCTTGGCCTATATTTGCGCTGTCCCAAGTTCCCAGGTTTACGGATAGAGAGCCTGAATTGAGGCCGTGGTCAGCAGTGGGCGGGTCAAAGCGCATCTGGCTCGGCTGCCAAGGATAACCATGCGTGTTCCACGCGACCGAAATTGTTCGTAGTTTCATAAGACTGGAAACACAGAGCATCTTCAGATTTCCCTGAGTACAGCGCACGAAGTCAGCGCAGTTTATGGGAAAGAGAAGCAAAAGGCGCTCACGACGAATTCGGAGAAATACCCTGCGAAGTACGGATCGCCGGCCAACTTGAGTACTTCCAGCTTTCTCCAGCATTCGTCGGCAAACATCGAGGAAAGAGGGCTAATGTCATCAAGCGGATCGATAAGTGTAGTGGCGAGAGGAAAAGAGAGGCTCAGTTGGGTAACATCTCGCCGATAGCATGCTGTGGAGGCATCTGAACTTGCAGGACAAAGTCCCCAACTGTCTGCCTTGCGGCCCTGCAAAACGCATCCGAAAGCATCTATGTCAAAACGTCCCCATTCACCGTCTTCATCCTTCTCCTCTAATCCAGTCTCGTCCCTGGTGTCTTGCGTTTCGTCTAGGCGACTGGTCCCTGCCCCGGCAAGAGTCTTGACGATGCGTATGACCCAGCTAAGGTTGAGACGAACAGCACATTCAACGTCTAACTCCGTCAACGTCTTACGATGTCGAGATACGAAGCGTCGAAAAGGTCCAGGGGAGAAGAGGATACCGCGCATTTGGAGATGCGAGAGACGCGGAATGAAGAGTACTGGAATGTCCAAACTAGACCTAAACAAGACATCTTGAGCTTGTGATCGTCGAGTACGAGGTGCACTGAGAGAAAGGGATCTGAGGCTGCTTTGAAGCAGATAAATCAGCACTCTATGTGATTTCAGAGGTGGAGACAGTTTGAGAGTCTCTATCGGCGGGAGACTCGAACAGCTGGCTTTGGTGAGAGGCAGAGATAAAAGGGGCAGATCTGCAGAAGACAGAGGCGCATAGAAAGAGGGGTCAAGAGAGACTTCAAGCAAGCGCAGTGAGGTAGATTGGCTGACGGCGCCAATGAGAGTGTTTGAGAGGAGAATGTTGTGTAAACGCAGTGATGTAAGAGAACTACAGGCCTTGAGGCCAATGTATAGCGAGCGATTCGTGTTTTGTGAAACTGATCCGCACATGACTTCGTCGCCTCTGACGCAAAGAGTGGATGGGAGGAAGATATCGAGTCGACTACATCCGATCAGTTCAGTCATCGGATGCATCTATAATTGTCGACAGCTAACGTACCGAATGCAGCGCGCAAGACCGACAGCCCATTCGTCCTTCAAAGACAACTCGTGTGCTAAGTGCCGAAGCCTGGCATCGCCCTCACAGAGGATGTGTCTGAATACAAACGGAAAGCAGATGCGGCGCAAGTTTTTGTTGACTAGAGAAAGTGCTGTGATACTGTAAGCTTCTTGCCGTCCTTGCTGGATATGGATTTCATGTTCGTAGTGGGTGGCAGGAGTTCGAGCTTGTGTTTTGCAGTGTGATTTACGGGAGATATCATAGTAAAGGTGAAATACAATCTTGAGAAGTAGTTCCGGGGGTAGTGTATTGAAGCTGGTGGATTGCGATAGCATTGTTACAATCGTTGAAAAGATCGAGAAACAAGAGTCTGGTCCGATTCGCGTCAATTTCAGCACGCCAAATTGGTTATGTAATATACAAATTGATGGTCGATCCCGTGGCGCCGTCGCATTGCTCCCGGTAGTGTGACTGTGACGAGTCCGATTCGGTATAGGTGGATTTTAAAAGTTACGGGACACCCGAAAATGGAAGTCGGTTCACATATGCCTGAGCAAACCCACACACATCGTCTCTTATGTACCATCCACTCTTGCATAAATACAGAACACATAAAATCTCTCATACAAAAGCAACATATCTTTTCTTCTCACACCTTTGAATTTTCTATGAAGTCGAAGTAAAGGATCTTTGTGGTTGAGGAAGAATTTCCTTTTCTGGGTGTCCTGTAACTTTTAAAATCCACCTGTAGCCTTTATCCTGCCCATCCCCGGGAGTTATGCAATATGCCATGCATATGATGAGATGGCCGATTTTTCAACGACAAAATGCTAAGCGTTATGAGAATCTCTACTGTAATAACACTAGTATTGAATGCAATGAATTATTAGGAATTTAGCACCATCTGTCAGGGCCTTCTTGGATACAAAGTGGATAGATTTCTTGTATATATTTGATACCTGCACCACTCGCTGTATGCTACCATGCATTAATGCCAATGCTACGAGTTGTACAACTCCAGTAACTGCTGGACCAATTCACTTCGCTGACTAATCAATGGACACGTCGATCACCCTGCCCGTCGTGTCCTGACCATGGACGCCATCCTTGACCGCCGTGAGCATTCAACGTGGGATCTCTTTTTCAGCTTTCCGTCATTCTTTCTTGCACAAAAGATCTATGCATTCTTTCAAAGACAGACCCAAGAAAGCGCAACGCAAGTATCTGAACCTGCTAATTTTCACCACCAGATCCGTGTCGTCTGCATCTCGGACACGCACAACCAGCATGAATCGACAACGCCCCTGCCCGACGGCGATATCCTCATTCACGCAGGCGACCTGACACAGTCCGGTACCTCGGAAGAACTAGAACGCGCCTTGACATGGATGAGCGCTCAGCCGCACGCACACAAGCTTTTCATCGCGGGGAACCACGACGCAGCCCTCGCCGACCCTGCTGTCGTCGTGCACTTACGTACGGCGCACCCGAGTCTGACATACCTGAAGGACTCCAAGGCAACGGTGACCGTGGGCGGGCGCGCTCTGAACGTCTACGGTAGCCCGCACACCCCGCAGCACGGCTCATGGCCGTTCCAGTACCCTCGCGTGTACCCCTCGCAGGCTGCGTCGTCGACGCAGTGGGGGACGATTCCCTTGTGGACTGACCTCCTCATCACGCATGGTCCGCCTGCGTATCACCTCGATAATGGCGATGCGGGCTGTGCGGTACTCTTACAAGCGTTATGGAGGGTCCGCCCGCGGCTGCACGTTTTTGGACACATTCACGCCGCGCGAGGGGTGGAAGACGTGTCGTGGACTGCGGACCAGAAGGCCTATGAGAGGGTGTGCGAGAAGCGGGGAGGGTGGTGGGATTTGCTTGTGCTGCTTGCTGTTGGCGTGAGGGGAGGGAAAGGAGAGGGCACGCGGACAACGTTGGTGAACGCGTCTGTCGTGGGTGGATATCGGGACGAACTAAGACGCAGCGCAATAGTTGTCGACATCTGACTCGTTTAAGGAGGACCAACCTCAGCATAACGCAACTTCAATGCTGTCTGAGAGGCTGCATCGCCAAGTCGTGTCTGCCATGGCTGTGGTTGAAACATGGATGCTGTCTGGACTTATCCATCGAGAGGTGCTGAACGGCACATAGACGTTATCCACGACACAGCCTGCCTACGTCCTGTAGTATTAGCTAGACAAAGTGTATATGTGGCTCCCTGATGATGATATTCATCTTCTTGAATTCCACACTCGCGTTGACATCAGCAGCAGCCAATATCTTCCCCTTCGCATCCGGTATGAACACTGTCTCTGCAAGCGGCGGTACGCGTTGCGCCCATGCTGGAGGACGCTCATGTACGCGGGGCCGCGCGGCGAGCTCCTCAAAGTCCTCAACGACCGCCGGCGCGTCGCGCGGCAGGCCGAGGTCGATGCGTCTGTTGAACGCAACGCACATAAGCTTAGTGAGCACGGCGAGCACGGCATAACGGAGAGGGTCCGGGTCGGCGGGGTCTGGCATGTCGGCAATCGACCAGGAGGGCTGCGTGCGGCAGAAATACTCGAGCTCGTTGCGCAGCTGCGTCGTCCAGTCTGCGATGAGGAACTCGTACATCCTGTACAGCGACGCGGACGGCGTGTCTGCAGGAGGGGAACGTGTCCTCGTGAAGTACTTCAGAACATGAGGGGACAGATAGCTGCACAAGCCAGATGGTTCTGAATCTATGCTGGGAGTTCTGGACGTGCGGTAGCACTTGGACTGGAAGAGGGGATAGCGCTCTCGCACGCGGTCGCGGTGCCCAACAATCTCTGCAACACTGGGTGGGAGGGGTTCTGTTGAAGCGAGTCCTAGTGCTGGCGATGGCATACTTGCTGTTGTAGCCCTCGACGCACTTGTTCGCTGACGGCAAGCTTAAGGGCTTCCCAACGTACCGTTTCATAGAATCATACGGATACGGCCCGTCTGTATACAATAAGTAATACCCCGTGCTGACGGCCCGCAACCGTACACGGGAGTGCCAAACATGGTAATACGGGCTCAGAGTGAGTTGGCACTATTACTTAATCCAGACCCGCTCAACTTCGTCCTCTCGCAATAGGTTCCCTGCGATGCAGAAGGATAGCTTGCATGAGAAGCATCTTAGATGAACAACATAGCCGAGAAAAACCAGGCAGAGTACGGCGCAACGAATGGTAAGTCCCGTTCATGTCCGCCGTAGTACAGGATCGTTGATCGTCTCGTGCCAAATTCTCAACATGGTTTTATGTTCCTGATCTATGAGGAGCCTCCGACCACCAAGCCTCATCGTCGCATGCTCCTCCAGATCACCATTTCAAGTGAACCATCGACGTCGTCAGGTGGCCTACTGTCTGTGCCAACACCTTCAAGTCCATCCACCTTCGCGTCTGCCTCGTCAGAGCGCCTCTTCCTCCTACTGTGTGCAAGGTAGCATTATTTCTCCCTTGTAATAACTCGTAGAGCCGACTGAGACGTATACGGCCGTGCCGTAATTGTAACACGAGCAGCGGCCGCACTACATTACGGGTCCTTATTACACAGCCCGCCCCTATATGCGTGGAGAGCCTTAACCTTGAGTTTACCAAAAATACAAATACACAAATGCCATCACGGTACGTCTCCCCTTCGCTCTACGCTACTCCTACGAAACGAGCACTAAAGGTCACTAATCGTATCTGACGCGCTTGTACCTTTAAAACATATTGTTCCAGATAGAATTCAGCAGTCAAGGCTCGTCACGGAAGCAAAGCCCGAGGCCCTATCCAGGGAGTACAATTCCGCTCTCGCCATAGCGAGCAAAATATGCATTCTCCAGTTGTACCAGCACGTCGTTGCTAGGCTCGCCGAGTCCGAACTCTGCAAACCAGTCGATGAACTCCTCGTGCCTCACTGCGCGGCTGAGCTGTTGTGTGACTTGGCGCAGATATACTACGGCATCACCGAGGTCTTTGTCTCTAGCGCCTGCTCCTTTGCCGAGCCTATCGATTTTCGTGGCAAGTGCATAACGCCATGGAGCAGCTAGGATGCGCAGACCAGGGACCTCAAAGATTACGACGTTCTGCCTTGCGGCCTCTTCGTACAGACTGCCTATCATTCCTTCCTATGAAGACGTCATGTTAGCATACCGATTCTCATTTGAAAGGCGGCAGTCTGCTACGTACCGTAATGAAGACAGCTGTGTGATTGTTCAGCAAGCCCTCTCCGACCTGGATGGCCTGTGCAGCTCTCTGAGCTGCCTGGGTAATTGCAGTCACATCTTCGTTGCGCAGTTTCGTGCGGTAGAAGAAATTGACGTCCGAGGTTTGAGAAACGAGATCTCAGGTAGAGGGTGTTAACGGCGCCACCGACAACAACGATTGTGATGTTCCGCCTGCTTCGTTGCAAAATCTGTGCAACCTCCTGGAGTCCTTGCTTGATCGTATCGGCTGTGAGGGTTATCTCTAGGTCTCCTGGCCGCTCCACCAGGTTCTTGAGTGCATCAGCAGTGCTCTCCTGCGATGAAAAGCAGTTTCCCATGGTGGTAGAGTCGTCGTGTTCCTTGAAGCTAATTCGCTAGATGCCAGCCGGAACTTGTTAATGTTATGCACCGCGGACAGATTTACATTAATATTCTGGACCTCCAGAATGTAGTACGGAATTTATCCGAGATTGCTCCGATTGAATAGAAAAGTACTGGGAAGCATACCACATTAAGTTCCGGAGACCTTCTCTTGAGCCATGCTGTCAGCCTTTCCGTTCGGCGTATCTCTTTACACTCAACTTCGCTCTCTCTCAACTCATCGACCCTGTTACGAGTCCTTCGCTACACTGCGCGGACACTATTCGACAAACATTTAATAGCTGAAAAAGAAGCAGAGACCGCAACAAAAGCGCCGTGGTTATCCTCAATCTACATTACGACGTTGCGTGTCAGGATCTTCCTCCCGCGCTTGAAAACGCACGTATACCGCACTTCCGTATTGACGGACAAGTCGGTCAAACGAGTAGACATGGTTGTTTGAATTAGCGCGTAATATTACTGTAATGTGATGAAGTTGCCGAACGTGAGTCGGTGCCGTTGGCCTGTTTCGGATTATCTCGCTAGAAGTGACAATGCTGTGTGGCCATTCAATACATAAAAAGGAGAACGGCGACTCGGAAACAAGCAAGACATGACTGCAAAGAGGCGCCTGTGGAGCTTCGGATAGTGCAGGTGATCCTGCCGACTACTAAGTGGATTCTGTGGATCCTTTCAGTATCCTTTCTTCTAGTGACACAGCTGGCACAGTCCTAAAAACAGGAACATTATGAAGGTTTTTCGTCCATCTGCTTTCTTCCTTATAGTGTGCTCAGCTGATTCCAAGCGTGATTCCAAGCGTGATTCCAAGGATAGCTTGAATTCAGTCCCGGATGTCCTGGAAGCACTTGCTATCAGCGCTTCCATTCACAAACAAGACACTGAGCCTTTCTGGATGAATTCCTTGCAGAAGTGCTCGATACTACTTCTAGCCTATAAAATCATGCATGAATCTGAGCGAATCCCTACATCACATTGTACGCCGCGCCGCCCTTCATAAGCGAAACATCTTCATATTGTTATGTCTGGCCGTACGTTCATCAGTGGCTTTAATGTGAGTCAATACAGTAGTCCTCACTTGAAATGCCTAATATTTGATTGTTTTCCCCGAGAATAGATTTACTATGGTGAGCGACCATCCGATGCGCCGAAGGATCATGTGCGTGAAATCTCTGGCTTGAGTGACAACGTCAAAGTAGCTTTTGTCATATTTCATATTATCACAATTTGATAAAGAATATAGCTAAATTTGAAAGGATGGTTGAAGCTCGCATCTATTCAGGAGTTGAATGCTCGCGGTCCCGTGACTAAAATTGTCAGTGCCATATGCATAACTAAACTTACTGTGCCCTTCATAACTCAGTTCTCGAGATTCTTTCCATATTCCGGCACATCGTCAGAGGGTGTCTGCCAGATTTTTTATCAATAAGCTTGAAGTCTATTGCGAATCCGGGTCTTGTTGCTGCACATTGACCGAGATGTCATTTGGAAATACACCCCGTCGCTGCTGCCGCCTGCCGGCGCCTCAAGGCCCTCATCGACCAATAAATATCACATACTACCTTGCGTCAGCCGTCCGTCAACCTTAACCATTATTTCTCGCGTGTAAAACCGGACTTGAGGCTTCCTCGAGGGATCCGCCTGTATGTTCGAGCACTGCGAGGGGTCTGTTTCTAGGGTTCTGCTCTCCTGAACTGCCGCCCAACTCAACGACAGATGCCATCGATCTCAAAGATTTGCCATTGGTTGTGCAGGAATCTCATAATTCTGCTACGGATTATCCTGTATCTTCTCTTCTCGTTATTCCATTTCACCACGAGATTTGCGAAATCTATCATCACGACACAATTGGATCGCCAACAGCTGGTGCTGGACAATGATCTCAGCTCTGTGTTCAGTGTCTTGGATGCTGGCAGTAATACAGTGCAACCAATCACTTATCTACAGTCCGTGGAAAGTGTGCTTGCCGATGCCATGAGATACACAACGGTGAGTGACCTGATGTTTTCGGTTGGCCAAGTTTGATGCAAATAAATTTGACAATAGGCTGTCGATTTTTCTCGGAAACATTGGCTTGACATAACGTGGCGCATCAACGCGATTCGTGCTTTGCTGCGCGACTACTACTGTGATCTTGAGCGCGCTGCTCGTCTACCGGACCATCATCACGCGGGTGTTGCAAGCAACTTCGAACGTTTCGCGCCGTATCTGAAGGAACTCTGCTTGTACGTCCTCCCACATCTCCTTTGTCTGAATGACACAAAGTTGATAGAAATCTGTCAGATCTATGAAGCATGTTATTCTTGTGCTTCAGAGATGCCGGCATGATCACAAACTCCACTTCTGGAACATGATCCTATGGAACGACGTACGGCAGTGCTGCCACGAAATACACCGTTCACTCGATAATTTGAACGTACGTGCTTGGTAATGTACGTCATTGTTCTGTATTCAATGGGTTAATAGGAATACCTCCTGCCTAAGACGATATACGAGACTTCTTTGAGCAAGTCGTATAATCATTGTAAACCTCTGCATGTTATGAAGCGAGCCACGCCTGAGCGATTCCGCCTCGTTGACTGCTCACAGCTCGACAAGAATAATGGTCTATGTATCAAGGAGTTCATTCACTTCCCGCTCGTCCCTTATGCCGCCGTTTCGTACGTTTGGCGCGGCAATGCCGTTTCCCAGGACTATAGCGCATCGGAATTCTCCGTAGCAGGCGCGGAAGAAGCGGACCCGATTGGTGTCGAGGTCTTGCGATATGCCTGCAAGGCTGCACTCGCGCAGGGTGCCACATATCTTTGGATAAATCACCTTTGTGTTATGCAAGCCAACGAGGACGACAAGGACTGGCAGATCCGCAGAATGTATGATATATATCGCTCCTGTGTTACTTGCATCGTTATCCCTGGTGGCCTTCGACGACTAGTATCAATCTCTAAGGAGACCCCCTGGATACATCGCGGATGGACTCTGCAAGAGGCACTTGCGCCGTCTTCCGCCGCTGTCCTCATTGATTGGAGACTTGGTAAAGGCAGGATACACTCTCGTGATGGCGTTTCAGTTGACGTGCAAGAGGTCGTACCTCGTCGATCTGCATTGATGCCTCTGTCTCTTCTCCTTGATGCCTGTGCTACAGGCCACCTTTCTTTCGAAAGCGAGGAGAAAACCCAGAACATTGAAGCCAGGTTATTCGGTTCCCGGTCGTCTAAACACATGGACGACAATAAGCCGTCCTCTCAGCAGTCCCAACGCGCGATGTCCCCGAACGTAGCTACGCTTTCGCTCGCAATGTCCAAATGCATGAATCCCGATGTGAAGCAGTATGCAATTTGGAAGAGCGCACTCATGCGTACGACCTCGCGGCCTGTTGATATGGTTTTCAGTATCATGGGGCTGTTTGGCGTCAGTCTTGATACAAAGGCATTTCACAAGAACGACCGCATTGGTGCGATGATTGCTCTCGCACGACAGATCCTACAGAAGGGCGGGCGGGCGAATTGGCTGGGTGTATCCTTCCGCGTCGCACCATGCCGTCATTTATCAACATTCCCCACCTTCCCACTAGCGTCTACCTCTGGCAAGGCATTTGTTCGCATGGCCGATGGCAAACATCGCGAAGTGTCGGAGCTCAGTGAAGAGGAATACCGTGTTGCAAGTGTATTCGAACCCATGTCGCAAGGCAGCATGGATATGGACGGATATCTCACCCTCAACACTAAGGCACTACGCGTCGTCCCTGCTCCTAGTCGATGGATAAGCTCGTTACTGGCGCTGGACTTATACACAGCTATGGACGGGTCGGCCTGGACCGCCTACAAAGAAGGCATGACACCGAGTTCGAGCACTTTTGCAGTGCTGCTTGGAAAGTTCTCAGGGTCTCTCCACGGAGTTACACCTGTAGGAGATAACAGCGGGGTTCAGGCCGTGATCATTGAGGAACACGCACCAGGAAAGTACCACGTACGATCTTACTTTTTGCTCACCGGAAAGTCCGAGGAATGGGTGGCCAAATGGACAGAGCACAACTTCTGTGTTGGCGGTCCAGACACTCGGAAAGGAGACGAAGTATCGGAGGACTAGGACGGACAGCTCTGTCTGAAGTAGATATTTTTTATCACTACTTCCGCACCTGCGTGTTCTGTATTTACATCACTGATTTCTTCTCGCTTAATACATTTATTTTCCATGATAATGAGAAAGCCGTTGTGTTGAGAGTTGAAGATCGACATCGCTCCGTTTCCGACTCCGTAGATCCTATGCCAGCCACTAGTACTTCCGAACCCGACCAATATTTTTTTTTTTTTTTTGAATGCATTTATTACGCGCGTCAGCCGTTATGTAACTACAAATGCGCGCAAAAAGATTGCTCCTTTTGCCTATGGATATGATCACTTCCAATTTGGTAAGGAGATCTCTCCCTGTACTTTGGTTGACCCATGGTGAGGCACTGATGGTTGGTTGCAGCTTTCGCCTTGCGTATTTAGGGATTACCCGCCTACTACCACTTCCTCAGCCGCATTACCACTAGGGAGTCACCTGACAGGTACTGATATTTATTAAGGCTCGGGTGGCCCATAGCCTACTTGATGTGTGGCTTCTCATTTTCCCAAGAGGGCTGAGTAGACCCTGAGGCATTAGGATGGGTTCACCACCAACCCTAAGGGGATGTGCGGGTCTTGGGCCCAACCCCATGTTACCGGCCAGTGTTTCACCGGTACGGTCCAGTTAGACCGCCTGCCAGGGTCTTTTTCCACAGCCATTACAGCCTTAGACACATTTGTTTTCGGTGAGGGATTGAACCCATCACCTTCCAAACCTCCACCTATACGGCTTCATTTTGGTGTTGTGCCATGTACTTGACCACTGCCCCATCCCGCCCCCACCCGACCAATATTAGGGCCAATGGCCATGAGCGATGTCAGCATGCTGTGACCTGCGCTCGTCTCCTGTCTGAAAAGGTTCTACGGGAAGGTTCAATGACTCTGTCATGCATATGGTTCCCGAGGACAGTGACATATCTCCAAGCTCCACTTACAACATCCACTGGCTTTTGCAGTAAGAGACTCGGTATGGAAAACAAATGTATTCATTAATATTGAAATACAAACGTCAGAGCATTTGCCTTGTATACAATTTCTTGTTTCCTACCCAAGCCTAGCCAGGACGTGAATCATAACTGACTTTCCTGACGAAATCATTGTGCTTCCGTTTTCATATCATTTCTCACCTCCACGAAAATATCTATCTGCGTCCTCGAGGCCCACATCACTAGTCTCCAGGACATGTCGGATTTAATGTGACTTGTGAAGGGACAGGTGTGACGAGACAGGGAGTGGGTGTCAGCCGCCGTCGTCGGCCCCGGCTCCCATCGTGTCACCAGGAGGGACATGTCCTGTCCAAGATTTGGGAATTTTGCATACGTCACATTTATCGAAGCTTCTCTTGAGTCCCCCTTGTACTTTAATGAAGCCTAGGTTTAGTCCAGACAGGTGAATGCTACTTCGCCGGAGCATTTAGAACATTTGACAGGAATATCTGGAGCATTTGATGGAGCATTAGGGCCCGTTCAAGATTGCTGTCGCTTACCTTGTCTGCATACATAAGCTCATCCCGTTCAGGTTCACTTTAATGCGATTGCACACCCTCGCCATCCTCATCTATCTCTTCCCCGCCCTCATCATCCAGTATTCATTCAGCCACACGACGCCGCACGGCAGCGCATTTGAACAAGATTTTTCTGCGCACTCAACCAGCCCTACTCTGAACCTGATCGACCCGCCCAGGTGCATTTTCACTGCAGATGTGAAGCATATTGGTTGTTTATGAGTTGCTCATCCAAGGGGGTCCCTGAAAGCAACCATCCCGGGACTACCGGACTCGCGGATACCGATCTCCCAACCAACACAAAACAATCAATATGAAGAACATATGAGCACATAAGAGAGACAACTTGCAGCTCTATATGTTGGTGACAGCAATTAGAATGACGGATCCGTCACCCAGCGCCCCATCAAGTCGGTTGCAACAGAGAGTGACTGAGGATGGCGTCGTCAAAGGCCACCGCGTTTGGGATGACGCGCTTGCACCTCTTATACATTGATCCCTTGCTGTAGTCAGCCATGACCGTCTGCTGGTCCAAGGCCAGAGATCTCGTTTCGCGTCTTGAAGAAGAGTGCACAGACGCTGATAGTGAAGGTAGACGGCCAATGTGGGTCGGATCCAGGAGCGCCGCACGCAGAGTATGCGGAGGTGACATGCAGTAGGCGATAATACCCGTCACCGCCAGCTTCAGAGAATCCTTCAGAGGTCCTCATATGCCGTGAAGACGCACAAGAGGGCTCCCGGGGAAGCAAGTCGCAAGCATCTGGGAGATAATGAAGACATTGGAGGTAAGGGCGAACTCCAGCATTATAGGCATATTCAATGTGTAGAACAGCTTGATGGGGTATGAGTCTCGCTGACCATGGAAGCGTTGCTCTTCACTGGGACCTCGAGGCGGAAACCCTGAAGGTATATGACGGTACCGAAGACAACCGCGGTCGCGACGAGACTCATGACGTTCGGGAGACGGTCGCGCTAAAGCGCTCACGCGGCGCAAGGCCCTAGTGAACAAGAGGTGGAAGAGTGCTACAACTGCGCCTTCGAACTCCGGGGTACGAACTTACATAGTTTACTCTCGCCACACTCATTCTGACCAAACGAGATGTTGCTTTTAGGGACTCGTTACGAAAGATACGGTGGAAACTACTCACCGAGAGGTCACCACATATTGTTCGAAGATGAGGAATAATGCACCCGCGGAGGCGGGGCTCGTCAGGCGCCACAGCTGTAAATGCACGCGCCATATCAGGAAAGTGTGGACGGAAAGTATCCCTTCCAACCGCCTCAGCAGACGAGCTAAGTGCATCCGTTACAATCTCGCGCAGCCCAGACTCCTTGCTTTTGCCACTGGGATGAGAGGACCAACTAAAGCGTTGCATAACGTTTCGGAGGTGGGTACAGATGCCGAGTGCTTCGTGTACTCGCACCTGTCACGGTACCTTGACATTCGTGGGTGGAGCCCCCAAAGCCGGAGAGTATCAGTAAGCGCTGAGAGCTCGAGGAGAGCACCGAGCTCGATACACGCCGTGCGCCGTGTTGTAGGGCCCCCGACGGGCCGCATAAACGTACGAATCAGAGCAATATGATAAGCGCTAGCGATTTCCTTAAGCCTTTTTGCAGAGCGGTGCAGGGCGCACGGCGGATACTACACGTCGCTGGCAGGCCAGATGGTATTCTCGAAATGCGGGCCCATGAACTCCGACAATCCTTCGATGGCGACACCAAGTATGAGCAGACAGCGACAAGCATTGGCATTGGGAGTGTCCAGGGTGTTTGTCGAATGATGGGTTGATGAAGAACAGATAAGATATGAGCGAAGCATGCTTTTTCGTCGACATTCTCTGGCGCTAGTTCGGTAGTGATGGACATGAGACCATCGAGGATAATGGGCGTGAAATCTCAAGCTTGCGCGTTCGATCAGTGCTACACGCATATTAGAAGGTAAGATATCCTCAAAAGAGGGTGGACACAACGTTTTGCAGTCTATGATAACGTGCTAATGGCCTTGGCGCACAACTCGTCATCGTACGAGCGGTTCGCATTACGCTGGGGAAGGACTGATCGCGCTGCGGAACGTGCTTGAAAAGCGGCGGGGCCTCGGGGATGAGGAACGTCTCCAAAATGTCAAGCAGCTGTCATCGCCATTTCATCCGCAGCGCCAAGCACCGCAGTGATCACCACAAAACGAAGCTGCCAGAACGCCCGGAGCTCCTCTTCTCGCTCGTCCTGATGGAACGCGCAAGGCTAAGTGCACGAGCGACGCTCACGCGTACGCTCTTGGCTTGGAGAGAATCGTTGATGTTCTGCGGGATCCTTCGAGAACTGGGAAGAGAAAGATTACGCTGAGCTCGCGTTCGCGCACGCTGGGACACGCATCGGCTCATCAGTGATTGTGACTCCTTTCACTATTGCAACGGGATTTTAATGGCTGCGATGACGACCTTCGATATGTCTGGCGAACTCGAACTCACATCGAGGGAGATGTGGGGCGATCTTGCGCACTCGAGTAGTGGCATGGGGATCCGGAGTTTTGAGATATTGTGGTGAAGCAACCTTGCGCTCAATGGACGCATTTTGTACGCCCTCCCCTGAAGTGGTACTCGTGTCGACGACAACGTATACGCCGCCGCTATCGAGGCTGTACTGGTGCACGAGGAGCTGCCTGGTTCATCCTAATACTGGTTCTGTATGTATGCTAGTGGGATACACGCGCGCATTGTTGAGCGACGGACGGGGTCACGGCTTGATCTTCGGTAAAGGCCGAAAAAGGAATGATGTCCGTTATGTTCCGGACAGCTACTTAAGGAGTGTGCCCGCTTTGTAATCATCAGAATGATCGCCACCTTCCATTACAAGCAAGCAGGTGGCAAAGGCTCACTTGACGCATTCTGACTTTATCACAGTCCAAAATCACAACCAACCTATTTCAGCACTACTGTCATGAGTATATATAGACCAATTAACGTCATCCAGACTGTTATGCAATTTTAATGAAAATGAAAGGGGAGGCATGATGATGCAGTACGAGGAAGAGGTTGGGCAAAAGTTCCCACAGTGATACACTCGCGTGTCATCCTACGCATTCAACATTTGGTTCTTAGCATACTTTCCACTGCTTTCTCTCTTGCAAATCCAGATTCTGTGGCTGAGATCGACTGAAGAAAGCCCAGAAAGCCGAGGGTACTGTCACCGCCATGAGGGGTGCTATGATCCGAGTCAACGTAGCGAGCGCCCATTTATCATTCCGGACTTTGTTCATAAATCAGGCAGCAACATATGCCTCAGCACGTCGTCTTCCTTCCGCTCATTTTCGCGTCCACGGCGTCGTGGCATGTCTGACCTCGTTCACTGGAACTTCACCATAGATGACACAAGCCCTCTCTTCCAGTATTCCCCGTACGGTGCGTGCGTCCTCAGGCAGAAACTTCAAGCTCTTCACTTACGCACCTTTGCTTCAGGGGAAACCAATGCGGTTAACAGATCCGCATATCAGTACTTGGAGGACGGCTGGGTGACATGGTACACTGGGTCTAGCTACCTTCAAAATCTCGGTGACTCGGGCGACGGCGATTCATACCACTTGACCTCCATGTCTGGTGCCTCCTTCTCTCTGTCTTTCTATGGTACGTCCTTTCTTCATGGGTGCCACGCAGTCCAATGACACGCTATAGGTACTGGTATCTCACTGTACGGTCAGTCGAATGCATCGTATGAGGTCACGTTCGACGGAAACAGCGCTTCCGATGCGGCACTTGAGGACGGCGTTTTCTTTTCGACTTCAAATGAACCTGCTGGAAACCACGAAGTCACCTTGACTGCCAAGCCGAATAGCTCCGACCAAATTCTCAGCTTCGATCGAGCCATCGTTACCTCTGCTGTAAATACCTCGTACGCTGCTCCGCGTGTTGTATAATTAGTTCGCAAGTTTGCTGATATTAACCTCCAGATCCGAGCTCCCAACCACCTTAATTGTTGATAATAAGAATACGAGCTCGATCAACTACTTTGGAGTCTGGATTCCTAACATGACGAATCCCAACGTCCCTTCCTCGTCGGCCCCTGCGCCTTTCCATTCCGCCTCCGCGAACGGCTCTTACTTTTCGATGAATTTCATTGGAAGGGCGGTAGCGGTGCATGGGCCGATGACGTATATGCATGGCCAATATTCTGTTGTGCGTTCTCTTCCGTCGGCCAGAGTATTTATCTATGCTGACGTTTGGATAGAGTCTAGACGATGCACAGCAGGAACTTAACGGGACGTCTGAATGGCTCGTCGGTGACACGTTGCTGTTCTTCCAAGACGGGCTGGATGACGATACTGTTCATTCGCTTGATGTTACGAATCTCGGCGGGGGACTTAGTCTAAACTCAGTGCAAGTTATGCAGTTTGCAAGCGCTTCTTCGACACTACCTTCGATTGCCGTATCGACTATCGCTTCAACGACCGCTTCGTCGGAGGCTTCGTCGGTCGCCAGCTCAAGGTGAGACTTCATTTTCAGTCAAATATAAAAACGTCTTGCTGACACAATTCAAACGCTTACAGTCATGAGAAGTCCGTGGTTCCGGCAGTTGTTGGAGCAGTTGTTTCGGGTCTTGCAGTCATCGCCGGTGTCGGTCTTTTCTTCTGGAAACGACGTCGAGCAAGGGTTCGCCGGCACTCCAAGATTATAAACTTGGCTCAAGCTTCTTCAACCCAGCTGACGTCTGCTCACGGTTGGGATAGACACGGTGGCCCGGGAATTCTTACCCCCTACAATATAGTCCAGTCTTCAGCCGCATTACCGGCCTCGAAGAAGGTGGACGTTCCCTTGCTTCAATCCATATCCACAACGCGCCTACCAACTGCCATGTCCGCAGACTTCGAGACGGTACATCTGCATTCACGTCACAACTCAAGGATTGCGACTGTAAATCCCTCGAATGCGCCGAATATGCGACATCCTGCTGCTACACCGTCTGCACATCTGGTGGCGAGTCCTGTACATGTGGAGGATATATTAGAAATACTTGCGAGAAGGATTGACTCGCAGAGAGCTCCGTTTAGTGATGGACATGCTAGAGCCCGAGATGACGCGAGTCTGCCTCCGTATCCTGGTTCTGGATATCGATGATTCACTTTTTTGTTTCACTTTGTAAATCATTTATAACGAGTATGTTACCTCCTTCCTCTATATTCTTGTACATTTGTGCATTAAGACGCTCTGGAAAACTTTGAAGGTGATCCATGCACTGGAAAGATTTTTTGTGTAGTACTACTGTCGTCCTCATTGCTACTGGTCTGTTCTGCTATGCCCGTAGAGGTCCCTCAAACCTGCAGTTCCCTCAGTGTCTGTACTGTGAATCGTCCACACCATTGCATCCATTTACACCCTTCAAAGGCTACCGCACTCCTCTTCAACGCGCCGGCGAAAGACGTGCTCTCATTCAAGATCCGTGAGTTCTATGAAGGCTTTGGTGAGACAAGGCGTATATGAAGATGATTTGGAGGTTCTCATTTTATACGCGTAGTCAAGGTTCGCATAGCTGGTTCTCCTTAGATATCTGCTGTTGCGTTCCATAAAATTGAATCTGCTCGAGTATCAAAAAGAAATTTCAACATGCACAATATTTACCTACATCTATAGTTGCCGTTGTCCGGTCCATGGACCGCTGGACCCAGGACTGGACCTGGACCGGACCCAAAGTGGACCGGACCGTGGTCCGGTCCACTTAAGGTCCAGATGTGGTCCGGTCCAGGGTCCAGCTCTCCTGCCATTTTTCTGGACCGAGCTGGACCCTGGACCGGACCTGGACCGGAAGAAATATTTGTGGGAGTTAGTTTGACATCATTACTGGCCTCAAGTTGGTTGGCAAAGAAGTAGAACAGCTCTAGTGAGACTGGAAGATGTGCTTGAGCTTTGCATAGCACTGTGACATGACTACTTGCCTACCCAGGGGGTCTTCCATACCATGTGAACAGGTTTTCTCAGGACTCAGGAGCAGGTCTGGTGGATACCAAGTGCCATATCCACCTTCTTTCTGAAACTTTTGAGTACAGAGATACTATAAATGTACTACAAAGGCCTTTTCAAATGCATGTCTTTGTCTCAAGCATAAATAGAATTAATTCAACTTTTTCTTCTCAATTTACCAGCGGTCCAGGTCCGGACTGGGTCCAGACCTGGTGTTAGGATCGGGCAAATATTCCAATTCTTTAACCACGAAGGTGTTGCCTTCCAGACTGTATGGTCCTCTGAGTGGTGTATTACCGAGATGACTTTACTTATCTTCGACCGATCCCGTAACCAGCTTCTCCTTCACTGCCCTTATCAGGTGGAACCTGAGGTTGGTATTGAAAGCACTTAGTTACAGCAGGTAGGGGAGGTAATGCCCTAGAGGGTCGAGAGACGTTCGGTTATGCTGTGATGTTGTCTAGGAGGCAAACTGCAAGGCTTGGCGTAGCTGAGATGCACTCAACCAGACTTGGTTCTGTGGACAATGAGAGGAACCTTCTAAGCGTGGCGTAGCCAAGGGTCTACTCAATCCAAGTCAATCCTTATTCAACTTGGGACAAATCCTCAACCCAGTATGGGGCGGACTCGTTATTCAACCAAGGAGGATATTACACAGTGGTAGTTATAGATGTAGAGGTGGCCATCAAAACTGGAAATGGAAATAGGCGGCGACGTGCGACACTCCCACAAAAATTTTAAGCCGGTAAATGCCGACCTAGTGGGGGGTGAGTGAAAGGAAATTTTCGAACATTTGGAAATGTCGATCAAGGCAGATCATCATTGATCATACACGTGATTACGCAGTCACCTGATCTTGACGGATACTTGCCCAGGCAAAAATCCGTCAGTCACAGTCACGCTACACCGTCACACCTTGTGACATGGCACATAAACGTCAAGAAAGCAAAGGACAACCTATGGAGGTTGATCCCCAATGCACCAAGTGCATGCTACTACAGAACGTAGCACAGAAGGTCCCAGAACTCCTGAAGACAATAGGATTAATGGACCAGGACGTCACATTATGAGCACACAAGTGGGAAGGCCAATCCCCATACTTTGAAACAGGACAGGCAATCTACTACCGAGATGCCAAGACATATAAAGTCCACATCAGTAAAGAAGAACGTGGCATGGAGAACTACAAATGGGATACAGTCATCCAATACAATAAGGAGCCACATGAAGAATGCAGGAACTGCAAGATGATGATACGAATACCTACCCCGAGTCCAGTACAAGGGAATGACATACCAATACACATAACGACAGCACTCAAGCACTGTTGGGCATACCTCAGGGACATAAAGCATCTAGGCATGATTACGCTATACGAATTTGAGCATGTGTCAGGAAGACGAACATTCAAGATCATTCTAGCCTTAGGAGTACATGACCCACCATTCACAATGGAGACATGTCTCGGTGGAGCAGCCTTATCACCGAATGGACCTGACACTGAATGGTGATCCAAGAATAACCCATGGGTCCACATGGTTATCCCCAATGGATTTGAATGGGAGGAATGAACACCCGAGTGCAGCAATGCAACCTGATAGGCTAGGCAGTGCCACAACCAAGGAAGACGCTTCGAGAAGCAGGGAAGTAAAGCCCCGATATAGAAGCACACGGGAGAAGCAGGAAGTTAATTAAACCGAAGCATGTGGAGAACGCAGGAGCCCGACTACCAAATCGGTGATGTACTCACCCGAGCGCGTGGGTCATGACATCACGTGACTCACACCTGCAGTCTAAATTGCAGAATGCAAGAAAACCATTGGATGGAGTACATGTGCATACATCCCCACCACAGCAGCCAAGTGCTGTGGCCACCTGAAACATAGGAAGGAGATGGAAGGGCATCTGGTTGGACAGAACGTAAAGAAATTAGAAATTCAGTAGGCTATATAAGGCCGAGTAACTAGCACCCCAGATCCCCATTCTCTATCGCTTTTAGCTTTTATTTTCAAGGTTTTCAGAAGGTTACAGAACACTGCTACTTCTTACCCCTACCTCTACATCTATAACTACCACTGTGTAATATCCTCCTTGGTTGAATAACGAGTCCGCCCCATACTGGGTTGAGGATTTGTCCCAAGTTGAATAAGGATTGACTTGGATTGAGTAGACCCTTGGCTACGCCACGCTTAGAAGGTTCCTCTCATTGTCCACAGAACCAAGTCTGGTTGAGTGCATCTCAGCTACGCCAAGCCTTGCAGTTTGCCTCCTAGACAACATCACAGCATAACCGAACGTCTCTCGACCCTCTAGGGCATTACCTCCCCTACCTGCTGTAACTAAGTGCTTTCAATACCAACCTCAGGTTCCACCTGATAAGGGCAGTGAAGGAGAAGCTGGTTACGGGATCGGTCGAAGATAAGTAAAGTCATCTCGGTAATACACCACTCAGAGGACCATACAGTCTGGAAGGCAACACCTTCGTGGTTAAAGAATTGGAATATTTGCCCGACCCTAACACCTGGACTGGACCTCGGGTCCGGTCCAAAAGCAGTCCAGTTGGGGTCTGGTCCAGGTCTGAGCTGAGCAGGAAAATCCAAAACGGTCCGGGTTACGGTCCACCGACATTTTGCCTGGACCGGACCTGGACCGGACCGTGGCAACTATACCTACATCATCTGAAAGAGACCTCTTGAGCTTTCAGTGACAGTCAAGCCTATCCCGCACGTCTGACTTGCAGGTGTAGCGATTAACCATTGCCTACGCACCGGCCGAGTCTTTCTCCCCTCACTTACACTACTCCTTTGACTCCCTTTACCAGCTGCTGAACATTACCATTGATACATTCACAATCGGCGGCTGACTCTTTATTATAATTCTTGGTATGAACATGGTTGGACAGATGGATGTCATATGAACTCAATCAGCACATGGATGGCCGACTCTTGTGGGCACAGGTGGAAGGATTTAGGCGAGTCAGACAAGGACATGGGATACAGTTGTGCAGTGGTGGGAGACAAGAGAGCAGGTTGAGCACTATAACATCACTACAGAGTCAGACAAGGATATGGAATAATGTTATAGTGCCCAACCTGCTCTCTTGTCTCTCACCACTGCACAACTGTATCCCATATCCTTGTCCAACTCACCTAAATCCTTCCTGTTGAAAACATTAAATGACCAGGACAGGAGTTGAACCTGTGACCTCCACTTTCCAGGTATGGCACTCTAACCATCTGAGCTACCAGGTCTAGGTATTCTCTTTGTCATATTCCAACACCTCCACCTGTGCCCATGAGAGTCGGCCATCCATGTGCTGATCGAGTTCATACGACATCCATCCATCCAACCGTGTTCATACCAAGAATTATAATAAAGAGTCGGCCGCCGATTGTGAATGTATCAATGGTAATGTTCGGCGGCCGGTAAAGGGAGTCAAAGGAGTAGTGTAAGTGAGGGGAGAAAGACTCAGCCGGTGCGTAGGTGATGGTTAATCGCTACACAGGTAGGCTAATAATCACCTGAGGCACTATTTCGAGTTCCAAAGTACTGTACATGGTTGTTGTTCGTTAGCGAGAAGAGACAAGCACAACCAAGCAAACAAGATACGGACAGGGAAGGAAATGATTATGTAATTATGCTTAGCTGGCTCTTTCGTTCCTCGTGACAGACCCACTCGAGCATGGTACAGAAGCTATTGACTCGACTTCAGCCCTTTCTCGTCCGCTGCCAGCGCTCTACTAGATTTCCATCGTCCAGCTCGGGCTCGCTCGCGTTTATTCGTCTGTGTTTTCACACGACTGCGATAATCATGGCTCAGGTGCAGCCAGTATCGTCCACGGCGCAATCTATGCAGCTCCCAGCTCTCGAAACCAAGCACGCCGATGTGGGAGGAAACGGGGCGAAGAAAGCTAAGGACAAGAAGGCAAAGGCGCAATCGGACTTTCAGCACCCTATGGAGGTATGATGACTTGCAATCCTCTCGATGCACGATGCGCGGGTGACTAGCTGATATGCGCCGCAGCTACAACCTCCTCCAGACTTCATCGATCATAGAATTAGAATATTCGACCAGTTGAAATCTGAGTACGAAGCGTATGTGAAAGGTACGTAAATATACTTTGCTTTGCTTTTGAAAATTTCACCCTCTCCTTTCAGCGCAGCCTCGTGAAGAAATCACCATTACATTGCCCGATGGTTCCGAACGAAAGGGCACGAGCTGGGAAACGACTCCGATGGACGTAGCGAAAGAGATATCAAAGAGCATGCCAGAGAGGTTGGTGATAGCAAAGGTAAGCCATCCCCATTCACGTCGTTATAAGCGGGATCGACTCGTTTTCTAGGTAGACGGTGAACTATGGGATTTGGAGAGGCAGCTGGAGAGCTCATGTAAGCTGGAATTGCTCGACTTCGAGCACCGAGAAGGTTCGCATGGTTCTTCATAATTATTTTGAGGCGTTTGACTGACAGTTCGTGCAGGCAAGCAAGTGTTCTGGCATTCATCAGCGCATGTTCTCGGTGAAGCCGCCGAGCGGCATTACGGGTGTCATCTCTGCATGGGACCTCCGACGGACGACGGCTTCTTCTACGAGATGGCTAACACGGAGAGGTTTGTAGCTCGTCCCGGCCAGTTAGTTGGATGTTTACACATCTGTTCACCAGGCCGATCGTTAACACTGACTACCCTGTTTTGGAGAAGTTGGCGGAGAGCGTCATGAAGGATCGTCAGAAATTCGAACGGTTGGTGGTCTCGAAGGAGAAATTGCTGGACATGTTTGAGGTGCGCTTCTATCGGTTCTTTCCAGAGCCGTTCTGCTCCTGACTCGATCTCTGGACAGTATAATAAATACAAGAAATACTTCATAGAGACGAAAGTCCCTGACGGTACGTCGACGACGGTTTATCGATGCGGTCCAATGATAGACTTGTGCGTTGGCCCTCACATTCCACATACTGGAAGGATTAAGGCCTTCATGCTCACCAAGGTGCGTAGAACTGTTTCAGTTAGGACATGAACTAAGCTTTGGTGCAGAATTCGTCCTCTTTCTTCCTGGGAGACGCAAACAACGACTCCCTGCAACGCCTCTACGGCATATCGTTCCCTGACAAAAAGCAGCTCTCGGAGTACAAGCTCTTCCTAGCTGAGGCAGCCAAGCGTGATCACCGAAAGATCGGCAAGGTAAGTATGTTGTTGAGGCATGTTAAAATAGTACTGACTTCGCACAGGAGCAAGAATTATACTTCTTCAACGAACTCGCTCCTGGAAATGCATTTTGGCTTCCTCACGGCACGCGAATTTATAATACTCTTGTAGAACACATGCGGGTACGCCTGTCATACGTTCCGTCGTTGTTCTCAGCTCATAAACAGACTTCTAGAGGGAATACCACAAGCGTGGCTACCAAGAGGTTATCTCGCCGAACATGTACCATTCGAAGCTCTGGGAACAGTCTGGTCACTGGCAGAACTATAAGGATGACATGTTCTCGCTTGACGTCGAGAAGGAGAAATGGGCGCTTAAGCCCATGAATTGTCCCGGCCATTGTATCATCTTCGACTCGCGAGACCGAAGCTATAAGGAACTGCCGATCAGGATGGCGGAGTTTGGAATCGTCCATCGGAACGAGCCGAGTGGAGCGCTTTCAGGCTTGACCAGAGTGAGACGGTTTATGCAAGATGATACGCATGTCTTCTGCACGCAATCTCAGGTGCGCAAGCTGTTTCACCACCTTTACCAGATGTTTGTTATGTTGGAAATAGGTCGTCCAAGAGATCAACGCTTTATTCGATTTCATGAAACATACGTATGGTCTTTTCGGTTTTGATTTCAGCCTGGAGCTGTCTACGCGTCCCGAAAACTACCTGGGTACCATCGAGACATGGGACAAGGCTGAAGCGGTGCGTGTATCATCTAGTCATGTCCAACCACCCCTTTCTTACCTATGTTCCTTGTCCTAGCAATTGCGCGAGGCCCTCGACGAGCAATATTCCGGGAAGTGGGAGCTCAACCCGGGCGACGGTGCTTTCTACGGTCCCAAGATCGACGTCACGATTCGCGACGCGCTCAAACGCTCCTTCCAATGCGCCACCATTCAACTCGACTTCCAGCTTCCCGAACGCTTCAACCTCAAGTACCGTTCGGCCGAGGACAACGACAACGTAGAGAAGCCGCGTCCTGTTATGATTCATCGTGCAATCCTCGGGAGCTTGGAGCGCTTCATTGCGATTATTACAGAGCACTTTGCGGGGAAGTGGTGCGTGCTTTGAACTTCGTCTTGCTTCGCGACCCATAGTCTGAATGTTTGTCGTCCATGTCGGCAGGCCGTTCTGGATATCCCCACGTCAGGTCGTCGTCATCCCAGTTGCTGCACCTTACGTTAGTACCTTCCAGTCTTTCTTCGTTAGCTCTACTCAAATGTGCGCAATCCTTGCATGCCTGCTTCTACAGAAAGAGTACGCTAGTGAGGTTGCTGCGAAGCTCTCGGACGCGGGGCTCTTTACCGACGTAGATAACTCCGATAATACCCTCCCAAAGAAGATCCGTAACGGTGAAATCGCGCAGTACAACTTCATTCTCGGTGAGGTCTATTGCTCTATTCATACCATTAAGTTTTGCATGCACAGGACTGACTGGACCGGACGATAGTTGTGGGTGAAAACGAGCTTAAGAGCCGTGCTGTTAACGTACGTAACCGAGACGACGTGGGCACGAAAAATCAAGGCGGGATGGTCCCACTCGACGTCATCTCGGACCAACTCATCCGTCTCAAGGCTTCGAAGAGCTTGTTGAACAAGCTTGAGTAGATAGTAAAATGCTTTCATTGCTGCGTGGGTAGCAGACGAGGTTCGAGCATTGGTTTCGACTGTACGACGTAGAATTCAGCACTGAAGAAAAGAATTTTTTATGCATGATGTAATGGTTTCCTCCAGTCGTATACGCAGTGCTTGTCATGAGCAATATTGAGTATTCAGCCCCCAGTAAATATGTATCGTGGAAGAACATTCGCACCATCCCCTTATCTTTTATTATGCATTACTCAGTGGCAGACTGCTAGATCATTAAGCCCTCCTGCAGTATAAGTCATTTGAACAAAGAGACTCTTTGAGTGGAGTCAGATTTCTTGTTGACCATTATTATACATTCACAAACAAGTTCAGCTTTACATAATGTCAATACGACTACCAATGATGCCAGGTGAGAATGTAGCTACAACGAGTTGTAACTACGCGTAGATAATGGGAATCTTCAAGTCATCGACCACGTACACCTTCTTGTCGAATTGGGATTGAATGTGATGCTCCCTCGCCCACTCGATGATCCCACCGTAGTCATTGGAGGTGTGAACCACGTTTCCTACAGGCTTAATCATCTCGTCTTCGGTCCGAGAGCCAAGCGTACGCGCTGACATCTGTGTTAGGTGTCAGTGACTGGCGGATGGCATCGAGGAATGATTTCTCGAGATCGGTGAGATTCTTCTGCAGACAGTACTAGAGAGAAAGCGTCATCCTCAGCGTGTTCTATGCAGAGAAAAGACAGGCAAGATAATTGCAGCGGACAAGAGGGAAGTGAAGGCCCACCAAGTAATGGAGTTGATGGAATACATCCAGTGCGACGATAGTTTCCTCCAGAGCCAACGATTGGATAGGTTTTGTTGGCCAGATTCGCTGCAGTACCCCTGGGGACTTCGGAAATGCCAACTAAAATACATAAGCAAAGTGACATGCTTAGAGAGGAGCGGACACTGTATAGTAATGTTGACCGTGCTTACAGTCTCCCCAGGCCTTGTCGACTTCGTCGGACGGATCCTTCTGGTACATCGTGATGTTCTCGGCGAAACCTTCATAGAACCTGTGCGCTGCAAACGAGATAACGTATTATGCCAGCGCCGATGAAGCAATAAAAGAGTCAAGGAGAGAAAAGGCGCATTCTGTGATGGTAAGAGGGCTTACAATACGTTAGCTGAGGGAAGATTGGATTCGCTGGATTTCTACGCGAGTAGACATAAAAACAGGTTCCGACGAAGACGACGTTGAGGAAGCTTTGAGCAATGAGATGAAGACAAGAACTCGACGATACCAAGGTGGACTACCCGGCGCTAGCGTAGGAGTGCTATATAAAATATGTAAGCCTACCTTTCTACCATATCATTCGGTGCTCCTTTTCGTTAGCTATTACTTTCACCGCACTCGCTTGTACCTCCAGCGGACCTATAAAACCGGTTCAATCAAACTCTGTGCGATCTGAGATCACCGAAGACTCCAATAAGTGTAGGAAGCGGGTGACACACGAAGGAGAGAGAGGGCTCACCAAGCACGGGTGGGTTCTTGAGTAGGGCATGAGGCAGACAAGAGGCCCTCCGATACAGAAACGCCCAGAAAGAGAGGGGGGGGGGGATAGCTGGACGGGCAAGAGCTGACCCGGAGAAGTAAGGGGTGCGCGGTAGGGGAGAAAACCTGCTGCTAGAGCTTTCAAAGACCTATAGAAGCAGACCCGACGGGAGGAGAAATCCCCAATGAGTGAGTGCGCGGCAGGAGAGAAAAACTCCGCTGCTGCAGCGGATGTCAAGGACTCGACGAGTGTTAGACGACCCAAGTGGGGCAGTAGAATGCACACCGAGACGATCACACCGTTGGCAAACGATGTATGCTTCGGGATTCACTGTGGCTGTCGGTCCATTGAGACGGTATTGGTCAAGCGAGGCGCGACGCGGGTCGTGAGTTATTGTATGTAAACGAGATACATTGTTTGCTAGGATATAATCATGAAAGTATTCATTGCTCGGTGTCGGACTAAAACTAAAACTCATCGTCACCATCAGCTTCAAATTGGTTGAGTAGACTCCCGCGCAAAGATCCTAGAGACGTCCTTCAGAATGAGCATCCTTCTATCACATATAAAAGGACCTACGGACGGACTGCGAATGAGGTTGACGCGCTCGGTAGCCGAGAGGCGATGACAGCAAAGACGTTGAGAGAGATGAGTTCAAAGAAGTCTGGAAGGGAGAAGAGGAAGAGGAAGAGTTGGATAAAGGAGATTTGTAGTTGACGACGCGCGAAGGAGTCGAGACAGGAGAAGGCGCATATGAAGACGCGAAAGAAGTGTTCATCTGAGAATGCTAGAGGTCGTATGGGTTAGGTTAGTGCATTGATAAATCAGAAGCATGCGCGGGCTCACATTAGGCGTGAACCCTTTTAGAGGACGAGATGCTGGAGGACTGTACACTTGAGCCCGCTTGGCCGGCGAATCGAGGGGCTCGCATGGAGGAGGTGGATACCGCAGTCCAATGTAGGATTGAACGATGTTCGCAGACAGGACTGCGTAAAGCGCCAACTCTGTTTGGTTCACGACGTCAGATCACAAAACGGCAATAGTCCAAAAGAACGTGGCCCGCCTATCCAACATAACCACCGCATTGTACGCGCCATTCCTTTCCCGCCCGTGAACGCCATCCAAAAACACGTAGTTGGCGACGGAACGAGTGGTGCCAGCTGTGCAATGAGCAGCGCGACGACCATGGCGAAACCATTATTCTTCAGACGCGTGATGGCAACACCACGTCGCGGCTTTAACCAGTCAAAAAGAGTATTCTGTGTCGGCTTCACCGCGGCCGGTGTGGCTGTTGTCGTAAGAACAGCTGTCATCATGTCTCGCGGCGAGGAGAGGGGACATGTTCAAGTGGCTTTTCCGGTGAAGAGAAGGCCACAATGTCACGTGATTCTCACCTTGCTCCATTGAGGGAAGGTGACTATCTTCCGTAAGCTTTATGTGCGGCCTGCTGCTTTCGCATTCCTTTCTGCAAGAAATGACCCGAAGTGCCTCAAGGCACATTAATATTGCTTTCGAATTATATTTTGTTTACGGCTACTCGGATTCCTTGTGAAATCCATCTTTTCTTCCGGTAAGCCGATTCTCAATCTCTACAACTTGAACACCTCATGTGTAGTGACACTGTAGTCTGCTACTTATCTCTAATATTTCCTCTCCCGGTAGGCTAACGAAAATGATTTTTGACGTGAGTTAGCTCGATACGTTCATACGTATACCCACCCGTGACCTAATGAACGGCATGTCCGTCTCTATCCTCCTTTTGCCGTACGTCTAATGAACACTATTTACTCAATTAGCGACTGAAAAGGTGTCCGTATTTCAACTTGATCATGAGGTGCAGAAGAAGCCAGCTACCTCAGGCGAGAAGCCTTCGTTATCTCAGGTTTCCCCGTCTCCGCGGGTAGAGCAAACCATTGGAGCAAGTTGGCTGGGCGTCTGAGAAAAACGAACTAGCATCCTTATTGACCTGCGAGACTGCCTAGGATCCACTCTGCCGTATAGGTTAGCTGAAAGGTCCTTGCCAAGTTGAACATCTCCTGTCAGCCAGAAGTCAACCAACCTGTGCAGCCGAGTGGGTACCTAGTTGTCATCAGTATATATCAATATGGGCGCTTATGGATCCGAATGGGCTTATGGATTTGAATCTAACGTCCTGTCAGCTGGCGAGTACCTAGGTGACAGAACTTCTCACAAACTCTGTCTAAATATACTCACTTCTATATAACCCGAAGGTACCGTAAGTCCGTGGATCGCCTAGACGTTATCGACCGAAAGTATCGCACATCCCCGTCTCGCCTTCAACAGTCCCGACAAATGCCGCCATGCCCACTAAGGGCGGCAAGGAGGTTTTTTTGAGAGCCAAACAAGCTATCCTTAAGGGTAAGAAAATCTACACCTTCGACTTGCAAAGTCTCATTTCTCGCCTGCTAAGAACTGCACGACGAATACGGTGTTCCTAAGATTGCTGCAAGTTCGCTAGAGCCGTCTCATAAAGGGAAGATTGGGCAAGGAAGATTTGCGGAAGTGTTTGTTGTCCCTATAGCATTGGAGGATGTGCAGTATATGTCTGTGAGTGAATCATGTAAGTTTCATCTTGCACTCACTTATTCAATGTAAAGAGCTCGGCCGATGTGCGGCAAAACTTCAAGAGAGACCTTGGCGTGGATGTCGTGGCAGTAAAGATATTGAAGGAAGACAGGATTGACCAGCTGTTAGTAAGCTTTCAGCCGCCACGCGCCGTGAAGTCAAAGAAGAAGAGTAGGGAGCAGGAAGAAAAGGAGAAAAGATTCGAGTTAAATGCCCGACGGAGTGTTGACAAAATTCTTCAGGTGTGTCTCTGAGCATCCTTTTATCTGAACAGTAATCACACGACATGACTAGTACTACAAGCGTGAAAGTGTGATTTGGCAGAAATGTTCTGGAAATCAACGACTAGCTCGAGAGAACAACTTCGTCGAACTATTCGGACTTATGGACAGCTATCAAGATTCCCATATGCCAGTCTTTATTTCACGATACGTTGCCGAAGGCTCGGTGCGGTCTTTCCTCATGAAGTCGTCCAACCCTAGCCTCTCCGACAGAGAAAGATTGTTGATCGTGAGTCTCCGTGAAATATGACAGAACCAGCACTAATACTATCAATCAGACCAGCGATATTGCGAAGGCGCTTAATTTCTGTGCGTTGTGAGATCTCGGATCTTCGGCATACAGCTCTTAACGAGAAGTCTTGCAAAGTACATAACCTAGGAATGGTACATCGCGACGTTAAAGGAGTACGTACAACCGCTCCTACCGGATTCAACGAATTTGGAACATGTTCCTCCTCTAGCGCAACATACTCATCGAACATGTTGGCGAGCGCTTTGTTGGCCTCCTAGGAGATTTTGGATCTTCTAAAATATTCGAGGACGAAGATTTCCTTCGTGGTATGTCGAGCACAATGAACGAAGATCGATGGGCTCCTCCAGAGTATCTGCTCGATTCGCAGGCCCAGCATGCAGAGACGGGCGCAGGCGATATCTGGGCCCTCGGCTGCACGCTTCTAGAAGTATGAGTACCGTCTGTCTTTCCTTGAGGTTCGCTGACCGGTATATCCACCATAACCAGATTCTACAGGAGCAAGATCCATGGCAGCCGCTGAAGCCCGAACGCTACAAGTCGATGCTCTGCGAATTCAAATATCCGATAAAGGGAGAAGAGCAGCAATCTACTCCACGTATGGCTTTCAGGCACGTTGAGGATAGTTTCTACGGTTTCATGGAGACGTGCTGGCAGAAAAAAGAGGGTCGCATATCAGCGCAAGATGCACATTTGCAACTATTGGCACTTGCGAACGAATGCTCTTAATACGCTTGTCCTGCAGTAATGTAGTACGTTGAAAAAATCAAAAGCTCTGTCTTCGGAAATGCAAATGTCATTTTTAGGCATAGGATTAGGACGCAAGAAGCATGAGGATGGTAAGTACAGATTCTACTTCTCGTACAACTCATGAATACGACGGAGCTTGGAGAGAACAAATTCAAGGTATTTCAAAGCAACAGGATCATCTACATCCTCGTCTCGGAAGGTATCGTATGCCTTTCTGAGCGGATTTGCGTCGTACCCAACAGTCAGACATGACACGACAACCTCCGCAAACTCATGCCCTAGTACATCAGGTATCCGCTTGTTTGCCTCTGTGACAAGCATCTCCAGCTTTGCTTTCGCCCTATCCTTCAGCGTTGCGCCAGGCCACACTTTGTGATCCGATAAGGGGATAAACGAATCATCGTAAACGTAGTCCTTTGCTTCCTCGTTCCATATAAGCAAGGACCTCCACAGCGCGATCTCGAATAGGCAGACACCTAAGCTGTAGATATCATCTTCCATGCTATATCTTTCTGCGCGATATTCCGACTCGCATTGATCGCGAGGATGGAAGTAGATACCCCGCAGTATGTATGCGTCGACTTCTGACTTTTTCAGCGAAATACCGACGTCGGACCTCACACCCTGAAAGGCTGCAAGATACGGATATCCTAGACAGCGACGACTATTGCCCAAGTGCAGCTGCTTATCCGCCACAAGAATGGTTTCTGGATGGATACGCTTGTGGACGAGTCCGAGGGAGTGAACAACGAGGACGGAGGTGGCCAGACGGATCGAAAATTTAGCGCGGTCCGCCTTTGATACGGAAGGGCCTGAGTTGCTAGAAGTGGGGAGAAGCTGACGAAGCGTCTGCAAGGAGCAACCCTCCGGAGTCCTGAATAAAATATCGCATTCCGAATTTTTGCAAAACACGGCACAGCAGCGTAACATGGCCCCATCCGGAGGGTCGGAAAAGAATCCCCTCGAAAACTTATCCGCAGGATCCTCGGCGAAAAGGCGAGCAAGATTGAGTGACTCTTCAAGGCTGCCTCCACTGCGCTTGACGATGATGCAATTTTCATAGGTCTGCAATCCCGGGACGCTCTCGTTTCCTTCCTTGAGGCGCAGATCACCTTGTTGAATGGCAAGCTCGTATAGCTTGGTGAAGCCGGTTTTGGGATCAATGAGGAATCGATCATTGGATAACTGGTACTTCGAACGATTAGCGCCTTTGATAATGACGATGTCTGCGTTTGTCTCGACACGCTTCTTAGCCAAGGCGATGAATCGAATGAGAGCGGGAACAGCCCCCGGGGCAGAAGGGATATTCGGCACGTCAATTTGGCCAAAGGTCGAAGCCAATGCAGAAATATATGCAAACAAAATCTTCTCGTTTCTTCTGTAACGCGCCGCACATCGAGCAATCTTTTTGTCTCCAGAGAACGCGTATTTGGCCCGACTTACGGGGGCGATTCGCTTAGGAACGCTTCTTTAGGGTATAGTTTGCGTGCAGCGAAAGCTTGGCTCACCTTGCGTCGAGGCCCTCCTTCCGCAGCGGTCTTCTCGCTTTCAATAGCAATAGGTTGAACCACGTGGCCCTTCGTCAATGTCGACTGACATTCTGTCGTGTCGGTAAAGTCGGAGCCGACACAGCGATTCCATTTCGTAACTTGCTTTTCGTAGTCTGAAAACGAGGCTCGAAGGTCTGCAAAGGCGGAGGTGAGGCTGGACCTTGCTCGATCGTTCCTGTTTCTGGCGCGAGAATGCTCTTCAGCGAGGTATTCCCAGAAGCTCATGGAGCCTTTTGCTCGATTATACTCAGCCATATGCTCATCTGCACTGGAGCGGGCGGTAAAAAATGAGTTGACAGAAGGGCCTGCGCGAATAGTGGCAGATACGATAGACAGTCCCAGATTGGCAACCTGGGTGGGCGGCACCACCATCTTGATCAAAAGCTGGCTAGACACAATAATGAGCGATGTCGTATAGGACGCAGAAACGGAGAAAAGCTCATTCACTCACTTCGGGTGATGCAAGGTATCTGAGAGAAAGACGTGAGCGGCCGTCCGCCTCAAGTACAGACAAGCAGAGGCCCATGTGAGTTTCCGCACTCACAGACTGAACGTGAGGCACGCACTCAGTTCAAGTTGCCCGATCACGCTACCGAGGCCTTGGCATTTGCGACTTTGATGTTGGCAAGGAGAGTGAACAACCCCCTGCCAGATCATTTGCCGCCTTGCTACCATTCCTTCGAAGAATTTGAACGAACTTCTATGCATAAGGCTTGTTTTCGCGTTTTCAGCACTTCTAATAATAAAGAACAAGCCTTACCTTCACCAACCACAAATACTTACACGTTTCTGGGTGCGGATTGATATGATTGATACATATAAGGATTTCGTCGATAGCTTCGAGTCGTGGCAGAGCTCGCTATTCAAATTGTCACGCGGCGTCGCGAAACGGCAGCCGCGGCTCACGCATCTCTGGCAGACTGGCAAGTTACAGCGATGGTCACCTCTCGTGCTTTGTCGAAATCCGCAAATATTGCATATAACTGTGCACCCAGGACCTAAGGCTGACAAGCAGCGTGGGCGGCGATGCGAGCATTCCAGTGTCGGATTGGGTAGGAAAAAGGACCCTAATCTGTGGTCAGATTGCAGTTTCGGTACGCATGGGATCTTCATATACGGACCATAACCTTGACCTCACTGGAGTAATTGTGAAGAAAGCATGACGATCAACGTAGCGTGGACGCCTAGGGATATGGTCTTGAATGAACCAAGGTGCTGCGTGTTGACTTTCCATAGTCGATTGCTCATACGCAAATCGTTTCTGACTCTTATTGGTGGGAAGCAAACACACACTCTCGCTCGAGAATACTGAACTCAAACTCATCATCGCACTTGCCTTCCATCGAACTCAAGCAGGACCTTTTTAGTTCCGTATTTGCAATCGTCAAGACGTGCCCCCTCCGTGACAGAGGGTCTCGACGTGAAGAACTTGATTCTATTCTTTACCAGTCCACACCCTTTCCACCGACTCATACTCAACTAGCTCGTATCTTCACGAAAATTTATCGAGAACCTTATCGATATACCACGTTGCCAACCGCACACATTTCTCCTTGTATCATTTTTTGTCGGATTAGGTACCGTTTTTATAACTTGCCAAGCACTTCTTCAGTAGCTGCGTATCTTTTAAGCGAGCTGGAGTTTCATGTGGTACGTCTTCGCCACTACGAAAAAAAACGCCGCACCGAACTTCAGGCCACCGCAAGTAGCATTCTATTTGGTTATTTATATAGAAAATGAAAACCAGGATGCGCTTCGTGATCTCGTTTGACACCCAGAATATGTACAAAGGAAGTCGAACAAACGTACATATATACTACACAAGAACTCCGAAAGATGGATAGGAACAAGGGAACATGGCCCCCAAATTGTTTAACTTCGAGTTCCACTGAAGAGGGAAAATAATTCTCGAACTCGATCGAGGATGCGATGGTGGCCACGAAAGAGAATAAGAACAGAGACACCCACTGGGATCGTAACATATGCAAGATTTAAAGGAGCTAAAATAATAAAATGAGTTGCGAGATCAGTGTGTGTGTGATCAAAAGACTCACAGAGGACTTCTCGCATTGCACCTGAGATTGATTGCCAAGAAGCAGAAAGCTCATGCATGTAATGTACCATAATCGGCTCATTCACAGGACGGAGACGTTTGCTTAGTGAAGCACCTTCCACATCATGCTTCAGATCATGGAACAGAGCCAAGGCCTCTTCTGCTGTTGGGCGTTCCTCTGGAATGCTATCCGTCATCTCTTCCACGAGAGGTGCAAGGAAGTCTAGGTTCAGATATGGCTAAATATCCCGGGTTCAGAATAGACCTATCATAGACAAGATGGACGTACACTGAAAGCTTTCTTGTAGGTATTTCCTAGGGTAAAGATGTCCACGGCAAACGGATCATACGGCTTCGTCAGAGATAGCTCTGGTACTTCCCGGTCGAGACCGTCAATCCCAGTGACAAGGCGGGGCTCAAGGGGTCATCAAAGTATGAGGATATACCAAAATCAACAAAGTAATAGGTGACTTTATCGACTTCGCTCCGAGTCAACGTCCTGGCCATATTATAACGATCGGGTAGTAGATAGCGCCATGATGGATCAGAATGACTTCCGTCGGGGTACAAAGCGGCTCCGTCCATCATGATGTTTGGACCGCTCAAGTCGCTAATACAGGAAATCTTAGCATCTACTGATGATGCTTAATTACTGTCAGCCTACCGATGTGCAACTCCGCGCCTATGGATGTACAGAAGACCCTGCAAAAGCTGTGCTTAACATTTAAGCCAGACTTTAGGGGAGATTATTTACCTCTAGAGTCTGCTGAATGAAGTCTACCACTTCACATACTGTAGAAAATTTTGGTCGATTGAATTTGTGAAGTAGTGGCATTACAATAAACGTCGACCCTGGAGTTCGCCAGTCGCCAAAACAGCCCAGAATAGGTACACAGTGGTTTAGAGAGTCTTGCAAGGCCTCCGCCGAGGAAAGCATTTGAGCTATTCTGAGTTCATTGCTATTGCGTCGGACTGACTTAAGTGCAACCTGACGGCCATCGCTCAACCTCGTAGCATCCATAACCTTTTCAATCTATAAGAAAGAGTCAATTCTTTTTTTCCGGGCATACAAAAATTAGAGCTTATACTCTCCATATGAAATCGAGCATCTTCAAAATCCAAAGGGCTTTTGCCAGTGTCAAGCCACGATGGCACCCATCCGGGCTGGAAGCGAGGTCGCAAGCGATAACCCTGCGATTCAAGAAACCCACTCTTGTCCTTCCACCAAAGTTCATGCGCAGTGAGTTTCTCGAATTTTGCACTTGGTTCAGGAGATGTCCTAGCCGTGGAATGTCTTGAGCTTGCCATAGACCCAGAACTGTCGGAGATTGCAAGCGACTTGACTACTGCCGTGTCGACGTATGAGCACAGCCTCCACCTCTTGATCTCCTACTGCCACCAGCTACACCGTGGGAATCTTGTTGTCTACTCGTCTTCTCTCTCCTCTGCTATGGACAGCAAAATGCTGACCAGAGCTAAAGCGTCTCTCAATAAAACAAAGTCGTCTATCTCCCTTGCCAATCCCAAGGACCCCACCAAGTGTGAGGAGTGTAAATCGGATCTCCCCTATCACAGCCGCAGCTGTGTTAGCGGCAAAGATAAACTGTGCATCGTTTGTGGTCGCGACAAGACCTACAACCACAACGAAGCCGTCTGCATTGCTGTTACGAGGAATCGGGCCAATTGGTCCCCCGATGTCGAGGCGGACGCCCATGCAGCCGCCCTGCGTAAACAAGGGGAGCTTCCCCCCACTCCCAACATCGAGTCACAGCCATCGCTCAAACGCTCCAACTCGGAAGAAGAGCACCATGCACTTCAACCACCCCAACGTATCGATGATATCGTAGACATGGAAGCTGATGACCTCTATGTCCCCAACTCGAGCCAAGCCCCCCAGGTCGACGACGATATGGACGACCGGTCAATCACGGAATATGAAGACCCGCAAATCGCCGAACGTGTCTCTTCCTCATTCACGCATTTGACTAAGGAAACCATCGATCACATTTCCGTGCTTATTAACCAGCCTTCCTGGACCTCTCCTACACCGTGGCACGAAGACCCGATCCGGGCCGGCAAAGTCCTCGCCGATGTGGCGTCTAACCTCGTATCCTGGGTTAGCAAGGCACACAACTTTGACGACGAAACTATCAAAGAAAATAAAGCCAACGAGGGTCTTCAGGCCTTCCATTCTTCTTATCGTATCCATTCCCCTGATTTTAAACATGTTTTCGACGATATTCAACTTTCAGCCCAGTCCATCCGCGACCAGCAAATTGCTGACGACATGTCTTCTATGTCTCGTTCGATTCAGTCTCTCACATCTCTCGTCTCTTCGCTTTTGGATAAAACTAATAACCTCGAAAAACAGTTGACTCGCTCTTCCCTTCCTTCCGCTGGCCCCAAGCCCAACTTTACTACTAACAAGCCGCAGGCCAAAATTCTCCCTGACCCTATCGGTGTTCGCTTCGTACACGACAACCGGTTCCCCCCTGACCCCCCTATTGCCAAACAACGGATCCAAACCCCAAAGAACGGGAAGACCGATTATGCCACCGCCATCGCCAATACGCGCATCCCTGGATCCGGCTATCGCATGAGCGCCGAAGGTATCATCTACGCACCGGATGGCTATGCTCACTCGGCACACAACGCCCCCAGACCAGGCAACACCACTGTTTATCACCCGAAAGTCGAGTCCGTTGGTACCAACAAAGACGGGTTCACCACTGTCACTTATGCGAAAGCTGCCCAGAAGAAGGCTAAGACAACCCCAACCAAGGTGTTACGTCACACTACCGAGAACCCTGACGGGGAGATCTCGACAGTGCCGGTCAACCGATCTAACGGATCGGTTAATATTTGTTCATCCAACATAAAACGCGTCTATTTCTCCCTTCCCGGGGACCTTGCAGTTCGCCCATTGACTCAATCAGTCAAAAACTCCGTAAGGGCTGGCCTGAAGGGCAACCCTCTATTCAAACATCTGGTTGTGTTGAACGTCGAGTATACCTCGAACAGCAACCTCCTTATTTCGTTCACCAATATCCGAGCTGACTTTGATGCTAACTACCCCTCTCTCGCTACCCAACTCGGGCGCATCATCAACATCAGCGGGGCTAAACCATTTATTCCATCCCCCCAATTTAAAATGGTCATCCCCGGTGTCCCTGTTTATGACAGAGACTCCAAACTGATCTACAGCGAGAGTGACCTCCTTTCGGAGATCTCGGCACTTCCACAGTTTGAAGGACGCGAATTCATGTTCCCTCCCAGATTTATGTCGTCGCCCGAACGTCTCAACGAGCGAGATTTCTGCAATGTCTCAGTCGTAATGAAGGACCCCGATCGCCTCTCGTTCGACCACTTCTTCCTCCACGGCAATCGATCCGTCCCGGTCTTTGGTGTTATTCGTCGTCTAGAGGAGATGAAAGCACGCCCTACAATTAATCAGTGCGACAATTGCCATCGTCTTGGACACGCCGCGTCAAAATGCCGGTCAGTAGCGCGTTGCGCTATCTGTTCTGAAACTCACCGTACCGCCGTCCACGTCGCCAAATGCGCCCCGTGCACCGCGGCCAACAACTTACAATGCGATCATTTTGCTTTGTGTGTATTAATTGCCAGGGTAATCACAGCGCGCGATCATCGGATTGCCCTGCCCGTCGCAATTATCGTTCCCCCTATTAATTCTTATGACTGAAAAAATATCTGTTCTTTCCCTCAATCTTCGCAGTTCCGAACCCTCTTTTGACTTTCTGTTTCGCTCATTTTCATCTACTCTTCATGCACCGGACATTGTTTGTCTCCAGGAGATCCCGGTCATTCAGCGCATCATTCCTTCCAAATCTGATCCTTCCGGTACGCAGGCTTTTGACTCCCGCAACTATGCGCCCTATACTGCATTTCTCCCTCCATGTCCGGGGAAACCCCGATGTTGCACCTACGTTCACTCCCGTTTAATACACCGGGTCTCTTTCTTTCAAACCCCCAATCCTTCCCCTTGTGTTTCCGTCATCTCCATTTCCAGAGACCTCCCTACCCCAATTCTACTTTGGAACGTTTACAACTCCCCTTCCCAACATGAATTCGAATTGGATTTACCCCTTCTCCGTTCTCCTTCCAATATTTTTGTTGGCGATTTTAACCGCCACTCAGCTTTGTGGTCTTTTCCAGACCAATCAGCCTATTTCAGCAGATCCAGCATTTTAACTGACTGGATCAATGAGGCTGGCCTCATCGTCTGTAACCCTTCTGACCAACCCACCTATTTCAACCGGTCCACTAACAGCCGGTCTATTATCGACCTTATCCTCACATCTGATGAATTTTCGTCTGAAATTTCCGAATCAATTATTATTGCAGACCCTTCCCTCATCGTTTCTTCTGATCATTTTCCCATTACGTTCTCGTTCAGCCTGAATATTCTTAACGCTCCCCCCCAACCCCCCCTTCGTTCTATCCGTTCTCATGATTTGCCGACTTTCATTTCCGAGTTCTGCGATTCACAGTTGTTCTCTTTCGATCTTCAAAACATCCATTCGACTCAGTCGCTGGATGACTTATTATTTTCCTTTCAGAACTCTATATCTTCCTTCGCCAGGACTTTCCTCCACAAATGAAAACCCCGCACATACTTCGGCCCCAATTCCTGGTGGTCGGAAATGTGTTCGAAACTCTACCGCGAGCACTGCCGAAACCCGTCGGCGGAGTCTAAACATCGCCTTGACGTCGAAATATCCCGAGCTAAAACCGCATTCTATGGAGCTCGTCTTCAAAGCTCCGATCAGCACTCTATCTGGCAACGCCAATTCACCGGCGTCGCCCGCCGCCGATCCCCTATTGGTGCAATTAGAATGCCCAACGGTTCTTTCTCTCTCACCGAGGACGACAAAGCCACCATGTTCCGGAACACATTCTTCCCTCCCCTTTCGTCCCCGACAGAACCATTCCTCCTCCCAGCTCTATCCGACAGTCCAATGGTGTCGGTCGACGACGTCTTGCGCGCCCTTAGCGGTATTGACAAGGAAACGAGCCCTGGAAACAACCACATCTCATATCAGCACCTTTCTTTACTGGTCGAACATCAAGGCCAATTTTTTGCCGATCTTTTCTCTTTATGTCTCAAACTGGGTCATTTTCCTCTTTCTTTCAAAACATCCCTCGTTACTTTCGTTCCTAAGCCCAAGCGTACTGACTTTTCAGTACCTCGAGCTTTCCGACCCATTTCCTTGGTTGACACAATCGGGAAACTATTTGAACGTGTTCTGTTCAACCTTCTACAACCCTTTTTTGAAAAGAATAATTCTCTTCCTGACGCCCAACACGGGTGCCAAAAACGCCGTTCTTCTCTCACTGCTTGTTATGAACTCCTTACACTTATTCTCTCTAATCCTTTCATTCATCCTGGTGAAAACGTTAGTGGTGGCAGCATCCACCTTCGCCTTCACCACTTCATTACCTCTATCTTAACCGTCGACATTCAAGGTTTCTTCGACAACATTTCTCATTCGCTCCTTCTTAACAAGCTTGTTCGTTCTAACGTTCACCCTAACATTATTCACGTATTGGCAGCCTGGCTTTCGGACCATCCTATTTTGTTCCATTTCAATAATTTCTTTTCTACCCCATTCATAAAACCCAACCGCGGCGTCCCTCAAGGATCGCCGCTTTCCCCCCTTATTTCGATTTTCGCCTCAGCCGATGTCATCTTTTCTTACACCAAACGCTTCGGCCCCCACCGTCCTTTATTCGCTTACATGGACGACCATCTTCTTACTGCTCATTCGCTTAGCATTCAAACCAATTTGGTTCGCCTTCGCAACCAATTTACTTTCCTTTCTTCTCAATTCCAGGCGCTCGGCCTTTCAATTGATCCAGACGCCATCGAACTTTTGCATATCATTCCTCGAGCACCGATTGCTCGATTCTACTTTCAATCCTTTCTTTCCAATCAGAACCAGTCTCCTATCCCATCATTGTCACTCCCCGGCAATCGTGTCATCCCCCCTTCCAAACACCTTTCATGGCTTGGGGTTATTTTTTCTTACGACCTATCCCCCAAACTTCACTTCAAATCACGCGCTAATAAAGTGCTCTCCACTTTACGCCAACGATTTTTCCTTTTCAACTCTTCCAATGGGGCGCATGTCCAATATGCCCGTCTCTTATATTTTGGTCTTATTCGATCTGTTGCCATTTATGGCGCAGTCCTCTTTCCCGATTCCAACTTCATACCTTCTCTTTTACAATCTGTTCAGAACAAATTCCTTCATTCTGTCATCCACGCTAGCATTAACCCAACCATAGCTGAATCCCTACTTTCCATTCCCCCTATGGATCTTTTCATTCGTTCACTTTCACAGCGCTTCTTGTTGTCTTATTTCGCGCATTCCAACCGAATTCTGAACAAAAACAGCTATTTGTATGATTCCCTCCTTCCTAACACCACAATCCCCAAGTCTTCTACCTACCCGACATTTGTTCCGGTTCATTCCAAACTTATCCCTATTCCCATTCCAACTCCCGACCAACGCCTTAGAGCGATTCGTTCTTTTAACTCCTTTTATCTACATCCTCCCCCCTACCAATATTTCATTTTTACAGATGGTTCCATCATCACGGACGACACTGGACCCGCCATCGGTGGCCACGGTTACGTCATTATGCACAATCACGTCGAACTTGCTGTCTTTAGTTCAGCAGCGCACTCTCACTCGAACATCTTGTTTGAGGAGCAGGAAGCGCTCATCGCAGCCTTACGCCGGATATCATCTCTTCTCTCCAAATGCCTCACCCCGGTACACATTCATATCGTCACCGACTCACTCAATTGTGCCAACCTCATCTTCACGGATGACGTTCGGCACGCAGACTTTATCATCCTTTTTCGTCGACTTTGCGGAATATTCCTCGCGCTACATCACCCCGCATCACACATAGCAGTCCAATGGCTCCCCTCTCACAAAGGAGTCTTGGGCAACTCTAAAGCCGACAAGCTGGCCAAAAGCGCCGCTTCCAGCCAAGTCCGCGAGTCCATACCGGATTCTTTACCCAATCTTAACGCACGACTCCAACTCGACCTTCTCCGAGATTGGAAAAGTCGCATTATCAACCTACGCGACCATCGATCCATCATCGAACCATCATCGTTCATTTGCACCCCTACTCGATCGTTTCGTGCGTTTCTCAAACTCAACCCGGAGAAGAGAATATCCCGTTTAGTTCATGGCCGAGCTCTAAGTATACTACTTAACGCTCTCGATTTGCATAACCATAACCTCGAACCCCGTTGCCCGGACCCCCTCTGCGTCAAACATGATGTCCATCACATCCTTAACGTCTGTCCATTTTTTGCTCATATTCGTCATGGCCTTTTTCGTCAACGCATACTACCTATTACCTTCGCGGACTGGTTCCGCCCCAATAACTTTCTTCTACTCCTGAAATTTGCCTATTTCTCTTTTCGTCGCCCCCCGGACGCCATGCCTCTCTTTTCTGAACTTCCCTCCACATATCATCTCTAGCCTTACACTCCTTTCTTCTCGTATCGCATAACACCCTTTTAGCTAACCCCATTTCGAGCGCCTCGTCCGTTGTTCTGTTGGTTTCAGTTTTCTCTTGTAGCGGTTGGATTTCTGTTGCGCAGTAGATAGCAGATGCATTATAAAACAGCCTCCACGTGACAAACACATACACGTACACTGTTGTATAGACAATAGACTTAACAAGGTTTGTTGTCATGGGTTCGACATGAGGAGAAAACACCGGTTTCCATCTGCGCACCCTGGAGACGTGTTGAACTATAAATAACTGACGGATACTTGCCTGAGCAAATATCCGTCACTGGTCACATGACCGACTTCCAGAACTCCGACTATATGCTCATATGACTATGCACCATATGCTCACTATACTCTTTATAGTAAACTATTCAATTGTACTGTATATAAGGACGGGCACTCTCGCCCCTAATCTATAGCTTTGTCCCACTTTTCTGCTCGTCTAAGAGGTTATGAGCCTTGGCTCCCTCCTACTCATTGCGCTCATCACTATTGCATGTCAGACCGTCCTCCTCATTCACCAACACCACCACTACCAACTACTCCTAAACCAACTACTGGCACTCGTCCTCGCACTCGTGCACAAACACAGGCTGAACAACTAGCCGCAACTACTAGCGGCACTACTCCACCCGTAGCCACTGCCACACCAGCGCAACTTGAGCGCGACTTTGAAACACTACCGCCAATACCAGAGCGCGTTACTCCACCTACTGAACCATCAAAAGGCGAACTAACTGATCCTACTACAGTGCCGCCTACTCGCACTCAGCGCATTCCCCGCCGCGAATCACCAATAATGTCAGCACTTAAAGCAGGCGAAATAATCAAACTATTCGACGGCATCGAACCACTCGACGGTGTCAAGAACTGGAAACTCTGGATATTCCGTATCTTTCAGGCCATCAACGCCACTGGCCATCCAACTCTTATGGAGGCGTCACCATCCAGTCCAGAAGAAAATACTATTGCGAATGCCATCTATGCGGGAGTGATCAAAAACATCCCCGACAAAATACTTGGCAACTACTTAGGCGTAACTCAAGTACACGTCCTACTCAAACAATTGAAGGCGCGTTATGACATACAAACTACAGTAACTAACGCGTTAAATGAAGGAGCGTTATTCAACGTCCGAGGCCATGTGTCTCAACTCGATAAAACTTTGGACGAACTCGAACGACGCCATGCCGAACTTTGCGCTCATGGAAAGAAACCAGCTGACTCAACTTACTTGGCAGCGATAACCGCGGCGATACCACCGCAATATAAATATGTTATAACCCAACTTGAACTCCAAATTAACGCCGTGAACGAATACAACAAAAATAACGACGACCACGAGGATCTCATACTTACTCCTAACCGACTCATTCAAGAAACTCGTCAGGCCTTTGCGAACTGGAGCGCGGCGAATACTCGAAGGAACCCAATCGCCGCCGCGCATCCTTACCAAAGCGAGGCTACTCACCCCTACTTCAGAGGGCGAGGCGGACACACTCGAGGTCGCGGCCGAGGCCGTGGCCGATATGGAGCTTACAGAGGCCGAGGACGCGGCCGCGGAGGATACTCAAATAACTCCGATAACTCAAACTCGAACTCAGGGAACTCAAACCCCTTTGTTAAATGTTATAACTGCAATAACTACGGGCACCAATCACCTAACTGCCCTCAGCCGTGGACTCAGAAAACTAAAGATGCCATGGCGAAGAAAGGAATTCAGGAGCACGCGAAACCTCCGACCACTGCCCACTCGCATCAGGCGAGCACGTCGAACGCGGCAAACGTACCTGCGACCGCTTCCACTTCCACTGCAGTCGCTCAAGCACACCAGGCGACAAACGTCGAAATGCCCAACTTTCCACTGACGCCACCGTTCACTGCAACAATAACTGAAGTACCCGATGACGTTACTATGCAGTTCGACAACGAATCTGCACTTTTCGATTTTTTACGCGACGATCACTACATGGATGCTATTGAGAACTTTGAGGCGAATCATGTAAGCGCCACAGCCATTTACTTAAAAGAAAATTATGCTAATAAACTTTATCATACTATGGATATTATTGATTCTGGCGCAACTCTCCACTTAACTCCTTATTTCAACCGACTTACTAATGTTAAACAAACTGACCCGATTTCTGTTATAACCGCTAACTCACAAACTTTTATTACTTCAACTATAGGGATTTTAACTGTTGAGATCCCGAATGGTGATACTGTAAGCACCATTACTATTAAAGATGTCTATTATGCTAAAGAAATGCACATGACGCTACTTAGTCAGTCTAAACTCTGCGAAGAAGGATATGAATTTATTTATAAAGGAAATTTATGTACAATAAAGGCACCTAGCGGTGAAATATGCGGTCAAATTCAATGTAAAAATAACCTGTACTCTATATTAAAACATTATCAAATGAGCGCTGTAAAATCAATTACTTTGTTTGAACTTCATAAGAAACTCGGACACTTAAGTTACACTTACCTCAAATGGCTACTTAAAAATCATCCTGAATCAATCCATTACAAAATTACTGACTCAACTGAAACTCAATGTCGTGTTTGTGTCGAAGCAAATATTAAAAGAAATGTTATACCCAAAACTCGAACTTCTGAATTAGCTAAAAACTTTGGCGATCATTTTCATATGGATATTTGGGGACCTGCGCCGACAACTGCTATTGGAAATTTTAAATATTTGTTAACTTTAGTCGACGACTGTACTAGATGGGTCCAAATGAGTTTACTTAAAACTAAAGCGGATGGTTATACTGCTTACATCAAATGGGCTACTTTATTATCAACTCAATATGGAATTAAAATCAAAATACTTCAATCTGACAATGATACTGTCTTTTTATCCAACGACTTTCAACTCTTTTTAGACAGTCAAGGAACTGTGCGAAAACTAACTGTACATGATACTCCACAACAAAATGGTGTAGCTGAGCGAACTCATCAAACAATACTAAATCAAGTTAGATCAAACTTACTAGGACATAAATTACCGGACAAGCTCTGGGGAGAAGCCGTTAACTACTCAACCTTTATACATAATAGAACACCTAAAGCGGCAATTAACTTTATCTCTCCATACTTTAAGCGATTTAATAAAGCTTATATTTTTGATAACTTACATGAATTTGGCACTCATGTCATTTTCAGAGAAGAAAATACTAATAAACTAACTCCTAAAGGATCCTACGGCCGATGGCTATGTTGGGATGAAGAAAGTAAAGGACATAGAATTTATCATGATCAGAAAATAACTGTTGAAAGAAATGTCCAATTTCTCGAAGTCGCACCTTCTCGAATTGAAGGGGAGCAAACTGATACCCCACTAGAAAACAACCAAAACAATCCTACTGAAACTACTGAACCAAGAAGATCAGAGCGACAAAGAAAACCAACTAAACGTTCTAGAGGACTCGACTATACTGAAGAACTTAACCTCGCTATTTACTTAACTGAATTTAATGAATTCAATAATGAACAACTTGGCGACCCCATCACTTTTCAACAAGCAATTAAGCGACCAGATGCACTTAGATGGGCTAAAGCCATGAAAGATGAAATTGAAACATTAAAAGAAAGACAAACTTGGGAATACGTTTACCCACCTACTAATGCAAATATCATTGGCACTAGATTTGTTTACAAAACTAAACGGTTAGCCGATGGCCGAATTGACAAATACAAAGCAAGATTAGTTGTGCAAGGATATGCGCAACAAGAAGGAATTGATTTTTACTCGGATGACTTATTTGCACCAGTAGCACGACTTAGTACTGTGCGAACTATACTCTCCTGGGCAGCAACTAATAACTATGAAATACATCAAATAGATATCAAATCAGCCTACTTGTATGGCGAACTAGAAGATGGTGAAGAAATTTACATCAAACCACCACCAGGATATAATAAACTACTACCTGACTTAAAACCTGGACAAATACTAAAATTAAAGAAAGCACTATATGGATTAAAACAAGCCGGAAGACGTTGGTACAAGAAACTAATGTCAATCTTAACCAAAATAGGACTAACTAGATCAGATAATGACAACGCAGTCTTTTTCAAAACAGAAAATAACAAAACTATACTTGTATTATTTGTACATGTCGATGACATTACAATAGCTGCGAAATCAACTAAACTATTAACTGAACTAAAAACTCAAATTGGAAATGAAGTTACTTACACTGACGGAAATGAAATTCATTGGTTACTTGGAATTGAAATTAAACGTAACCGTCAAACTAAAACTATAGCGTTAAAACAACAAAACTATATTGAAACTATTATCAAACACTATAACTTAGAAAATGCTAAACTAAAGAATTCTCCCATGGAGCCAGGGAGACAATTATCAACTGATGACGCACCAGCCGATGACGAAGAACTTACTTACATGGAAAAGGTACCTTATATGAACATGGTTGGAGCACTGCGATATGCAGCAGACTGTACCAGGCCAGATATTGCCTATACATGTGGAATACTCGCGAGATATTTAACTAACCCTGGTATTAAACATTTTGACGCCGCAAAACAATGTTTTCAATACTTACACTCAACTAAAGACTATTGGCTCATACTCGGCGGAACTGAAAATACTCAACTTACTGGATATACTGACTCTGATGGAATGACAACTGAAGGGCATAAAGCCATATCCGGATACTTCTTTAAACTTGGCAATTCAATAACATCATGGTCAAGTAAAAGACAAACTTTAGTATCATTAGCCGTAGCTGAAGCTGAACTTATTGCACTAGCTTATGCGACTCAGGAGGCTATTTGGCTAAAAAGACTTGTGAATGAAGTTCTGCAGGCTTCGTTTACACCTACTACAATCTTTACTGATAATCAAGCCATTATTACTATGGCAACTGATCCTGAGCGTAAATATTCTCAAAGAACTAAACATATTGATATACGAAAAGATTTCTTTAGAGATCACATTGATAAAGGAACTATTACTGTTAAATACATTCCCACTGAACATAACATAGCAGACTTACTTACTAAAGCACTATCTGTAACTTTACTCAAGCGCTTTGTAGAACAACTTAAACTAATGCGCGCTTGAAGGGGAGTGTTGAACTATAAATAACTGACGGATACTTGCCTGAGCAAATATCCGTCACTGGTCACATGACCGACTTCCAGAACTCCGACTATATGCTCATATGACTATGCACCATATGCTCACTATACTCTTTATAGTAAACTATTCAATTGTACTGTATATAAGGACGGGCACTCTCGCCCCTAATCTATAGCTTTGTCCCACTTTTCTGCTCGTCTAAGAAGACGACAATGGATCGTGATGTGTACTGCAGTTGCTGTTGGCTTCCTTCAAAGCTTTGGCAACGCGTTACATTGCAAATTCTAGATGCTTTGGCCGTTTGACCGGAGGTATTTAAGGTGTTTATCTAAGCTCTGCACCGCAACATCAGAGTCTTTATCGAAACACAGGCCTCTCATTATGCAAGATGTGAGTGCTCATCGGCTGAGATGTTTTCGGGAGTCCTAACTGTGTGTACGAGCTCAGACTTCCCGTGTGTTTGAGGAGAGCCTCGAAGAACTGTGCGATGAAGTGCGGAGTAAGAGGAAGTCGGGAATATTTGGAGAGACGGGCCCTGAAGTACCTGATGAGCAAAGAGACAGGGATGCAGAGCACATTGAGCTCATCATCAAAAAGTTCGTGTTCACGATAGTCTAGTCATTTATGTCCTGATACAGCTGATACTATCTATTCTGCAGCATCGTTGACGCCTTAAACGACATGAATGATAATCGGCATGCCAAGCAGTCCAAATTGAGTTTCCCGCAAGCAATAGTCTCTTTCATTTTCCGGCCTTACAGTCGTGGTAGTGGTCGCGAACACGATGTTGAAGAACGAGTCGAGGAATTACTGCACGATGCAGGTGAAGCAACCACGGCGAGTGACATTTCTGTAATTACATGCCTTCATCGAGCTTACATTACAAACTATTATCTCCTTTTCGCCTCAAGACGACGGCACGTTTTCGAGAGCGATATGAGCACATATATCGAGCCGTCTTCTACGAAATATTACCTGGGTTGACTCTATGGAACGGTTCAGTCAACGAAAACAGTCAAGCCGAGCGGAGTAGCATTAGCACCGCTATTGGTAATATGTCCAACACTGTATCTGTCACTTTCGAAACACTCAAAACGATTCAGGTCCTTGGACACGGTTTGCACAATCTCCCTTCCAGTTTCGAATTTATTCCAAGACACTAGGCATGCTGAATGTTTTGAAAATAGTGAGATTTACCCTTATTTTTTTACAGATACTGTGCACGAGCAGGACAAGCAGTTTGTATCCTTGAGCGCCAAGATGACTGCCCTTCTTGACATTGCATGGAAACAAGTGAGCATTCTTATACTTCGCCTTACACAGTCGCAATGTATCAATCAACGGTACAGCGCGAGGACGTCGGCGATACGATCAGCGATACCATTCTCGAGGCGGCTGAAGTTTTTCAAGTGGCTATGATAGCGAGTCAAAGCAATATCTCCGTCCGAATGTCCGCAGGTGTATTTCTTACAGAAGCTGCAGCGTAAGCAAAATTTCTCCCATATATCAGATAATGATATCCATATGATTCAACACAGCATCATTGCACAACTTGATAAATTTGTCCGCTCTAGGCGGTCGATGCAGTCTTCGATCGCCCTTATCTTGATGAAAGGATTCACTGGTGCGGCGGCGCCGATGCACTTAAAGGAGGTAAGCCACTTTTACTTCCCAACTAGATCGTACTTGCCTCTAAGATACGATAGGCTCTGGGCTTACTCCGCGAGCTGGATGAGACAAAGGGGAGAATAGAACAAATGAAAATTCGCGTGAAGGTGCGTAAGGGGATATTTTTTCTTTATATCTGAATTAAAATAGAGACAAAAACTCCCGTCAGACCATGACCACTCATGACGCAACAACGAAAACGTCCCTGAAGGAGCTGGGGGTTGCTGCGAGCATTGGTGCGCAAGAAACAACCGCTAAAATTTTCGTAACTTATGGTTTCCTTAACGAACAGACGACGAGATAAAGTTGACCAGAGCTTTGATGGAAAGTCCACATATAAACTCACAACCGTCGGTCCAACCATCTGAGCTTACATTCCAGAAAGTTGCGAAAAGTAAGAGGATTATCGCGTCATTATGAGGTAGAACTAACTTTATCTGTCGCCATTATAAAGGGTTGGAAGACCATATGAAAGTTGTAAAGTTTGACAGACAGCATAATGAGCAACATATGCACCGCAATATTACCTGCAGGGAAGGTGCCTTCGCCGATGTATATAAAATTACACTCCCAGAGCCAATGGAGGTACGCCTCGCAACACGATCTGCAGATAGCATGAAATAATCATCCCTTAGCATACTTTTAGTTTCTGTCGTCAGCCTGGACAACATGAGATATGGACCCGCTGGAGCGTCGATGAGGTTTGCCTGTTCTCCTTGTTCCTATAATGGCATAGTTGTCATTTCTGATGCTTTTAGGCTGCTGTAAAAGTCATCCGGTTCACTGCTAACAATTCTGAGCAGACAGCAGCTTTAGTGAGACAATTTGCTTGTCAGCGTTTTTGTTACTGATTTCATTTTTAGCGAGTGCTCCGAGAGTATGAAGCTTGGAGCATACTGCACCACCCAAATATTCTTCCGCTCATTGGAATTTGGTTCAATTTTGATCCAAATGGCTTAAACAAATCACCTGCATTCGTTTCACCGTGGCTGGAAAGAGATCATTTGCGGTATTACCTTACCTCTAAGCCTTGGATATCAAGAAAAAAACGACTATGCTTTGTGAGTCTTCACCTTGGAGTGCCAACATGCGGGATGTTTGCTCATTAGCTTTCCTTGTGTATGCGCCTTATGGACAGTTGATCGACGTCGCTGATGCTTTGGCCTACAGTAAGTTAGTTTTACCGTGAATTCATTATTTCCGTCTCCTCACGCAGTTTCTAAAGTGCATAATCACAAACCCTGTGTATGTCACGGAGACGTGAATGCGGTACACCTTCATCTCAGCTGGAACATTAATTGAGGCTGACATTACTTACGACAGCGAAATATCCTTGTGCTCTGCGGAAGAGCGTTCATATGCGACTTTGGAATCTCCCACGTTCTAAACTCTGTTCATGGATTGACCTCTGATCCTCATGGACACTGGAGGTTTAGGGCGCCTGAGCGCTTGGAATGCTGCTTGAACTTGAAGCCTACTCCGCAGAGTGATATGTATTCATTCGGATCCTTATTCTTTGAGGTGAGCCCTACTAAGGGTACTTGTCTTTGAGCTCAACGAGGAATGCTAGGTTATGACTGGTGTCGTACCCTGGAAAGACAAGGCTGAAGGCGCGCGCATACTGAATAAGCATGCCACTGAGCCTCGACCCGAAAGGATGCGTGATGAAGACTATAACTTTCTGAAGTATTGCTGGAAGATCGATCCTCGGATCAGAGCGACAGCAAACATTGCAGTCGAAGAGTTGAAAAACCTCATAGCACTGAAGGACATGTAATTCGATAGTGCCCCTAGAAGAGTTCTGTCACTTCTGTGCGCAAAGATTCGTCTTGCTTATATGGGTCGATGTTCATTTCCACAGCATGTAGCTCGACTTATCAATGCACCTTCCATTCTATGTGGTTTATTGTAAAAGAAATGATTACATTACATTGTTTATGTTTTGCGGCAGATACTTCCGAGAAGCGCCATCAGACGTTGTGCCCTATGCCAACGATGCAATGCATACCATGTCGTATGGCATTCGTAGTTGCATGATGTGTTCAGTGAGGGTGTGCTACCTCGTATGTGCGACGACCTGAACCAATGGTTGTGCGCATGCGTGCGATCCGACCTCCCATCCACTTGTGCTGGGCATGAGGTGCCCTTCCGTCGGAGGGAGCTGGCCTTGTTCTCTTTCCTCTTTTGGTTTACATCATTTATGGAGCTATCTTCGTTCTCAGTGGCTATGCCGCTCAAGCTCTAAGCAAGTATGTGGGCGAGTATCATGTTGTCTGGAGTAGTTGACAGGTCGCCGCGGACTTACAGCCATTTTCATAAGTCCTGCGACACGTGCATGTCACGTGAAGTGAGCCGCATCAGAGCCAAAATGTCGAAAAATTAGAATGAATGCCTATTTTCTCTGTAAATTCTGCACAGTACCCGCTCATTAAGTACTCAAAAAAAAGGCATGGTTCTCAGGAGCAGAAATATGTAAAATAGGGAGCAATAAATTGACTGTGTAGGCAGGTGGAGATCAAACAAGTGCAGCTGGTCTGTTCTCTCACCCATTTCCACTGAGATTCAAAAATTATGGCTCCCCTACATCTATCTATAAAATTCTTTCCTGTGTCTGTAAATTAAGTATATGACTATACCAACATCTCCTGCAAGTTTGAAGCCAATCCATTCAGTATTCATGGTCCAGCAGCAAGATTTGTGTTCCACTTCAAGCTCTTTCCACCCTCCTTTTCTCACAACAGGTCTTACAGAGTAGAACACAAATCTTGCTGCTGGACCATGAATACTGAATGGATTGGCTTCAAACTTGCAGGAGATGTTGGTATAGTCATATACTTAATTTACAGACACAGGAAAGAATTTTATAGATAGATGTAGGGGAGCCATAATTTTTGAATCTCAGTGGAAATGGGTGAGAGAACAGACCAGCTGCACTTGTTTGATCTCCACCTGCCTACACAGTCAATTTATTGCTCCCTATTTTACATATTTATTCTCCTGAGAACTGTGCCTTTTTTTTGAGTACTTAATGAGCAGGTACTGTGCAGAATTGACAGAGAAAATAGGCATTCATTCTAATTCTTCGACACTTTGGCTCTGACGCGGCTCACTTCACGTGACATGCACGTGTCGCAGGACTTATGAAAATGGCTGTAATTTTCCTCTCAGAATTTGAATTTCCACGTTGTTCCCAGGGCCCTGCCATGACGGTTCTGTTTATCAAAATGCTGTCAACCTGTACTATAAGGTTGTCAAGGCAAACCCTGAGCTGAACTAATATATTGTGGAACGATGCGTTGAACGCAACCCTCATTCCTGTACTTTGCATACCTACGTCCATGCTGTTATCAAAGCTCGTTCTGCGCAACGCCCAAAATGTTCGTGCATTGCATGTACGTCACTTGACATGGGCGCCAGCTCACTTATTTCCTTTACAGCCCAAATCCATGCTAGAAGAACTACAGTCTGGCTGTGACACACTAGCGTGGACGATTTGCAAACGACGACAGTGTGGTCTTCTCGGACCAAGCATTATCGCAGAGGACGACAATTCTTCGCTGCCAGTTGATTTTGACTCGGCAGAGCCCGATGAAATTAGTCTGCTTTTCGACGAAATGCTCGAAGTGTGAGTAGTCACTTACAGTTTCGAGCTGCAAAATCATCTGAGATAACTCTTGCAAGTATTGACTTTAAAAGAAAGGCACTTCCGACTTATTTGGCAAATTATGCTTTTGCAGACTCTGTAGGCCACGTCGGGCATACTATCTGGCACAAAGTTCTATTGTATCTTGGATTTCAGAGAAACACGAAGTCCACGTCACCATTTCCTTCAGAAGAATCGAGTTTTTCAGATGAGCCTGAGCCCGAGTATCTCAAGATTCGACGGAACATTTATGAATTGAAAGATCTTATTACGGTAGGCCTCATATCTCTATTCTCAGCGCATCTACCTAATAAAGATCGCAGGCAGTTACCCAGAGGCGTGAATTGTATTGTAATAGCTATCAATGTGCTTTCTACGCTCGTTTTCCTGTCTTCATAGACAAAGATCCCATTGCAGAAGCTGCTCTGCAACATCTTCGCAATAAAAGCAAAGGTGATTGAAACAGTCGATCTGCTCTAATCTGGTCTCATTATATCTTCATGTTTAGCAGAGCAACGCAAGATTTATCATGGATACTCGCTTCGTGGGTAGATGAATTCTAATAGTGCAATGACAATTCGGCTGAAGACTGTATGGTATAGAGACCGTTTATCAGCAGAGCCAGGTGCTGTACATCTTCAGCAAAAAGATTGTGACAATGCTCGAGCGAATGCAGAAACTCAAGGTGAATTCTTCTTGGTATGGTCTGCTTCAACACGATTATTCATGAAAGTTTACTTCCCGATTTAGGCAGATCCGTCGGGAGAAATCTGCATCCCTGAGGAGATTGGCTGCTTGGTACCAAGCGTAGCGAACATGTTTGAAAGAAGTTTATTGCAATGCAGTAAATTTCCTCATACAGTTATTGCAGCCAGCGGCTTATCTTACTTCGCAGCACTGTAAGTTTTGTTTCATCGCTGTTCAAATCGTCTCTGCATCGTCTTAAACTGCCTTCCAGGTCTGTGCAGCGCATTTCTCAAATCGTCTCCGAGTTGCCAAACGATTTACGGTCCGTTGAGGGAGACCAAGAACTCCATAGCTGGCGACAACACTGGATGAACTCACTAAAAGTATCATTGAGTTCCACCCGAGAACTCCTACACCACCTCACTTAGCACATTTGTAGGGCCTGGACGACTTCTACGACTCTTACGTTGCCAGCTATAAGGCGAGACTTAATTCAGGTAAGCTTTAATTATCTTAGCAGAATATGCAAGAGTCACGACAAGTTCTCTGCATTGGTGACTTCCAGGCAGCATTCATAGAGTCGCAACACAGGAGCGACTGTTACATCATCGGGCAGGGATTTTTCGTTGCAATAACGATGCCACCGATTCGAAGACATTATGCGAACGAGAGGGGATCTCGTTTGCTACCATTGGATCGAGTATGTCTAATATATTACTCTGATGCTGACTCATTATTGAGCCTTGAACCACAGAAATAACTCAGGCATACCACGGCAAAATAATATTTGATAAAGCTCCGGAAAAAGGACAGTCCACAATACTAGGAAGTTATGGCAAGGTCTATAAAACAGAATTGCTTGCTCCTAAAAGCGTTTGTTCTTCATTTTTGAAATTGTGGGAAGCGGAAAACTAACATTGGCAACTATCAGTACACTGTAGAAGTTGATACGTACAGAAAGGAGAAAACCAGGAGTTTTCGCTGCGAAAAGGTAAGAAGGGTCTACATTGGTACCATACTAATGCTATATCTTACTGGCAACTTAGGTAGCTGTGAAGAAAATCCGGCTACCTCCAGACCTCTCCGAAGAAAGAGCATGTGTGGTATGTGCACGTTGAAAACATGTGCTTCTCTTGATTCAATGACCCCTTTCCTTATGAATATGCAGCGCATTATAAGAGAGTTAGAAACGTGGATTGTCCTAAGGCACGAGTCCATCCTTCCTCTAATTGGTCTTTGGAGCAACTACGACAATAATTTTCCGAACTACCCACTTCTCGTTTCGCCATGGATGGATGATGGGGATCTTCACCACTACATTGTACACCGTCCCGAAACCTCGCTTCGTGAAAAACTTGTATTTGTAAGTGTCTCTAAGCATTCGTACGGGAGGTATCCTTAACAAGATTTCCCAAGCTGCATGACATCGCTTCTGCACTTGCTTACAGTCAGGCTAAATCATCACTGCTTTTTTTCGCTTGAACTCACAACAAACTAGTGCACGGCCATCATGATGTCGAATTCGTACACGGGGATTTGAAAGGGGTGCGTCACTGATAGACATTTACTATACATCAAATAACAAGCTCTGGGATATAGGACAATGTCCTCGTAAAGGACGGAAGGGCATACTTACATGATTTTGGCATATCGCGCATTCTGGATGGCGGTGAAAATCTGGGAACTAAGAAGCCGTCGGGAAATTGGCGGTGGCAGGCTCCAGAGCTCATAGATTTGCATAGAGGTAAACCTGCGAGTGATATACCGGTCACCCCTCATAGCGACATGTATGCCTACGGTTCCCTGTTTCTTGAGGTGCGTGCTTTATCAAATAGTTGGCATAATATTTTCATAAAAGAATATTTAAGGTGCTCACTGGGAAGTATCCATGGGAAGGACCCGGCTCATTTGAATATCGTATCCACCACCGATCCAAAATTCAGAGACGCCCAGAAAGCCTACATGATGACCGGCATTGGAAGTTAATGAGGCACTGCTGGATGGAGGAGCCAACACTTCGGTTAACGGCAGTGGATGCATTGCTGAAAGTGCGCTCTTTCCTTTCTAGAGATCAGACGATCGATGGACCAGACTTTAAGAGCAATCCCCTGTATTAAATCAATGTTTAAGTAAGTGTATCTTGTAGAGCAAGGCCACCTATCATGTGACAACTAATTGATGGTGGCACCTCCACTGCAAGCTGTATGATAGAGCAAAGTGACTACAACAAAGCTGGTATCCTTCAGACGTGAGATGGCAACATCTCGACACTTTTAAAATGGTGAAATGGACAAGATATTTCTATAAGCAGACATGGAGTCCAGCGGGAGTGCACTAGGTACTTGGGTATCTGAGACGCGGTTGCCTCTGCATGTTCACCCACCTGTTGTAATAAGTAAGCCAGCGGCACCCTGAGTCGGCAACAGCAAGTGACTCACCGTCCTAAGACTTGGTGCCTCGAAACTCTAGGTACCCGAGTTGAGATGCAAATCTCACACTTGCAAGGCACGGAAGATCGGTGCTCGCTCCACATGGAATGAACAAAACAAGTATGATGTGTGGAAATATGACAGGTGACATTGTGGACAATATGACTATTGGTTATTTTATGTCTCATTTATTTTCACTTGACTTTCATTATCTGAAACATGCAGTGGCTCATTGAGAGTCCAAAGTACTATAAATGCTTGTATTATATTGTAAAATCATCTCAGATGTTTACATCCATGCAAACCACTGAAGTGAGTGTCTGTTTCTATTACTATTATCTTACTGTACACCATTTATGCTCTATTTACCTGTAGTTACTTACTATTGTGATAGTAATTCTTTGTGCTGCCATCTCACCTCCTTTTAGGTAATGAGCCTTGAGTTAGACACTGTAAAACTCCAATTTACCTCATTGTTCAACAATCTGTACTTTCTAAAATGTTGAATACATTGTTTGTTGTCTTGTCTCCATCAATTCTGAAGCTTGATGCAAATGACAATAACTGGATTGTATTCCTTTATCACTTTGAAGTAGCTATGTAATCAAAAAGAAATGGTCTCACTTTATAGGCACCTTGAAGCATCCTGTACCTCATAGGGTGTAAGTATGCCAGAGTGTTCTTGCCATGTCTGATGTGATGCCAGCCATCTAGACATCATGACATGACTCTGAGGTACCAAGCTGCCAATATTCTGAGATGCCAAACTCCAGAAGGCCACTATGCAGCTGTACCATGATTGCACTGAGTCTGAGTCCAAAACTTGATGGCAGCATTGGAAGGCACCTAGGTAGTGCTGACACTTGAGCCCACAAGACAGATGGGACAAAATAATCTTTGCTGCTGTCAGAGAGACTAAGGCAACAAAGGTGTCAGAAAGGGTTCAAATAGAAAGGATTATATAATATGAACTATACAGTACCAGTCCGAAAGGAATCTGTTGAGAATTACTCTTGGAATATGTAAATCTTTGGCATACTCATGCCAAAGGATCACTCAACTTGGTGTGAGTGCATATGAGCTTCAGATGGGTTGGGAAGTGAAGGGAATATGAAAAGGATATGAATAGAGTATGACATGCCCTGCTCTGAAGGTCTGGAGACTATGCTGCCACCAAGTTTCAGGCTTGGACTTGGTGCAGTTGCAGTATGGCTATACAGTGGCCTTCTAGAGTTTGTGCATCTCAGAATATTGGCCACTTGGCACCTTGGAGTCATGACACAGTGTCCAGACAGTTGGTGACATGTCAGATGTGGTAAGAACACTCTGGCAGGCTTACAAGCATAGCCTCTGGACCTTTGGAGCATGGTGTTAGGACCAGTGCTGATCAAGGGTGACTAAGCCTGATTAACACACTGGAACTAGTTGACCACCTTCTCAAATACTTGGAGATGAGTGCTTAGCAATAGTTGATGGGGGGGGTGATAGTGATAAGTATTTGGTCTAGCAGGAGAATAACAATAATAGCAGGAAGCTGTAGGCTCTAGCTGAACTAGTATTGAAGTAGTAACAAGGACAAAAGAATTTTGCTGAGGAAACAAAGGGTGTTCCTGCTTGCCTTATATAGACTTCTGAGTATTCTAACCTTACTTCAAAACTGTAACCTAACTTCTTTGCTTTAATAAGTATCTTGGGCACTAATGGCACTCCACACCTGTGCATGGACTATGCACTCTAACAATGCATCATGTTGCTCCACAGTGATGTTAGTCTGCTCTACAGTGACATCAGTTTGCTCTACAGTGAGGTCATCATGACATCAGTGTTTCTGCAAATAAATCTTTGAGAACCATCCATGAGGTTCTCTCACAATTTGCAGCACAGCCTGCTGATCCCATTGGCTTCTGCTGCTGCTCACTTAGCTCCACTCCATTCTAGATGCTTCTAAGCTATCCCATGATCCAAGCCTCAGCATTTTCCAGGCTGGTAACACCTATTGGCACCCATACTGATAATTTCAGGTCATCACTATTCTCAGGACAGTGATTTGTCTATTAGCTGATCCATAGATGATTCTGTGCTTGTCTGAAGCTGAACTAGTATTGGGCTTCTCTTGTCACCCCTGTTGTCAATCAGCTGAGTTGCTGCTGTTAAACATTCCTCATAGACTTGTGTGTATCCTGCTGTCAAGAGTACTTTACTTGATACTACTTCTATGCCAATCACAACTTTGAGCTGTACTTCATAGTACATGTCTGTGGTATGGTGCTAGGTGGGAGTTCAGGAGATGCTCAAACAGGGCAGGCCTTGGCTGACTGTTGTGTGGGATGTGCTATACTTGAGTAGAGACTCAGGATACACTATACTCAGACTAGGTTGTCATAGAGGTAAGAGGATTAATACAATATACACTAGTACAGGAGGGACAAGTCTCACCTAGGTTATTGTGGAGGTAAGAGGAAAAGCAGAACAAGGAGTTCATGCAATTCCTGGTCCCTCTTATAGCAATGACTGTGAGACTATATTATCTAAGATTACATAAACAATCAGAATGGAATGAATGAAGGTCAGGTGTGAGGGAGTGTGGGAAATGATTGAAAGGATGGTTAATTATAATGAAAAGGGATGATTAAAAGGAAGGAAATGGTAAAAGAGAAAATAGAATAAAAGGGAAAAGTTCGAGTCCTGACACATGGTAGTTGATTACAATATACATGTTGAAGCCCTGTCACCACATTGTGATAAGATCATCAAGGGTTTCATCTCTGAGTTCCCACAGTGTATTGTATGCTTTGCCCAATGTTCCTCAAGTGATGATTGGCTAGTTGAAGAGAATTGCTCAGTGTCCACATATCCTCTGGTGTTTCCCTTGTGTGATCCATATAGTAAGCCCAGTGAGTGCTGCATATAACTGTTCATCTGCAAGCCACCACTTGAGTTCATGCATGTATGCAATACTCATCTTTCCCTGCATAACAAGTTCTTGTTGTTGATCACTGAGGTAGTCTGTGCTGTGAAGCAATGCATATTGTGTTCTGTACTAATATCACTTCTAGCACTCAGAGAAAGATCTACTCATGTGCCAACTATGAATAGTGGTAAAGTTCCCAACAGAAGTTGCTGTCAGGACTTGAACTTTTCCCTTTTATTTCATTTCTCCTTTTACTATTTCCATTATTTATTCATTCCTTTTCATTATATTTACTGCCCTTTTCAGAAGTATTGTCACACATGATTTCACTGATTTTTGTGCCACAAGAGCCTTAAAACACAAGCATTTTCATATCTCAACCAAAAGTTGACCTTTTTGTGTCATCTAAGTTGCTAAATTCATTTTTTTAATCTCATCTTTCATATTTCAACAAGAGTGATAAGAAATAGTCAAAATTTGAGTCCAAAATAGTGAAAATGCTGTTTTGGAACCCATTTCCCTTGTTCATTTTTTCCTGCACTCAGATTTCACTGTACAGTGCTCCAGACCAGCACAGAATTCCAGAATTAGTCTATTCTGAATTTACAGACTGATTTTGAGATGTATTGTGAGGTAGATGTGCTGAATTAGTGCATGCCTAAAACACACAAATCCTCTCTGTTTCTGCAAGCCCCCCAGCCCCCAGGAAAAATTCTTCTCAACTAAGTTCATGCATATAAATTCATTCAAAGTGTATTAGAAGAGATTTGAGCAGCATCCATGGATACAGGCTTGCTTCATGAATCAGGGATATGTTCACAAGAATAGTGCATACAGTCAGAATCTGGTACTCAATTCAGCTCACTGGTTGATGCTAGAGCCCTGGATGCTGCTCAAATCTCTTCTAATACACTTTGAATGAATTTATATGCATGAACTTAGTTGAGAAGAATTTTTCCTGGGGGCTGGGGGGCTTGCAGAAACAGAGAGGATTTGTGTGTTTTAGGCATGCACTAATTCAGCACATCTACCTCACAATACATCTCAAAATCAGTCTGTAAATTCAGAATAGACTAATTCTGGAATTCTGTGCTGGTCTGGAGCACTGTACAGTGAAATCTGAGTGCAGGAAAAAATGAACAAGGGAAATGGGTTCCAAAACAGCATTTTCACTATTTTGGACTCAAATTTTGACTATTTCTTATCACTCTTGTTGAAATATGAAAGATGAGATTAAAAAAATGAATTTAGCAACTTAGATGACACAAAAAGGTCAACTTTTGGTTGAGATATGAAAATGCTTGTGTTTTAAGGCTCTTGTGGCACAAAAATCAGTGAAATCATGTGTGACAATACTTCTGAAAAGGGCAGTAATTGTTCTTGTTCAATCATTCCCACACTCACATAATCATTAACTCCCACAATCTTCATGAACTCTCATGATGCACCAAGACACTAATAACATAAACTACATAGTTCTTAGATAACATGATCTCACAGGTCCTGCACTTAAAAGGAAAGCAGAAATTGCATGAACACCTGTTCTGCTTTTCCTCTTACCTCCATGATGACCTAGGTGAGACCACACCCCTCATGTATTAGCATAGTTCTGTGTGAATCCTCTTACCTCTGCGATGACCTAGACCTGAGAAAGATGTGTCCTGAGTCTCCACTTGAGTTACAGCATATTCCCAGCATCAACATTAGTGAGGGCCACCTTGCTTGAGTTGTCCCCAAGCTCTGCCTAACAGTTGCACAGCTCCATTGATTCTGGTAGGTGCATCTTGTCACTTCTGTGTGGCCATGCTGTTCTGTATTCTTCTTGTGCTCTCTTCCTGGCTTTGTTATGGATTGTTATGGGTGCTTCCATGGTTCAATAGATTCAGTCACTTCTGAAGATCCTGTTGATCCTTCTTCTTAAAGTAGCAATTTCCTGTAACACATGGCACATTATATTCCATTCATATCCTTTCCATATCCCCTTCACTCTCTGACCCATCTGAAGCTCCTACATACTTGCACTGATTTGAGTGATAGTCTGGCATGTATGTGCCAGTGATTTATGTATTCTGATAGTAATTCTCAATGGATTCCTTTTAGACTGGTACTGTACAGTTCCTATTATATAATCCTTCCTATTTGAACCCTTTCTAACACCTTGTTGCCTGACAGCAACAAAGGTGAGTAGACTATTTTTTGTATGTGTTTCTAGTCTTTGACAGCAACAAAGATCATTTTGTCCCATCTGTCTTATGGGCTCAAGTGATAGCACTACCTAGGTGCCTTCCAAAGGTCAGCAGATCAGCATATAAACTTAAGCTTTCACACACATGGAAGAAGATCTATCTAGTTTTCAATGAAGTACTCCTATCTTCCTATATCAAACCAAAGTATGCTTCACATTGATCCTTCCTAAAGTAGCAATTTCCTGTAACAGAATCAACAAATTCCCTCTTGCCTCCTGCTTACTAGAAAAACTTATTCCCACCCCAGTTTATGTTTGTAAAATCATCACAAATATATCAGATTAGAATTGAATGTATTTCAGCCTTGTGGTTTTAATCCATGCATCAGAGAAGAACAGGAAAGTGTGCTGTATATAATCAGACACTATCAACTTCCCTGAAGCCAAAACTGGGCCTACAGAAACAGAATGTACTCAGTGCTCATCTAATGGGTTTATAAGGATTTTATAAACATGAGCTGGACTAGAAATAAGTTTTTCTGGTGTTGTAGCGATTAACCATTGCCTACGCACCGGCTGAGTCTTTCTCCCTTCACTTACACTACTCCTTTGACTCCCTTTACCGGCCGCCGAACATTACCATTTATTCATTCATAATCAGTGGCTGACTCTTTATTATAATTCTTGGTATGGACACAATCGGACAGATGGATGTCATATGAACTCGATCAGCACATGGACAAATGACTCTCATGGGCACAGGTGGAAGAAATTAGGCAAGTAGGACAAGGACGTGGGATACGGGTGTGCAGTGGTGGGAGATGAGAGAGCAGGTTGGGCACTACAACATCACTCCATGACAATCGGCTGCGTGATATGCACAGGCTGATCACTGACTCACCTTCACATCTGTTCACACAGACTCGGCTGAGTCTCGCACCGCTTTCTCTGCTTCAGTTTAGTATAAATTTGCAGTAGTTTGTAGAGAGACATAGACAAACAAAGAGAGATAGGGAGAAATGAGACAAGTACAGAGACAGACAGTTCCCTCTCCACCTCTAGACCACAATCTACTACATGCATTACTATGCACTACTCGCCCAACTCTCATTCTGAAAACAGTATACATCGACTCTGTCACCGACTCTCAGAACTCCACCACCCAATCACCAAACACCCTCGGCCACTGCCATAAGTGCTGATTCTACCCACCTGAGTCTTGGTCCAACCAGAATCCCACAGGTATCCATATTGCCAAGTCTTCATATCTCGAACCTCGCTCTACTTAGGTTGTCCCTCTCAGTATACCGAGTCACCACAGTCCCCCTTGGGTCGATCATGAGCTGTAGTCCGAATCACCCTTCAGATCAGAAGAGTCTGCACCCCTACACATTGGAGCCCACCACGAGGGGGACAAGGTGCCTCACCTAAGTATCAGGTCAATGTCTGAAGCTCCTCGGCACTCTACGTGCATACAAGCAAAGGTTCAGGAAGAACCAAGCAACCCACCACCACCACCTAGAGGATGAGGCTGAGGAAGACCAAGAGGATGCCCACCAACCACAGCCACCCCTTGGATCTTACACGCTCCCAGAGAAGCATCCTTGTCACCGTTTCACCGATCGGGAACCACCAACCTAGAAAACACACTTCAGGACACCAAGCAACAACAGCCACCCTCAGTAACCGAACCAGGGCTCACACAAGAACGAGGATGATCAGTTGAACCTAGAAGGATCCTACCTGATCTCATTGAAACACCAATATCACTTTGTATCCCAGGAAGCTTTGTAACTGGCAACAGGTCACATTTCAGCATTGCCAGTACACCACTCAGTCAGCAGATATGAAGACCCAGGGGAACACCTGAAAGTGAGGAAAAGAACCCAGGCCTCGAAGGATACAGGAGTCCAACAAAGGAACGAAGTCGCTCCAGATCCAAAGAAGTGGTCAGGAGACTGGTATCACCAGGACCACGAGAATTGGCAACACTGTATTGAAACCAGTCACTCAGATTGTTGTCACCCACAAGACCAGGGTCATCACTTAATTGGGGCAGACAAGCCATCAGAAGACAGATCAATGAACCTCTGATTCAAACAGGAGGACCAATAGAAGTACCAACAGAACAAAACTCTGAACCTGAGAATCCTACCCCCGACCAAGAAGAACAATTGACCCCGGAATCACCACAGAATTGGTCTGAGACATCGGAGGAAGATCTGGTCCCACCACCACCACCACCAACTCCAGAAGGATCAATACCTATTATGATATCAAGGATCATGGACCCATACCCAGAAACTTGCCCTTTGACTCCAGAACAGCCAAAAAGGACACCAACTCCACCCTCACGTGCACCCACACCGGCTCCGCCAACTTTCCATATTGTGGCACCACCAATAGTCAGAGCAGTCATGGCTAATTCTACCACACAAGGATCGAGCCAAGGACCTTCACAAGCCCCACCAATGGCACCACCAACACAACCCATACCCAACGTAGCCAATCCTCTTCCAGACCTCACCGAGTCCAGAAATCTCCTGATTACCAGACCAAATCCTCCAGTTCCAGGAGCAACAATGCCAAACAGACATGACAAATGAGCACCAGCAATGAACACTGATGTAGAACCAGAAGGGATCCCACAATTCTTTGAAGAGGTTAACATCTTAGGATCGAATGCAGGAATCACCAATCTACAGAAAATAAATTGGGCACATTACTATGCACCAGTACACGAGGAGTTACTATGGTCGACTCTCCCACAGGCATGACAAAACAATTTTGCATCATTCAAAACAGCCGCCCTGGGCTTCTATCTGGCAGCAACGATAAGATACACTTATGGAGATCTAATCAATTTCATTGCTGAGAATTCCAACAAGGTTTTGATGAGCACGGCTGCCCTGGGAGAATACCATCGAAGCTTTATGTGTATTATGTCATATCTGGTTCAAGAAGGAGTCATTTCGGATCTAGATCAAAAGCGGTTCTATCGAGAAGGTCTAAACCGGCTCACCAATCAGCATCTCAAACAACAACTTTGGTTGGTTGACTTTCGACACCCAGCTGGTGTTCCTTGGGATATACTGGTACTATACAATGAACTCGACTGACTTATAGCAGGAGGAGTCCTAGTAACTGGTCCTGGGGCACAACAAGGATACACAGTACCACAGTATGGAACATTTGGGATACCTGCAGCGCCTCCATATTTTACTCAGCAACACGTCACCGCAGCATCTGGACCATACGCACCAACCCCCATCAAACGAGAGGACTCAGAACTGAGCCTGCTCACACGCATGGTATCAGACTTACAAGCAGAGATATGAGATCTCCGGGGCGAAAGGAAGGAGGATTATCAAAGATGGGACTACGAGGATTGGTACACTTGAGATTGGCCATATGCCCATAATGAACCGTGGGAGTACCAGCGACCTGACAACCACAGATGGCCATGCAAAGAATACAGGGCACCACCAAGAGGCCCACCTCCAGTCAGAAATATGCAGGTAAGGAATACAGGACCTCGAATGTGTGCAATGTGCCACAGCACTGCACACCTATTCAGGGACTGTACAATCAGGGACACGTTGCTGAACCAGCAACTACTGGCCTTGGATGCACAAGGATTCATTGTGATGCCAGGAGGAACATGACTACCACCGGGACCTCAAGGCTCTTCTCTACTGGATCGAATGAACTTGTACTACCAAGACCACCCGAATGAAGTCCCTCTGGGTATGACTATTCCTATCGACATGACAGTGCTATGAGATCCACCACTGCACCAAATGGTGAACTTGTTCGATACGTACTATCCTGCCATATCAGGACCAAGTATGTATACGCCCACCCAGCCATGTAAGGAGGAAGCCCACATCGAAGAAATCCAGGATGAATACGTAGGGGAAGGAAAGAAGGTTCAGTTTGACGATACAGGCAATTCTCACGGACAGCAGAGACGATTGGCGAGACTGACAAATATAGGAAAAGCCAACTCTCCCTCACCTAAGCGCATGATGAAACCAACGAAAGAACGAGAGGGACATGAACCAGCTATGGACTTGGGTGTACCGGAAACTGAAATGGTCAAAGGAAAGGAGACAGAATCGGCTGAGCCCAAAACAACCAAAGAATTGGTACCCAACTCTATTCCACTGAGCGAGCCTATGCAAGTCCATGTAGCACCACCATAGGAAATGATGGAACCAAAGCCTGGACATCCCAATCCAACGATAGACATACAGAGGCCTCAGTTCAAATACAACACACCGGCTAACGACCCTGCAATGGTCGATGCAGTATTTTGCCGATTCTTGGATTCCACAGTGTCGATATCAGGTCAAGAATTGTTGGCAACCTTGCCGGAGGTCAGACAAAAGTGCAAGGAGATGATGACGGCAAAGCAAAGTCCGATAAACCTCAAAGAGGAAGGCACAGCAATGTATTTGGTGGGACCCAGACCAGGCTCACCGGTCAAATCACAGGAAATTGAACCAATCGCACCAGAAAGTGTTCCAATCTGAATCATTGATGTGTGGTTAGATGGAAAGATCAAGGTCGAAGGACTGCTTGACACGGGAGCTTTGTTTATAGGGCTTTCTCAGGATGTATGGAAACACCTAGGATTGCCAACTCTAAATAATGAACGAATCATTATCAAAACAGCAGATGCATCTAGGACCCAATCGCTTGGACTAATACCATGACTCAGAATATGACTCAGAGGATTCTTGGTACTCATACAAGCACAAGTCGTACACCCAGCACCGTTTGACATCCTACTCGGCCAACCATTCCTCGCACACTGCAAGGCTCGGTTGGTGGATATAGACATCGATGACCAGGTACTAGAACTAATCCACCTGGTAATGGAGGAAGATATAACAGTTCTGACTTGAGAATGAACATGATGAAAGCAACCAGCTGAGGACAAGGATTTTTGATAGTCAATGAATCGGTACAATATCGATGAGACAAACCAGAGGCGCAACCATGCTATACCACAGATACCCCGGAGTCAAACATAGTACATATTTCTTTTGACAGACAGTCTATCGAGATCACTGTCACAGAAAAAGGAGGCGTAAAACCAAAACAAAATACGGAAAACAACAAAACCCAAACAAATGATGCAACAGGGCTATTCTCTATCAATCACCCATACAACAATGAATCTCTAGTTCCTCGAACAAGCCAAACTCACCAAATGACTCAACTTTTCTACAAATACAAGAAGGTCACTGATCATATAAAGCCGGTACCAACCACACTCCCCAAAGAATACTGAATCACCAGGACACAGCACCCTGATCCCCTAAAGGACCTTCCAGAATTACTAACCCATCCACCACCATTCTCACCTGGGAAACGACTCACCCAGGAACAATACAACAAAATGGACATAGATCCGGCCAGATTCCTACTCCCTGAAGAAAAGGATCTCACATGGTGGGTTATTTGGACACAGGAAATGGCATTCGCATGGGACGAAACAGAAAAGGGCGCACTCGACTACAATTACTTCGCTCCAGTTCTTATCCCAATGATTGAGCATATTCCATGGGTACTGAAGAATATTCCCATCCCACCGGGAATATTCGACAGGGTCATCACAATCATCAAAGACAAAATCATGTCCAGCATTTATGAACTGTCAAACTTGTCATATCGATCCAGATGGTTCTGTGTAGTAAAGAAGGACAGAAAGTTGCTGAGAATAGTCCACGATCTTCAACCACTAAACGCAGTCACAATATGAGATCCATCGGTACCGTATCCAACTGAACACATCGCTGAGTCTTTCGGTGGCCAATCCTGTTATACAACCTTGGACTTATTCATAGTGTTCGACCAAAGGAAACTTGCCATACGAAGTAGGGACATAACGACATTCCAGACACCACTAGGAGCATTTTGACTCACATCAATTCCCATGGGGTATATGAACTCCCAACAAATCATGCACACTGATGTCACATTCATCCTGAAGGATGAAATCCCAGACGTGGTGTTCCCATACATTGACGATGTACCCATAAAAGGGCTGGCCATGCAATTCGAGTTACAGGACGGATCATATGAGACCATCCCAGAAAATTCAGGAATCTGCCGATTCATATGGGAACACCTAAAGGACGTCAAACGAGTCCTCCAAAGATTCAAAGTAGTTGGGGCAACTCTGTCCGGGAAAAAGTTGGTACTTGCCGCACCCGAAGCCATGATAGTCGGCCACACCTGCAACTACTCAGGACAAGTCCCAGATGAAGCACGAGTCCAAAAGGTCATCAACTGGCCTCCCTGTGAAGACATTACCGACATTCAATCATTCCTCAGAGCTGCAGGAGTCCTCAGGCATTTTATCAACAACTTTACTCAATTGGCATATGATCTGAACCGACTCACCAGAAAAGACGTCCCCTTCTCATTCGAAAAACTTGAACAGCAATCGATGGACCAACTTAAGAAGGCAGTCACCAAGTCTGGAGCCATCAGGCTGATTGACTACAAATGCAGGAGACCGGTCCACCTCTGTGTAGATTCATCAATTCGAGGATATGGAGCAATTCTCTTACAGATCAGAGAAAACGGAGAACAATTCCCAGCCCGTTTCATGTCTGCAACATGGAACGAAAGAGAGCAGAACTACTCACAGCCAAAAGTAGAACTGTTTGGCCTCATGAGGGCCCTCCACAACGCACAAATCTATCTAATAGGACTGGACCACTTCTACATTGAAGTTGATGCCAAGTACATTAAAGGCATGATCAACAACCCAGATATCCAGCCAAACGCGACGATCAACCGGTGGATCGCTGGAATCTTATTGTTCCACTTCACGATTATCCATGTACCAGGCACTCGGCATACAGGCCCAGATGGACTCAGTCAGCAAAAGTGAGCAGACACTGACCCTCCAGACGATGAAAACTATGAAGAATGGATTGACAATCAGTATGCCTTCATATTCATAGCATACACTGGAGACATTCCTCCCGCCGCAGACCCTCCCACCATTCCTTGGACAGCTGCAGCAGAATCAGCTGATCAAGAGTTGATAAAAATCAAGGAGTTTCTCAGTGACCCAAAGAAACCAGAAGACATGTCAGACAACGAATTTTGACACTTCGTAACAAAGGCAACTCGGTTTTTCGTTGCAGATGGACAACTTTGGAGGAAATGATACTCAGGACTGCACCAACTCGTACTTGCACAAGATCACTGATTCTCAGTCATGCAGTCAGCACATGACGACCTGGGACATAAAGGATTCTTTTCAGTACAACTACGAGTCCATGATCGATTTTGGTGGCCCATGATGAGTTCTGACATACATTGGTTCCTGAAGACGTGTCACTTGTGCCAGACTCGGCAATTCACTCACATACAAATTCCACTGAATGTCCCAACACCAGTGCCACTATTCGCCAGGGTACACATAGACGTGATGCTCATGCCCAAATCAGGGGGATTCAGGTATATTGTCCAGGCAAGAGACTCTCCCACAGGCTACCCAGAATTCCAACTCTTACACACTGACAACTCGAGATCAATTGCCAACTTCATCTTCCAGGACATCATATGTCGATGGGGTTATGTACACGAGATCGTTTCAGACAATGGTCCATCATTTGACGGTGAAGTAATCAGGATGTTGGCAAGATACAGAGTCCACAATATCCAAATCTCCCCCTATAACTCAAGAGCAAACGGAATTGTAGAGTGGCGCCACAGGGACCTTAGGGAAACACTGATAAAACTTGCTGGGAATGACAAAACTCGATGGTCACAACACGCATACCATACCATATGGGCGGAGAGGATCACAATTCAGAAAGCAACAGGATATTCGCCATACTACATGGTCCATGGGGTCCAGCCGATCCTTCCATTTGACTTGGCTGAACAAATGTACATGTCACCAGTATATACATCAAAGGTATCCCAGTCAGAACTACTCATGGCATGAGCAAGGGCACTCCAGCATCAACCAGAAGACTTGAAACAAGTACACTTGGCAGTCATGTGTGCTCGCTTCAAATCAATCCAGCAATTCAAAAAACACTACCAAAACACGATCCGAGACTACGACTTTGGCCCTGGAGCCCTGGTTCTGGTTCAAAACTCACGAATTGACACAGAACTAAGCCGGAAAGCCAAACCCAAATACCTCAGACCTATGGTAGTTGTTCGCTGAACAACTGGAGGATCATACATTCTCGCAGAACTCACAGGCGCAGTCTCGGCACTACAATATGCAGCCTTCAGAGTTATCCCATACCACCCCCGAGCAAACATATCGACCCCAGTCACCCAGATAGTTGAGCAAACCAATTCAGAACTCAACGATCTTGCTAACAAACATTCAAAAATCGAAGGGGAGGAGCTCAGTGCTGAGGATCGGCCACAACCAACAGAAATCCTCAACACTGACTCTGGAACCGAATCTGAATCATGATACCCCATTATTCTCTTTGATATTCGTACTTATTCTGTTTCCTTTCACACAACAAACCCCCACTCTCAAACTTTGAAACCGCGAAATCCACGAAAAACAGTACCCTACCAAGCCTGGAAGGAAAAGCCGAGTCTTATACTTCCATTGTAAAGCACAGTGTAATGCAGTACCAACCATAGACTAAATTCCCTTAATAAATAACAAACACCAAAACTACCCTATTTTCTACCCTTCCCTTTTCCCTTTTCCCTTCTTCTTCTTTTCCTTTTCTTCCTTCTCTTCCTGTTCTTGAATGGTCTGATAGTTAATGAAAGATTCCTTGTCAAGGAATGGCATAGGTAGCATCCAGTCGTCAACCTCCTCATATTCACCAAGACAACATGTAAGCTCATTGACACGAGCCTCATATACCTCAAGATGATGACAAACGGTGGCCTGGCACTCATGAATTGACATGCAAGACTCAGCAACATTCCTAGCCAACGCCCTGACCAGGACGTCGACGGAAGCTGCATCTGAGTAGTCGGGCACGTCGCCAAACTGCCAGACTGCGCTGCTGATACTGATCGGGTCTGCCATGGAAAGCGCTGTAACACCAACCGGTTCGTTGGGCATGGAACGAGCGGAACGCATGTGGTGTACGTCACAAAGTCGAAGAGCCTCGACTCGGCAATCGAACGAAGCGGTACACCCAGATCGGCGGAGATTACCCGAACACGGAACGCACGCAATGACCGGATCGCACGCATCAGCTACTCGGACCGACCCCGGTGCACTTATCTGTGCGCGTGTCCTCTCAACCCTGCCAAAGGTTCGTTCATTTGCCTTTGTCTAAATGAACATGCGCCAGCCCGGCATTGGTCATTCCGGCTCTGTACAAAGGATCCCGAAGCTCACTGACGCTACGCCAAGTCAACACGCGCCGTCCCCGCCTTTCAGTAGTTCAGATCGTGGAGCCGCTCAAAGGAACACTCAGGAGGCTCAGTGGTAGGACAATAGAGGACTCGTCTTATTTTATTTCGCCTTTCATGTTTACGCAGGACACTTGTTTAGTATTTATAGAGCGCCGAATGTTGTAGATAGGAGAGCAATTCCACCCCCGAGTTTCGACGCCTAACTTCATGTGCTATCTCTCAGGACTGTCTCTAGGTACACCTCGGTGCCTCAGTGACTCGAATCGCTCACCTCGACTTCGTTTTATTCGCGTTGCGCCTGTTGCGCTCGTTCCGTCCATTCTGTCCTTACCTCATTTTGCTTCGTTCTCGTTATCTCGACTTCGATTCCCTCTCGTCTCTTATCTTCTGAATTAAGTCCCATATCTCGCCCCGCTCTCTGGTACTCCAGACGACGTCTGTTGAGCACAGGGACCAGCCGTCCATCCCGAGGACAATCCTGCTCCGAGAAGTCGTGTTAGTATTAGCGCGTCTCCGTGTCTTCCGACACAGCCACCGACAATCCCCCACACATCTCGAGCGCTCCGCCGGCGCTACGCTTCGAACACTTCCCTATTAGTACGCTTCGTCGATTCCGTTGCCCCTGACACACCAGAACGCACGCAACCCAAATCCTGCAATCCGGTGAAAGGTGACAGTACGGTCTACTGGCAGACTCAGACCTGGTTGAGTTCGGCCACTGGGGGTTCACTCTAATGTGTCTGATGGAGGGGATAGTGTCAGGAAGTGTGGGGAAGTGTAATAGAATACTCGGGGCTAGGTGTCGACTCGAGGACGCCAGTACAAAGGACGACCGGCAAAACGTGCCTAAATGTGGTTGGAGAACAAAGAGCAACTACGATCTTGACAACCCGGGCTCGGAAACTCGCCAGTGAAGACAGGAATCGATACTATTCGTCGAGACGATTCTGAATCTGAAAAGACCTCGAGACGCGATGCAGAATTGACGGAGATATAGCAGTTGCACTGGTTGCGGCTGGCGGAACGCACGGAACTCCCGGAACCAGAAGCTATTTTTGTAGCTCTACGACGCGGGCTCGGAATCGTGCAAGAAAAGACAGTGTTCGAAAGCGATTTTCGACGAGATTAAGAATCTGAAGAGAGCTCGGGAAACGGATAAGAACTGAGGGCGATATAGCGAAAGCAAGATTTGGCCGAAAACGGGACTCGAGGCAGAACGGACGGAACGGACGGAACGACACTGAACGGCGACGGAGACGAGAACTAAAGACTGGGACTGACTCAGGGGAACTAAACTTCTATTTTTGAGACATTTACATGAGTGTTTAAATAACCAACAGAGGGTTGAGCCTCTGAGCGGCGTACAAAGGACACAAAGACAGACCGGAGGCTCTAGCCAAACAACACCAAATAGCTGGAACTCGGAGCCGTAACTCGAGAACATGAGTAATTAAGCTTCGGGAGGCTCAGAACAATACCAGATGTGACCCAAAATGGACTTCGGTGGCTCACCGGTGCAGAACCAAGCTGTATGCGTCGAGTTAATACTGCCAAACACTGAAAGTGTCCTGAAATGCGTCGGGGATACTTGTAAGACTGTCCTGAGTCGAGTCGAACCTAATAGAGCCGATTCCGAGGCCAGCGGCATCGGGATCTCCACACTGGAACCCACGGAACTCGACCGGAATGAGGGTATTGACCCACTAGACACGTCTCCCTCAAACTCAATCATCTGATTCCTATTCACTAACAACCAGAACTCAGTATTATCAGCACAAGAGGAGCAAGCTGGGTACCACCACGCTGCCTGCGGAACCTCTCGAAGATGCAGCACACCTTATTCCACAAACAGCAGTGTAGAGCCGTGCCGGTCGTCCCATCACTGCTGATCGCTCCAGAAGCACTCGAGAACTGGTTCCGACGCGTACCGATCAGTACCAGACTGAATCCGATCAGTCCGGTTTCGAATCAGAACCCCGCAATCGCATCAGCAACACGTTCCGAGACCTCCAAATGCATATTGGAACGTACCGGAGATCTTATCTGGACGATTAGGGATGCGGTCACATGGAGCATACAGCCAAGATGTGTACCAGACTGCTGTCCGATGATGGGAGCCACGTACCGATTGGACGATCTGAGTTCTGGTGGAGCACCGGTATGGTCGGACGCGATGCAGACATTTTTCTTCATTATGATTTATGTTTTTCCTATGTTCTTCTGATTTCTATGCACTCTATGCATGCCTCTATGACCTATGACTTTTCCTTTCGACTTCTCTATGTTTCAACTGATATGCACATTATGCCCGTATGGAAAATATTAACTGTAGATAGATCTTTGGACTTAGTATAAATATGCACCCCATGTCGTAGGTAGAGGGGAAGTCAGTTCTACCACAGAGTCTCCCTCAGATAGGGTAACTTGAGTGCGATCTGTCTTAGTTCTCATAAAACCCGTAGTCGTTCCGTCCTTGTCTTAGCATCTCGTCTCTCAAAACTGTCTCTCGTCTCTTACTCTGTAACTTGAACCTCGTCACTCGTCGTGATCACATCATACCAGTGTTGATTACCTGCATGTACCGACTCTGTACCGGTCAAGTACAGAGCTGACAGGAGTACCCAACCTTAGCACTCAATATCGACACGTACCGGCGCGTACCAAAGTGTACTGATGCGTACCGGTACGTCGAGTGATCTCACCGCAGTCAACCCCTAACCTCCCAGAGCAATGCGATCACATCCCCAAAAGGACTGCTGATCCCAGACACCCCTAAGTCAGGATCTACAGCGGGTGCACCGCCGACTCTTGGGGACACCATCACATGACGCACCCACGACAATGCAAGTGTCGCAAGCAAGGGCAAACTGAACAGTCCACCCTAGGTGTACCCCACCTCCGAGCAAATCTGGGTCTGGGCCATCAGAAACGGCCTCTTCAGGCTTCACATCTCTCGCAGAGGATGCACCCACAGCATGCAGAACCTTGGACAGACCAGGATGAGAAGGTCCTTCGTCGCTGCTGGATTCAACCACGACCGGCTTTCACTTTGTCCCAGGCTTTGTAGGAGGGACGTTAGCTGCCACCACCTCAGAACGCATGCACGAACCACCAACCTACACAGGAACAGTCATCCATGAAGATCAGGATTGGTACAGAAAGGAATGATCACCTTCGTCACCTCATGCAGTATCTTTGTGGATGAGGTGCTTCCACCAACTGCCAAAGGATCAGTTTTTACAGTCCCAGCTGGTGCAGCCAGGAAAGGAGAGGTGGAAGTCCTATGAGGGGGTGTGGCGGGCCCACCAGTACCTCGACAAGACATGGCACTTGCATCTGAACCAGCTTGAGGCAATGACATGGGAGAAATGACCTCCCCAGTTTCTGCTCCCGAATGTGCAAAGACAGGACAAGGGTGAGGCTGATGCATGTGCGATCCACAATGGGGCAGAGATGGAATCGACTGAGTAGGAGCAGAAGGGGTGGCAGATGAAACCGGCAGAGGAGGACTGACCATATGTTGGAGTTGGCCCTGGAGCTCCTTGTCGGTCACTGTGGGATACAGCGTGTGCAATGACTCATGCACACCCCTCAGTTTTGCTGTGTGCTCCTCCTTTTCCTGAGCCTGTTTGGCCACCAGGAGATCTGTATGCTTGAGCCAGAATCATGCCTCCTCTGCAGCCTGTTTGGCATGCTCGGCATCCTCATGAGCCCAATGCTCTACCCTCTCCTGGGCCTCAGCAGCAGCGCGCACATGCTTGGCAGCAACAAGCTTGTGTTTGTGCTTACGCTCAGCCACCTTCTCCTCCTCCTCAGCAATAAGGGACCAGAGATGCTTGGGCAGCATCTCCTTGGTCGCGTTCTCCACCACCTCCTCAGCCTCAGTCTGGAACACATCCAAAAGGATGTCCATTGCAGTAAAAGAGATATGGGTGGCTTTTGTGTGCTCGGAAATGCCATCCCACGTGGTAGAAAGGGAGCGCTAGAAAAGGGGTATCAGAAGCAAAAACAAGAAAACAAAAACAAGCAGTGCACCCAAGTAGCCCGCACATACGTCATCGCCTCCTCATGAGCCTCTTCACTGAACTTCTCGAGATTGTTGAGAGCTGAGTTGAAGTCTTCCATACGTGACAAGAAAGGATCACGCTGGACAAGACTCGGCAGGACAGACTCGGCAGGGGGAACACCAACTTCCCTGGTGGGTTCCCCCTCTCCACCCACTTCTCTGCCCAACGAGGACAACAGTAGCTGCAATGGACACGGGAGATCTGTGCCGATGAGCGCGCCTCCCATGTCTTGGTTGCCGTCATCAGTTTCCTGCAAAAAACCAGGGGCCGCTGGCACGTGATTGCTAGCCCCCAACTTCTCCTGTGGTGGTGTCAAAGAACCCCCCCCCCCCCCCCATCCTTGGGAGATGTGGGGGTGCACAGGACAGTATCGGGAGTTGTAGCATTGTCCATCGAATGGGCAAGATGAGACAGAGGAGGTGGTAGTAAAAAGTAGAGGGGGGCACATTTTGAAAACTATGACAATCTTTACCAACAGGAATCATGCCCCCGCATTACTGGACCAGAACAAGCACCATGATTGCACTCAAGAAGCACGACATGGAACCCGGTCAGTTCAAGATCACCGAAGTGCCTGAAATGGTTCTCGACGATCACACACCTCAAAAGCCAATCACACATGGATCCAGACCACACCAAATACAGCACAAGCCTGCCAATCACTCACAACAAACCCAGGTACACACCGTACGCCAGTGTTTGACAACGAGGCCACTCCAAATGAAAAGAAACCACGAGGCACACAACACACAGATGCGCAACTGAATGCGAACACCAAAGAAAATAACTACACTGAGCCAAGACCACCAAACAAAAATCACAACTGGCCAAACAGAGACACGGACTGGCACCAAACACATGAAATACAAAACAATGGAATAAAAGACAAAAATTTGCTGATTGACCGGCTGCCAACCACGAGAAAATGACACTATTGCTGTCACGAATCACCCACCGAAGGACCCAATTGAAGCATGTGAAAGAATTGCCCCAAACATGCAATGAATGCAAACTCCGCTGACTGACGGCATGACCAATACAGAGAGGTCCTCCTGAAACAGACACACAAATGACTCATGCGACGCAATTGTCCTTAAAAAGACATGCCATTACTGAAAGCGACAAAAAGGAAAAAGACACAACACCTGACCCTACCCACAATGGAAAGTACCAACATTATGCCTCCCCATGTGATCATCCTCAAGGACATGGCACGCTGTATGCCCAACCCAACCCCTGGTGACCTCACATTAGCCAACCCTCGCCCGATGGGTGTCTCGCAGATAGTTGTATATGACCCCGCAACGACCTCGTTTGCCAAGTTTGTGGCAGAGTTACTGTTTGCATTCGACAAACTTACGCCCACAGACCCAACTCTGATTTACATGGCCTACATGTTCTGCACACCAAAAATACAAGAGCAACTCTTGGAGTCACCCGCACTCGCTGGAGGTTCGTGGTCTCAATTCTGTACCGCAGTCGCCATAGCCAGTCCCAAGTACAAGGGCCTCACGCAACTTGCATACAAAGAAGTATACCACATGGTGTTCAGATGGATTGCAAGCAGGAAGGTGACCTCGTACGAATCAGCCCTGACCCTCTCTCAGTTTAACGCTGCAGCAACAGTGTCCTACATCCAGCCAGCATACCTCAGCCAACTGTACAAAGCCCAAGAATCGCTGACTTCTGCAGAAGCTGAGCAGGCTGACTTTGCAGTGATGCTCAAAGACACCGAGCAAGAATGCACAGCATGTGAAGCACAACAGTCGGCCCTTCAGGAAACAGTGCTCAGGATGGCCTGCCTTGCTGAAGTCACTTGGGAACAAGCCATCAAAGCCCACGATCTACTCTCACAGTTAGTCAGTCAATTAAACAAGCTGCATATTACACTGATCAACCTGGGCGAGCACATGAACCTGATCGCATCCTGGAACGACTTCAATGCAACGTTTGCAGCTGAGTATGGAAGGGTCGCACAGGAAGGATCAGCCATGACAAACGGGCAGGCCAAAGCTGAACACCTGGTGCATTTCTCTTGAAACCCCCCTGATTCAATCACCTCATGTTACATTAGGCAAAATAGAGTACCCCTCCATTTCCCTTAATAACAAGAACCCCATTTCATATGACAACAAGCACTGACCCTCTCTATTTTTAATTTCTCTCCGCCAGATTTTTTCTACACTGAACATCGCACTAACTAATAACCCTGAGTCTCTATAAAATACACCCTCCTTTTCGTTCATTCAGAATCATCCACCCTACAATATCCCCCTCTCAAATAATTCAACTTTGCTCTTCTTCACTTCTACCCCTTCACTGACCATGCGCTCAAACCAGACCAGCGCTGAGTCTTTCTATGACAACCAAATCCTATGCCCAGATGACATACGTGGGGTTCACAACTGGTCAATATCATTCACTCTCGCTGTTGCACGCCATCACTCATGACAGGCCACTCTCGAGGATGTCCTACATCACTCCGGATCTCACCAGTGCTTTTGGTGCTCAATCGCCGAGCCTGGCATGAAGGTGCATGAGTTCTTCCTGCGCCTGTACATGGTGATCGACGTCCAGTACCGACCCCGACCAACCTTGATCAACAACCACACAAAATATGTCATTAATCAAGGCCTGGAGCTGCCAGTGAATCAGCGTCTATGTTCGGCAGTGACACATGACCTCATCTGGGCTGCGATTATCCCATGGCACCCAGACCTCCAGATGAGCATACACCACCCAGCCCTGTCAATCCAACTCGAGAACCTCCATGACACAGTTGTGCAGCAGATAGCACACATCACAAAACTCCAGGGTGCGATTTTGGCATTGATTGGTGAACCGTCAGCCTCTTCCTCTTCTTCTTTGCACCATTAAATACCACAGAATGCACCAAACCTCACCCATTACACATTCTTTAATTTCCAATTCAACCACTTCTCATGTACACCACAAACACTTTTTTTCTGGCCCCCCAGGAGATGTAGCAATTAACCATTGCCTATGTGCCGGCTGAGTCTTTCTCCCTTCACTTACACTACTCCTTTGACTCCCTTTACTGACCGCTGAACATTACCATTTATTCATTCATAATCGGTGGCCGACTCTTTATTATAATTCTTGGTATGGACACGATCGGACAGATGGATGTCGTATGAACTCAATCAGCACATGGACAAACAACTCTCATGGGCACAGGTGGAAGGAATTAGGCAAGCAGGACAAGGATGTGGGATACGGGTGTGCAGTGGTGGGAGATGAGAGAGCAGGTTGGGCACTACAACATCACTCCATGACAATCGGCTGCGTGATATGCACAGGCTGATCACTGACTCACCTTCACATCTGTTCACACAGACTCGGCCGAGTCTCACACCGCTTTCTCTGCTTCAGTTTAGTATAAATTTGCAGTAGTTTGTAGAGAGACATAGACAAACAAAGAGAGATAGGGAGAAATGAGACAAGTACAGAGACAGACAGTTCCCTCTCCACCTCTAGACCACAATCTACTACATGCATTACTATGCACTACTCGCCCAACTCTCATTCTGAAAACAGTATACATCGACTCTGTCACCGACTCTCAGAACTCCGCCACCCAATCACCAAACACCCTCAGCTGCTGCCATAAGTGCTGATTCTACCCACCTGAGTCTTGGTCCAACCAGAATCCTGCAGGTATCCATATCGCTGAGTCTTCATATCTCGAACCTCGCTCTACTTAGGTTGTCCCTCTTGGTATACCAAGTCACCACAGTCCCCCTTGGGTCGATCATGAGCTGTAGTCTGAATCACCCTTTGGATCAGAAGAGTCTGCACCCCTACAGTGTGCAGGAGGCAAGAGGGGAATTTGTTGATTCTGGATGTTCCAGTACTGCATCAAAGTGGCACATGGAGCAAGTAACACAGTACCAAATGGACATGTAAACTCATAATAGGCTCATGTTATCATACCTGACTGCTTCCCCTCATTCCAAGTGCAATTTGGAGGTCAGAAAAAAATAGACAATGTTGATGCATGCAAAATCAAGGTTTATCACAATTTTTGGAATAAGTATGCAATTTTGTCTCAAAGCTTTGCAGAAATATAAAAAATAGAGATAAGACAATAAACTTAAAAGCTTATTTGATGCAAAAAAGGTCAAATTTCAAGGGAGATATGATTTATTTTGTGTTTTGAGGTATTCAGAGTCACGAAAATGACAAAATCACGTGAGTGCAAATACTTTTGAAAACCACTTCAGGCCACCCCTTCAAGGAGACCTAATAGGGCAACTCATACACACAACTAATTGACCTTATAGGTATCATAACTGGGAGTGCCCAATCTGCTGGGCACTCCCAATTGGGTGTGCCTAATCTGCTGGGCACTCCCAATTGGGTGTGCCCAAATGTGTCACTGTCACTGACTGTCTGGGGGACTTTTGGGCACACCCAAATTCATTTTTTGCCATAAAATCTAGGACCATTAGAGGCTGTATTTTATTGTTTTTAGCCTTACAATTTAGCACTCTTGCTGTTGATTAGGTTGCAAACTACTGGCTGCATGAATTGACTTTTGACCTGAGTTACAGTCACTTGCTGAAGTATTTACAATCACCTTTTTTGCATCTCAGAAAGTGCTCCTTTGGCTTCAAGAATCAACATTTCACTCAATTCTTCACTAATTCATGTCTAATAAACTGCTAAATACATAGTTTAATTACTGCCAAATATCAATGAGGCAGCAAGTGACATGAGAAGATAAAGAGCTTATTCTGTGAAGATTAGGTGTTCAGACAGGCAATATTCTTCCATAATTCTTCCTGAGTTCAAATCTGAAGCTAAAGACATAAAACTTGCTAAAGAATGATCTATGTAAGCTATTATGATTTTTAGATGCTTCTCTTGGGTGCAGAATAAATACTTAAAGACAATCTATGCCAAGTAAGTTTGGCAGAGTTTTAGAGTTTCTGAAGCTAAGACAAACAAGATAGGAAATATACATTTCTATACACAGTCACTGCTTAAAATTATAATAAATCATATAGATTGCCCTTCAGTAAGTTTTATGCCTTTAACTTCAGATTTGAACTAGGGAAGAATCAGTGAAGAATATTGCCTGTCTGGACACCTAAAATTTACAGAATAGGCTCTTTATTTTCTTACTTCACTCTTTAATAATCTGTTTAGAAACATTTTTAATAGTATAATAATATGCTTGTACTTGGCTATCATAACATTAGTTATTTGTGTGTTTAGGTTGTGCTTGTCTTCATAAGAGTGTTATTGAGGTTGTATCACCCTACATTGGCTGCTTGGGTTGACTTGACTAAATGCATATGACATTTTATGATAAAATAGTTAATTATTATAGCACTGAATTAGCTCTGTAACAACATCTTCTAATTATTAGCTGTGCTATTACAAAAGCATTAGCATGCCATTAAAAATGTTGCTAAACAGTGCCTAAGTTCATAATTATTGCTATTAGTCAAATTATGAATTTAGCTACTTTTCTGACAAGAATTGAGATATTAAAGCCAAAAGAGCACTCTGTACTTTCCTACAGGTAGTTCCAAAAAGTGTTTGGCCCTCCTGTTTTTGGAATTGATTGACATGGCCTAAGCAGGAAGGTGATTTGTATGATCCAAACCTTCATTCTGTGTATTCTGACATCTGTCTCCTTATCTTTCAAGCAAAATCAGTCTAGAAAAAAATTATACAGGTATCAATTATATACATACACTCAAGATACATTATTTCCTGTCAAATAATGGGAGAATCATATATATTCAATGTCCAGTGTTTTCTCCCTCATGCTAATCACCTTCCTGCTTAGGCCATGTTAATCGGTTCCAAAAATGGGGGGGGGGGGGGGGAAAGCTGAACACTTTTCAGAACCACCCATATATATAATATAATATATAGTCTTCTATACCATATCATAGGGCTTGTAATACAGACTGTACTTAAAGCCAGAAGCTTTAAATATGATTATACTATATACAGTATAGTGCAGAGTGCTAAACTGAAGAGAACAAAAAAAAATAGATCTGAGGTCCAAAAAATAGCTAAGCTTGACCTGTGCTCAAATATCAGGTACAACATTTAATGTTCATAAATTTGACTGATGCTTTAGAGACAAGTGTGACAGTATAGAGACTGCATTCTCAAGTTTATAACTAGAACTGTATATGATAATAATATTGTATATTCTTCTGAGACTAGGCATTACTGAGTGAGACAGAGAAGTTTGATTTAGTGAGCCTAGAAAACTAGTTTATGGCCAGTTGGGAGTGCCCAATTAGGAGCACCCAACTATTTGGGAGTGCCCAATTGGGAGTGCCCAGGGAGTGCCCAATATTTGGAAATGCTCAGTTGGGTCTCCTTTTTATTCTTGCCCAGGAATCTTTTTTATTTTATTTTTGAAATAGAAATCATTATGTCATGAAAATTAGAATATGTCTAGAATAGAAGCCTTGGTAATTCTACAGAGAATTTCTCAATCTTTCATCCTAGACTCTTATGTCACTGCCTTGCTTTCACTGGTGGCAGGTGGTCTTGACTCATGCATCTCTTAAGAGGCCAACCCGATTGCTTATATCACAATATCAAAGCAACTGTTTCATAAGGCCTGTTCTCAAGACCACCTGTGGAGGGCACCTGCACATACCACACAATTGGGTCTGACACATTGGTGGCTCTGCTGCATTTTACCATAAGCTGTGATAGCTCTGCCTCATCCATCTCAGGCATCACCTTGAGCTGTACAAGGCAAATGGCTGGTACAAGGTAGAATAATAAAGTAGTTGCACACATAAAACCTGCCTTCATTTCATTTTGATGATGAGGTTGCTGCCCTGCTCCTCAATAGTGCTCTGTATCTTCTCAATTGCACACTCAAGATGCTCAGTTGCCATGTAGTGCAAACTCAAAATAAGTATAAAGTGAGACAATTACAACAAACACAGTGTACCTTGTCAGTAGCATGTGTACCCAGCATATAGAGGTGGCACAATGAGCCTTTGATGAGAGACACCTCGCCTTCCCTCTTATCCAACTGATGCCATCAAGATGTGTGATCACCTTGAAAGCATAACCCTGATCGTCAAGAACTGTTGTCGTTTCATGCTGTAAAACATCTCCTGTGTGTCTTTCAACACAAGCGAGTAGAAGAATGCATTGAAGCCCTCGTCGTTACGTCACTTTGCACATAAAATCCACCCAAGACATTGCACCTCCTGCCTCCATGAGCCGAAGTGCAAGGAAATTTGAATGAGGCATGTCACCTCAGGCAGATCAATTGAGGTGTCACCCACCTTGGACAGGAAGATGGTGTTGACTTTTGGGTGGTGCTGGAAATGTTGCAGTACCTGCATACGCTCCACTTGCGACATCCCACCATGGATATACAGTTTCCCAAGTTCTCGGGCGTAGTGCTGCTTTTTTGTTAGAATACTTCATTGATGTAGAACTAAGGGGTGTACCTCAAGAGCATAGACATTGTTGGAGAAAACAATGATCTTGTCACCCCTGTCCTCGTGGTATTTGATGAGGAACTGACATGCCTGGATCTTATTTGGGTTCATGCAGCACAAAAGCATTCACTTTCAACTCTGCTTGCGTAGATACTCGTGGTAGAACTCAGGTGTCCTGGGGCACCAGACTTCTGCGCACTGGACATTTGCAATATGTCCCTTCGTGGTGAGGTCCATCCAGTTTGCCTCGTACAGCTTTGGCCCAATCATGTAGTTGAGGTCTGTGATCTTATCGTCCTCACGTACAAGTGTCACAGTGAGCCCCAGCTTCGAATGTGCCTTGTTGTCATGACGACACGTCGGAACATTGCCACTGGCACGACATGCACTTTGTCAAGTAAAATGAAACCCCACTCGCGACCTTGAAGGAACTCCCTCATCTTTTTGGACTCATGGGATCGATTATGTGTGTTGGCGACCATCGAGTATGTCGAGACGACAATGCCGCTGTCACCTGCAAACTATAATCTGTCATAAGAACTTTCTCCATAACATGTTGCTTTGTTCCACATACCTTCTTCTTCTGATCAGCAGTAAAAATAGCTATCTGTTTCTCTGTGATATTGGACCATTGCATAACCTGTTGCTTCCACTGCATGACCAACACCCTACAGAAAAGATGAGCAGGTAGTCCGAGCTGTTCGGTATCTACTTATGATGACGTGGCAAGGACTAGACAAGACTTCTTGATAGTGCACGCTGCCGTGATACTGACAAGTGTTTTTCCAGCACCACATGAAAGTACAATTATTCCAGATCGAGCACATCTACGACAGGAAGCAATTAGGACGAGGAAAGAGCAGATAGAATGCTACGCACCCATTCCCAAACATCTTACTCAGGCTCATCTCCTGGTATGGACAGATCACAGTTGATGGTTTGAGATCAATGTCAAGGTTGGCATTGATCGTATCATTGCAGAAGTTGTACTCCTCGAGCATAGGATACTCGAGCTCATTACAACGCTTTTTAATGTCCTGCAAAGCAATGCATTAGAGAACGGTTAAAATGCACTGATGATGTACTAACATCTTCGTATCGTCAATCTCAAAGGCATGGACATTGTCATTGTCCTCATCAATTTCATTGTTGTCTACGCCGACAACACTCGTGAATGGGTCTGCATCTGACTGCTTGCTTGCCCCCGCAGCATCTACCACCTGCCCGCCAGTGCCCACCTCTTTTGTTCTGGGAATCACAAGCCCAGCTTTAGATGATGCCTTGGATGTCATGAGAGCTGCAGTAACTGCATTGCCTGATTGTTGCTGCTGTTGGGGAATGGCACGTGCTTCGCGGATGACATTGTCCTTAAGCAGGTGTTGCAATGTATCGGGGTGACTTGACTCGATGAAGTACTTGTTGTGCTTGAGGATGAGTTTAACCTTCCCATATGACATGGTATGCTCGTGGATGAAGCCCATGATCGTGTCCAGAACAGGCACCTTGAGTCTGTCAATAGACGTTAGAGGTGGGAAGCAGCTTGCATACTTTTGAAAGATGATTGAGGACCTGTGGTACTAATATGAACATCACCAAGAGAAAACAAATGCTGGGATGCTTACCTCTATGATATCCTCGGTCTGCAACCTGACTGACACAGCAGCATACAGCGAATACACAGTAAGTTTGCATTCATGGATGAACACAGGTTTGTTTCAGGACTATTTAACCCAACTACAGTCTAGAAATGATGAAACGGAGCTCACCTGCTGACTGGCTCACTAATCGCCACTAAGAAGTCCTGCGCCTGCTCTGCAATAGGTGAAAAGCCCTCTGAGATGATATGCCCATCCTCTGAGCTGATCCACAGTGGACACAAAGCATGGTTAGGCTTGAGATGCAATGACAAAAAATCTTGGTCTGCAAAGATATGTGATATGAGTTTATTCTGAGTGCATCGGTGTGCTGTAAATGTTGACGACCCGCCAGGTCCTGCAGCACTGTCCTCTTCATCCTCGCGCACTCTACGCTCCTCTGCGAGCTTGCGCATCAGTGCACTGAAGTTGATAGTGGCACCCCTTGGGACCAGAGAGGTCTCTGCAGGTGAGTCGGGCACTTCGTAGTCTAGGTCGAGGTATTCGTCGCCGACGTCTGCTTGTGGGTGCTTTGAAGGGCCAGCACCATCAGCTAGTCATTTAATCAGTCAATGAACATCTTCAAGTTTCAGCCAAAACTCACTCTGCTGACCATGTTAACTCACCATTGTTCACCTGCCATTGTCTGTGACCGATTCTGACTCAGTGGTAGCTCATGTTTGAACGTTCTTCATTAAAAAGTCAGTTCACCGGCTCGCCCCTCACTCTCATGCTGAGCTTCTTCTCCACGAGCCCCGTCACCTTCCCTCACACCACCCCGATGTAGCAGAGCGCCGACTGCAGGACACTACGTCTCGTGCACGAATGGCAAGGCAAGTGTGATGCAGCACGTATGTGATGAAGTATGCAAGCATATTTGGTATCACTGGTGCCCCTCCTGATCCTGCTGTTGTGGTAGCAGGGGAACACGAGATGACTGTGGTCGAGGACAATGTGGAAGAGGTGGAGGACGACAGAGGAAGGGCCTCAGGGCAGTTGAAGGTATGACTGACAAAGTGCATGCAGAGCTTGCTGGTGTCTTCGTGCCCGTAGTAAGTGTTGATTGCCAGTGGGGGTGCTGCTGGTGTGGGGTGGAGTGAGTGGTGTGCACACAGGACTGCCAATGACTGTTTTTTTGTCGAACATTTTCGGCGCGGTCGGAGGAAAAAAACATGATAGAGAAAAAGACAGCGATCAACAGCTGCTCATCACTCAAGTATCAGAGATCGGGGGGAAAGAGGGGGGATGCTTACAAAATTCGAGGTAGGAGCTGTGGCAGCAGCGGACACAGAAGACGATTTTGCAGGCAGAGGGGGGCATACATTGCACGGTGCATGTGGCGGAAGGGCAAGTGGTTCGAGCTGGCACTCGATGATGATATTGAATGCTGATGCGGATGGTGGTGGGGATGGCAGGGGTGTGGACGATGGCTATATTCGCTGCAGCAGGCTCTCTGGCTCTGGGCATTGACGAGCATCTGTGAGCATCGAAGGACAGGTGGAGTTGATGCATGAGAAGAGGTCTCTGTGAATGTTTTGATCGGAACGAGATCCTTCTTGGACACAATGGTTGTGTCACGTTCCCCGAAGTGCTCAATGAGAAGGGCAGATGGGAAAACGGCTGACATCGATGTTGAAGAGTGTGGATCGTCGAGGGGGGCAGGAGGAAGAGGTGAGGAACGCGTGCTGTGTGAACAGGGTTAGGGAAGTTGAACCACACCAGTGCGGCAGAGATGGAGGGAAGAATGACCAGCAGAAAGGAGCACCCTGCTTCATTGGGAAGCCCTGCTTGTTGTTTCCACCAGAGAAGCGAAAGACGTAGCCCTTGGACTCATCACCGAGCGAGTCACCGGGGATGCCTGGGACATCTTCTTGCCATGGAAGATGCGGTAACGACGCTCATCGTCGATGTCGATTGTCTTTTGCTGGCCCGTCGCTGGGTCGGCGATGTCAACACTTCATGGCCGGTGGTGTCTTGAGGAGCTTGTCGTGTTCTGTCCCTTCAGGCAAGCAAAGAAATGCTGAAAAGTAGTTATTAGTATATTTAGATAGGTTTTATGATTTATTTGTTTTGCTTACCTTGAGTGTGTGGCTAGTGGGACACCTGAGCTCGTCATCAATGGTGAAGACAAAATGACACGAACAACAACAACATGTTGGTTGTGTTGCCTGATTTGGCTGATCGACACGTCTTGAACAAGCAATCAAAGCATTCCGAGTCTTTCGGACATATCGAAAGACTTAGCTGTCTGCCTCAGAACATTTCTACAGATGTGTTTAAAAATACAAAAAAATATGGGATAGTTTTATTATGTATGTATCTCTAGCATAGCTAAGAATTACGCATCCAACACATTTTTTCCTGGAGTCATAAATACAACAGTAATCTTGACATGCAGTACCAGACCTCCAGAAGCATACACAAAAGTACAATATACCCTGAAAGGCCTGACACATATTCTATCATGAAGTAAGTGATACATTGTGTATGTATGCAAGGTTTCAAGCCAATCAAACAAGAACTGACTTCATGATAGAGAAAGAGGTGATTTCATGAGATCTCCTGATTCTGAGTGTTTTGTATATCCTGTTCCCACTTTCTACTTTGAGGGCATATAAAGTATTGAGCATATTTAGGGATATCTTTTTTATGTCTCTGTAAATTTACAGTTATCCAGCCTCAGTGGTTGGAGCTGGGTGAATTGAAAAACATCGAAAATCTTTGGTTTAAGAGGTTCAGAGAAAGCATATATTCATGTTGTTGCTTTATTCCAAACCTCAGGAAGCTCTATAAAATAGATATTAATACTTTATATGACTACAATAAATGTAATCAGGTGCAATATCTCGGAGTTAGAGGAAAGTTCTGAAGGGGGAGAGGAAATACATGCAAAACTGCTCTGTGTTTCTTGGATTTGCGTTGAGTTTCACAAAACATGAACTGTATCACCTCTCATTTCACTCCCCATTCCAAACTTTTCCCTCACCCACAAAACTAAGGGTTGGATATCTTTCTTGGACCATACTTAAATACAAATAACTAAATTTTTTGAGCTTCTCATACTTTGAACTAAGCAACAACATGAATATATGCTTTCTCTGAACCTCTTAAACCAAAGATTTTCGATGTTTTTCAATTCACCCAGCTCCAACCACTGAGGCTGGATAACTGTAAATTTACAGAGACATAAAAAAGATATCCCTAAATATGCTCAATACTTTATATGCCCTCAAAGTAGAAAGTGGGAACAGGATATACAAAACACTCAGAATCAGGAGATCTCATGAAATCACCTCTTTCTCTATCATGAAGTCAGTTCTTGTTTGATTGGCTTGAAACCTTGCATACATACACAATGTATCACTTACTTCATGATAGAATATGTGTCAGGCCTTTCAGGGTATATTGTACTTTTGTGTATGCTTCTGGAGGTCTGGTACTGCATGTCAAGATTACTGTTGTATTTATGACTCCAGGAAAAAATGTGTTGGATGCGTAATTCTTAGCTATGCTAGAGATACATACATAATAAAACTATCCCATATTTTTTTGTATTTTTAAACACATCTGTAGAAATGTTCTGAGGCAGACAGCTAAGTCTTTCGATATGTCCGAAAGACTCGGAATGCTTTGATTGCTTGTTCAAGACGTGTCGATCAGCCAAATCAGGCAACACAACCAACATGTTGTTGTTGTTCGTGTCATTTTGTCTTCACCATTGATGACGAGCTCAGGTGTCCCACTAGCCACACACTCAAGGTAAGCAAAACAAATAAATCATAAAACCTATCTAAATATACTAATAACTACTTTTCAGCATTTCTTTGCTTGCCTGAAGGGACAGAACACGACAAGCTCCTCAAGACACCACCGGCCATGAAGTGTTGACATCGCCGACCCAGCGACGGGCCAGCAAAAGACAATCGACATCGACGATGAGCGTCGTTACCGCATCTTCCATGGCAAGAAGATGTCCCAGGCATCCCCGGTGACTCGCTCGGTGATGAGTCCAAGGGCTACGTCTTTCGCTTCTCTGGTGGAAACAACAAGCAGGGCTTCCCAATGAAGCAGGGTGCTCCTTTCTGCTGGTCATTCTTCCCTCCATCTCTGCCGCACTGGTGTGGTTCAACTTCCCTAACCCTGTTCACACAGCACGCGTTCCTCACCTCTTCCTCCTGCCCCCCTCGACGATCCACACTCTTCAACATCGATGTCAGCCGTTTTCCCATCTGCCCTTCTCATTGAGCACTTCGGGGAACGTGACACAACCATTGTGTCCAAGAAGGATCTCGTTCCGATCAAAACATTCACAGAGACCTCTTCTCATGCATCAACTCCACCTGTCCTTCGATGCTCACAGATGCTCGTCAATGCCCAGAGCCAGAGAGCCTGCTGCAGCGAATATAGCCATCGTCCACACCCCTGCCATCCCCACCACCATCCGCATCAGCATTCAATATCATCATCGAGTGCCAGCTCGAACCACTTGCCCTTCCGCCACATGCACCGTGCAATGTATGCCCCCCTCTGCCTGCAAAATCGTCTTCTGTGTCCGCTGCTGCCACAGCTCCTACCTCGAATTTTGTAAGCATCCCCCCTCTTTCCCCCCGATCTCTGATACTTGAGTGATGAGCAGCTGTTGATCGCTGTCTTTTTCTCTATCATGTTTTTTTCCTCCGACCGCGCCGAAAATGTTCGACAAAAAAACAGTCATTGGCAGTCCTGTGTGCACACCACTCACTCCACCCCACACCAGCAGCACCCCCACTGGCAATCAACACTTACTACGGGCACGAAGACACCAGCAAGCTCTGCATGCACTTTGTCAGTCATACCTTCAACTGCCCTGAGGCCCTTCCTCTGTCGTCCTCCACCTCTTCCACATTGTCCTCGACCACAGTCATCTCGTGTTCCCCTGCTACCACAACAGCAGGATCAGGAGGGGCACCAGTGATACCAAATATGCTTGCATACTTCATCACATACGTGCTGCATCACACTTGCCTTGCCATTCGTGCACGAGACGTAGTGTCCTGCAGTCGGCGCTCTGCTACATCGGGGTGGTGTGAGGGAAGGTGACGGGGCTCGTGGAGAAGAAGCTCAGCATGAGAGTGAGGGGCGAGCCGGTGAACTGACTTTTTAATGAAGAACGTTCAAACATGAGCTACCACTGAGTCAGAATCGGTCACAGACAATGGCAGGTGAACAATGGTGAGTTAACATGGTCAGCAGAGTGAGTTTTGGCTGAAACTTGAAGATGTTCATTGACTGATTAAATGACTAGCTGATGGTGCTGGCCCTTCAAAGCACCCACAAGCAGACGTCGGCGACGAATACCTCGACCTAGACTACGAAGTGCCCGACTCACCTGCAGAGACCTCTCTGGTCCCAAGGGGTGCCACTATCAACTTCAGTGCACTGATGCGCAAGCTCGCAGAGGAGCGTAGAGTGCGCGAGGATGAAGAGGACAGTGCTGCAGGACCTGGCGGGTCGTCAACATTTACAGCACACCGATGCACTCAGAATAAACTCATATCACATATCTTTGCAGACCAAGATTTTTTGTCATTGCATCTCAAGCCTAACCATGCTTTGTGTCCACTGTGGATCAGCTCAGAGGATGGGCATATCATCTCAGAGGGCTTTTCACCTATTGCAGAGCAGGCGCAGGACTTCTTAGTGGCGATTAGTGAGCCAGTCAGCAGGTGAGCTCCGTTTCATCATTTCTAGACTGTAGTTGGGTTAAATAGTCCTGAAACAAACCTGTGTTCATCCATGAATGCAAACTTACTGTGTATTCGCTGTATGCTGCTGTGTCAGTCAGGTTGCAGACCGAGGATATCATAGAGGTAAGCATCCCAGCATTTGTTTTCTCTTGGTGATGTTCATATTAGTACCACAGGTCCTCAATCATCTTTCAAAAGTATGCAAGCTGCTTCCCACCTCTAACGTCTATTGACAGACTCAAGGTGCCTGTTCTGGACACGATCATGGGCTTCATCCACGAGCATACCATGTCATATGGGAAGGTTAAACTCATCCTCAAGCACAACAAGTACTTCATCGAGTCAAGTCACCCCGATACATTGCAACACCTGCTTAAGGACAATGTCATCCGCGAAGCACGTGCCATTCCCCAACAGCAGCAACAATCAGGCAATGCAGTTACTGCAGCTCTCATGACATCCAAGGCATCATCTAAAGCTGGGCTTGTGATTCCCAGAACAAAAGAGGTGGGCACTGGCGGGCAGGTGGTAGATGCTGCGGGGGCAAGCAAGCAGTCAGATGCAGACCCATTCACGAGTGTTGTCGGCGTAGACAACAATGAAATTGATGAGGACAATGACAATGTCCATGCCTTTGAGATTGACGATACGAAGATGTTAGTACATCATCAGTGCATTTTAACCGTTCTCTAATGCATTGCTTTGCAGGACATTAAAAAGCGTTGTAATGAGCTCGAGTATCCTATGCTCGAGGAGTACAACTTCTGCAATGATACGATCAATGCCAACCTTGACATTGATCTCAAACCATCAACTGTGATCTGTCCATACCAGGAGATGAGCCTGAGTAAGATGTTTGGGAATGGGTGCGTAGCATTCTATCTGCTCTTTCCTCGTCCTAATTGCTTCCTGTCGTAGATGTGCTCGATCTGGAATAATTGTACTTTCATGTGGTGCTGGAAAAACACTTGTCAGTATCACGGCAGCGTGCACTATCAAGAAGTCTTGTCTAGTCCTTGCCACGTCATCATAAGTAGATACCGAACAGCTCGGACTACCTGCTCATCTTTTCTGTAGGGTGTTGGTCATGCAGTGGAAGCAACAGGTTATGCAATGGTCCAATATCACAGAGAAACAGATAGCTATTTTTACTGCTGATCAGAAGAAGAAGGTATGTGGAACAAAGCAACATGTTATGGAGAAAGTTCTTATGACAGATTATAGTTTGCAGGTGACAGCGGCATTGTCGTCTCGACATACTCGATGGTCGCCAACACACATAATCGATCCCATGAGTCCAAAAAGATGAGGGAGTTCCTTCAAGGTCGCGAGTGGGGTTTCATTTTACTTGACAAAGTGCATGTCGTGCCAGTGGCAATGTTCCGACGTGTCGTCATGACAACAAGGCACATTCGAAGCTGGGGCTCACTGTGACACTTGTACGTGAGGACGATAAGATCACAGACCTCAACTACATGATTGGGCCAAAGCTGTACGAGGCAAACTGGATGGACCTCACCACGAAGGGACATATTGCAAATGTCCAGTGCGCAGAAGTCTGGTGCCCCAGGACACCTGAGTTCTACCACGAGTATCTACGCAAGCAGAGTTGAAAGTGAATGCTTTTGTGCTGCATGAACCCAAATAAGATCCAGGCATGTCAGTTCCTCATCAAATACCACGAGGACAGGGGTGACAAGATCATTGTTTTCTCCAACAATGTCTATGCTCTTGAGGTACACCCCTTAGTTCTACATCAATGAAGTATTCTAACAAAAAAGCAGCACTACGCCCGAGAACTTGGGAAACTGTATATCCATGGTGGGATGTCGCAAGTGGAGCGTATGCAGGTACTGCAACATTTCCAGCACCACCCAAAAGTCAACACCATCTTCCTGTCCAAGGTGGGTGACACCTCAATTGATCTGCCTGAGGTGACATGCCTCATTCAAATTTCCTTGCACTTCGGCTCATGGAGGCAGGAGGTGCAATGTCTTGGGTGGATTTTATGTGCAAAGTGACGTAACGACGAGGGCTTCAATGCATTCTTCTACTCGCTTGTGTTGAAAGACACACAGGAGATGTTTTACAGCATGAAACGACAACAGTTCTTGACGATCAGGGTTATGCTTTCAAGGTGATCACACATCTTGATGGCATCAGTTGGATAAGAGGGAAGGCGAGGTGTCTCTCATCAAAGGCTCATTGTGCCACCTCTATATGCTGGGTACACATGCTACTGACAAGGTACACTGTGTTTGTTGTAATTGTCTCACTTTATACTTATTTTGAGTTTGCACTACATGGCAACTGAGCATCTTGAGTGTGCAATTGAGAAGATACAGAGCACTATTGAGGAGCAGGGCAGCAACCTCATCATCAAAATGAAATGAAGGCAGGTTTTATGTGTGCAACTACTTTATTATTCTACCTTGTACCAGCCATTTGCCTTGTACAGCTCAAGGTGATGCCTGAGATGGATGAGGCAGAGCTATCACAGCTTATGGTAAAATGCAGCAGAGCCACCAATGTGTCAGACCCAATTGTGTGGTATGTGCAGGTGCCCTCCACAGGTGGTCTTGAGAACAGGCCTTATGAAACAGTTGCTTTGATATTGTGATATAAGCAATCGGGTTGGCCTCTTAAGAGATGCATGAGTCAAGACCACCTGCCACCAGTGAAAGCAAGGCAGTGACATAAGAGTCTAGGATGAAAGATTGAGAAATTCTCTGTAGAATTACCAAGGCTTCTATTCTAGACATATTCTAATTTTCATGACATAATGATTTCTATTTCAAAAATAAAATAAAAAAGATTCCTGGGCAAGAATAAAAAGGAGACCCAACTGAGCATTTCCAAATATTGGGCACTCCCTGGGCACTCCCAATTGGGCACTCCCAAATAGTTGGGTGCTCCTAATTGGGCACTCCCAACTGGCCATAAACTAGTTTTCTAGGCTCACTAAATCAAACTTCTCTGTCTCACTCAGTAATGCCTAGTCTCAGAAGAATATACAATATTATTATCATATACAGTTCTAGTTATAAACTTGAGAATGCAGTCTCTATACTGTCACACTTGTCTCTAAAGCATCAGTCAAATTTATGAACATTAAATGTTGTACCTGATATTTGAGCACAGGTCAAGCTTAGCTATTTTTTGGACCTCAGATCTATTTTTTTTTGTTCTCTTCAGTTTAGCACTCTGCACTATACTGTATATAGTATAATCATATTTAAAGCTTCTGGCTTTAAGTACAGTCTGTATTACAAGCCCTATGATATGGTATAGAAGACTATATATTATATTATATATATGGGTGGTTCTGAAAAGTGTTCAGCTTTCCCCCCCCCCCCCCCATTTTTGGAACCGATTAACATGGCCTAAGCAGGAAGGTGATTAGCATGAGGGAGAAAACACTGGACATTGAATATATATGATTCTCCCATTATTTGACAGGAAATAATGTATCTTGAGTGTATGTATATAATTGATACCTGTATAATTTTTTCTAGACTGATTTTGCTTGAAAGATAAGGAGACAGATGTCAGAATACACAGAATGAAGGTTTGGATCATACAAATCACCTTCCTGCTTAGGCCATGTCAATCAATTCCAAAAACAGGAGGGCCAAACACTTTTTGGAACTACCTGTAGGAAAGTACAGAGTGCTCTTTTGGCTTTAATATCTCAATTCTTGTCAGAAAAGTAGCTAAATTCATAATTTGACTAATAGCAATAATTATGAACTTAGGCACTGTTTAGCAACATTTTTAATGGCATGCTAATGCTTTTGTAATAGCACAGCTAATAATTAGAAGATGTTGTTACAGAGCTAATTCAGTGCTATAATAATTAACTATTTTATCATAAAATGTCATATGCATTTAGTCAAGTCAACCCAAGCAGCCAATGTAGGGTGATACAACCTCAATAACACTCTTATGAAGACAAGCACAACCTAAACACACAAATAACTAATGTTATGATAGCCAAGTACAAGCATATTATTATACTATTAAAAATGTTTCTAAACAGATTATTAAAGAGTGAAGTAAGAAAATAAAGAGCCTATTCTGTAAATTTTAGGTGTCCAGACAGGCAATATTCTTCACTGATTCTTCCCTAGTTCAAATCTGAAGTTAAAGGCATAAAACTTACTGAAGGGCAATCTATATGATTTATTATAATTTTAAGCAGTGACTGTGTATAGAAATGTATATTTCCTATCTTGTTTGTCTTAGCTTCAGAAACTCTAAAACTCTGCCAAACTTACTTGGCATAGATTGTCTTTAAGTATTTATTCTGCACCCAAGAGAAGCATCTAAAAATCATAATAGCTTACATAGATCATTCTTTAGCAAGTTTTATGTCTTTAGCTTCAGATTTGAACTCAGGAAGAATTATGGAAGAATATTGCCTGTCTGAACACCTAATCTTCACAGAATAAGCTCTTTATCTTCTCATGTCACTTGCTGCCTCATTGATATTTGGCAGTAATTAAACTATGTATTTAGCAGTTTATTAGACATGAATTAGTGAAGAATTGAGTGAAATGTTGATTCTTGAAGCCAAAGGAGCACTTTCTGAGATGCAAAAAAGGTGATTGTAAATACTTCAGCAAGTGACTGTAACTCAGGTCAAAAGTCAATTCATGCAGCCAGTAGTTTGCAACCTAATCAACAGCAAGAGTGCTAAATTGTAAGGCTAAAAACAATAAAATACAGCCTCTAATGGTCCTAGATTTTATGGCAAAAAATGAATTTGGGTGTGCCCAAAAGTCCCCCAGACAGTCAGTGACAGTGACACATTTGGGCACACCCAATTGGGAGTGCCCAGCAGATTAGGCATGCCTGTTAGGACCAGTGTCGGAACAGGTGACTAATCTGTCCGACATACTGGAACTAGTAGACGTCCTTCTCGAAGACTCGAGGTAAGCATTCTTGAGCTAGTCGTATGGAGGGGTGATTGGCTGGTTGAGCACTTGGTCTTAGTAGGAGAATAACAGTAATAGCAGCGAGCTGTGGGCTCAAGCTGAACTAGTATTGAAGACGTGTCAAGGGCAGAAGAATTTTGCTGAGGAGACAAGGGCACTCCTGCTCGCCTCTTTATAGAGTTTGGGTTCTTTGAACCTTAGCTCCACAGCTAACCTAATTCTAACTAGTCAGGGAATGGCTTCTCCACTTCTCCCGCAATCCGCAGTAATTCCTAGAACCTTCTGTTCCACTATGACATCGTTGTGTGCTATAAATAGCCACTTGCACTACTTGCTCCAAAGTTCCTGTGCTTTTACCCCACTGTTGTGGAGTATTGCATCATGGTGATGTCACTGTGCTATAAATAGCCACTTGGTTCCGAGAGTCTCGTCTATTCCCTTTCCAGGGATGAGTCATCCATTGGTTGGTCAGTAGATTTGGTGGTGCCTGTCTGGCTTCCTCCTGGTGCAGGAACTGGTAGTGGGTTTCCTTCACCACTTCTATCGTCCACTAGTCTGGTTGCTGCCATTAGGTGTTCTTCGTAGACCCGGGTGTATCCCATTATTAAGCCAACTTCGCTGGGCGCTACATCGATGCCAATTACCACTTTGAGTTGTACTCCATAATAGGTTTGGGTGGCACGGCGGTCCACTGTTAAGTAGCCGTCAAAGCCCCTTCGCCATGTAGTGATGAGATCATCGATGATTTCATCTCTGAGTTCCCAGAGTTTGTGATGCGCTTCCTGTTGTGTCTGGTGGGTAGTGATTGGCCAGTCGAGGAGGATTGCCCATCGGCCACATTGTCAGTGGTGTTCCCTTTGTGTGATCCATATCATAAGGCCTGCTAGTGCTGCATACATTTGTTCATCTGCTAGCCACCATTTGAGCTCGTGCATGTATGCCGTACTTGTCCTTCCCTGCATAACTGTCAGCGACGGACTATGGGTATGCAAAAGGTAACCGGGTCACACAGAACTCAGTCAGAGGAAGAGGAGAGAGGGAGAGAGCGGTGAGTCAGGGGAGCTGACACAGCACTGAGGTAGGGAGCAGCTTCTGGACGTAGCCAGGTAGAATTGACTAGGTCAAAACTAAGGGATAAGTACAGGAGGACTACCTACTTATATACCCTACAGAGGCTGCACACGGACCAGGGAATTAGCTACTGCATAAAGATAGATGAAAGAACGTTGTGGAACTTCGTAGAACAATAGCGTCATAGTATCAGTCAGCGAATAATGAAAGTGTGGGAAAGGGGTGTAATAGATATGAGTAAGCTGAAATAATTGTGATTAGTAATGAGTGGGTAAGATATGATAAGATAAGATAAGGGAAAATGATAAGGGAGTAAAATAATTAAAAAGTGTCCATGACAATAACTGGCTCTTGCTGTCATTCGCTGAGCAGTCTGTGCTGCGAGACAATGAGCATTGTGTTCTGTACTGATACTGCTTCCAGAACACGTAGGAAGATTCGCTCATGTGCTGCCCATGAGTAATGGTATAGCTCCCGGCAGAAGTTGCACAGCTCCATTGACTCGGGTAGGTGTGTCTTATCACTTCGGCATCACCATGCTGTTCGATATGCTTCTTGCGCTTGCTTCCTGGCTTTGTCATGGATTGTTGCGGGTGCCTCCTGGCCGAATCCTGGCTGGTAGGCGAATTGGTTCGTTGTTGATCCTGTCAATCACATGTCGATCTGCTGATCCTTCTTAAAATAGCAATTTCTTGTAACAATTCCCCCCTAAAGGTCATAATTCTGGACTGAAAGGAGGACTGAAGACCAAATAATTGCTGTTTGTTGTGGTATTCTTTCCTGCATGGGTTGGTATGGCTTGCTGTGTGTTGCCGTTCAACATGCTCATGTAGTATGTGGTACTTGTTCTTCCCAGCATATGCTCATGTTCATAAGCATCTCCTTTCTTGAGAATCTTGTTGTTCATCAAGAACTGATTCTGTAGGTAGGGCTTAAACCTCAGAGTGGGTCTCAGCGGGTCAGGCCTTAGTGCCAGCAAGGTCCTGATGCGCTGTTCCATTTTGGTAGGTTGCTATATCCTTCAGGTGTGCTCGTTCCAGAGGCAGTCTTGTTTCTGCACTGCAGATCATATGTTTCCTCAGAATCATGGCTGGCTTCCATCCTCGAGGTATGATGAGGGATACTCCTTGCTACACCTTGCAACACCCCATACCGCTCTAGTGGGAGTAAATGGGCTTGAACCATTTCCTGCGTCCTGTGATGTGTTGCCGGTTGCCGTTGAAAACCTAAACAGTAGTTTAGTGTCATTGCGGACATTTCCTAGTCATTCTTTCCCTTGTTTCCTAGTCCCAAGTATGTCAGTCATTATTTTCCCTGCTTGCTGCTTGCAGGTAGTTTAAGGTCATTTCAGACCCTGTTTTTCCCCTGTTTTACTCTGGCCTACTCAGGCCGTCCCTTGGAATGCTCCACAAGTGCTTTTGTCTGCTTCTGTCACCCATGTCTGGTAATTGGGTGGTTATCTCCTGCACTGTTGTAGGTAGTTGATCTTCTTCAGTAGCAATCCAATCGTCATATTCCTGTGTCCACCATTGGGTGTTTAAGGTTAGGTAGAACAGCGGTGATGTGTGTTGTAGGGCCGTTGTTCGTTGGTCCAGTTGACGGCTTGCCCTCCAATGTCATTTGTGCATAACTGGGTACCCATAGTCCCAGCTGGTGACTGGAATTCTTCACCTTCCTGGTATGGTGGTGCCTTGCACTTTGGTATGTCTTGCAATCCACTGATTGACTCCTTCAGGTTTTGGCATGTTCTTGTTCTTTCTGTGATATTCCTCAACCTTCCCAGCAGCATTTTCTAGGTTTGATAGTGGTTCCCATGTATTTTCTTGGCTGGGGTAGCCTACCCATTTGACCAGGTATTTCCACTTTCTGCCGTGGTACTCGCAATCTTCGATCCGTTCGACTTCGTATTCTTCGTCGCCTGCTACTATTTCTGGTCCTGGTCTAGTTTGTGTTGGTCGTCCTGGGTAGTCCTTTTCTTTCCATGAGATAAGTAATCCTGCATAGAATACTGGGTGTATGCGCAGTTTCTTTGGCATATCCAGTTCGTAGTTGACTGGCCCATGTTGTGCAATAATCTTGTATGGCCCCACATTGTGTTCTGCTAGTTTTCTGCTGGGTACTAACAGTGCTAGATTCCTTGCATCTAAGAGTACCTGATCCCCGATTTTGAAGCTTGGCATCTTGCCTCGGTGTTTGTCTGCTGATCGTTTCATCTGCTCATGTGCTCGAGACAATGCTTCTCAAACTTCCTGTTGTGCTTCCTTGTATGTGGCTGTGGGTGCAAAAGCTTCCTCCTGTGTAGGCTTCTTGTACTCTAGTTCTGGTACTCTGCCGTACACTGGCTGTAGTGGGGGCTGTGTTGCTCCTCGCTGAGCTTTTGTTCACTGGCATATCTCGCAGCTTTGTACATATTCTGTAATCCAGTTATCCATTTGTGGCCACCAGTAGCTCTGTTTGATCCGTTTGATTGTTTTGTCAGGTCCTGGATGTCCCGCTGTTGGGATGTCGTGATTTCTTCATACGATTTCTGTTAAAATTTCAGTTTCAGTGGGTGGGAGCATCACACGGCTCCCATGCCACCAATACCCATTTGCGAATTCTCCTTCGGGTCATTTTTCCCATTGTTTCCAAGCATTGGTCTTGTATGCTGCTTTGATCCTATTCCCAAGTTCATCATCTAGGCCCACTGCAGTTACCCTGATGGTTTGTATGTCTGCTTCTGGGTTGACAAAATTCTCTGCTGGCAGTATTGTCCTGATTTCCCTTTCTGGCTGCCCATTTTCATAGTCGGGCCTTCTTGATAGCACATCTGCTCTAGTGTTCCTTGTGCCGGGCTGGTATTCAATTTTGAATTTAAATCGACTGAGGTATAAGGCCCATCGCACTTGTCGCTGGCTGAGCTTCCTGGCCATCATGAAATATTGTAGGTTCACCTGATCACTGATTACCCTGACTGGGCATTTGGTTCCTTCTAGGTGGTGTCTCCAGTGTACAAAAGCCTTTACAATCGCCAGTAGCTCCTTGTCCATTACTGGGTAATTGTTTTCAGCTCCTGTGTATGCATGTGACCAGTATCCAATAGGATGCAGGATGCTGTCTTCAAATTCTTGTGAGAGTACTGCTCCCATGGCAAAGTCCAAGGCATCCATTTCCAGGATGAATTGTTTGTCGTGGTCTGGTCGGCGTAGCATTGGTGCCGTTGTAAAGGCTTTCTTGAGTTCCTGGAAGACTCCTTGTTGCCATTCTCCCCATGCAAATACTCATTTGGCTGATTGGAGTTCTGTCAGTGGTCGTGCAATTTTTGTGAAGTTGTTGATGAACTTCCGGTAGAAGTTAGCGAAGCCTATGAACTTCCAGATGTCCTGCTTGGATTGAAGTTCTGGCCATTCTTCTACCACTTTTATTTTGTAGGGATCTGGTTTGAGACCTTCCTGATTGACTATGAATCCCAGATAGTCGAGTTCCTGCTTGGCAAAGTAGCATTTTTCTGGTTTGCAGAAAAAGTCCACTTCCCATAGCTTGGTCATGACCTGATAGGTTAATTTCCATAGATTTGCCTCCATGTTAGCATAGATAATAATGTCATCTAGGTAGATGAGTACTCTGGCGCCTAGCATGTCTTCAAATAGTTCATTCATGGCACGTTGGAAGACTGCTGGTGAGTTCATCATTCCAAACTGCATTACCAAGGGTTGATAGACTCCTTGGTGTGTGCAGAATTCAGCCCACTTTTCATGTCCTGGGTGGATACGTATGTTGTTATATCCTCCTTGTAGATCCAGTGTTGTGAACCATTTAGCCTTTGCTAGGTTGTTGGGTAGCGAGTGTAGCAGTGGGATCGGATATGGGTCTGGTTTGACAACTTGATTCAATCCTCGATAGTCTATCACCATGCGGGCTCCTGCATCCTTTTTCCCAACAAAAAATACTGGGAAACAGGTGCTGGCCTTGTCTTTTGCTGGTAGATCATTGTCAACTCTTCATATCCATCCTTTCGCTAGGGTTTCCTGGATGAACTCTTCTACTGCTCGTAACTCTGGTTGGGACAGATTATAGATTGGTCCTGGTTTAGGCAGTTCTGCTCCTTCAAGGAATTCGATCTTCATGTCCCATTTTGATGAGGCCAGAAGTCATTCTGCCTTCTTCTTATTGAATCTGTCTATGAAATTCCAGAGGGGTTTTGGGACTAGTTCATGTGGTGATTTCTCCTGGCTGTCTGCTGACTGTCCTTCTTTCAAGGCTTTCTGTTGAATACTTTTGTGCTATGCTTGTCCATTTGGTCAGTTTCTTGCGTGTCTCACTGTCAGCTCTTTCCTCTATGCGGTGGATCCATTTCTGTCAGGGTTGCCCTTCTGGTAGTGAGCCCCTACTCTGTTCTGTCAGAAGAGTTCTCCGGGGTGAGGGAACCTCACGAGGCTTCTCCTGGTGGGTAAAACATGTTTGTTGCCTCCCTTCACCTCTGCCTGCTGGTATCCAGTTTGGCATCTGGTGGAGCCATTCGGCCTTTGGGGCTGTGGACTTGCTTCACTTCGCGTATGTTTTGGGGCCTCGTTCTTTGATTTGCCACTTCCCCTGTTGCTCATAGCAAAACTTTCTCGAGTTCCCTGTCTTGTGCAGGTGGTCCACTTTTCCAGGGCTAAGGGTACCCAAAGAATCCCATCTCCTCCTGGTCACACAGAATTGTAGGGCCTGTGCACCCTCCCGGTGTCCAACCTGTGAGCTTTTGGACCATCCTTCCGAACCCATTGGGTCTTCGGAAGGGGATTCTGACTGCATTGTTGATCCTTCTTCAGGATTTGCTGATTTGATTGGTTCTTCGACCTTTAGTCGTCCGATGACCGGTCCACCTTCTCCTCCCGATTTGGCTCGTTTTATCCCTTCTGGTTTGAATCATTGGGGTCCTACACTTTGTTTTTCGCTCCCTTTTCCTCATGGTTTCTTTGAAGTTTGTGACTCAGTGTCACTTGGCATTTGCTCATGAATGTCTTCCCTGATTTGTTCTTGTTCCTGTGCCTGCTCTGCTTCTTGGAGGGCCCGTCCTTGTATGGCATATGTTACTTTGTCATCTTGTGCATATGGGCCATAATGTTTCCAAAGGTTTTCCCAACTCGTTCCAGTTTGGGCTTTGGTTACTGCATTGGCCACCAGGTTCCTTCGTATGTCTGGTTCCTGGTACCCTTCATACCATCTGTCGTAAAACCAGAAACTAAGCTGGTTCCCTATGGTGTTTGGTCCCATGTCTCTGATTACAAGTTCTGAGCCTGCCCATCGCTGGTCTTGTGGCCAGTTTACTGTTGGAGGTTGAGGTGATGGTGTTGGCTTTGGTGGTGCTGATTTAGCAAGTGGTACTGCGCTTGTGGTTTTGGCTGGCGTGGGTTGTATGAGTTCTTCAACCCAGTTTTCCTCCTCTGATTCAGAGTCCTCATCTGGATAGTGTGTCTGTATGACAGCTTTCCTTTGTGGTCTCCTTTTGAGTCATTTCTTGGCCTTCCTCCAGGGTGCCACCTCTACTTGCAAAACCCTGTGCAGATGCTCGGTGTTTTTGAAGTAGGTTTTCCCTGTCATTGTCTGGAGAGTTCCTGTCTGCCAGTTGATTCTTGGTTTGACTTTTGAAAGCCAATCGTTGCCTAAGAGGAATTTATCCTCATGGGTTTCTATCATGGCTATATCCATTGCCCCATGGCTTATTCCAGTATCCACCCATGCCCGTACATTCCTAGTCCATCCTCCCTGGTTTTCTGATCCATCCACATTACGTATGATGTGATTTCCTCCAGCATCTCGGGTAGTCAGCCTGAGCTCTTCTACTGTCCTTGGGGAGATCATTGTAATTGCTGATCCGGAATCTATCATTGCTTTGATAGATGCTTCCTTTTCTCCTTGCTTGAGATGGATCTCTAGTTTGGGATGATTGGCATTAGGTCATACGCCAGTCCACCGGCATGTGGGATCTTGGTCGCAGTGGTCCGTTGGTTTTCCATGGCAACCCTTCAAAAATCCTCGTCTTCATCCTGATCACGTTCCTCTTTGACCTGCTGTGTTTGCCTTGTGGTCCATGATGCTTCTGGTTCTAGAAGTTCTTCTAGTTCTGAGTCTTCTTCTTCGACTCCTACTTCGTGGCGTTTTACGAAGCATTTCTTTCCTGGCCGTTTCCTGGGTGGCCACCTCTTTCCAGAGGCTGGCTTTCTATTTGCCTTTGAGGGGTGGTCTCCTATTCTGCAGTCTGCTGCCCAGTGGCCTGGTTGGTGGCAAATCCAGCACTCCGAGCTTCGTCCGGCATTTCCATTTGCCCTTCGGGGTGGCGCATCATGATGTCGGTTAACATTGATATCCATTGGTTCCCCAAGGTACCCCACTGGTTGGGTCCTGGACGCTTGCGGCTCATACATGGGCCCAAAGCGATTTCCAAAAGCAGGCTCATACCGTCACCCCGCCTTCCATTGATGTGCCTGGAATCTTGCATTCATCAGGTCTTTAGCGTGTCGCATCCAATCTTTGAGCATCCAGTGCTCGTGTCCAATATTCATCATCAGGCATTCCAGTATGTCACTGTTTAGTCCGTGTCTGTACTGGTAGAGGATTTTGCCTGGGCTGTATCTTTTAGGAAGGTAGTGTTGGACTTTCATGAATTCTTCATTATACTTGTTGACTTGGGCTCGTCCTTGTATAATGTTGTGGATCTTGATCTCGGCTTTGGTGTGCAGATTGTAGTGGCCTCGGTGACACGTAATGAGGTCGTCCCACATTTCGTCCATGCTACGCTGTGGAGATCCCGATGCTGCTGGCCTCGGAATCGGCTCTATTAGGTTCGACTCGACTCAGGACAGTCTTACAAGTATCCCCGATGCATTTCAGGACACTTTCAGTGTTTGGCAGTATTAACTCGACGCATACAGCTTGGTTCTGCACCGGTGAGCCACCGAAGTCCGTTTTGGGTCACATCTGGTATTGTTCCGAGCCTCCCGAAGCTTAATTACTCATGTTCTCGAGTTACGGCTCCGAGTTCCAGCTATTTGGTGTTGTTTGGCTAGAGCCTCCGGTCTGTCTTTGTGTCCTTTGTACGCCGCTCAGAGGCTCAACCCTCTGTTGGTTATTTAAACACTCATGTAAATGTCTCAAAAATAGAAGTTTAGTTCCCCTGAGTCAGTCCCAGTGTTTAGTTCTCGTCTCCGTCGCCGTTCAGTGTCGTTCCGTCCGTTCCGTCTCGAGTCCCATTTTCGGCCAAATCTTGCTTTCGCTATATCGCCCTCAGTTCTTATCCGTTTCCCGAGCTCTCTTCAGATTCTTAATCTCGTCGAAAATTGCTTTCGAACACTGTCTTTTCTTGCACGATTCCGAGCCCGCGTCGTAGAGCTACAAAAATAGCTTTTGGTTCCGGGAGTTCCGTGCGTTCCGCCAGCCGCAACCAGTGCAACTGCTATATCTCCGTCAATTCTGCATCGCGTCTCGAGGTCTTTTCAGATTCAGAATCGTCTCGACGAATAGTATCGATTCCTGTCTTCACTGGCGAGTTTCCGAGCCCGGGTTGTCAAGATCGTAGTTGCTCTTTGTTCTCTGACCGCATTTAGGCACGTTTTGCCGGTCGTCCTTTGTACTCGCATCCTCGAGTCGACACCTAGCCCCGAGTATTCCCCTACACTTCCCTACACTTCCTGACACTATCCCCTCCATCAGACACATTAGAGTGAACCCCCAGTGGCCGAACTCAACCAGGTCCGAGTCTGCCAGTAGACCGTACCGTCAACCTTTCAACGCCATGCTCCCTGGTGATCTAAAGATCCGTCAGCTTTGAATGTGGTTTTCAGCTTATCTTTGTATTTGTCCCAGTGTTCTGAGACCCAGTTGAGTGCCTCGTCCCAGAGGCATTTGAGCACAGTTTCCATCTGCTGGTTTTCATCCAGGATCCCACACGTTCGAAGGTGTGCTTCTATTTGCACCTTAAAACCTTCAATACGTTCCATAGGGAGCCCCCAGAACAGAGGAAACTTCATGTCATCCTTGGATGTACTCATGTTTCTGTTGAAAAATAGATAAGCTATCTTTGAGCACATAATTCTAGTAGTACAGGGAGAGTCTAATGCCTCCATCCCTCTTCCACTGGTCAACTTTCGACGAGCCTGTTGTTTCACTCTGCTGATTCAGAGGTGCTGTCCTGTTCCTGCCCTTGCCCTTGTTCTGCCGAGTTTTCTGTGCTAGACCCCTCTTCGCTCCCGAACTCTTCCTCATCATCTTTCTCCCAGCCCACTATCGTGAAGCAATAGTTTATTCCCCCCACACTGACGCGTCTGGCCAAGGCTCCCGGCACGCTGCCGACCTTAGTTCTCTCTCCCTTCTCTGACTTTTGGCAGCGTTGAGGGTCAGAGATCCAGGCGATGACAGTTTGTGAGGTTTGTGGTCATCAGTTCAGTCATTGAAGAGTTCCCAGAGTGGTTCCACATAGGTGGGTAGAGAGAGGGTCCTCTGGAGGCGTTGCTGGAGTGGGATCAGTTCAGGCATTTCATTTTCCTGATCTGAGTCACCGCCTTCCTCCACGCTCATGCCATCCAAGTTGAGGTCCGGCTGACTTCTTTCTTCAGCCAGCATCAGGGTTTCTGGGGTGGCGTGTTGTCCTGTTCGTTGCGCTCAGCGTCCTGCTAGGTAGGTCCTTTCCTCGTTCATCCGGTAGCCTCGGTGAGCCAGACCTCGTATCTCGCGTCCTTGTTCTAGGACTTCCTCGAGCTGCAGGGCCAACCTGTCATCGGACCTTTCGACTCGTGCCCAGAGTGGTACTTCATTCTCAGCTTCATGTGCTGGGAACTCTCGAACTGCTTCCCAGATCCCTTCCAGCTGTCCAGCTATGTACATGTGCTGGATGTTGAGCTGCCGGAGTTCTGTGGTGATCTCTTGGAGACATTCCTGGAGTTCACTGTGTTGTGTCCGGGCATGCCCTGCTGACCCTTGGAAGTGCGTGGTGAGGTCTGCGTGAAGTTGCACCAGACCTTCTTTGGTGTGGTTCACGGCCTCCTGGATGCGGGGAATCCAGCCCATGTGTTCGTTGACTCCGCTGATGTTGATGACTACCTCGGCGATGGCATGCTGTAGTGTGGTAATGACAGTCTGGAGTCATTCCAGACCATCTCCCATTCAGCTCGTAGTGCGTTGAAGTCCACCGAGGTCTCCTGTGCTGTCAGACCATAGGGCCAGTCGGTCCATCCTTCCATGGAGGCTGTCGACTCATTCGAAGAGCTGTTTGAGGGTCATGACCATAGTTCCAGGCTGATCCATCAAAGTAAGGGGTCCGGTGGGCTCCAGGCCTCTTCTAACACCAGTATGAACTCGTCTTTCTCCCTCGGCCAGCCACCTTCTGGCATATCCTGGTAGGTGGCGTGTACTTCGGATGGCGTGGACAAGTCCTCTGGCAGTGGTGCTGCCAATCCTCGCAGGAATATATGTTCCTGCAACCGCGAGCATGGTGTGAGTCCATCCCATGGTGAGGCCTGCCACAATGACAAGGAAGGTAATCATGAGTGCTTGTAGCATCAACATAGTGCTTGGGCATGGTGGTAGTATCCTTGTTTGATGTAGAGGAGTGCTGCAGCAAGGAGGTTGGCGTGCTGATCAATCAAGTATGTATATGTATTATACTGCTTGATAAGGGCCTCATATACTTCATCCGAGGCAGGTGTTTCCCCCTGAATCCTTGCATTGACCAGCTGACCACATTCTAGGCCTTCTCGGATGGCACATAGGTAACTGGGTATATAGGCAGTATTGATGCTTGCTGGGGCGTAGAACTCCAGGGTGGCAGTAATAGTTGACCGGTAGGGTTCTACTGTGAAAGTAGAGGGTTATTTCTTACCGATGTAGAAATTAATCAACTGGCAACAGCTGAGTAATTTATCTTCTAATCGGCAGAAGGCTTGTAATTGACTTGACAAGCAGTGGTATGCTCGGCTGGCTTGATGACTCGACACTAGTCACCTTAGTCAGCATGAACATGAGCATAGGTCTATGACGTCAGGCTCAAAACCACAGTGTCACTGTGGTTTTGAGGCCGACGTCATAGTGTGGAGTACCCTCTAAGAATAGAGCTTCTCACTGATGACGTAGTAACTGATGTTGCTACATTGGTGTGAAGTTGTTCCCAGATTGGAGCAAAATTCTAATGTTAGGACCAGTGTCAGAACAGGTGACTAATCTGTCCGACATACTGGAACTAGTAGACGTCCTTCTCGAAGACTCGAGGTAAGCATTCTTGAGCTAGTCGTATGGAGGGGTGATTGGCTGGTTGAGCACTTGGTCTTAGTAGGAGAATAACAGTAATAGCAGCGAGCTGTGGGCTCAAGCTGAACTAGTATTGAAGACGTGTCAAGGGCAGAAGAATTTTGCTGAGGAGACAAGGGCACTCCTGCTCGCCTCTTTATAGAGTTTGGGTTCTTTGAACCTTAGCTCCACAGCTAACCTAATTCTAACTAGTCAGGGAATGGCTTCTCCACTTCTCCCGCAATCCGCAGTAATTCCTAGAACCTTCTGTTCCACTATGACATCGTTGTGTGCTATAAATAGCCACTTGCACTACTTGCTCCAAAGTTCCTGTGCTTTTACCCCACTGTTGTGGAGTATTGCATCATGGTGATGTCACTGTGCTATAAATAGCCACTTGGTTCCGAGAGTCTCGTCTATTCCCTTTCCAGGGATGAGTCATCCATTGGTTGGTCAGTAGATTTGGTGGTGCCTGTCTGGCTTCCTCCTGGTGCGGGAACTAGTAGTGGGTTTCCTTCACCACTTCTATCGTCCACTAGTCTGGTTGCTGCCGTTAGGCGTTCTTTGTAGACCCGGGTGTATCCCGTTGTTAAGCCAACTTCGCTGGGCGCTACATCGATGCCAATTACCACTTTGAGTTGTACTCCATAATAGGTTTGGGTGGCGCGGCGGTCCACTGTTAAGTAGCCGTCAAAGCCCTTTCGCCATGTAGTGATGAGGTCATCGATGATTTCATCTCTGAGTTCCCAGAGTTTGTGATGCGCTTCCTGTTGTGTCTGGCGGGTAGTGATTGGCCAGTCGAGGAGGAGGATTGCCCATCGGCCACATTGTCAGTGGTGTTCCCTTTGTGTGATCCATATCGTAAGGCCTGCTAGTGCTGCATACATTTGTTCATCTGCTAGCCACCATTTGAGCTCATGCATGTATGCCGTACTTGTCCTTCCCTGCATAACTGGCTCTTGCTGTCGTTCACTGAGCGGTCTGTGCTGCGAGGCAATGAGCATTGTGTTCTGTACTGATACCGCTTCCAGAATGCGTAGGAAGATTCGCTCATGTGCTGCCCATGAGTAATGGTATAGCTCCCGGCAGAAGTTGCACAGCTCCATTGACTCGGGTAGGTGCGTCTTATCGCTTCAGCGTGGCCATGCTGTTCGATATGCTTCTTGCGCTTGCTTCCTGGCTTTGTCATGGATTGTTGCAGGTGCCTCCTGGCCGAATCCTGGCTGGTAGGCAAATTGGTTCGTCGTTGATCCTGTCGATCCCATGTCAATCTGCTGATCCTTCTTAAAATAGCAATTTCTTGTAACAATGCCCAATTGGGAGTGCCCAGGAGATTTGGGCATGCCCAATTGGGAGTACCCAGCAGATTTGGGCACTCCCAGTCATGATACCTATTAGGTCAATTAGTTGCATGTATGAATTGCCCTATTAGGTCTCCTTGAAGGGGTGGCCTGAAGTGTAATTCGATACCAATAGGGAACAATAATGCGACTCCCATGGATTTGTGCACTTTTGATGGAGAATGATCATGGCTGTGGATATCTCAAATGTAAGAAGCTTGGAACGCTTGAAGCAGGTAAGAATGCGCAGTGCAGCGCCTCGTGCCAATACAGGCAGTATTCGTAGTCCATTCACCAAATGAAGATGTATTTCGTGATCTCGGTTGACACCGATATACGAATTGTAAATCAAGTTCCGTACAAAAGAACGGCGAACAGAAATATGTGATATACTAGTTAAGAACTCCGAAGATGGGTATAGAGTGGGAGAATATGACTCGCAGATCTAGATGTTGATTTTATGCTCCACGGAAGCTGGTAAATAATTTGCGAATTCGATCGAGGATGCGGTGATTTCCACGAAAGAGAATAAGAACAGAGACTCCTACTGGGATCGTAACATATGCAAGGTTTAGAGGTGCTGAAAATTTAGTATCAGCGAGTGCAGGATCAGCGCGAGTTTAGGCAAAGACTAACAGAAGACCTCTCGCATGGCACTCGATATCGATTTCCACGAAGCAGAAAATTCGTGGATGTAGTGCACAACGATTGGCTCATTCACAGGACGAAGGCGCTTGTTCAGGGAAGCATTTTCTAACCGATCAGTTAACTCGTGAAACAAAGTTAAAGCCTCTTCTGCTGTCGGACGTTCCTGAGGATCACTATCCGTCATCTCCTCCACAAGAGGTGTGAGAAAATCTAGATTTAAATAGTTCTACAAAACGTGAGCTATAGGCAGACCCGGTCGAAACAATAAAACTCACGCTAAAAAGCTTCTTATATGTATTCCCAAGAGAAAAGACGTCAACGGCGAACGGGTCGTAAGGCTTTATAACATCCCGCTCTGGGACCTGTTGGTCTATCCCATCGATTCCTGTAACGAGGCGAGGCTCAAGGGGGTCGTCGAAATAGGAGGAAATACCAAAATCGACGAAATAGTATGTTACTTTTTCGAGCTCACTCCGCTTCAGCGTCCTGGCCATAAGAAACTTGTTTGGTTGAAGGTAATGCCATGATGGATCAGGATGTGCCCCGTCAGGATATAGGCCAATGCCGTCCATCATAATATTTGGGCCGCTCAGGTCTCTGGAAAGAATCTTGCTCAGTAGACAGTGCACTAAATGACAGTCTATTTACCGATGAGCGACTCCGCGTTTGTGTATATAGAGCAACCCCTACAAGAATGTCACGACTTTCATGGGAACAAGGAACATTCAGATACCAATCACCTCTAAAGTTTGCTGGACAAAGTCCACCACCTCGGAGATGGCGCAGAAGTCCGGCTGGTCAAATTTATGGAGGAGTGGCATTACGATGAAGTCTGGGCCTGGAGTATCGAAATCGCCAAAGTATCCCAGAATAGGTACGCAGTGATTCATGGGGTCTTCCAATGACTCTGGAGAAGAAAGCATCGTGCTTATTCTAACTTCGTTCCCACCACGACGGACTGCCTTCAGTGCGACCTGTTCCCCATCGCTTAACCTTGTCGCATCCATGACACCTTCGATCTATGGTAACGAGTTGGTAAATCATAAAATGCAAATCGCATAAGTAGTTTCGTACCATATGAAACCGAGCATCTTCAAAGTGAATGGGTCTTTGTCCGGTATTGTGCCATGACGGCACCCATCCAGGTCGAAAGCGAGGTCGCAAACGATAACCATGAAATTCTAGAAACGAGCTCTTTCCCATCCACCAACGTTCATGGTCGTTGAGCTGTTCGAACGCTGCCGTAAGCGCAGCCGATGACCTTGCAGTGGAGAGCTCTGAGCTGGTCATTAGAGCTTGAGGATGATGGGATGGAGACCAATGCGTGGGAGTCCACCAAAGCCAACGACAACAAGCACAGCCACATGTGACAGGCGAGCGACAAACGCGTTTGTTGTAAAACCATAACCAAGACAGCGAGAACAATAAACCTATATCATGCCCGTCATGAAAGCGAGATCGGAATACTGTACCTGGAAATAATAATCGACAGAACCTTTTTTCTGCCTTGTATCTTCGAAGCTATGGCAACTCGCTAATCTTGGAAAATTGCTACGCCTGTGCCGTCCTGTACTTGAAGACCTGTTGCATCGCTCTCACCCAAAGCATCTGGTCTCTCTGCCCTGTTCTGCGAAGGTCCGCTCCTAACAATGCTCGATGTAAGCTTTTGTCTTTCTGTTGAACTGGCTCGAAAACTTACGATTGTTCACTTGCTAAGGTCTATAGCAACTCAACCGACAGCCTTGAGAGACTTCGCAGTGAGGTAGAGAAGGCACGAAGACTCGGTATTCTGGGAGAAACTGGCTCTGGGGTCGCTGCAGAACATAGGGATGAACAGGCGGAGGGTATTGAGAGCCTCATTGACGCGTGCGTACTTAAGATTTGCTTCGTCGCGACGAGATGGCTAATCTCTTTTTTTATTCATATTCGCTTCTCAGAATTACCGGTCTCGTGGACGAGTTGAATGGTGATGAAGAGTCAAAACCACATGCCTGGTATTTCCCGCATGCGATACTGGCATCGATTTTCAGATCGTACATGTCCGATACACGAGAGCTTGAGCTTCAAGCAAGAGTGGGCATCCTAGTGAAAAACGCGACGGAAGTGACCATTGTATGTGGCTTTTTTTTTTCTACGTCCGTCACTCTATTGTGCTCAAGTATCTCGTCCTTGCCGTTCTTCTTTGTTGCAAGACAACTGCTCGCTTTCGGAAGCAATACAAGCACATATATCAAGCTGCATTCTACGCAACACTACCCGAGCTGACCATAAGGCACGAGATCCGTATCGGAGACGACAGTCTAAAGCACTGTAACGTCAGTTCCATTGTCGGTATGTCGCCGTCTCTGCATCGACTTCACTTTAAACCCTTACATATTGAAGATGCTGGTCTACGTCTCGAGAAACCGCCATTTACTCAATACTCACCTTCGTCTATGGAGCTGGGTATGTGTGACCGATTATAATGCACGCGAGCTTCTTTCATTATGTATTAGATGCCATACACCTACTGGATAAAAAACTCGTGTCTTTAAGCATCGGGATGGCTAATCTTCTTGAAATGGCATGGAAGCAGGTGAGTTTTTGTAACAATCAGCCATACCCTTCACGAACTTGGAGAAATAGCATCAGGTTGTGGGTGCTATTATTAGCGACTTGGTCTATTACGCAGGCGGTATTTTCCAGAATCTCCTGGTAGCTAGTCAAAGCAATATGTTTGTCCGGATGTCCGCTGCCAGTTTTCTAAATGAGATATCCTAGTAGGTGTTTAGCGCATGCATTAGATAGAAACTCTTTTAATATGCCTTAGCATCATCACACAGCTTGACAAACTCGTCCGTTCTAAAGGTTCAATGAAGACATCTCTTGCTAGCATTATGATGAGACCATCCTCCGTGAAGATGACGCTCAGACATCAAAAGGAGGCAAGTAGAAAATTCCCTTTTATGTTTGTATTCTCTCATAACTGTTTTACAAGGTGACAGAGTTCCATTCTGCACGTCATGAAACGCAGACGAGGCTAGATAGGCTGATGCATCAGATAGAGGTGAGAAGAGAAGTCTGTTATTTTACGATTCACAAATGAATTTCGCAATCACACCAGCTCTTGACTGCTTGTAATCCAATCCCAACCGTACATGGGGATGAGCTAGAAGTCACAGGAGACAATGGTGCGTTTTATCGTTCTTATTTACGCCTTGGGCTATTCCTGAGCGATGGCACATTTTGCTATCGAGAAGGCCGTCAAGCAGATCTATCCACGACTTCGGCAAAGGAGCTTCAAAGTAACAGTGCATCTGCTCAAAAAAGCCCGTCACAAGAGCTTACATTCCAAAGTATCACACAAGGTAAAAGATTTAATATTGTATGACAGTCAGTCGCTTTATGCTGACTGTCACCGTTGTTGCTAACAGCAATGAAAGAATATTCCAATCTCGAAATGTTTGATCGAAAACCCGAAAAGCCGAACTTTAGCTCCGGTGTAACCCGTAGTGAAGGCTCTTACGCTGATGTATACAGAATCAAACTACCTGAAGAACGGAAGGTAGGTTACTGGAACAACTAATCTAGTGCATTGTATAAATCACTGTCCCAGCTTTCTTTCGAGTACTGTCCTCGACCTGGAACACCTACAATACAGATTCGCTGGTATTTTGATGAAGTTCGTTCCAGAAACTCTATACCCATTCTCCCCTTCTTCTGAAGCTCCCTACTTACTTATCACCCGTAGGTTGCTGTTAAAGTCATCCGTTTTGCCGAATCTGAACAGATAACAGCTTTAGTGAGAGTTCTAGCTACCATCATTTGCTCGTTTCTCATTTCCCTTTAGCGAGCCGTTCGCGAGTTCGCAATTTGGAGTCGAATGCATCACCCAAACATCATACCACTTGCAGGAATTTGGTTCAATTTCGATCCATGTAGCCTGACAAAGTTACCTGCGTTTGTTTCGCCTTGGCTCAAACGAGGTAGTCTGTCGAGATATCTTTCGTCTAGGCAAGATATGACGAGAAAGCAAAGGCTACGCTTTGTGAGCTCGTAATCTATACTTCAGGCAACCGTGGTAGCTGAGTGCCTGTTCTTTTCATGAATACCCTCCTCTGGCTAGTTACTTGACATCGCTAGAGCGTTGGCCTATAGTAAGATCTTATATTATTACTTTATCTTTGGCCACGTGAAGTCTAATGCACATCCTGGTAGTGCATAATCACAAGCCTCGCGTATGCCATGGGGATATAAACCCCGTATGTCAAATTCTCTGAGCTGAAGATCGAATTGAATGCTAATAGTGTGTACCGCAGGAAAATGTTCTCGTGCTTCATGGAAAAGCCTTTGTCTGCGACTTTGGGATATCTCACATTTCTGCTCCTTACCACGACATGACAACAAATCTTCATGGAGATTGGAGGTATAGAGCACCCGAACAACTGGGAAGTGGCTTTATTTCGAAGCCTACTCCGCAGAGTGACATGTACTCATTTGGATCCTTGTGTTTCAAAGTAATTACATTACTTATGTTCGAAAGCTTCTGACTAACAATAATGATAGGTTCTTACCGATCTCAATCCCTGGGACGGAGTGGCCGAAGGAGAAGGAGTACGCATATTGAACCCACATGCTATCATGCCTCGGCCCCTCGACATGCGCGTTGATGATTACAATTTTTTGAGGTATTGCTGGAAGAATGATCCTCGACTAAGAGCAACGGCAAACGTCGCAATCGAAGAGTTGAAGATACTGGTTTCCTTAGAAAACTGTAGATAGCTACCGTCTTATAAAGCATTTCTATGTACAAGGACAATACTACCCTGATGCGTGTTCGATGCATGTTACCTATAAGAACATAGACCTTTCACACATCGCATGGAAGGACTATTTGGAAAAGTGGCAAGGCATTGCCAGTTGTTGATTCCATAAATCCCATTGAGTTTATACGGATGTTCCATGGCCATCAGAAGTTTATGAAATACCTGTGTTCAGTAATTCAAATGCTCTGGGGAATTTTTGACATACTAACCTTCATGTTCATGCAATCACTCACAATACAGAGCTGTACGAGAAGCAGGCTTCGACACTCAAAAGACGTCTCCGCGAGAGAATAGGATCAGAAGGAGACTCTTTAGCACTTGTACTGATAATCACAGGGTGCACGCTTGTTGGTATCCAGAATGAGATCAATTTGCGGCTCCTTCTGTTGAGGCAGGCCTTGGATGGGAGCTGGTTTGATGGATGGTTTTATAGATAAGGCGTGCACAAAATTCTCATTGCGAACAAAGGTGTAACCACTGCTCTTGCGATAAGTGCTATTCATTCTGCGAAACCGTAGACTAAATTTGATGTAAATGGTGCAATAATGACTGGGTCATGTCGATGGCTTGACACGTAGAATTAAGCATAGACTCACAAAGTGCAGGTATTTATGGAGAATGAGGGACGAGAAATGTATAGGTGTAGCTTCGCTTTGCAGGTGAGCCGAACATTTGCATTGAGTAGATGGGTGCCGCGATCTGGCTACAGCCATTTTCATAAGTCCTGCGACACGTGCATGTCACGTGAAGTGAGCCGCATCAGAGCCAAAATGTCAAAAAATTAGAATGAATGCCTATTTTCTCTGTAAATTCTGCACAGTACCCGCTCATTAAGTACTCAAAAAAAAGGCATGGTTCTCAGGAGCAGAAATATGTAAAATAGGGAGCAATAAATTGACTGTGTAGGTGGGTGGAGATCAAACAAGTGCAGCTGGTCTGTTCTCTCACCCATTTCCACTGAGATTCAAAAATTATGGCTCCCCTACATCTATCTATAAAATTCTTTCCTGTGACTGTAAATTAAGTATATGACTATACCAAAAGCTCCTGCAAGTTTGAAGCCCATCCATTCAGTATTCATGGTGCAGCAGCAAGATTTGTGTTCCACTTCAAGCTCTTTCCACCCTCCTTTTCTCACAACAGGTCTTGCAGAGTAGAACACAAATCTTGCTGCTGCACCATGAATACTGAATGGATTGGCTTCAAACTTGCAGGAGATTTTGGTATAGTCATATACTTAATTTACAGTCACAGGAAAGAATTTTATAGATAGATGTAGGGGAGCCATAATTTTTGAATCTCAGTGGAAATGGGTGAGAGAACAGACCAGCTGCACTTGTTTGATCTCCACCCACCTACACAGTCAATTTATTGCTCCCTATTTTACATATTTCTGCTCCTGAGAACCATGCCTTTTTTTTGAGTGCTTAACAAGCAGGTACTATGCAGAATTTACAGAGAAAATCCACATTTATTCTAAATTTTCGACATTTTGGCTGAGCCGCGGCTCAATTCACGTGACATGTACGTGTCGCAGGACTTATGAAAATGGCTGTAAGTACTTTCACACCGTAATAATGCCGTATACGGCCAAAATTCTACTTGTGAGTACGGATACGGCCGTAAATTTACGGCCGTATTTTGAAGTTCAATGCTTCATTACGGTACGGTACGGAGGCCGTATACGGAAAGCCGTAGCCGTAAATACGTCGGCGGTGCGGAGCCCTAGCGAAGGCTGACAAGGAAGAGCCGTAAGTTGAACAAATCTTGCAGTTTCGCCGTTGCGACTGACATTCATTCCGGTCTGACAGGCTACTGGTAAGTGCGTCCATAAGTGTGTCATTATGAGTGCTGAACGTCCCTAAGACTTCCAAGTCTCTGTATATTGCAGAGATGCGATTTGGTTGAGCAGCATCCTGTTATGGGTCACATTAACGTCTATACTTAGGACATGGTGAAGGTGACTTGCTTGATTGTATTGCGCTCCTAGGCGATCTCCAACTGATACGTCGTTTCATTAGTACATTCCACCATTGCAACCCACTTCAGTGCATTGTTCTTCGCGCTTTGATCCGATAGACGTTAGCTCAGGGGTGGCTTAGGCGATGAGGTTCAGTGCTAGTATGTGCTGTCGAACAGAACCTACTAGTCAATGCGCACCCTTACCCAATTGCTTTGAAGCCGTTTACCGACTCTGTGCTTAAGGTATATGGAAAACCGTCTATCATATTTCTACACTAACAGGAGCTTCCCTGACTGAGTCCCGCAAGTTCCGGAATGGAACATCCATCATGGTACGTTAGAGGTCGTCTCACATGATGTTCATCCAGTCCACTGGTTTTCCCGGTTTGTTCGCTGAAGGTCCTCTTCTGAACAGTGCAAGCAAATTTTGTCACAGGTACCACATATCTGACAGGGGGAAAAGGTATTTTTTACTAAACTGTAATGGAAGGTTATCTGACTTGTGGTTTTGCAACCCACAGGACACGCCGACTGAAGCCGTCTTATAACGAGTATATAAACACTCCGGCATTTTGGCCTATCGCTTCTTTACAGTGCGACTGAGTCAGAATGTCTGTCATGAATATCTTGCCGTCTCAAGCAAGGCAATCCTCGTCCCCGTTCCACACCCTAATCCTCGACGTCGGGGGTGTTCTATTCTCCTGGACTGCTGCGACAAAGACACCGATACACCCCACAGTCCTTGGATCACTTCTTTCCTCCACTACCTGGCACGATTTCGAGAGAGGGCGAATCAGCCAAGACGAGTGCTACTCCGCTTTAGCGAGCTCGTTCTCCCTTGATGTTCAGCAGATCACTATTTCCTTCGAGGAGGCTCGGAAGTCGCTTCGCTCGGACGACCGCTTAATCAAATTCATTGCGGATCTGAAGCAAAAGTATGGACTAACTGTCTTCGCTATGTCCAACATTTCATCTCCGGATTATGCCTACCTTCGTGGAAGGGACGCATTGTGGGACACTTTCGATGACATTTTCACGTCTTGCGCCGCCGGCGAACGGAAACCGGATTTGGCCTTCTACCGCCATGTTCTCTCTCACACGAATGTATCCCCAGTCAACACAATCTTTATAGATGACAAACCCGTCAACGTCCTTTCCGCTCGGTCTTTGGGCATGTGTGGCGTGGTCTTCAAGGATACGGATCAGCTAATACAGACAATTGGCAACCTTATTTGCGACCCGATCGAGAGAGCGAATAGCTTTCTCACAACAAACGCTCGCCTCCACTATTCCTTTACGGAAACAAGCGTTATCATTGCCGAACACTTTTCTCAGTTCATCATTTTTGAGCTGACACGAGACCAGTGAGTCCTTGCTTTCCAAGGGGTTTTGTTTTTCAGAAATCATGTAACACGTCTTTTTTTTTATAGGAGCATAGTCGAGATACCAGACTCAACCAACTCAACCAAGCTCTTCAATTTTTTTTGTGGTAAGTAATTTTACAAAAAACAAACCGAAAGTTTTTGCTCACAGGTCACATAGGAAAGGGGCAGCTTACGTCAGAGGACTACCCATGCGACTTGGACACCACTTCTATAGCGTGGACAACAGTAAAGGAGACTGAAAATAAGGATGTTCATTGCGTCATGGACGAAATGCTCAAGTACTGCAATTCTGATGGCATACTTCAAGTGAGTTACTTATCTTCGCAAGAAACCAAGTGGCCTTACCAACATGTAGGTATATTTCGACCATAGTAGGCCGCGCCTTGACCCGGTCGTGTGTGTCAATGTTCTAGCCTTATTCTACAAACATGGTCGGGGTGCCGATGTCACCAACACCCTCGAATGGGTCGTGGCCGTTTTGACGAACAGAGCCTATCTCGACGGTACCCGATACTAGTGCGAACGCTGAATGCTTCCTCTATTTCTTCGCGCGCTTGCTCACTCACAATACAGAGTTGTACGAGAAGCATTCTTCGACACTCACAGAACGTCTCCGCGAGAGAATAGGATCAGAAGGAGACTCTTTAGCACTTGCTATGAGAATCGTAGGGTGCAAGCTCGTTGGTATCCAGAATGAGATCGATTTGCAGCGCCTTCTGTCGAGGCAAGCCTTGGATGGGAGCTGGTATGATGGATGGTTTTATAGATATGGAGTGCACAAAACTCTCGTTGCGAACAAAGGCGTAACCACTGCTCTTGCGATAAGGGCTATTCGTTCTGCGAGACCGTAGAAACCGTAGACTAAATGTGACGTAATGATGCAATAATGACTGGGTCAGGTCGATGGTTTGACGCGTAGAATTAACCGTAGACTCACAAAGCGCAGGTACCTTTAGAGAACAGGGCACAATGAATCTATAGGTGTAAGTTCGCTTTGCAGGTGAGCTGAACATTCGCATTGAGTAGATGGGTGTCACGATCTGGTTAACGTAGGAACTGGTATTGTCGTGTAGCGTGAATGAAGAATGGATAACTGCATACAGTTTCACTGTTCACGTGGCACCCGTCTTGCGATTTCGGATTTGCGTCTGAGATTCTTGACTCCCTCTCATCATCACCACCAGGCATCTATAAATAAAATCCAAGTTCCGCTTCAGTATGGCATCCTAGCAAATGCATGCCACGCGTACCTATGCATTTCCGCATTCCATGAGGCCCCGGCATGAATTTGAAAGAGCTTCTGCATGTCCATCACTGATCGATGCCTACAACTCCCAATCTCGCTTTCCGTCTGGAAACCTGAGGAGATGAGAAGATTCAGACCTCCAGCCTTCGGATCTCTTATTCTCTGAAGATGCCCACCATGTCGATGTACAAAGAGCTCGTTGGCTCATCTTCGGAACCGCTCCTTATCCAAGATTCGCTCATTCCTTTTAACTAACTGAAGATCTCCCGATCACCATTACTTGCAATTGTCTTGCGCCAGTGCACGTTCTCGGACTTTTCTACAGGTATTATCTCGGGAGAAGACCTGACGGAAGGTACCTTTTTGACCTAACATTCGTCTGCCATGTACCGAAATGACCAACTCCGTCTCTTCTTACGACTGATATTTCTGACCACACGTTGATAGTCGCAGTTGAGGTTTGGTCTCCCAAGGTACTTTTATTCGTGAGTATTGTCATACATTTGTAACAAGCCCGTACTAAATAAGGTCTCCGATGCAGCACTTTCACCTTCCGTTGGGCTCTGGAACAGCCGGATTGTATATTTGGTTCTCTTACCTTCTATTCGGTCCCAATGGGATTAAACAAAGAGAACGGATTCTGGCTATCTTGTCTTTGAACTCATGATCCCTACGCGTTCCCTCGCATAAGAGTTTTGTCGAGTTTCTGATGAGCCATTACTGACCGCTTTGTACTAGGCTATCCCAGAAGTCTGATTTCCTTTTCGGCATTCTCAGAACACTCCACTTTGCACTGCTTTGGTCCGGCTACTCTGATTATGTTGTTATCAGAACCCAAGATCAGGCACAAGCACCGGAAGATACTAGTAGGTGTTTGTAACGCAGAGCTTTAGGAGCTTCCGATGGTCTCTGAAAAGATACATCCTGATTTAAAGGCGGTGCATCATGGCTGGCCATAGTCCTTGATGGCCTCGGAGATCAAACGGCTTTAAGCTTCGACGTTTGTGAGTTTCGTACTGCCATGAGCTCATAGATCCCAATAAGACTATTTTTCACAGAATAATCTTCTTTCTTGTTTCCGTTAAGTACCTTCTGAAAACCATCCACTTTTTCTCGGTTTCGTGACTGCGCTCTTGGAACGAAAAGGGTACAATCAACTCTGCTTCATGGCATGCTATTCTACTGTGCAGCAGTGGAGAGAAACCGAGGGGTCCTTGCTACCTCGTTGATCATATATCGATCGGCTGCTTTTCAGAGCTACCATTTCTCCGGACACAACAAAAGGATCTAAGCTATAAAAAAAGAGAAGCATGAGTCTGGACGAACGCTCGCGTCATCTGCTTTGACTGATTGATATTGGCCGATGGGTCGCTCAACTCCACAGCATGCCTGATACTGCGTGTTTTTGCTGTTCCAGAACCAGGGGGTGATTGACGAAAGCCGATGAGGTCACCGGTGATCATGACTGTAAGATGAACACGCTTCAAATCTCCCTAGCGATGATTTGAAGCTGATCTCAGTGTGTACAGGAGAACAAATAACTCCGTGCAGCTCATCTGCGAAGTCTGATGATCCCCTGAGAGTGGATTTACATCTTGCTCCGGAACGACTCATTACCCGTCTTTGGTATTTCAGGAAGCATGGGTTGCCATATCCTTGTACTCCTAGTGCACCCGTTGACGAGCAGTGGCATATTCCGGTGCCATCTCTGGCAGACTAAATTTGCGAGCTCGTCCTTGTACCGTCAAAACGTTTAGAATGCACAAGGGCTCTGTCGCTTTTCGTACATCATTTAATCTCTTAGATGAACATGCGTCTTGCAATTTAGCTTTCGAACCGCCGCCTGAGAGACGGAAGGCTGAGCATCGTAGGATCTGCGCCATATTTGTCGATCTTCTGAGATGCGACCGACGGGCTCAGGAGTGAACACCGCGTAGGCTACGCTCTTCCTAGGTTTCTGTTAGCTGGTAATAAAGCCATTCATCTTGTTCTGATTAAGCAACAGCGGATATGCTAACACCTTCTTTGCCTGGTTCTCTGTGGCACAGCATGGATGACTGGCTGCTCTGATGTGCAACTTACCGAATGCTCTTATTTCGGCCAATGGCTAGCTAGACACCTCAGCTCATCTCGAAAAGAAAAGAACCATACCTGAGGCAAAGCTATCGAGCATTAGTGTGGCGTCTCGTAAATCTCGGAGGTTCTAACCTGCAAAGCGTGCTAATGCATTCGGGGTCCTGCCTTTAACCTTCGTTCCATGCCGGAACTGAATCTTCGGACATCAGCTGCAAAGTATCCGATCAAATATACTGCGTGGTCTGATGCAGGCGCATGACTCTGCTGAGGCTCGCTTTCGTGAAAATATAAGACTTCAGGGACAGAAGGCATGGGATTCGTCTCAAGGCGGTGAGGCAGCAGGTGTAGATAGGAACGCAAAGCAGACTTCGGCTTCGTCAAAATTCTACCCTAGAAGTCATCTTTGGATGCAGTCTGCAGGCCGGTCTTAACGGGAAGAGTTAACAGAAACCGCTCCGGGGTCCTTAACTTAGGCGGCCTAAGCGGAGTCGGGGTTAAGCAGTATCGGTTAAGCAGTATCAGCAGCTCCGGACCAGAGCGCGGCCTCCGGGGGCTGGACATTGAAATAGCTGATACTGGTTGCATGTCTCAAGATCTAGCCGGGAGACGTCACGATGTGGCGACTGATGTGAAGAGGGCCTCAACATCTTAGCGCCTGACCTTGCTTGGCTTTGGCTGTGTTTGTGTGCGGGCGATGACGCTCCTCTTCACAAACGTATGGTGCCTCTTCCGGAAATATGGCTGAACGAAGTAATATATTTTTCTAGTTCTTCGATACTCACTGTCACACAAGATACGTAGCTACCTCCCGGAAAGCAGACCTCATACATCAATGTCTCGTCTTTTGCTTCCAGCATCTCCATCTGTCAATCATCTCGCCCCTTTATTATGATTACATTTCTGTCCACTCTCGACCCACAACCACTATTCCGCCGGTTAGAGCGTCCGCGAAGCGCGAGCTCGTGCAGATGTGCTTCTCGAGAGCCCTAGGCCTCAGAGTCCACGCATACCAAGTCTGTTGTGTTCTCCTTACCTTAGCCTTGGTCTTGTCTTCTTGTCCAGGCACGCAGACACGTCTGGTGACGTGTTCATGGCGGTTGGGCGTGGCTATGATGCGGTTTATGGACGGATGGTGCCAGGATACTGAGGGAAAAGCGCGGAGTCCCATGACAGATAACTGCGATGTCGCCATCGCCTGCGACATATGATATTGATGTGTTTTACGTGCGCGCTGTGTGGTCGCCGAGCTGATATATATGGAACGGAACGGCATATGTCTGTTTCCTTGGGAGCTTTATGCGCGTTTGCGGAAAATGAATCACTGCGAATAGGAAAAGGTGTAATGTTCCCGAGAGGGTGGGCGTGCCTTAATGTTGTGATACACACGATAAGGACGCTGAGCATAGATATGAATAAAGGCTTGAGGAGAAATACCGCGATGAAGTCGGCTTTATCTGACATGGGTCTCTCACTTCTTTTCTTCGTCAGCTCTTCTTCTCCTTGTCCTCTGCCTGCACTTGATCTACGCTTTGCAAAATCAGTCGCACCCAGGGGCAAAGCAAGGCATATTTGAGTGGGCACTTCCGAGTCAAACGGGTGAGATGTAAAGATATGTGAAATGAAAAATGACCAGATGACCATATGTCTATTTTCATATGATATTCCCAGGCACGTCAATTTGGAATGATCGACATTCGCTCGCTTACGGAAGCGTTGCCTTGGTCTGGGCCGGTCGGAACTCTAATGCCGCTGAAGTCATTCATGAGGCGCAGTTACGTCGGCGATGATTTGTGAAGCATTGTTAGACCGAGTGCATTTATTAGCTTGCAACCAGCGCTGCTCTGGGAATATTTTTATAGTCGAAGGCTCGTGAAAAGAAGAAGTTTTCTTCGTTAATGATATTCTTACTGGTGTCCTGGAGTAAGATGTTGACACACTTCCCGCATCTATCACCGACGCTGAAATTTCTAGTACTCATTTACATGAATGCAGTCCCAATCATCTGCGGCCCGTTGCACCGCACGTAATGTATGACATGCATCATACATTAGGTACATACCCAACACAGATCTAGAAACACAGGTCAGCAGACATTTTTCTCCTGTATCAACACGCACCCTCTATCTACCTCACAAGAAAAGTAACTAAAGGGCTGACTCAATTAACGGGCGCGGCGACGGCGGCAAGAGAAAGAGCAATGGGGTTGCGTGCGGGGGTACGGGATGCAATGCGGCTGCGGGAAGATAAGGCCCAGGAACGTACCGTTTCACAGAGGAATAGGTTGGCTGCGACATTGGTGGACCGATTCGGAATGGAAGGGACAAAAAAAGGTGAGACATGTCTTGCATTGCCTTGTCCGCGGCTCGGCTCTGCCATCAGAACTCAGAACTCAGAATTCAAGGTACTGAACTTACTTCATTTTATTTTATTCTTGTGAGGGAAAAAGGGGGAAAGGCATCATCGTTGCTTGAGATTTGCTCATGCACATGTGTCCGCGTGAAGGGATGCGACTGGGGTGATAGGGTTCAGTCGAGGACAGGGGCGCGAATCACGACTATTTCCATATAGTACGTGCAGAAGTAAAACACTCTTCCTGAATCAAACTGGAGTGTGTGCGCTTCAATGCTCTTGTCCTTTCAGTGGCGCTAGACTAGAATTTGTCTGCATCGAGCCGAACCGAACAAGAAGGCGCTTCGGAAGCACCGAGGACAAATAAAGGAGACTTCAGAGAACAGTTCGGTCCACATCATCCTTCTTGCCTTGTACTTTTGAACTTTCTCCCTGATATTGAGAAGTACGCTCGAACCTCCGATTGAGTGTGTAGATATAAACTGAACTGTTATTGCCTCGACATTTTTCCTTGGTCTTGGCAAGTACGCTCAAGTTCCGCTTGCAGCACGAACCCGTCCACGCAACGCGTGGAAGGGCGCTCTTGCGTTATCTGCCAAATATAAAGAGCTCGGGATTTAGAGCGCACCTAAATCTTCCGGATTCTAGGTTTGTTCTCGGAGAGACCGACGGGTCCGAATGAACCCCACGTTTCTCATGGAATACAGGGGCGAGTAAACGAGTACCAGATAGCGAATTGCTTCCATCAACGAGCACAATGTGCTTGGGAGTATACTTGTGATATGTCAGATGCAGTTCAGTTATACGATCAAGATCAACTCGAGATTATTGTCAATTCTTTTCGAATATCAAACTCAAGCAAGCTCGGAAAGTTGCGGGCGTCCGAGCATTGATATCACAGCTGAACATCAGGATCAGGATTGTGGAATAGAACAGGGGCAGCTGCATCTGCGATCGGATTGGAACGCGCACACCAGAAACGGAAGAGGAGAAAACAGAACAGCGGAGTGATCATGATGATGGGAATTGGGAGCGTGGGGTGGCTTCAAGATCAGACATAGCTCTTTTTCGGTGTTCGAGAAAGCGGATGCTGCTGGCGAAGAGTTCGCGATGAAGATGGCGTCCGCGGGCACTGGCAGGTGCTGAGCCGCATCGTTGCAGAACCATCCCTGCGGCATCATTAAAGATTTCTTTTCATTCTTTCTCCCTCATCGTTCTTCTCTTCTTTGTTTGCAATCGCGGTCTTCTTGAGTCAAGTTGTGCCTCATGAGCTGTGAAAAGCAGATGTGATGCACATGTATGTGCATATGGGAAGTTGCGGCAGAAGCTCAAGACAGAAACACCAGAATTTGAGCAACGGCATTGCAGAGAGCCCCAGGAACCGGAGCGGGAAAATCTCACCGGAATTTCAGGATGAGGACATGTGACGCCTTTGGCGCGCAGATCTAGAGTGAGGAACGAATCAGCGGAATGGGACGAAGGAATGCAACAAATACCGAAGGCAGGGCGGGGCAGGACAGGCGATAAATGTTGGCGACAAAAAAGAAAGATGATTGGGAATACATATGCAGGGAGACAACATATGGTTGCAAATGACGAGAGTGGGGAAGCGTAGGAATCAGGAACAATAGAACGCACTGTTGGAAAAGCCGATCGTGAAGATATATGGCCTTGGGCAAAATTGGGCACTTGGCGGAGAAAAGGTTGCCTGGAATTGCCTATCTAGGCGTGTGTTCAGAACCGAGAGGAAGATGCGGCAGTACTAGTGCTGATATGTTGTTGCCGTCACTGTTGCAGGTGGCGAATGTGTATGCGTAAAGTGGCTGCGTGGCGAGTTGTGCGTGAGATGAGGGAGAAAGAGAAGAGAGAAGGTATGTGCTGTCGTGAGTTGACGCTGAGGAAAATAAATGCGGAACTAGCCAGAGCGAGGCCTGGGCTCCGAGCCTGAATGTAAATCAAGATCTGCCAGTCCCCGGCCCGGGCCCCTGCCACTTCCAACAGTCCCTTCTTCACGTGTGACGGCGTGACATGTAAATATTTACACATGCTATTTTATCCTCAACCAGTCCCCCTCGAACGTCGTGAAATCAGCTAAAAGTCATAGCCTCGAAAACGATGGACAGATCTAGGGAAGCCGGGGCAAGAACAGACGGACAAAACATCGCGTTCTGAGATGGCTGATTTCAGACTTTGTGGCACCTCGAGTTTCGGAGTTCCGGGGGTCTCCCCAATTCGGGTTATGCGTTATTTGTTTTCCGAGATCTTTTTCTCGTGTTTCCTTCTTTCCCTCTTCCAGCTTCGCGTCTCAGATAGTATTTTAACCCACCATGCACAAGATCTCGTCTGCCCTTCGCATCTCCCCCCGCCCCCGCCCCACCTTCCCGACACCGACACTCCCCGCCCGCCCTCGACGTCCCCCAGAGTGCGCCCACGTCGAACCTCGCGTCGCTGAGCGCAGTACAACACATTCAGTTTCACGTGCTTTTACCCGATGGAATCAAAGTGCAATGACGTTCCTCTATCGCAGCGTGTTGATTATTTTGCTGATTTCTCTTCGCTTTGCCTCACAAAGATCTGTTGCTCCTGCTCGCGTCAACACACTGCCCTCGCCGTACGTTTCACTTTTGTTTTGCAGTTATGGGTCATTTCTGTTTTCGCATTTACCTCGTGACTTTGCTCATTGGGGTTTGTTATATATAATGCAGACCTATGGAGCGAAAATCGCCTCTGCCTCCCGCTTCGCCTGCACGCAGCGAAAGGAGAAATCTAGACTCGCCTACGGAAGACGCGTCGAAGATGTCCGAAGATCGACAGACTCAAGAAGGTTCGAGTCCCGACCCTTCGACAGCCGCTTCACCAAAACGCGGACAAGACGAACAAACGCCCTCAGTTGATGACTACGAAAAGGGTCTTGTCCTTTGTGGCACATGCGGAGAGGGTGTGCCCTTCCGCGATCCTCAGTCCGGAGGCTTCACTCTGAGACTCTGGGACATGCACCGCGATCAATGGTTTGTCCCATTATTTCTTCATAGTAGGCGATAGAATCAAGGATAAACATCTGATTACTCCTCTTATCTGCTATTGTCTTTCGCGCCCGTCTTATAGCCGCTCAAAACACGACCCACAACCAGAGCCAATCGTATTTACGCCCGAGACAACCGTGGATTCTATGGCGAACCCGCCTCTCAAGAAACGGCGCGCAAAACGCACGGAGGAGGAACGTATCGAATACCTCCGTACGGACCCTTATGTTGCCCAATTCGAGCCTTATCGTGTCCTTTGCGGTTCATGCAATAAATGGATCCGCCTTCGTCCCAATTCGACATACTGTTCAATCCCGTGGGACGCGCATCGCAAAAGTTGTCTCTCAAAAAAAGCGTGAGGACTCTTCCCTCCCCTTTCTTCTTTTCACAACCCTTCGCTGCATTCGCCTTTCCGCTCTCTCCTTAGTTTCCTTCGGTTTATCCTCGCTGATTGCTGATTGCGGTAACCTTTTCTCTTTCTCTTCCTGCACACGCATGCGCTCTACCCCTTTGCAACGTACAATCAACTCCTCCGCTTCTCCTTTCGTGGTGCCTTTTCCTTCGAAACATTGCACCGGCTCTGGGCTTCCTGGGCGTTCCCGGCGCTTCCGCCACGGATGGCTGTGACGTCTTCGGGTCTGGCTGGACCTGTGTGCCTCTCCCTTCCTTTCTAACGCACATACGCACGATGCCATGGCGTGCCCGCTTTCACGTCAACACACTTCCAAAATCATCCGGCGGCCTTTATTCTCTGTCCAATAATCCCACAATTGCTAATCCTGACGTTTCAACCGAATTGCGCTGGTGTCGCGGGTACTGGCGTGATCAGGTACGCGAATGCCAGGATCGCAGGCGCCGCAGAGGGCCGGGCGACTATTTTGAACGGTGACCCGGACGTGCGTATGTTTGATGCTGAGCGCGTCATGTGTGCGCGCTGCGACCGATGGATTCCCGTCCGCGCTGATGGCGGGCATTATGCATTGCAGAGTTGGTATGCGCACCGGGATGAGTGCCGCGTCCGCTCGCCCCAGGCCCGCCTTTCATTCAGGCAGTTAGTAATGCCAATTCTTCAAACCATTTTTATTTTAAATTTTATTTCAATGTTTATTTTCGAATCTTGAGTTTTTTGTTTTCTCCGTTTTCTCTAACTTCGTGCCACTGTTTTTTCTTCCGGTTACTAATGCCTGTTTTCTCCTGCGACAGTGTCCTCCCTGTTGACCACCGGTCAAGTGATGTGGGCGCGTCGGCACCCGGAAGGTTCAGGCCTGCTATTGCGGCAAATGCGGGCGACAGTGCACGCACCATGTCGCCGAACGGGCACCTCGGCACAGGTGGCGGCAATCAAGCGGGACATCCTCCGGTCAATCGGCTGCACTCATCTCTCGCGCCAGCGACGCCCTCCATGCTCAGCACAAAGTCACGCGCGCCGGCGCCCTCTCTTGGCCCACTCCCGGCACCTGCACCCTTTGCGCACGGCGAGGCGGGCTCGCCGTATGCGACACCGACGTCAATGGCAAGCGGTTCGTATGCCTCAGGCCCGGATTGCTCACCACCGACTGGCCTGCGTGACCTTGGCCACGGCCCCGGAGCTCTTGCCTCGCACGATGCGCGCAGGAAAAATGCGGAGCAGCGTGCGGCAGCGCTAAGAGCGGACCCTCTCCTCCGTGAAGTCGAGCCGAATCGCGTATTCTGTGGACTGTGTGGCAAGTGGGTCCAGCTCCGCCAGGATAGCTCGTTCTGTGCGTACCCCTGGCACCAGCACCGCGGCAAGTGTTTGGCGCGGTAGTGAGTCAATTTCATATTATGTGCTCAAATTTCTCCTGTGCTGATTCGGATTTGTTTCGGAAGTCAACGCCGACAGGAGAAAGCTCACATCTACTCACACGCTGCACAGCACGGAGGGTATGACGTCGCTCGTTACGGTCCCTATCCAGCTCAAGGTCTGTCTCGTCAGGGCGGCGATCTCGACGCAGATGGCTCCTTCGACGACGAGCTCGAGTCTGAAGACGATCGCCCGCTCCCGCATCGCCGCTCACTCGAGGCAGATTCAGATGACGAGGATAGTCCCCGCTACCCACATGTGCAGGCGCACGCGCACGCGCAAAGGCAGCGCTACGAGAAGCTCTCGAGCCACCCATACGCTCGCCAGCCGCCGCCACAGCCGTCCTTTTCGTTTTCGTCGGCGCATGCGGGCGCTGGCGGACGATACAAGCTGTCGGCACCAGCCGCGCCGGTGGTAGGCAGTTACCGATACAGCGCGCCTTCGTATGTTTTGCGGAGGGCACCGTCGACGGAGGACCTCGACGACATGTCAATGGACGAGGACGCCGACGGCGAGGGTGACGTCGACATGGACATGGACGACGAGGGGAGCGGACGTGAGCGTAGTGGCCGGTATGACCGCACTCACAGATCATCGCGCGAGTACTCCGCTAGTCGCGTCCAGCATCAGAGTCGCCGACGGATTGATCTCGCACCAATATTGGCTGATCTTCGTACGGCGAGCGGTCGGTAAGTTGTCCTCTTCCATTCTGTCTCAATTGCCCATGAAATTTATATTCTATTTGTTTTGAATAGACTGGCATTCATTTCTGCCTCTGTCGAACACCTTTTCAGGACGACGTACGACCGCGGGGACGAGCTGAATGTGGGCGCACTGGTTAACTACCTGAATGCGGCGATGCCCGCGGACAAACACAATGACTTTGACGTGCAAGAAGTGACACGCGCTGCAGCGTCACTTGCGAAGACCGGCGTGCTCGTGCAGGAAGGCGACAGGCTGCGCCCCCGCGACTAAGCTGAAGGTCTGAAACCTCTATGAATTGAAACACGACACAGCGGTTGAACGGTCGAACACATATTTGGCGCATGGATCGCCTTCCCTCTTGCCTGCTTCTGCGTTTTCGCCTGTTTTCTCTCTCTCTCTCTCTCTCTAATGTTTTGGGCTTTTGGGGTCACTCGGTCACTCTCTCATTCACCCAACGCATTTGTACTTTTATATTTAAGACTCATTTTCGACATCGCTACTGTAAAAGCGGACCTTTCTTTTCCCTTCTCTCAGCTGAGGTCCTATTTTTTTCTCGCTGTCGCTTTTCTTTGTTCTGATAATTATTCGCATAAACATCTGTCTTATTATTCGCCCGTCCCTTCCATTTGCTGCCTCGTTCCTGTACTGTCTTTGCACTCTCCCTTTTTGCGTCAAGCCTAACCGACATCTTCGGCGCTTACCAGCTTTGTTCTAGTATTTTCGATCGAAGAGAATATTTTAGTTCAAGTTTTCCCCGACAAGAACGTCTCCGGGTGCTCCAATCTTAGTCCCTTTGCTTCGCGCTTCGTGATCCCATCTTTCTCTTTTACCTTACGCCCTTCCTTGTTCCCGCTGCGTCCCCGACGCCGCCTCGGTCGCTAGCTCTTTGTGCTCGTATTTTGTTAGTCTTCTGATCCGTATGAAGATCCCCTTTTCGCTTGTCGATGTGGCGAAACTTTGCAATGTTAATTTCTGTGCGGGGAGAACTCCGTTGCTTTCCCGTTTCCCGTCACATTGCTGTCCCGATTTGTATACCAACTGTCGTACTCGTCTCTGTTCCTGTTGCTTCAGATCTCATAATTTTCCCGTCGTGTATGGCGCGCCATGAGTAGTACGGTTTCGAGATCTCAAATACTTCGCTTTCAGCGAATTTGGGTGCGATGTTTCGTCTACCCTTTATATCGAGTTCACCTGCAAGCGGACTTGAGAACCCGGATTCCAGCCCAAATTCCGACCATTGCATCATTCAGAAGGGAAAGGAAAACAGAGAGGCGCAAAGGTCAGTTGTAGATTGACGATACATTAGGAAACAGTAGGAAACAGTGATTGAAACACAGCGAGACCCTGCACGTGTCTGCATGCCGACATTATCCTTCAAAACATCTATTCTTAAGCAGTTCAACAGATATGTATCGGAGCTTCCGAAGGAAAGACCGACCTTCACGTCTTCGTAGAAAACTTCTCATATTGCACCCCTAGCTCGTCCATAGCTGAAGCAGCCGAGTTGAAGTTCAAGAAAGCAGCGACCGAAGCTGCGACGTCTCTGGGCAATGGCGGCGTATCCTTCTTGGAAAGCTCTTTCGAGAAGTCCTTATCTTCTTTTTCCAACATCTCCTTTATAGTGCTTTCCACGGCATTCCGGCCACTGTCCATTAGACGGTTGAATTCAGGTATTGCTAGTCGCCGTAAGTCGCGGACAAGCGGCTTTATCGAGTCTTGTTTAAGCGTATCGATCACTTTATTCTCGTCAATGACGCTGTAGTAGCTGTAAGAAGCCTGCTCGAGTGTTCAGTATTGCAAGGAAGGAAAAAAAAAATCTTACCCTACTTACCTTGTTCCAGCAGTCACCATCAAAACCCTGTCGTACGAGCTGACGGCATTTCTGGAGGAGATCTGAGACTGGAACAGCGTCAATGCGACTTGGGACTTCCGTGGTTTCCGCAATGACTTTCCCAATGATGGTATTCTTTTGTGTTCCGTCGAAGCGGTCGTTAAGACACTTGGCAAGAAAGTCGATCTGATCCGTGACCTGCTTATCCACGATGTCTCTTCTCGTACGCTCGATAAATTGGTTCTTCATTAGCTCCATGGCAAATTTAACCTTCGGTTGAAACATCGAAAGGAACATTTTGCTTGTTGACTCTTTGTCAAAGCGCACTCTCCCGGGAGAGATTTGAGAAACTCCCTTTAGAAATGGAGTAAGTAGTATTCAAGAGCGAAATGAAATCCCTGTACTCGCTTCTTCTTTGTACTCTGTTACGAACGAATTGATCTCCTTCCTGTAGTCTCGCTGCACTGATTCAATCATCGTGTCTTCAAGATCACTGAAGGCGATTTCGATGCTTTGGGATGCCTTGGCTCGGAGTCGCTTATCTTCGGCATCCCATACTTCCTCCGCACAATTTATTTCTCCCTTAGCTGCTTCGAACGCCTTCTTAGCTATTTCGCAATCTTCTCGTGTACGACCTAGACGTTGTAAAGCTGATCTGCAATCAAATCTTATTTAATATCAAGTACTACGTAGAGAGGATTAGCTCACTTCCGCGCATAAAGGATCTTCAAAAGTAGGCTATTGATAGTAATTATGCCATCCGAGAGTGCCTTCGACTGGGCCTCCCTTAGTAAAATGGTTGTGAATTGGGTCGCTGCACGTCTGATACCACTTCTGTCAATGGCATCTTCGAGCTCTTCCTTCCAGTCGTTGAACGTCAGTCTGTCGTAATTTCTTCTCGCACTTCTTCCTTTGCCGCAGATTTCACGGACACACTTCATACTGATGTCAATGTTTACACAGTCAAGGAATAGTAACTTGACGTGCCTCATGTTCCGGAGTCCATTTAGCTTCGTCGTATATGGTGTCGAAAGCTGGCTTCTTTCGTATTGTTGAGTGACTCTCGAAGAAGCTTCTGAGCTCCAAATCCCAAAAGAGACGAACAGTTTACGCATTTGGAGGTGAAGTCGGCGCGATCTGATTTCGGATTGAACACCCTCCAAGCCGCAGTTGCCAGTATTTCGACATTTTCACTCCCGGGATCGGCGAACTAATGGTAGGAATTGATAAAAAAGGCCTGCCGAAAATAAATAGGGTATAAAACGCTCACCTGATCAAGGTGTGTGCAGATGATGAGTGGAGTTTCGGTTGTGGTCCCTACAATATTTGGAACGACATTCCTCCAGTAATTCGATGATATCTGCTTGAGAGATACGACAGGGACGATGGCGTAGACGTGTTTTCGAACACACTCAATAAGATCAACGTATATGAAGTTCTATGGCACGCGAGGGCCAGTTAAAGAAGGGCATTTCTAGGCAAAGAATTTTTCTCACGTTGACCGTAGCTTCGTCTATTCCCTATATAAGTATCAGTTATAATCTTCTATGTGTCAAGGTCCTGGTTAATTACCGGTAAGTCAAAGAACTGCATACAGCCAAGTTAGTTCATACAACGCGGAAACCTACGCAGATATCCTCACCTCAAATGTGCCGGTAAACGTTTCGTGTATAAATGACAGGAACTCGACCGTTAACAGAGGCCAGACGTTCATGTCTTGTAGAAGTTCCACATCAAACATATAGCATAACCGGGCAACATCGTTGACTTGACCAAGCTAACGAAAACTTGGTTCAACACTGTTCTGACAGATAAAAGAAATCGGCTCGACGAACCAGTTTTATGACCGCCTCTTCACCATGAGCTTCTCTAAGCAACACAAATGATGGTTTCCTGAACACCTTCCAATTCAATCGAGTTGACAAACGGTAGTTGCTCCCATTTGACTTTAGACTTTGGTTTGGATACAAAATCATCTTCAGAGACGAAGTTATACTGTGCATTCATACAATTCAGAGAGTAGCTCATACCTGTGATTTGTTGCGAAGTTCTTTAATGCATTCTTGTAAAACGAAAATGCTCGTTTGGTCTACAGACCACAAGATGCGGCTCTTGGTGCAGATCATGGCGAATGCGACACGGCAACGCAGTTGAAGGCAGCTCTGCAGAAGGCGACAGTGAGAAGAAATTAGGCGCTAAACAAAACAGACAGAAGAAGACAAAATTACCGTCTGTCGGAAGTAGTTTCCGACCTATGATAGCATTCAAGAAGAGCGATTTTCTGGAACAGGCGTAATTAGGCACACTTATGCGGGCAAGGAGCTCATAGTCTTACCCAGCCTTTGTCATGCCACATATCCCGACACGAAATACCCTCTCCGTTTCACGTTCGATCTCGGAGTTAACTTTGTCTGCAGTTTTGCGCACTACGGACAAGTATTCTGAATCGAGATAGTCGCTGTCCGTCACCTTGCTGTGGTCTTTCCCGTCCCATAAACGACTTTGTTCTAGCTTTTGGCTAAGCTCCGATGACAGAAAATCAATATCGGCATCCAGGTACTTCCGAAGGCCTTCCAGAACGCAGACGTAAGACTCGGCCACTCGATCAATGCACCCTGAACTAGCATTCTGACCCCGACAGCGCATGAGATCAGTGACACGAAAAGCACCCAACAGCTGGGTTGCTTCGATGGAAGCCGGTACAGGACCAATGCGCGAATTCATATGATCGAGTGTCGACAAAAACGTTTCGAAGCTCGTAGGATCTGTAAACATGTCGAAGGGATTTTCGCAAAATACGAGTTCCAACACCGCGCCTAAAGCTGAAACATAGGCAGGATCCTGAGGATACGAGTAGCCGGCCTGTGTGATATATGAAACGAGATGCTTCTTGTAAATATCGTGAAGAACGTCGTCGAGTGTGTTGCAGATACGGGTAGAAGAAGAGGTCAGATTCCGGGTAGTCTCAAGTAGTGCGCCAATGAAGTTCCCAGCAGTATCCACCACAGTCTTCTGTGCAGTAGATACAGTCTGCAACTCAACGGTCAAATTTTTGGCAGAGCTAATCGCGTTGCTCAGCTGCGTGACTGCCTCAGTGAACAACACGTGACCATTCGAGTCTGGTGGAAGGTCGATACTCGATGCGACGCGGATAAGTCCGTATAACCGCAAAGCCATACTTTGCATCTCGGAACGAAAGCATGAGATATCCCGACTATGCTGATGTGTGGCTGGAACGCGTGAGTACTCGGCATCCTCGATGAGAGAGCTGACGATAGTAACAGCCTCTACCAAGGCGGAGGATGCCTGAGTTAGTTGGCGCAGAATGGAGTCGTTCATGACACCCAGAATATCGAAGGAGAGCTTTATATCGAGTGAAATGTCGCTTTGAGCTGAGCTAGTTTCGAAGTGGGATGGTGAGCAAATGAGATCGAATGCAAGTGGTGTTATATGCCGCGTCCCGCGTCGGCCATGAGTTCGGTTATCTGGTATGTCCTAAAATAGCATGGTAGAGTCGTCCAGCTCTTTTAATCAATGTGACTCACGCAAGTCGGAGCTATTACACACGGCATAGACGGAGAGCACCTTCAGACTCCTGTTCCCTTCATAGATGAGTCTGGACCTTCGATTTAACATGCCTTGGCCTCAAGGATTGGGTTCTCATTTCCCATATTGCTCTTCTGGACTTGAGAATGCAGCGAACGTGTATCAAAACGAAGTCTTCGACCGATAGCCTCAATAATGTAGAAAAGCTGAAAATGCCGGCTGTTGCAAGTTTCCGCATGCTTCAAAGAACAGGCTCATTAGATCCACAGAGTCTCGCGCATACCGCAAGCTTCTTCGCCCCATTCTTCGCCCCAAGTGCATCATGTCTAAGTGTGCACACCTTATGATTAGCCGAGTGTAGTTACTGCTACTGAAATGCAAGAAATTAACGTGCAGACACTGACTTTGATCCCTGCGCGTAGCCTACGTGGTCATGATGTACGTCCTCGTATCGCCGAGCTTCTCGCTGGTGCCAAAGTGATCGAAAAGAGTGGACTGTCTATACTGTCGTGAGTACACAATTGTATGTGAAAATAACATCCAGCTCTACCTGATGGCTTGTTTCCATTACTTTTTCCGCACAAACCAGTACTAGCACAGTAGCAGTCTAGCTCGATCGATGATTATGCACTGCTCATTGCGAGCGTACTCCGAGCCGTTCGTCAAGGCCCTAGCTAATTAATATGCCTGAACGCTCTCTTTAATAGAGTTTTTGCCCGGAACCATGTTGTGACGCATATTTTTGGTCCGTTCTGAGGTCCGGTTAGAATCGTGAAGATGTCGAATTTGCGCCTCTAGAGAAAAACTCGATCGACTAAGACCTGAGGCTTTGAATCACATAATTGTTGTTGAGAAAGTAGGCAATATCTCAACTCCAGAATCGAGGGATATCCGACTGTGTATCGGGCCTAATGTCGCCAGCAGCCTGAGAACGACAAAAACTGAGTGTGGCGGTCATGTTAGTTGTTACGTACAGACTCGGAAAAGGCTCGTAGTGTCTTCGCTCTGTGACACTGAGTCACGTTACGTACTTACATATTCCGAGTGTCACTGATAAGGGACGTGTTGACTCTTGTCCATATTCCAGCGGCCCTTCAAATGTCGGAACCTAGCTCCGTCGTCCTGTATCTCCCAGAACTCCTCAATTATGTGTTCAGGGGCCTCGACAAAAAGACGCAGTCACGGTGTGCGCGTGTCTGCAAATCCTGGTTGCAGATTGCTGTCTACTGTCTATGGGGGCGAGTTGGATAGCGTGCTCCCCTTGCTGCAGCTCCTGGGAGATTTTAAGGTAGGAGGACAGAATCTTTCCCATAGCTGGGTACGAGCAAACTTTTAGAAAAGTAAAACAAACCTTTTTTCTGATTCGTTTTGTGTTTCAGGTTGGTGCGAAACATGTTATCGGAAACAAGACGCTCTCGTTTTCGACCCTTCCGTCCGAACAATGTTGGAAGAGGTTTCATGCTTACGCCAGCTTCGTTACCAGCCTCCGAATTTCCAGCTATCCTTGTTACGACCACAAGCCATACTTCACCCGCGACAATGCGGTCTACTTCGGAAAAACCATGCTACAAATTATCGCTAACGGTCAGAAGTATCCTCACCTTCTGCCCAATATCATATCTCTTCATGTCGATACATCGAAAGACCTCTCTGTCCTTTCGCTTGCTACTTTGTTGTTCGGACAACTGAAGTGTTTGGAGTTAGTTGTCGATGTCCAACCCCATAGACCTGCCACCTCCTGGACCCCTCTTAAAGTGTTTTTCAATGATGCCATTATTTTGTCACCTCATCTCCAGAGTTTCGGAATTAAAGCTACGCCGGGAGCAGATTCTAAGTGGCATGCCGGAAACCATCCTCACCATTTGGAGCTTGATGAGGTTATTCGGGATTACCTTGTGCGCCTTCACGGTTCATATTTGACAACCGTCAAGGTGAACAGTACGATGCTCACCCCAGATCTCTTCGAGATGCTGTCCAGGTTTCCTCGCATTCAATCACTCCGAAATTCTGGTCGGCGTACGTACTATACACCCAAATGCATACGAATGTCTTCGCCACTACCGCAAAATGCATTCCCGGAGCTGAAAACTTTGTTTTTACCCATCAAAGCACAGTCAGCAGACATCGTTGTTCGCAACTTACGACCTATTCTTGGGAATTTGACTTCATTGACCATTGGTTGCCGCGATTACGCTACTCCACCGGCCTGTCACAATCTGTTCGTTGCAATATCGCAATGTTGCCCATTGCTTTCCTCTCTCGAGATAGTAGCATGCACGTCCAGTAACATGGTTGGTGGGAAGTTGAACCAAACTTTGAATGGTCTGAGGAGTACAGAGATCCCGACAGCCGTGCACGACGGCTTCGCTGTTTAGCTCTTGGCCCTATTTTGGAACTTCAGTGCTTGAAAGAGCTCACAATTTTGCTCGATTTTGTGGTGCCGATTGATGATCACGAGTTAGAGGATGCACTACTACGTCGCAGGACGCCGCTTGAGGTCCTGCAGCTCTCATGGACGCCAAGACGGATGGATTTGGACGAGCCTGGTCTGTCGCTCGAGGCGCTTCGCATCGTCGCTCGTTATTGCCCCAAGATCAGAATATTATCGTTGTTCGTACGAGTAAAGCCTCTGACAGATAAATCGTTGTCGTCCTCATCCACCTTTACGTGTCTGGAGGAGCTCAACTTTGGGCTTTCAGTTATTCCAAAGAACTTGGTACAGCCGACAACGAAAATGCTCTGCGATCTCTTTCGCAACAACGACACTCCGGAGATCTCTGCGAGTCTTCATACTGGGCATTTCGACAAATGCCAATTCGAGCCTGCGCGAGTTAGGGGGGTACAATTAAACCATAAACACTGGGAAGAGGTGGTGGATGCCGTTAACAGGATGAAGGACACGAGGAACAGGAGTCGACTTAGGCGTTTTGCGCGGTCGGAAGGTCGAATTGGATCCGGCTCTGGGGAGTTGGCTACTTGAAACTTAATCGCAGCGACCTGTGAGGTCAGATATTTCCTGTGGATCGAGGTGTTCTTACTCTTTTTCTTGGAGTTTGCTGTACAGTTATTGCGTCTTGTCACCATTAACGTCATAATATTGTCTCGACAATGAAAAAAGTTCCATGCAATCGATTAAATTGGTTTATTGCCGATGCGGTCAAAACGCAACACTCGTACCGAGTAACATTTTTAAGGGACTACGGTCATTCAAAGTCTATGGACAAGCATATTATAAAATGAGTATTGAAGAGTTTTCCTCTGACGATCCTCGTCATATGGTACAAAGTGAATATTTCCGGTGGACTCTATGACCTTTGTCGGTGCGTGAGCAACATGAATGAATGATAGAGCGGTTAGGATCTAGACATACCAAAGGGTCATAGCTGAAGGAATCATCGAAGTCTAGTAAGTCACCATTGTGGTGAACAGGTAATCGCGGAGCCGGCTGACCTCTGGGCTTTTCAGCGGTTCAATGTCTGCAGATATTGGATGCCCTTAAGTAATATGCTTCAAGCGCATAAGATGCATAAACAAAACGTTAACGTCAAAGACGCCCTGCGAGCGCTGTTGGGATAAACCGTCCCGATACAAAGCCGATGCAATTACCTCGAAGACGATTTCTTCAATAACATTTTCGGGGGAAACTCCCAGACGATGCTGGCAACGGAGCGGTTGACTATAATCTCGACTCCAAGCTGACGTGTAACCCCTGCATTTACGATGTAATGAGCGCAGTGGCGAAGCCTTTCCGAGAACAGTCTTTATGAAGAAGTGACGAGGCAGGGGAAGAATGATGTGAGGCGCTAGTTGACAGAAGGCGATGCATGCATTCCTAATCGCGCGATTGGTTTCCGAGATAACAAGGATATATTCTGTATACAGATCATCCTCCACGCGAAAGATATGCTGGTAGAGAAACATATGACTCTGTGTCTGTATCGGGTAGACGTATCGCACAGATGTGGACGAGCGACCTCATGATTCACTCTATCGCGCTGCCCTCGATGAAGTGCTCGACATCCACGCTCGGACGCTTGTTATCATTAACATCAGTATAGTCTTTGTTACGTCCTACGAGGTGCAGATTCCCATCCTAGTCTAGTTGAGCGTTGTCACCAGTGATGAACCAACCATCGCAGCTGAAGGCCTTATCGGTCGCCTCTGAGGTCGTTAATATTCGCGGAAGACGGTCGGACCCTTCAGTTGGAGCTAACTTATTTCGAAAGTGGGGCACACTTCTTTTGTTGAGGGAGAGATGATGCGCATAGACGTGCCGTCGCAGCATTTTCCCAAGAACAGACATTTCTCGGAGCTCATCTGGACATCACGCACAATAGACCTGGTGTCGTATATGCAACCTGCATAAGACATCAGGTTGGTTAGGGACTAGTTTTAACGCAATAACAATGACTGAGATGTTGGAAGCTACCTACTCCTGTCTCACTCAGACCGAATCCAGCCCGCAATGAGCTTCGCGGAGCTCCGTGTCGCTCGATGAAGTCTGAAAAATCGACTGCAGTCTTGACTGGAACTGCCCCTCCGCCAAAGATGAAAGTTTGCATGCAGCACAAATCGAGTAGCTCGTTGGGATATAGTGCAGCGGTAACATTACGACAAATTGAATAAGGAGGAAGTTCGGACTGAAGTATATGTGATGCGTAATTTACTGCATCATTCATCCAGATTGCGGGGACGATGGACGATAGTCGTGGATTTAGCATGATGTTGACTGCCATATACAAATTGAACACGAAGCGAAGAAAATTCAGGTTACATTACCTCGCATTCACTTCCAGAGCTTGAAATGAGCTTCAGGCACGCTCGCTACGTGATCAAGAAGATCCAATCGAGAAAGCGCGACCTTGAAGTGGTATTGTGTTGTTTTCTTTTGCCACGGATACTCGACAGAAGGTACGACTGACGAAGAACAACATGACGTGAGCATGAGGCAGGCGATATCATCGGAGCTGATGCGACAATTGGGAATACCAATGCTTTCGTCACATCGCTGATATTCATTGCTTCAAGCTCGGTCAACGATAAAGTCTTTACATATCAGGGAATGCCGCCTTGACGCCAGTAATCGCGTGCTGATGGGCAATGAGCGTCGGTCGATGAAAGAGACTCTGTAAGCTCTGGAAGAAAAGGACCCGATGAAGTGGGCCTGGGTAAAGTGGAGGAATCGGACGGACGAGAATGCAAGCTATTATCTCTGCGTCAGAACAAAATGCTAGAGTGCTCGAATTGCTGAAGCGAGGTTTACCAAGGCAGCAAGCTCTTTAAATATGGCTCTCATAGTCGGAGAAGCTCATGATCACGAGATTCAAGTCCGACCTCAGCCCAGCAGCCAAGAGATACTGAGCATTTTCTTGTCGTATTGTTGTATAAGTCAGAGGAACACAGCGACTTTGCAACGCGTCTTTTCGCGTCCGAAAAGCCGATCTCGGCTGAAGAGTCGTTGACCGAGCGAGAAGCAGCTCAGGAAGTCTGGAAGGAATAAAATCATTGACAGGAATGCAGTGATTCAAGTGAAATCAGAGCCTGAAGATACCTCTTCGACATGGGGGGTTTCTATAGACACTGCAGCACGAAGCCGTTGTAAAACTTTATGCTGAGACAGCATTGATTGGTGTCTGTATGGGTCTCGAAGTTAAGATCTCCAGTAACCAGTCAGAACAATAGAATGTAGATGACCGCATGATTCGCATTTTTGAAGCTATAGGGATCATGACATGAGTACAAGTCCGTCCAACATCAAGTTGAGAAGGGGAACTTACAAGGGGTTGACACGTGCAAGTCCTCAGACAAGACCAGGCCACGTGCTTTATCTAATCTAATCTATATGACGCTATCTCGCACGCTGTGTACGCAAGGCAGCTGCTTTCAGACATCGTCCGTCTCCTATTATATCTCCAACCATCTCATCGCCCTCTCATCGTGCACAACAACGTCGACGATGGAAAACACAGCGAGCTCAAGTGTACATGTAATGTCCCGACCGCGCCTGCAACATAGCGCGAGTCGTACTTACCATCAGTGCGAGTGCCACGACCACCCCTCGCCTCACTCGAGTCCCCGCTCTGCAGCGCTGCCATCCCCACCAGACAGTCCATCGCTCGACCCCTACGCCGACATCGACCTTGATTCGATCTCCTCCTTCCCTTCGGGCTCTTCAAGCGTCTTCTTCTCCTCTAGCGCAGGCTCCCCTCATTCGCAGCAGCGCCATCATGAACATGAACATGAACATGATGCCGGCCTCATAATACCCTCGCTTACATTGCCTCCCGCACTTCAGCAGCCGACACCATATGGACAGACGCTCGGAGATCTGTCACTTTTGCTAGTTGGCCCTTCAGGTGCAGGCAAGACTGCGCTTGCCGAGTTCCTCGCCGACGGGGACGATGTCGTAGACGCAGCGGAATGGGAAGACATTGAGGGCGGGCGTATCTTCCGTGCGTCGACGGATTGGATTGAGGAACGCGATCCGCACGGGCTCGAGCGTTTTGAGGGCTCAGCAAACGTCAGCTTCACTGAGCTTGATGGATTTGATTCTGCGGAGAAAGTGAGTCACGTATGTCCTCTGAATCGCGAACAAGCTGTTAACTGGCCGTCTAGTCGGAACGCGTGGTGGAGCGCATCCTCAAAAACATTCTTGATACATTCCGTGATGTTCGCAGTCAGATTGATAGCTCGCCGTCGTCGCCCCTCCTGCATTCTCTTATTGCGTCCTCACACTCACCGCTTTACACCGCGCTCATTTACGTTACCGCTACTCGTAGGTATTTTTCTTCATGATACAGTTTTCTCATACTTAAATATTGTAGCGTTGACCGAGCAAGATGAAATTATTTCCGCGCTGTCCTCTCGATACCGATAATTCCCTACTGCACTACTCGCTTCTTCGCCCCTCACATCTTTCTCGCATCATGCAGGCCCGCCGCCCAGGCTCGCGAGCTTCCAGCCACACTCGCAGCTTGCCCTCCGCACGGGCCTCTTCCGTACACCGCAGACGGTTTCTGCTCTCCGTGCCGAGAGCGGCCGACCGCTTCATGCGAATGGCGCGAGGTCGAGCGCGCCGTCGAAGATGTTGCACCTCCACTCCAGACATATGAAAAACCACAACTTTCCTGTCACTGCGGGGACGTCGCCGTTGCACTGTCACGCAGTACTCTGGAGATAAGAGCAGAATGGAGAGGTGGAGCAAAGCGGCGTGGGAGGTAATGTTATCCCGAGGATGTTGCGCGGCGGCTGCGGCAGACTCGGGCACTATCGACAAGTCGCAAGCAAACTCTACGTCCACTTCGTTGGCGGACAGTGTGCTATTCACTGGAGCGCCCTGCTTCGCGCCCTCTCTCGACCCGCTTCATTTCCATTCGCTCGTGCTGCTCTCCATATCTCTGCTTGCCCCGCGTTCTTCGTTGGGCTGCAGATCTTTTCGCAGGGCGTCGAGAGGCGTGACCGTGGATAGGACACGCTCTACCTTGCGGCCCTCGCGCTCGTCTTCTCGATTGGGAAGAGACAGGACAATGCGGATGTGGGCGGCGATAAGTGGAGTATCTGGCGCTGGGGTCTCGCGCTTTTCTGCACAGGTGTTGGGATCGGATGCGTGCTTCTCTGCTCTTGCGTAAACGCGTGTATATCTTTGGGATCAGGAAATACAGTCCGGTCTGCTCTCGCTCTCCCTCCCCCAGTGACTGCGACACCAGCGCCTTTTCATCGGTCTTTACTACCCGATTTCAGTTTGCCCGTGTCATGTACGTCCCTTATTTATTCCTTATTGTACATATATTTTACACCATTTACGACCACCCCATATTGGTATTGTTTCTGACTGACTTTTTCGGTCTAATTTCGACTACGGTGCACGCAACATTGACGCTTGCGTTCCGAGCATTCCCTCTTTTTTTGCTTTCCCCATCTCCGTTCTCCGTCATTGTAACCGTTCGACGTTCATATGTATGTATTGCAATATTATAAACGGTGATCCACAGTGTTGCAAGCTCCATACACATACATGCTGATCAAAAGTCTGGGACATCAAAAGGGAGATCTTAAGGCTCAGATGGATGCCGCAGGAGACCTATTGGGAGATATTTTCTTGAGAAAGGGTAAACAGAATATACCACGTATGTCGTCCCTCGGAGAAAACGTTCCTAGGACACTATCGCTTCAGAAATGACATTTGTAAGGAATGAAGCGTCAGAGGAAAGGAGCAGATGGGAAGAGAGAACGACGCATGCCGTTTGTCTGTAACAGAGTGTACCGTACCAGCTACGAAAATCATGGCCCAGGAATGTCCCAATTAACAAGCATACCGCTCACATCTTTATTCACCATGTTGTGTCGAGCTGCAACGGAGCTGTGGCAGGATCCCTGCTTCCTTATGCAATCGTATAAGTGCTACGCAACACGCGGGAAAGGATGAGGCAGGGAATATCAAGGTCGTAAACATGTGTCTCACCTTCCAAAGCGTCCCCGGTCGCGTCAAGGAGCTCCTTGCAGGATCTGAAAGTCGCCACGTCACCCAAGGTTTGCGCACGAGAATGTGGCGGATGTAGCGCTCAGAAGGAAGCTTTGGCGGAACGGGCTTCCTTTTTGCGATAGCATTGGAGGTGTGGCTTCGGCAACAGTGCTTGAACCTCCACCGACTTGCTGCAGCTCGATATCGCGTGATGATTGAGATGGAGGTACGGTGTGGCCTGGTAGGGGTTTGTCTGTGGAAGAATTGTTAGATAGGAGGGATCCATCGCTGGTAGTTTCCATGTTGGATGCGCTTGTTGACAGAGCTGGGACGCCTTATTGAAGACGCGACTGTCATGTGATTGCCACGTGCCATACTTATTACTGACTCCTCAGGCTCGCATCTGCTGTTTGACTGCTTCTCCTCTCCAACGTCGTTTCTTCTCGCCGATGTCTGCCCAAGCGCCATTGTCGCTCGACGAGGAGGTCCGTTTGTATACTAATAATGCAGAGCGCGAGCGATATAGCCTGCTTGCGACCCTTTTTGGTGTCATCGTCACCCTCGATTACTTGGAGCGGGCGTACGTACGCGACGCCGTTCCTGCTGCGGAGTGGGTTTTTCTATCTGTTTTCTAGTTTGAAGGCGTGAAGCATCTGAGTGAAATCGTCCTTTTTCTTTCTTTTATGGGGATCAAGAGATACTCGCCGGCATGCACTCGACTGCTGTCGCAATACAAAACAATGGTCAAGCTCGTGGCTGACGAACGTGCCATCGATAGAAGAATTCATGGCTCGATACCGAGTGAGTCTAATCATTTGTCTTCATCAGAATAACACAATTTTGATGTCCTTCTGTTCCGTATGCGGCCATAGATGGATCATCCTGCCGCACTGCACCGTATCAAGGTTGGCGTTCCCGCGACGGTTGAACATTCAAGTGACGCAGGCCCCGAGACGGGCAAAATGGGTCGCAGAGACCACACAAGTTAGTCTATTCTTTTCTTTTTCTTGTCTGTTCTGCTTTTTGTCCTGATCGGCGAGCACAGAGCTTCATCACGTTCATGGATGCGCTTAGGTTGCGTATGCGCGCGAAGGACCAACTGCATCCGATCTTGCAAGGGCTTATGACGAATTACGCTCGCTTCAAGGCGAGCAAGGATGGGAGGGACGCAGCCGGATGGTTTCTTGGTACGTTCTTCCTTCTGGTGCATCTTTTCTGTCTCTGCTTGCTTCAGGCACTAGTGCTCACCCGTCGTCTCCAACCCTGACATATCTCTCACTTCCAGGCTAATCACGTTGAATGGAATGAAAGCGTCCGAAGAGATTACAGAGGAGCAGACTCGGCAGGTACGATCTTCTCCATTTGTTAAACGCATTCTTCGCTACTTACCATTCTACTCTTTTCCGATAGTTACTTTTTGATGTTGGACTATGCTTACTGCTGAGTTCTTCCGGAGCCTGAGCGGGGAATCGGACTCTAAGGGTGGGACGACGTAAGCTCATGGTTGTGATAGGATAGTTTGCGCTGCGATTTTACTTGAATTTTTTTGTCCAAAACGTGTATCTCTCAGGTCACCGTCTAGTGAGTGGAACTTCTGTGTTTCCAATGGTGCTCTTTCTCTGACCTCTGACCAGTATCTAGCATTCCGTGTATCGCTATGCCCGAAGAGTTCTAGCTTCAGTTCTGCGGAGTATACATCAATAACGTGAAGAAAATTTTCAAGTCATGGCCTTAGTAGATACCTTTTCTACCAACCAAGCCAGTCATGCTCGCCAAACATCGTACTATGCAATTATCTGGCCCTTATTTCACTTTCTCGGTTATTGCGCATATCCTCTCGACGACGTAGCGCTTTCGCCGATGCTCATACATGCGTCCGGATGGCTGGGTGCTTCCGGAAGCCGTGTCGAACTTCAGCAAAGGACAACGGCACAATGTACACTCTTTTGACAACACCACTCATTGATCACTCGACTGTAAGTTAAAATTCTTGAGCATGGTCGACCGGATATGTGGACTTTCAACTGCACAGTCGGCAGTGTTCCAAAAATACTGGTCTGGTCGACATTCGCGCATGATTGATATTTGTTGCTCACGCCAGCACTGTCGTCTCTGTTTTGTGTCGGGTCTTCGTTGACGATGGTCGGGCGACATCTCCTTCAAAGATCGACTATGCCAGTTTTTGTATTTGTCTGTACGTACCCGTGAAAGGTTGGACTGAAATTTCCTATTCATGCTCGTAGTGAAGTAAAATTTGTTGTAAGTTTGGGTTTGAGATGATGTCGCACCAGACGGTTCGTTCGCTGCAAATTTATCGGCTCTCTCGAATGCTCTTCACTCAGTTAACGAAGACAATATCGACCTGCTAGTGTCGGGATGATGTACATACCATGATGCCAACGAAAGAAATGATTATCGGACCACTCCAGTCACGCAGACAACATTTAGCCACTTCCCGGAAAGTCGATAGAAGAATTTATCATTGAAAGCACCAGTGTCTCTAATCAGATAGTATACTGGAAGTCTGGATGCTTGTCTCCAAGCTCTGCCCAGGCTCTCTCTCCACCGTCATCCGGCGCTCCATCTTCTGAGCGATACGGGCCAAGAATCACAGCACGGTTACGCTGTTTCCTACGAGTCGCCCAAGAGAGGTAAATCACATTGATGATCGAAGCAACAATCATCAGGATCGAGCTGCGGGAAGAAAATGGAGAAAGGGCGAGAGAATTTGAATAAGTAATCCAAACTCAAAATTTCTTGCCTACTCACAACGTGATGTTTATTATTGTTCCTCGCACGTAGCGCGGACCTTCAGAGGTCGGATAGCTCCATGTGCTCAGGATACCCCCTAAAGTAAAGAGTGAGTAAACTTTCGGAAGAAGGTGGGGGAAGCACTCACCAAGCTGGTGGAAATAAATCCCAGTGCTACACTTGTTGCCCTCCGATAATGCGGCTCCGAGTTGTTTGCCATCCACGCGGAGACGACTGGCGGAAGCGCAAATGTTCCTGAATACAGAAAGGAAAAGGGATCCATAAGCTACGCTCTTGGACGTTGAAGCTTGAAGTTTTGATTAGAGTTTATTTATCCATATCATTGTGCTTTGGAACATACTCAAGAAGACAATAAAGCCGACGGCTGCTATGGCTGCGCAAATGCTGGCAAGCAGTGCGCGCTGCTGATAGCGGTCAGAGAAATAAGCCACCAATAATGCAACTAAAAAAGGTTGTCGACATTCTGAGTCTATACCCGAAGTTTACTGTGCGAGTTTGGAACTCACAAAAAAAGGCGCATGCAAACGGCCCCACGCTGATAAGTTGCGTATGCGTGGCGCTAAAGCCAAGGCGACTGACGATTGATGGAGAGAAATTTGCCAAGCCGAAACAGTGTCGTACCACCGAAGAACATATTGATGATGGTAAGCGCCACATGCGGGGACATGATGGAGCGCATGACTTCTCGCAACGAGAAACGGCCGTCAGACTTTGTAGTAGGACGATCGCGCAAAAAGCCTGTTGTAGATAAAGCTGAATCAAATATTAGTCTCTTCCTAACGACACGAGTAGACTATTAATAAGGTACATACTCTTTCTCGGTTTCTGTAAGGAATTTGACGGACTGCAATGACGACGGTACAATGAAGAAGGATACAAGGCCGACGATGACAGTGAAGACGCCCTCCTAGATAATGCTAGTAACGTCATGAAGGAAATGACTGAAGAAAAGGACAAACTATAATGAATATCACGCCCAACCAGGCCGACCGTTGATTACCGTCCATGTTCTCAATAGCCGCAGCAAGTAGGCCTGAAAACGCGCCCGACAGGGAGGCAGCAGAAAAAATAAAAGCGATCCTGAAGAACTCATGTTCAGCAGAATATTCATTTAATAACTAGCGGTCTTCTCACCGCATTGATAATTCTTTGCGGGTGTAGAAACCCGAAAGATACAGCACAATTCCAGGGAACATTGGTCCTTCGACAAAACCTAGAAAGGCGCGCACGGTTACCAGTCCTGCATATGATGTCACGGTTCCTGTATAGTTTGTTCAGGAAAGAAAGTTCGGAATGCGGAAGGCTCCACCCGGAAGAGATAAGTGATTCTACCTTGCAGAGCGCATATCATACCCCAAATCACAAGGACCGTCGGCATTAAGATATTGGGACCGATTCTTCGGAGCAGGAGGTTTGCGGGGAGCTCAGTAATAACATAAGTTCTGTAAAAGGCCATTGTGAATTAAGAGCGAACAGAACGGAATTTTTGCGTACACGTAGAGCACGGTGACACAGATTTGATACTGGTGGTCTGTAAGCCGCAAATCTGCCTGCAGTCCCGCAACTCGTGCATTCCCTGGAGTAATACACAATCGTTTCAAAATCATATGGAAAATAGGACTAGACGGCAATACCGATATTGGATCGATCCTATGAAGAAAAGTGTATTAAGATATCATACAGCGAGATATGTGAACCAAGCGTACCAGAAAGGACAGGAGGTAGAACAAGGTCATAAGCGGAATCAAAGAGTAGTCGAGCTTTCGCACTATTCTCCTTCTTCACCTGGGGCTGAGACGTAAAGAAACGCCATTCTCCTCTTTGAAAGGACGAAGCCGACTCCAGAGATTCCTTTTCGACCAAAGTTGGCATTGCTAAGGCGTGCCAGTGTCTACTAGATGTGTAAGGAGGTGCAACGGTGGGGAGGAGATGGGTGTGAAGATATGGCACAAACATATACACGGGACTTCCTTTCGGTGCAGCTTAAATTTAAAGCTACTGATGCAGGGGACAAAGTGCGGGAAGTTTAATGACCTCGGAGACAGGTTTGAAAAGCGGCATTAGAGCAAGAAACCGGCGAGATCAGATCATAGAACTTAGAAGGTCTTGCTAGATGCCTGTATCGGCCAACGAAAATCGGCATATGTATAGACCATCGCGCGCCCACCGCGCCGTAACTGAAAAATTGAATGCATGCTAGACAGACTCGCTGAAGCCCCTCCGATCGCAAAAGCTGAACGCCGACCAAGAACAAATCTCTATAGATCGCTTGCTAAACATGAAGGCTCGCCGCTTGAAGAGAAAGCCGCCAGCCACTTGTGTAGTCTGCATTCGATTAAACGCTGCGTATGTTAGACATCAGCTCGCATTGGCCACTTACTGTGCCGCCAGCGCTGGTGGTTGGATGAATGTTAAGTAACGATTACATTGACAAGCTGCCTCGGCTACCGGAAGCACACGTGACTGGAGCGACCGATGCATATAATTCGTGTACATGTACTATCCTTGATTCCATGCAGTTTTTCCACTTGAAACCATATCGGATTCACAAAAAGATACAAAAATTCATATGACCACAGGCTTTCAGGAAAGTCGAAATAGGCCATATGGAGGCTAAGAGTCAGACGATTTGTCTCACCCTTCACGGCTTGTGGAGATCTTGATGTCCTGACTGATCGATCCATCGCCGAGTGAACCAGTTTGTGATAAGTCAAGTGGCTCTCCAACATCATTGCGTGTGGTCCTTGTGTGCGTCATTTGCACTGCAATGGGATGGGTACGCGGATTCATCATGCGGTGAACATGACTGTGGGAACCCGATGATGTCGCCTCAGTAGATACACCGAGGCCTATGCGTACAATGATGACTGTAAATACTAGACCCTGTAGACAGCTTATTAGACCATCGTCACAGGGTAGGTCGAAAGCGAAGTACTAACAATGACCGGGCAAATCTACATGTTTTCCTTCAGTATTTAGTACGTGACGGGCACGGTTTCGAAGAAACTTACCGCATCGAGGAAGAAATAATGCGACCAATCATTTATCGTGTATGTCACAATAAGTGCGACGAGTGTCGCGGAATAGACGGCGCCAGACTCGATTATGATGATTAGAACCGGCGATAAACTCCTCGACTTGTAGATTATGGAGGAACGACGTCCAATCCACCAGATACGGAGCGCAATTAGAACTGTGCAAATCTCTCAATGCGACTCTAAATTGAATGATACCAAAAAAAGCGGTGCCTGTACATGTAGAATTCGTAGCCAGAGTTATGGCATAAAATGCCGTCCCCCAGTGCTTCACTTTCGCTACATATATTAGGTCAGAAGGTGAAGCTCGAGAGACCGCAAGCGGTCCCCCAATTCCAGCAGCTATAGCAGGTCAATAACATGCAACGCCAGTCTAACACATAACTCACCGAGACTCCCAAGGAAACAAAGAACAGCCGGCGCAGCAATCAGCTTATCCCTCGCCCATACAATATACAGGCGGTAGATCTTGTTTTTGTTATGAACACTCAATGCATATTCCACAACGAGAAACGGATATATCCATACCATGAATGCATCTCCAAGAATCGTCTGCACAGTGTATACCGATATCTGAGCTACGTACAGTGGATCTGACGGCTTGCTTAAATATGCGTCCGATCCACCGGGCTTGTCCGTAAATTTAATAAAGGCATTTACTATCCGTTGGATATCTATGGCCAAGTGCTAGGACATCGTCGAATTGTCAGGTACGATTGTTATTATCTCTTCTAGACAAAAATACGTACCGAAAGTGCCAGTGCATACATCGCTGAAGATACGGTTAGCATGATTTGATTAAGCCGCCTCCCATCTTCGGCACAATGATGTACAGGGTGATCGCATAAAGAATCGTGAACGCTCCTAGACTCGATTTCAGTATGAATACATACAGAAGTCGGACGACAGCGTGATTGTGGCCAGTGTGAAGACGCACCAAATAGGACTGCTTCTAGTAGGACGGCAATTAAGGTAGCTTCGCTGACTCCGAGAGTCATGACTAACAGATGTCAAAAGATGACTTGGAAAGCAGCGCCAGTTATTGCGTTGTTTGAGCAGGGGCACTCGCAGCCACTCGCAGTGGCTCTTAACCTTGCGAATAAGATATATGTGATATAGACCCTCACGAGGCGCGGAGCCGGACATTTTGAATGATGGGAACTCTGCACCCCATAAGACTTGGAGCACAAAATATGATAGGACTGTGTCAGTATCGCGCGCGTGCAGGCGTTTAGACCCCATCTGGCGCCAAACGACGACGAACAGGCAAGGTCTGCCTTACGATATGACTTTCCAGGTCAGGAACGAGAAAAGCTGCAATGCAGTTACTGAGTTAGCTCAGCTTACGAGTTTAGACGAGCACAAGGCGGATAATCTTGAGCAGCGCTCATTACAAATATGCATGTGCATTAAAGTGTTTCGGATGGTTCTGTCAAAGATGCAGTTGCGATCAAGAGATGCAAGTGTTGTGAAATAGAACACAGCCACTCGCTGCAGAAAGCTTTGATAAGGTAGTTACGAGTGCTGCTCCATCATCAGGAAAACCTCCCAAGCGAAAAAGATAGAATTGGCTTAGAATGCAATAATACTGGTAGAATATTCTGGAATGATATTAGAATGTGCTCGGACTCAGCAAGCTTGTTCAGAATTGGATGGAATTGAGGTGAATTCTGGAGCTCTGTTGGAATTTTCTGGAATCAGCAAGCCGAACATTTGGAATTGAACAGAATTGGCAGCTTGAAATTTAGAATATAGATAGAAAAATGATACACCTCATAGATTCTATGGAATTTTGTAGAATAAAAATTGATTGTGGAATTCATTAGATTCTGCCATGGCTTGACACAGGTGCAGGTACTAGATTGGCTTCTTGGACCTATACTGGGTCCCATGAACTATCTGCAGTTACAGTGTTTTTCATAAGTCTTGAGACATGCATATGTGAAGATCACAAAATTTGAGCATTTCAGCACCTCAAAAACCTGTTACAGCCTTTTTCATAAGTCCTGTTACAGCCTTTTTCATAAGTCCTGTGACACGTGCATGTCACGTGAAGTGAGCCACGTCAGAGCCAAAGTGTCGAAAAATTAGAATGAATGTCTATTTTCTCTGTGAATTCTACACAGTACCTGCTCATTAAGTACTCAAAAAAAAGGCACGGTTCCCAGGAGAAGAAATATGTAAAATATGGAGCAATAAAATGACTGTGTAGGCAGGTGGAGATCAAACAAGTGCAGCTGGTCTTTCTTCACCCATTTCCACTGAGATTCAAAAATTATGGCTCCCTACATCTACCTATAAAATCTTTCCTGTGTCTGTAAATTAAGTATATGACTATACCAACATCTCCTGCAAGTTTGAAGCCAATCCATTTAGTATTCATGTGCAGCAGCAAGATTTGTGTTCCACTTCAAGCTCTTTCCACCCTCCTTTTCTCACAACAGGTCTTGCAGAGTAGAACACAAATCTTGCTGCTGCACCATGAATACTAAATGGATTGGCTTCAAACTTGCAGGAGATGTTGGTATAGTCATATACTTAATTTACAGACACAGGAAAGAATTTTATAGGTAGATGTAGGGGAGCCATAATTTTTGAATCTCAGTGAAATGGGTGAGAGAAACAGACCAGCTGCACTTGTTGATCTCCACCTGCCTACACAGTCATTTTATTGCTCCATATTTACATATTTCTTCTCCTGGGAACCGTGCCTTTTTTTTGAGTACTTAATGAGCAGGTACTGTGTAGAATTCACAGAGAAATAGACATTCATTCTAATTTTTCGACACTTTGGCTCTGACGCGGCTCACTTCACGTGACATGCACGTGTCGGCAGTGACTTATGAAAAAGGCTGTAACAGGTTTTTGAGGTGCTGAAATGCTCAAATTTTGTGATCTTCACATATGCATGTCTCAAGACTTATGAAAAACACTGTAACCTGCAGATAGTTCATGGGACCCAGTATAGGTCCAAGAACCAATCTAGTACCTGCACCTGTGTCAAGCCATGGCAGAATCTAATGAATTCCACAATCAATTTTTATTCTACAAAATTCCATAGAATCTATGAGGTGTATCATTTTTCTATCTATATTCTAAATTTCAAGCTGCCAATTCTGTTCAATTCCAAATGTTCGGCTTGCTGATTCCAGAAAATTCCAACAGAGCTCCAGAATTCACCTCAATTCCATCCAATTCTGAACAAGCTTGCTGAGTCCGAGCACATTCTAATATCATTCCAGAATATTCTACCAGTATTATTGCATTCTAAGCCAATTCTATCTTTTTCCGCTTGGGAGGGTTTTCCTGATGATGAGCAGCACTCGTAACTACCTTATCAAAGCTTTCTGCCAGCGAGTGGCTGTTTCTATTTTCACAACACTTGCATCTCTTGATCGCAACTGCATCTTTGACAGAACCATCCGAAACACTTTAATGCACATGCATATTGTAATGAGCGCTGCTCAAGATTATCCGCCTTGTGCTCGTCTAAACATCGTAAGCTGAGCTAACTCAGTAACTGCATTGCAGCTTTTCTCGTTCCTGACCTGGAAAGTCATATCGTAAGGCAGACCTTGCCTGTTCGTCGTCGTTTGGCGCCAGATGGGGTCTAAACGCCTGCACGCGCGCGATACTGACACAGTCCTATCATATTTGTGCTCCAAGTCTTATGGGGTGCAGAGTTCCCATCATTCAAAATGTCCGGCTCCGCGCCTCGTGAGGGTCTATATCACATATATCTTATTCGCAAGGTTAAGAGCCACTGCGAGTGGCTGCGAGTGCCCCTGCTCAAACAACGCAATAACTGGCGCTGCTTTCCAAGTCATCTTTTGACATCTGTTAGTCATGACTCTCGGAGTCAGCGAAGCTACCTTAATTGCCGTCCTACTAGAAGCAGTCCTATTTGGTGCGTCTTCACACTGGCCACAATCACGCTGTCGTCCGACTTCTGTATGTATTCATACTGAAATCGAGTCTAGGAGCGTTCACGATTCTTTATGCGATCACCCTGTACATCATTGTGCCGAAGATGGGAGGCGGCTTAATCAAATCATGCTAACCGTATCTTCAGCGATGTATGCACTGGCACTTTCGGTACGTATTTTTGTCTAGAAGAGATAATAACAATCGTACCTGACAATTCGACGATGTCCTAGCACTTGGCCATAGATATCCAACGGATAGTAAATGCCTTTATTAAATTTACGGACAAGCCCGGTGGATCGGACGCATATTTAAGCAAGCCGTCAGATCCACTGTACGTAGCTCAGATATCGGTATACACTGTGCAGACGTTCTTGGAGATGCATTCATGGTATGGATATATCCGTTTCTCGTTGTGGAATATGCATTGAGTGTTCATAACAAAAACAAGATCTACCGCCTGTATATTGTATGGGCGAGGGATAAGCTGATTGCTGCGCCGGCTGTTCTTTGTTTCCTTGGGAGTCTCGGTGAGTTATGTGTTAGACTGGCGTTGCATGTTATTGACC